>JABSTQ010009491.1:0-621957 GCA_013358835.2 Ixodes persulcatus | reverse complement strand
CTATAGTAGAGATCAATGAGATAAATATCTCAAATTAAATAAGCATCACAACTTGTCTATCTACTTCCCCAGAGCAGCTGTTCACCGTTCTATCACAATACACAAAAATCTGTAAGTAGAAGTTCGAGTAACTCGACGTACTAATGGTGAATTCCACTCGTAGATCCGGAGCGCCTTCCAAAATCCGCGAGGGATCGACGAGGGGAAGATAAACTCGCCTTTTTGGAGCGACCTCCCCCACACTCCTCCCCATCGCTTCCCCCTCCGCCATTCAAAATGGCCGCTGCTCGAACTTGACAAGCCCACCAACGCCTGAGACGACTGACCTTTCCGACGCAGAAATAACGCGCGACACAGGCCGTGCGAAATTATACGTACCACGGCGCTCATGTCACAAATAACGAAGACGTCCGCGCACTCCGCGTTCGGCACCGTCACTATACCTTTCGGCCGCGTCGAAGCGGCGGGGCACGGACAGCGATTGCCAGCGGTGGAGTTCAGATTTCTGATACGACTTTAATAAACACAGAGGTAACAAACCATCACTTGCACGGTCGTTGCCTATGCTTTTCTTGCTTTATTGCACGGGAAAACGCCGGCGGAATGCCGTGTAAAAAGGTAAACAATCATTGGCTGCGGAATGAACAGGCCTAACCTTGCGTCTGCCTCCGGCTTCCCTGTCGTTCTTCCTCTCACGATCACAGATGTCAGCGCTTACGATTTACCACGCTCCACAGTCCCGGCTTTGTATCCCTGATCTACGGGAGGACGAGGTAGAAGCGTTCGAGCCGTCACAATCCCACGTAAACAACCGATGCACCCGAACAGATCCAACTCGACGACCCGTCCGACCTTGCCGACCTCACCAACCTCGCTCTCGCGACCTCGCCGCGCATGCGCACTGCCGATTTAGAAGAAAATCACGTGGGCCGCTCTGTCAACATCCGGAGAGATCTGTGAAATCCCGCAGAGCAAGTTCGGCGGAGTTTGAGGCGCTCCGTGGAGCGGGCGTTGCCAGAGATCTACGAGGGGAAGATGACCAGCTCGAGCCACATCTGCGAGCGGAATATGCGTGCTCCAAATGGAGCGCTTTTGGAGCGCTCGAGATCTGCGAGCGGACTCTTCTGCCTTGCGCCGTGCTGTCGATGACTGGGTTGAGAGCGCCTCCCCGCGGAGAGACAACGCCTCCTTCTCTTTTTTGAGAAGGAGGCGTTGTTGAACAACAACCGGATTCCGATTAGCTGCACTGTTAAACACGAAAAGAAATTCATACCATGCCAAGAGAAGAAAGTTTACTCTATCCCCTTGAGCTGCGGCCATCAATACATAGGTCAGACCGGCAGATGCACCAGTCATGCATGCCCGTTCGTGTTCGCTTTGTCACCCCCTCTTTGATGAAACAAAAATCCTGGGGGGAAGGGGGGGGGGGGGGGGGGGCATGACAGCAGATTTGGCAGGGAGATCATAGAGTCATTCGCCATGACCCCAGTAAACAACAACGTGTCAAACCCTTCCCTCCTGCTGACGAAAACTGAGGTTGAATTTCTAAAATCCGAGATAAACCCCCCTCTCTGACTTGCACTTGGCGTTTTTTATCTCCCCTTCTCCTCTCTTTCCCTCTGATGAAATTTTTACTCATCGTTGCTAGTTGATAGACGTGTTGTGTTGTCCCAGTTTTAATTGTTTTATTCTTTCTTCATCCTTGTCTCTTTTTCCGATTACGCCAAGGTGGTTAGAAGGGTAGGAGAGGGCATGACGTCGGCCTCGTAGCCTCCACAAGCCATGCTCCCTTGACGCCTCGCCTCTTTCTCATTTTCCTCCTTACTCTCCTCACTTATCAGCCCAACATGACCACATCACATACCGTAGCAGCCTTCGTCTAGCCTTCGATCTGATAAAACCTACCGGACGGAGCGCGCGCAAGCCTGCAAGGAATCCTTCTACAATCAACCATCCATCTCGCACGTGACATGTCACGCGCACCAATCGCCAGAGAGATCTGCGGTCACGTTGGGCACAGTAAGCTCTCTCCCCCCCTCCATCTTCATTCACAACGCTTAGTAGTAGTTGGCGCTAGTGTGCTGTTGCATTTTGAAGCAGACAGCAAGCAGTCAGAAATTGACTCCGGTAATGCATTTCTATGGGAAAAAGCGAGTACATTTTCTCTCTGCGCTCGATTATAAGAGCAAATATCACGAATAATTTGCACGTACTAGGCACATTGGAACATTTCTCAGTCACGCAGACGAAATAATTGGTCAGTTACAGCATTTTTATTTGAAATTCGTGGCATGAAAAACGGTGTTAAAACCGCTTCGTACGTGTATTTATGTGCTCTGTCGGACACTGTTGGCGCGAACACGGCGTCGACGCTTTCCAGCATGGGGGATATACGTGCCAAACGAACGAAGGACATGTGAAAAACCAAGAGAGACGGCAAGAACTACGCAGTAACACTGGATAAGTAACTCCTTGTGCACGTAGACGATCAAAATAAATTGAAAGTCACGTAATATAGTCCGATTTGCAATAAATAAGTTCTGCTTTATTCTTTCTGCTCATGAATATGTGCAAAGATGCCTATTCAAATCATCAACCGCACGCTTCAAATATTTGCAAATAGAGAGAAGTAAGAGAACAGGTGCCCGATAAAAACTGCCCGACATAGGAAATAATAAAAAAGCACACCTTTCGCAGTCCACGTACTTTATTTCTTACATTCGAATGTTTTAATTTTAACCGATCGCAAAGATGCACAACGGAGTCATTTTCATTGAGACAGGACGGGCATATTAGCAATATATAAGCGCCACCGCAATTTTGAACACACTCTACATTCTTTTCGATCGTTAGTTTGCTTAGAATCGTCGCTCGTTTTCACATACCTCCTTTGAAACAGAGGTTTTGGGCCTGAAATAGAGCGAAGTTTAACATCGTTCAGTGGTAAAGAAAAATGCTGTAACTAAAGCAATTACACTTTCACAGTACCGAAAAAGGTACATACTATCCGGTACAACCGAAATGACAAAAGTTATTCATGTTATTTTCCGGCGAAGAGACAAACTTCACGCGCGTTTTCCCATAGGAATACACAGGGAGGCTGGAAATGTAGACTGCATGCTGTCTGCTTCAATTTGCAACCGGAAGTCCCGTAGACACTAGCGCCAGCTGAGCCTCTAGCGTTTATTGTAATAACTCTATGGGTTCTATGTTGAGCTGAGTTCATTTTTTTCTTCTCTTTTTTTTTATACACGAAAATCATTATTTTCGGCCATTTCTGTACAACATTTTAGCTCGATACGTTAACGTTTCTCTCATCAGATCAGACAGCAGGGCAGGCAGGACCGAAAGCTCCAACTTCTTCGGAAACACGTCGTGCCTCGCTTGCAGTCAAGAGCCGCGCCACACGGGAACACGGCCAACACGGCCACGCCACATCGCTACACGGCTACTCTACGGAACGCGCCGATTGCCATGGCGACCGCGTATGTTGTCGAAATCTTGCCGCGCTTTCGGACGCTTCGTTTCAGAAGTTTCAAGGATCGGTTGAAAGGTGCGTCGATGCACGTTTATACAAAGACCCTAACTGGCGTTTCTTGCAGGTACGATTGCTGTCATGCGGGAGGCCAATGGCCGAACTGCACGTTTTCGGCCAGATATTAGGAGCCAGAGGCTTCGACGGTTCCAACCTCTTCTGCAAGTGGAAGCTAATCTTCGGTGAAATATTATCATTTCTGGCTATTGCCCGTGGCTTTTCCTAGTTCTTACGAATGATCTCGTTTTATCCTAAAGGGCGTGTCTGGTTGAGACTCGGCAGTACGGCGACACCCACAAACCCCGTGCTCACTCTGTTTCACTTTACGTGCGAGCATAGCACAAGCTCTAGCTAGCCCTGGACGTTCAGCATCCCTGCCAAATACGCGCTCTCGTGCTGTCCAGGGCAACATGCCCGTGCTTGTAGCTTCGGCTTAGAACACACAAAGTGAAACAAACCATAGCTCGGTACCTGCAACTTTTAAACGGTGGCACAAACCTCAATCTCTGTTCCTTCTAGCAACGCAATATGCGGAGAAACGTTTTGTTATATCGCCTGATGAGAAGCGATCATACATTTCTGAAGACGTTGATTTGGCAGAAAACAGATTTTTTGGTTTTCAAAACAATTAAGTATTCGCGTTTTTTTACCTCCTTTTCCCGCTACCGTTTATAAAATTTGTTCTTTATCACAATAATATTTTGTGTGTGTGTGTGTGTGTGTGTGTGTTGGCAGATGTTGGGAAGTGATATTTTAACCTTAAAAAACAAACGAGCTCTCCAGAAACCCAACATGACTTGCACATTCTACCCACTGGTACTCTTCACACGTTACTGCCCTTCATCGTCAGCCTTCGGAAATGCTGGTGAATGAGTCGAAATAAACAGACCATAAGTCTTTCGTCCATACTCTAATCTGGCCTCCTTTACCTACACTATGGTGAGCAGTAGCCTTAGATTTATTTTGCATCTAGCAGTTGGAAGATGAGACATACAAGTAAATCAAATCATGCTCACGAAGTAGCAAGCCAGCATCATTAAAGGGGCCATGAAACGAATTTTGGGTTGGGATGAATGATTTTAAATTGGGACTTCACTAATCGCATATCGTTTAGTTGGCCAAAAGAAAGAGGCTAGAAAGTCAAAAGCCAGCTTTTCGGTACGAACATTTGAAAATATAGCGGACTATTTTGTACCTTCTTGCCTTCAAAAGCTCTCCGCCTTTTCACTATGATACATCCGCGGTTCCAAAAACGCGTCACCGGCGCCAAACTGACGTCAGCAGAGCCCAGCTCTCACATTGGACACGAGAACTGCGTCACTCGGACGTATGCGCTCGTCAACAATCAATCCGTCGACGAATATTTGGATTCGCGTTCGTGGCCAATGAGTGCCTTGACGGAACTTATTGTCACTGGGGAATGACAAGTTCTATGGTGTGCATAAAAAGCACGGTGGAACCTAGCAGTCATCGCACCGGTGCCGAAGGAATGTCAGGACCACGTGATTTCACAATTCGCATTTGAGTTGAGGATTAAAGCTAAGGAGGAAGAAGTAGGAAAATCGTTTCATGACCCCTTTAAAGGGGTCCTGCAATGACTTTTTTACTGGTTTTTAATTTGCACCGAACCTGAGCGCACTGAACGTAGTAACTTAATGAAACTTTTCTCAAATTTCGCTTTATTTTAATAGTTATAGGCAAATTAGAATTACAAAAACAAGCAAAAAATAACCTCGTTCATGACGTCGTAGGTGCTAGCTTGAGTGGCCGTGAACTAGAGGAAGGGTAGTGGGCTCATCGAGCGTTCACGGCTGCCGCACTCCGTGTCGACGGCTCGAGAGGGCGCCACTAAAGCATGTTTTGGATAGGCTGTATGAAGCGGGCGGCCAGGGCGGCTCGCATTGCATTTGCTGCGCGATTAAAGACTAATTCGGCATAACACTTCATTGGCCACAAACGACAGCAAACACGGGGTAAAGATCAGTTCAGAACGGGAGCCACTTCGCGCTGCCATACCGCCAAATGGCCAAATCGCCAACCAAGCCCGCGCCGAAGGCCTTCGGAACGCTCGGAAGCGGTCGGATGCTCGAGCCGGTATGCGATCGCAGCGCCACCGCGTACACCCGGGATTTTTTTACGCTCGCCCTTCGTCGGGACCTCATCCCACTAGCCCTTTCTATTATGCGCCGTTTTTTCCGCCGCTTGGTGGCGGGTACGTCGACGGATCATTTCTTGTTTCCGTACTTTACAAACTGCATTTGTTTCTTTTCTGGTCTAAAATACTGAACAAAAACTAGTTTCATACATAATTGAAACGGTTCGCGACACTTATATTTTGTATCTCGACTAAAAAAAGGCTTTTAGCGGCTCTGACCAGTAATAAGCCCAGGACCAAAGACGTCACATTTCGCGCGCTTTCGGCAACGTGGGTCGCCCTCGTAGGCGGAGGAGGTTTCCGCGTCGTGGTTAAAATATGACGTACTGATATTTAGTTACTCTCTCCATGCCCGCTGGCTTTCCCGAACCCCAAGAGACGTGGAAACCGCAAAAAAGGCAGACGCTTAAATATGATTGCAGGGCCCCTTTAAGCTGGGTTATCCTCTTCATCTTTCAATAAACCAGTTTTTCTCTCTCAAACCACGCTTTCCTTAACTGATTTCATTCCATGTTGTTTTGTGTGCTCATGAATTCCTATCGGTGGGAAAACAGTGCTTGCCCTCTGTTGCAACCAGGGGCGGACGCAGATATTTCCAGAAAGAGTGTGTTAGGTGTTGGTCAGTGTATCATGTTTCATTTCATTTCATTTCACCCTTCCCCCCCTCCCCGTTTCCACGACTTAACACCCTTCCCCCCCTCCCCGTTTCCACGACTTAAATTTTTATTTTTGCGTGCTTTGGTGCCGTAGTTGACACCCTACTCTGTTTGGAACAGGTTCGCGCAGTAGAGCCGCGTTGAAAGTATGGTGCCTGGATTGCGACTTTGACTCTGAAGCGGCAACAATTGCCGTCACAAAAGCTTTGACGGCAGAGCACTGCGGAAGCTACACCAGCCTGGCCGACATAGCACAAAATGGCCAATGCTGAGTGTAGGCTGAAGGTTTCGCAGTATTTACGAGGTTAAATCCATGCAGTGTACTATGATGAATGGTTGCATAACATGGTCAGAACTATTTCGAGCCCCCGTTGAAAGAGTGATGCGTAATATTGGGAGGTCGGGAGTTTGAACCCCGCCGCCGCCAAAGATTTTGTCTTTCGGCGGCTTCGTAACCTCTGTTCCATTCCATCGGTACGGATCATTCACCTGCACATTTTTGAGAAAGTATTAAATGTACATGTACAGATCGGTAGTGTCCCAGAGCTATGTGGTAGATCGTGCCAGTGGGTTTTCTCTTCGTAAGAATGCAGTCAATCACGTTCAAACACGAACGTGTGAGTCAGCCTCGAAGGTAGACTCATGTGTTGTGGCCCCATGGCTTCTTTCCAGGTGACGGGTGGACCTTGGTGGAAGGCTGCAAGGAAGGGCAGACCCAGGTGGATCGGCACCGCTGGGAGGAAGACAGGGCGGTCTGGAGCCACCCCATTGACGTCCACCTCACCACCCGTGGAATACAAGGTGAGAGAACGTGGGCACCTTGGTTGCCGGTCATTATTTTAAGCACACTGTCTACTCGTCTCTTACGACAGTGTGGGGGATCCAAATGTGGCGTCATCACTTGCTCATATCGTGCTCATGTACAGAGTGTTCCCGTGCACTATTGGGGCTTAAAAGAGATTCACATTAATTAGCCAAGTAACAGAGTGCACTGAAACTTTTCACAAAGCTGTCTTTAGGTGGTGCATTTAGCATACTGAAATTTCATGACTGTCGGTTTGAAGAAAAAATTGTAAGCCTAAAAAATCCTGTTTTCTGTTTTCTATGCATAGCGAGGAATGACGATAATAATCCCTTCTCCAGAGATTACAGTCATTCTTGTCCAGCTCACAATTGCACCTTTGCGTCAGTTGTATGATCATCATAGGGAGGAAAACGGTAAAAACCGTCTGTTCGACGCTGCTCACGGATGGTAGCATGCACGCTTGGATCTGCTAGATTTGCTTTCGGGCGTTCACCTCGAAGAAGCTTTCACGTTTTTCGCTTTGTGTTGTGCCATCTGCCAGTGTGTTCACTATGTTCCAAGCAATAGACAGAGACATGCTTTCGGGAACTTCAGCAAACAACAAGAAGGTTTATTATCAGGAACGAGCAGCTTTCATAGGCACTGCCAATAGCGCTGAAGCGGTGCTCTTAATGCTGACTCAGCCTAAGCCTACGAACATATTTCATCGCACATCTTCCCCCCTTTTCTTTTGATGTCGTTCCTTGGTCGTCACAAAGCATAAACTGTCCGTCACGAAGCTTGGAACCGTTCAGGAGGAACCACAGATCTTCCCCTACGTGTGTGGGTGTGACCAGGCTTGTTGCACTGTTGTGTGACTTTCCTTTGGCCACTGCATGTTTCCGACGGTGCCAGGGCTAGTTGTATCATTTCTAGACTGTTTTCGAAAGTCATTGTAGGCAGCGAGATTAGATGAGTCCGGTTTCTTCGCACAGAACTCTCATCGGTGTCGACCCAGTACGATCTTGGCTCCGCGGCGTGCCCTTGAACGTTCCCTTTTTTTTTTGGAGGTCCATGATCCAGACATCTGTTCTTTTGGACAAGTCGGATAGATCACAAACTCCATGGCGTCGGTCATACCGTAGAATACCGCGCATCCGCCCATACTACACTAAGCGCCCATACCCAAATTTGTAAGATCTGAGAAAATGTACACAGTACATTGACATGTAAAATTGATGACCGGACAAGTGCCCATCCCCCGTTTTTTCACGATTATCTCTAAACTTTGAGTGGGCGCTTGCCCGGTATTTTACGGTAGTCCTTCTTCTGGCGGCAACGCTGAGTCTTCTCGAAAGCTGACAAACTTCTGTAAGTCCGGCGTCCGAGGCCGAAATGCAGTTCCACGATCACCGCATAGATGGTGCCATCTATGCGGTGATCATGGAACTGCATTTCACAAGAGCGACGGATTTGCGGCATTTCCGAGGTCGAATGTGCGTAATACCTATGAGAAAGGCTCGTTTATAACGTTTCGAAAAGTTTTTCGAGGCAAGAAAGAAAGGATAATGCGCGGGAGAAATAGAAAATATGCCGGACCGTCAAGTTTACACTGCAACCCAATAGATGGCGCCACTATGTCCTCTCGTTTTAAGAGGTCTAAGAGGTTGCAAGGAACCAAGATTTAAGAGGTCGCAAGAGTGTGAACGGGCCTTTAGAGTGATTCGAGCTGTCTAAACGCATTTTAGCACAGCCCGAAGCCACTCGTCATGCTGTGCTTGCATCGCTCCCTATGTGGCAGACGACTCCTTCCAATCCTGACAGGAGTTGCCTCATCCGTCTTTGAAAATGCTCTGGGACCGATGAAATGCCAAAGGGCAGTCTGTTTAAAATAAAATCTTCCAAACGGCGTGATAAACGTTGTGAATTCTTCACTCTCCTCACTCAAAGGTATTCGCCAGAAATCAGAGTTTGCATCCAGTTTCGAGAATGTGCTGGCTCCGCGCAACATGCCGATGGTGTATTCCACTGTTGGGATGGGGTGCCATTCTCGTTGTATGTATCTGTTGATTTCCGTGAAGTCTACACAAATTCTAACTGCCCCCGAAGGTTTTGGGACGACTACCATTGGCGTGCACCATGTTGTCGGCTCGGTGACAGGAGAGATAGCGCCTTGTGCTTGCATCCATTCCAGTTCTTGCCTGGTCTTCTGAAACAAGGGCAGAGGAACCCTACAAGGGGACATTGAAAGCGAAAGGTTTCACTTCCAGCTCCAACTTGAGGTTGTATTTTTTCTTCGAATGTTCCAAACCCTTGGAACACTTGTAAAAAGTCGAACTGGGGGATATCTTTTGATGCTGTTGATTTGGGAGAGTACGGAGAGCCTTTCTATTACTGGCCTTCCCAGTAGAGGGGTTCGGAGGCCCTGAAGAATGTACACTTCTTCACGACTACTGTTTCCTGCAACTGTCATGTTCATGGATGCCATCCCTGATATAGCAAGATGTTCATCGTCTGGTCTTTGAAGCCGGCGCCTTTGGGGCTGAAGTTTTGTCGTAGGAAAGACCCGAGCGAAGAGCTCTTCTGAGATGACCGTTTCGTCGGCCCCGGTGTCTATCTTGAAAGCCATATTCAAGGACTCTATGAGAATTGGAACCTCCCACCTTGAGGTGGATGAATGGAATGCAACTCCAAAAAAGCCTGCTTCGGCGACGTTGTCCACATTTCTGACCCCTCTCATTGATCGACACACGGCCTCGAAGTGTCCTCTTTTGTCGCACTTTCTGCAGACCGCTTCTTTCACCGAACAGGACGCTCGATTCTGTTGCGCTTTTCCGCACCATCCGCACGGTCTGGAGGAGTCGCCTCCGCTTCCACCCGAAGGGGCTTTCTTTTTGAAATTTCCCGCATTTCTCTTGTACCGCACGTGGTTGACTCTTGCTCGTCGAGCTCTACCTGCTGTTGATCGACGGCATCGTGTTGTCGTGCCACCAGGAGTTCTTTCTGCGGGTTAAGGTCCGGATCAAGCTGCAGGGCTCTGGAAATCTTGCAGTCCTGAAGGCCAACCACAAGACAATCTCGGATTAATCTTCACGCAGGTCCCCGTAGTCGCAAGTAGTAGAGAGGGCATGCAACGCGGTAACAAAATCCTCAACGGATTCACCGTCTTGTTGGGTTCTGGAGTTAAACATCACCCGTTCGTAAATGATGTTCTGCCGGGGAATAAAGTGTTAAAGGTCTCCTCTGCTTGCAGCCCCATTAGGTAGACTAACGCACAGACTTGACTCGCTTCCAGCTTCGCGTCCAGTCCAGATGCCGTACAAAACCGAAGAAATTGTTTCTTCCACTAGGGTTAGTCGTCAGGCGTTGCAAAGCTGGTTTGGGTGGCGTAATTTGGAATGAAGCCATCATACTTGAGGTAGTTCTCGGTGACGTACCTGTAGACTTGTACGACGGCTGGCTGCCGAGTGGGAGTGTGATGTCCTTGTTTCAGGGTTTGTCCACATCCGGTAGCCGTGGTGCCTCAGCCTGGGCGCCACTTCTGACACCGTGTTCGCTATGTTCCAAGCAGTAGACAGAGACGTGCGTTCAGGAACTTCAACAAACAACAAGAATGCTTATTATCAGGAAAGAGTGGCTTTTATAGGCACCGCCAAAAGCACTGCAGCAGTGCTCTAACTGCTGACTCAGCCTAAGCCCACCAACCTTATCACACGGCCAGTATCTTATCACACAGCCAGTAGCTGCATCAACTAGAAGGTTTTTACCATTTTCCTCCTTGTACACATAAAAAAAACAATTATTATTTTAGGGTTCAATTTTTTTTTATAAAACATACAAAATTTGTATGTGATAAATGCACCACATAAGTGCACCTTTCTAAAAAAAGTTGAAATGCACTCTGTTCATTGGCTTATTGACATAAATTTTTTACGCCCGAATAGCGGTCGAGCCCCGGCCACATGCGGCATTTTTTGTGCGTTGTGTTGTATTGTATTTATTATCCATTTAAAGGGGGTGACAGGGATAGAAGGGGAATGGAAACACCCTGTAAAGGTCCCGCACCCCATACGGGTTTTAGCGAATCGCAGCTCCTACAAAACACTCGAGGCAAAAGAAAATAAGTAGGAGGCTACACTTTTCTATACAACATTCACACT
Source organism: Ixodes persulcatus (assembly GCA_013358835.2). Classification (NCBI taxonomy): domain Eukaryota; kingdom Metazoa; phylum Arthropoda; class Arachnida; order Ixodida; family Ixodidae; genus Ixodes; species Ixodes persulcatus. Next base: position 610,667 of record JABSTQ010009491.1, on the reverse strand, counting down.
CATGCTCTAAAATATATATTGCTCCTTTACTCTTTCTTCGAAGACCTTTCATTGTAAAGACACCTTTGTGCCATAGCACTTAGCACAAAGGTGTTTTTGGGTGTGCAATTATCGCACTCAAATTTGGTGAATGTAGGTTATGGACAAAAATGCAAGAAAGGAAAAATGTTTTGTTCCTATGCACGGGGAGAAGAACTGGAACAAATCACCTTGTTAGTGTGGATACTCACAAATAGTACTACACACAAATTTTCTGAAAAGCTTAATTGCACACGCTTCATTCATTGGCTTTTTTAACGCCTTTTTTTCATGGCTGAATAACACTCGAGAACACTTTGTACGCAATCTGTTTCCTTACGCTCGACACACACCTGCTGAACCTCCTTTCAAACAGTTTGCAAGACTACAACTGCCCAGTTTAGTGGCGCCACCTCTGTGCAGCAACATCAAGTAGCTTTTCGAACCTGCTTCGCTGCTGTGTCCCCAGATGGCGATAGTTTTATTGTCCCCACGTTTTTTTTTTTTCATATTTGGAGGGGAACAAAATTTCAAACTTTTGTAGTGATTGTGTCTCTCCATTGCAAAAAACCTCAGAAAGCATGGTATTACTTTTTTTTTCTTTCAGATTATTGTTTTTTGCTGGGTTGCAAACACGTCCCAACTTTCCGCATTTGCACAACAACCCACTATCTTTTCTCTTGGCCAGGCAGGCCCTGGCTAAAAGAGAACCATTGTCTCGTAGTTATCGTGAACACGAAAATCACGATTGTTGCACTTTGCCCTAGATATGAACTGGCAGAGATATTGCAGCTCGTGAGGTGCTGTGGCACATGGCTACATAATTTCTAGATTTCGTCCTTTGATCGATTAATTTTACACCTCAGCAATGACAGTAGACCTTCCTCCGAATTTTGTACACCCTGTAGTGGCCGTGCAAAGCGTGCTGGTCGTTCACCTACTATCTCGAAAAGATGGCCGCAATCACAAATGCCGTCACTGGAGACAAGACGAGACGAGGGTCAAGAAGTCATACGTTGACAGCTGGCATCTTCAAATCTGGGGCTCACATACCACAGGTTCACACTTCCTCTAGTCACTAGATTGTGGCACATGCGTCAGTCCCGGTCGCACATTCCCAAGTTGTTTATTTCAGTCGGTCACAACTACACATGTCTCGTATGTTCTCCGCCGCTGAACTCTCGCTTGCTCTTCGGTTTCTTTCCTTTAAAGAGCTACTCCAGTGAAATACGAAACCAAAATAAATGACCGGTATCGCTTTAGCGGCACGAAATGTGATCACAACCGAAATATTACGTCAAAGAGAAGCCACATACTCCACTAAAACCGATTTTAAATGTGCGACCTGGTGCTATTTAGTGGGCGGCAAGCAGGTCGGCGTTTAGTCGAGGAACACTGGCACGCAGCACCCCCATGACGTCAGGTCGTGGCTCATTGATTGGTTGTACCGCATACCGCAGCGCCATGATAACGTCACGTCGCGGCCTTACGGCTGACGAGCAGTGCTGCCATCCCTCTAGCAGATAGTTTCGATTTTTCCGTAGACGCCCCAAACCAAATTTTGAGTCACCATATTTAAAGAAACTACACATAATACCGAGAAAAAAAATTATACCTTGTAATTCAAGGACATTGCCTTAGCTGAAAACAGTCATAGTCCCAAATGAAGAAATATTGACTGGAATTGCCCTTTAATAATAGTAATCATAATCTTTATTTTAACCCAGGAGGGTTGAGGTGTACCATAATGGCTGGGGAGCCTGGGCCCGCACTAGTTTTCCTAGTACACCAAAATAGAGCAAGAAATCAAGAGGGAGGAGGAGGAGGAAGGGCATACCCTCCCCTCCTCCTCATGAGCTGCGCCCTAATTAGGCATTTCAGGAAATTGTAAACGTCTGTCTTTTTTCTTTTTTTGTTGTTGTTGTTGGAACTTTTATCCCTAACCTTCAGGATTGCGCCATCCGACAGCAAGATACTCCAGCTTTTGCGGCGCCATTTTTTGCCACTTCGGGACCGCTTTCGGCGCTTGGGCAGAACGCTAAACGCACCGGTTGGACACGCAATTTGTGACATTGTGTTTGGCTTTAGTAAATCTCAGAACCGCGGCACGTGGTTCCATCGATGACAGAACTCAAAAAGCATGATGGGGGACGTTTTTGGATCACGAGCCACGCTCGGGTTGAACGGCCCCGGCAGCACCGGCCGGGGCCGTGCGGGCTGCCGACGAGTTGACTTCTGCGAAACTTCGAATGAATAATGGCTCGCATAAAAGTTGAGTATCTATCTATGAATAAATGGTCAATGCGCAGGCGAGCTGGTGCATATTAATCGTGATGTTTGAACCCTGAGGCGCGCGTCTGTCAACTTTCTTACGTTTCTTTTAAGATATCTTCAAGTTTCCTTCCCATTCTCGTGGTTTAAGCATCATGATTTATGGATCTATGCTTCTTTATGTCGCCGACTACTCTGGCAGGAGCATTAAATCGCCAAATGCGGTCGAACTCGTGCGAGCCAGAAAACGCTGCCTTCTTGTATAGGCTCACACGGGCCTAAACGTTTCGGCTTGGCGTCCGATGAGATTTTGAGCCGGAACTACGTCACCCGAAACTGCCCCGTGGGTGACGAGGTGTCGCTCTGTTCCCAGCACCGAGCAGCCGGAAGTTCACGAGTCCCAGTAGCCCACAAACGCCACGGCGTTTGGAACGCGCCTCGAGCCGGTGTGATTGCCATTCTATCCTGCCCACGTGTCGAAAGTGGTCCCAAAGCGGCAACAAACTGTGTCATGGGAGATGGCATTTGCTGTCGGATGTCACAAACCTGGCGGTCGATCCTGGAAATGCCAGCAAGAGGGGCAAGCGGATGCGAGGGTCATCGTCGTCGCGGTGTTCCGTCTCGCGTCTGCTTTGCGTTTTGTAGATTGTCTGGATTCAGAATGGCCTGCAGCAGAACAGGCATCTGCCCCATCTACCTCTGCTGGAAGGCAACAGCGCGACACTTTTACAACGACGTCCGGCAGGAATCGAGGAACCGCGTTTGAGGACGCGGTAAACACGTCGGTCTGCGACACGTTCCGAACACCGAGCGACGTCGAAGCCGGCGAGTCGCTGCGTGCTCTGCGGTCAGAAGCGTCGCATCCGTCCGTGCAGACTGGCCCCGACTGGTGCTGGAGGTGTGGCGCCAAGACGCGTACGGACGGAGTGACCTGTCCGGCTACGCCAGCTGCCACCTGCCCAGCTCCCCGGGGCGCCACCTGCTCCAGTGCGCTGCGTGGCGTCCCCTGGGCTCCCTGTCCGAGGAGACTTCCCGACACTTTCTCGGCGGCAGCCTGCGCCTGGCCGACCCGGACGCCGCGTGTGGGCAGCCGTGCGACCGGTTCCGCCTGCGAGCGCAGTCGTGCGGGACGGTGCACCTGGACGTGTACGTCGTGCAGCGGGACTTCGACAAGTATGGCATCGAGACGTAGCAGGACGTAAGGGCCTTCCGTCGCTCTTTGAGGCCGCGAAGCGGTGGCCAGGCGTTTTTCTAGGTTGTCCGGGGTGTGCTGGGAGCGACGTGGTTGACAGGAGCAAGTCTCGTACCGTGCAATGAGGCGACAGGGCATGGGCGCCGGGACGGCCCCTAAATGTGGTCTGCGACGGACGCTGCTTGTTTGTGTACCCCACCTTTAGCCATCGAAAGTTATACGGGAGTAGTCGGCGCGCTGTGGTGGAGTCGCCACGCTGTTTTTGCCATCGCTAGCACAATAGCAGAAGCAGGGGCTTTTGATACATTCCATTTAACGTTTGCTGTTGAACGTTCTCAAATGTGGCCATAGTTCTTTTGACTGCTGCATTTTAGATACATTTGTCTATTTCGAAACAGCTGAAGAACGTCTACCTACAACCCAACTTCAAGGTTTGGGCTGCTAGAACAAATAGCGTTGGTACGTAAAAGCAACAAATCGGACGAGATTAACAATCATTCAAAGTTCCCGCGAGTTTTCACAGATCGCAACGCTGTAATGGAAATAGGAGGCCGTAACGGCGCGCATCTGTGCAACTTTTTTAGTTCAAGTCGACGTTCGGAAATGAAATGAAGTGCCTCTGGCTTAATCTCGCTTCGAGAGTCCTTTGTCTTTGCCTAGTGCTGCAGTGTTCTTTTAGAGCAGCGAGGAGCGACACCACGGAAGCGCCGGCAGAAACCTCACTCGGCGCAACAGCCGCAACGGCCGAGACAATCGTGGTGCAGACTTCCCCGCAAACGGTGATGACAACGGTCGCAACCACCGTGGCTACGACGACGGGAACCATCGCCCCGACTAAGAAGCCGCCTCCAAAGACACTGACGCAGCTGAGGCCCAGCGAACGTTGCTTCTGCGACCTCAAAAGGAACTCGTGCGACGTCGAATGCTGCTGCGACTCGGACTGCACGGAGGATGACGCAGAGTCGTTCGCGTTCTGCGTTGACAGGGTGCCGGAGGCCCCCGACCTGCGCTACTGTACCAAGCGGGACGCCATCTTTGCGAGCCGAACCCTCTTCGAGAAGCGGCCCGTGGGAGATCTCCTCTGCGTCGTGGTCGACAACGTGTGGAAGAAAGACGTTTTCGGCGAACCGCCCGCCGTTTCGTCGCCGGCGGACGTGCACAAGCTCGTCGAGGAAACGAAGCACGACTGGATGGCAGAGGGTGCCGAGCAGACAACGAAAGTGCGGTTTAAAGCCGGGGACGCGCTGCTCCGACTGGAAGACGACGGCGGCGTTGGTGAATGGAGTGAGTGTATTGGAGCAAGTTTGTCAGTGGTTGCCGGCAGGGTGAGAACGGCGGAGCGTTTTTCTCACATCCCCGTTCTCCTACGTGCGCTCGTTGCCTTCCGACACACTTCGGCTGTGCATGCACACTCGAGGCACGCGAGTGTGCATTGAATCTAGAAATCTCGCACTGGAGGCAGGACAACAGGAACTCCTCCCTGCCTTTCTCATACTGTCAGTGACCATGGTGTCTGTGCAACGCAGTCGGCACAACCGCGAGATTGCTGGTTTTCTCAATTTTTTTTTTTCACGGCTAAAACGTTGCTTCAAGCTATACTCGCCGTCGACTATTTTGTGCTACATTGTCGAGGCCAGCATGGCTTCCCCCGTGCAGCAGCCCCGTCCTGCTGCAAGAGCACGTGGCTTCGTCATTTGTCTCCCTTGCACACGCTCTCGTGCAAAGGAGCTTTGACGGCGTTGGAGCATTACGGAAGCTACACTAGCCTTGACAAGGTAGCACAAACAAATTGATGGCAGGTATAGCAGCAAATAAGCTCAGCCTCGCTAATACTGGAAGTTCCTTCTCTTCTGAAGGCTCCAGCGGAGCTGGAGTCTTCACAAGCAGATGACGCAATGGAAAGTGTATGCTTTGCAACATTCTCGGCCTGTGCAAGCCCCATTCCGTTCCCCAAGAGCTGAAACAATTAATTACGCTCAGTATTGTTTGCACGGCGGAATCCACTTATCACAACTGCAACAACAACCAAACTATAGTGCGCACAAAAACAGACATTCATTAATTTGTTAGGCAGGGTTAACGCCATTTGGATAATTTCACATATTTGGTGTGCCTCTAAGGAGCAGAAAGAACTCTTAGCCGTTTGAACTAGTATACTGTAAAAACTTGCTTTTCATGTGCTAGGCACAGTGCAGTAATGTTCTCATAACTTCTTACCTGAATGGATGATCGCTTAAAGATGCACAAATTTCAAATTCTAATGGTCAGCGGTAGTGTGTTGCAGGTTTAGAATATCAGGGCAAGCCCCTCCCATTGAGCTCTCTGCTCACTGTGATTGGTTGTTTCCTCCTCTCCACCTTTCTCTTTGCTAAAGTGGAAAGGGTGGAGGCCTCTGTGGGAGGAGCTGGTGCTGCTATTCTTAAGACTAGCGCGTCTGTCGGCTCACTGGACATTGCCAACTAGCAGAGGCTGGCTAGCAGCAGACGTGCCTACAAAGACTCACAAACTGCCACAACATAACAAAAGTAACAAGAAAAATGGTTGTGCCAACACTCGACAGACGTTGCAACAGTCTGAGTAAAGTGGAACTGAAAGCAGAAGAGGCATTTTGGGGGTCCTCTTCCAGAAGGAAATAAAAAGTAACCGCATACAAAACACAGGAGAGCGCAGACAACGCAAAGGTCTCGTTATTTGAATGAGACGTCAAGACGTGCGGGCGTAGCACAGCAGACAAGGGGGTCTTCGTAAGCTCTGAAACAAACAAAGAAGTATCAAGCATACATTACAACACAATCATAAAAAGTAATACAATCAGTGGCATCGGATTGGGGGGGCAGGGGGAGGGGGGGGGGGGGGGGGTGAGTGCCTCCCAAGACAGTTCAGAAATTTAATGGAAACAAAATGGAGGAAGGGGTGCAAAATCGCCGTGTCCCCCCCCCCCCCCCCCACCACCACGAGCACCGTCGACCCCCATCTCCTGAATAGTTCCGACGCCTCTAAATGCAATCTAGCTGTAGCTTTGATTAAAAAAAATAATAATACAAAACAATGAAGCAGGTGGAAGAAAAGATATAGCAGCATCTAAAACTTAAAAAGAGAATAGAAAGATGGAATCAGTAGCAAGACCATTTGCCATGTGCATGAATTTATAGTTGAAAGAAAAACACAAATGAAGTTATCCAGCCCGGTACTAATGATCAGAATTTTTGCATTGTATTCAATGCAATTGAGTCTCCTTTTTCATGTTACAATGCTCTATTTTTGCGTACGTGTGAGAAATAAGAAATCTTCTTTGGAAGTGTTTTTTTTAATTTAGTAAACATGTACATTCATTTCGGTAATTACCTTAGATTTTATGTGCACAATCGTCTCTCCAGCAGCATACTAACATATTTATAGTAATATTAGTTTGAAATAGGTTTCCTGGTGCCTTTTATTTCCTCAATTGGCAACGGTGTTAGTGGAACTAGCAAGTTTGCCTAATCGACGAGACGGTTAAGAGAACAACGTTACTAGAAAACAGCAATGTTAGCAACAAAAGTAAGATGGATTGATTGATGAGAACACTAGAGCTGAGGGGTACCTATGTTTTAAGGTTTTTATACATTTACTTGTTTCAGAAAACAATGCAAACATAAATTCATGCTTTGCCCGCGTTATATGAGCTGTGACATCGGAAGGCTCTCTTGGGGAGAAAGGCAAAATTTCACTCTAAAAGCCGTAATGCATTTCTTGCAAAAAGAACACATCCATCACTGATGGTATTGTAATTATTTCTCAACATCCATGGGGACGAAAGACAGGCGAAGTCAGTATGACGTGAAGAATTTGTCTGCTAGCAAAGACTTCAGGCTCACCAGGTGTACTGCAATCATTTTTCTCTCGTGCACCGCTGGATTTTCCAATATTAGTCTCAAAGGTATCTGCTTGTAGTGTTCCAGAATATGTGGTGCCAGTCGAGGGGGAGAAATCTGGCATTCGAAACCGAACTGTACGAGTAAGATGCAGAAAGTTCCCGTACAAGATTGTGGTAACCATGCCATTTGGTGCACTGCATGTCTAAAAAATCCCTGGAATTAACTCGCCGCACCTCTCTTGAGCTCAAATCCAAATGTCCCGAGACATGATGCTCTCCTCGGTGGAACATTGCTACTAATTGGTGGAGTGACAGCACTTAATAATTATTTCCATATAAATTTGGATTAGTGAAATTGACCATTGTTGGCTGGGGGGCTCGCTTGCATGTGCATTGCACACTGAGCATCCTGAGCATAGCAAGTGCAAGTGCAAGAAACATTCTACTGGCTTTGCAAGTTAAAGTGCTGCAGAGCATGAAATTTAGAAGGTGGAAAGGGAAATGGGAAAATTAAATGGTATCCTAATTGTTATTTGTTGCGCATGACAAAGATTCTCGGTGAATCAACGGCTGCTCTTTGGGCACTCTGGTTCTCAACATGCTTTTAGGCAGTGCCACAGATGAAAGTTGAAACTTCCATCTTTGAACAAATCATATAAGTCACCTGTGTCCACCAGGTTTGCCACCTCTATACATCTAGTATCATGCCCTAAAAATGAAGAACTGAACATTTGCAAAGTGGAATTTTAGTTTTAGCAGTGATAAGTATGCGGCAGTCGAATAACAGTTGTTTTGGGGATCACATTTCAAGAGGCTGCCGTCTGGTACCACTTTTGTATTCTCCTGAGCTGGCGGCCGAAAGTTCACCGATCTCATCTGGTCGCAGACCAGGGGCGGATCCAACACTCCAACACTCCGTTTTGGGGGGGGGGGGGGGGGGGCGGAAAATTTGTAAGGATACTATTTTGCCATTCTTTTTTGTGCACCGGCGGGTCCACCCATGCCAAATTGCCCTCCGAGAAGGGGGGAGGGGGGGAGTCGACTTCGTATGGGGGGGGCGGCCGCCCCCGTCGCCCCCCCTTGGATCCGCCACTGTCGCAGACAAAATTAGTGTTGACAGTTTGATCTTGTGAAGTGAGCGATTCACCCTCAAGTTTTCCAGACCATCAGTAGTTTTGTTTCTCCAGTTGCTCATTAAAACCCATGAATGCCTCTTTGTAAGCTGCAGGTGAAATGTACCTGATTTCCACTTTCTTTTTTTTTCTTTTCTCTTCCGCAAGGACTACCGATACAGCTGTTCAGCACGGCCTGTGAAGCCACGGAAGCCGTGACCTACCTTCGGGACCAGGCATTCGAATGCACACGCGGCGTCGGGGTTCTCGATAATTGGTGCACATCCGACCCCGCACTGAGTGCCCAGACATACTATCGAGGCTTTGCAATCTCCTCTTCAGCGGATGACCGGGTTCAAGTCCTTCCGGCTCTCTGCTCTGGCAACGTCTGCTCCGACTTCCCGCCGTCCGCTCACATTGCCAGCTACACAGACGACGGAGAGTGCAGAAATGTTGTCTCGCAGGTTACCTACAGGATTGTTCATAACGGTGTTCACGGTATCATTAACATTACTGCCAGGTACGAGACTACAACCTTACAGAACGGTGCCACCGAGTTTCTGCAGAGGTTTAGAACGTCCTACGTGTGGTCGTCGGACGGCGCATCGCCTGCTGCCGAGCGCAGCGGCAACCCTGGCTACCTGCTGGGGCTTCCTATTCCTGCCGAATGTTTTAAGACAAACGGCACCAGGTGCAATCAGTCGGAGGAAAGGACGTGGTTGTTGGTTCCGGACGCCAGGAATGGGGACTGCACGACTCTTCTTAGGGGCGAGGCCCTCAAGTTCGGTTCCAACCTCAGGACAGGTTGCCTGGTGCGATCGGCTGCCTTTAAGAACTGCACCCTTCTGCAGAAAGCGGTGTTTGACTACCTGGTGGGGAAAAGTCTGTCGCTCACGCACGTTGCCACGTTTGGAAACTCGAGCCGTTTAAAAGTTGGGGAGCACGTCCCAATCCTGCGCGAGAACGTGCCCTCGAATCCCGCCGAACGGGCGGCTTCGGCAGACGACGTCAGGACCTGCAAAGTCGAAGCCACCGGCGTTCACGTCTTTGTCCTGTACGCAAGGACGGAGCATGCGGACAATCCACAAAACAAGATTGTGTCTGTGTTGTACCGCTACGGCGGGATGACAGAAGTCGGGCTCTTCCATCTTCCCACAAGCCAGTGGCTGGAGGTGTCGTTCGAGGCAACGTTTATAGACGTCTCCCGGAAGGCAGTTCAAATCTTTGCACCGCCGCCCACACTCGAAGCCCATCTGCCAGAGGACTTCTTCTATCCTTTCTTTTTGGAGTCTAGTGGCGGGAAATGCTACATATGTCATAACCAATGCAGCTGCTGTGTGCTGGTCTTTACTGCCGCTACCTTTCCGCTGCTTGCTTTCAAGACACTGCCGCAGGTGTGAAAGCAAAGCGTCATGTTTGTCCAATTGTGTGTTCTAGGGTCACTAATTTACGCTCTGAATGTCACAGGTCTGGGCCGACGTCATTGTATAGCAGCTGTGGTGTCTGCTTTATGTGGCATTTATTTGTTTGATTTATTTTATTGTTCTGTGCATGCTCCTGATTTTTTAATTGCCTGATGCTTGTTTGAACACCAGTGACTGCCCCCGCAAATAAAGATTATGATTATGTAAACACACAGACATCTGTTTACTATGAGTAAAAGAGTCCAGATAAATGTCTAAGCAGTTATTCCTCCATGTTGTATTTACAGTGCGCGGAAACCATTTGGATTTATAATTGTCATGTCATAAACAGCATGCAGTTGAACTGAAAATTGAGAACTGAGAAACTAAGACGGTAATGGGTGCTGTTGAAACTCGCAAATAAGACTATGCAACTCATCTGGTTTCATCTGAAGGAGAAATCGGCTTGAGAAGCTAAAACTTCTCAAACCCTTCGTAATTTAGCTACGGAGTTTCTTGAATTATTATTATTAGAATTATTTTTCTCTTCTAATTGGTACTCTGTTTGCTCTGGCTCCTGCAGCGGCATATGCTAGACATCGGCGCGGAGCGAGCGGCTCGAACGACAAGTGCACGTATTGCATAACTAACTTTTTGCGTTTTCCGGCTATATGAGAAATTGGTCACATGGATCAGAAGCTGTCGTCAGCTGTCGCGGGCTGTACGTGTCATACGTGTGCTGCTTATGCTACGAGTAAATTTCCTACAAGCGTACTCGTAGTAAAACGTGAATTCGTCTGCTTTTTTGCTTCCTTCAAGTTGCCGTCAAGCGCGCGCGCTCTTTCACGCGTGCGCAGTGTGCATTTGAGCTCGCCCCCTCTTGACCAATCTGAAGGCGTTGCGTGGCATCTCGAAAGAACGAGCCATTTTGAGAAGTCCGAACGTAATTTTGGTTAAATTATAAGCGTACCTCGTCTAACCTGCAACCTTTCTAACGATCTAGAACTGGAATGAAAGAGGACGTGGCGTGTGAGCGCAATTTCGAATAAAATTGAGCCGATATGGGATTACGTTTTTAGCGCGGATGCAACCTGTGCGCGGCGGCCCTCGCGCGGCGGAATATGAAGTGACGTCACGGAGGTTGGTTTCAGTTCCGGTTCCGCTTTCGGCCGGCTCCGTTGACGGGGGTTTGCCGCTGCCGAGCAACTTGTTGCAGTTGCGAATATCTCCGTGCAAGGAGTGCGCCCCGGTGACGCCGTGGTGGCTTCGCTTGTGGTACCCAAAGCCCTTGGGGCCACTCTCGGCTGAAAAAAAAAAAAAAAAAAGGCAAAAAGCATCTCTTCAGTGCCCGCCCGAAGGAACTTTACCGCATCGACGAAACGACAGCAGGACGCCGCTTCTGGAATGGAAGGCCTGGAGGTTGACCGTTCGCTCTACGACATCGGAGACTCGGATCTCAAGGAACTATGGGCTGCGGATTCGTTCGAATCGGTGAGAAATTCCAGCCCTAAGCACGGCTTGTCGCGTTCACGCGGTTTGAGGGGAACGCAGTCGCACACTCGCGACGCTAGCAACTGCTGCTCTACCGACAACTCGGAGCTACGGGCTTTTTCCTCGCACTTCGAGAAAAGGAAATGATCGGTGTTCCGCAGAATTCGTCTGCTGCCATTTTAGCCGCCTTCCGTAATGTCGTCTGCTTCTTGTTTTTCTTTTGTAACCGGCGTACGTTTTAGCGTAAAAACCGGCGTTTTTTCTGTTTTGTTTTTTGTTTGTTTTTTTAAATGAATGTACTAAGCATGCTGATCCATAGAAAGAAATATTTCCAATCTCGCTTAAAAAAAAAAAAAAAAAAGAACGAAAAATAAAATAGACGTTTCCGTCTAGCCGCTTCTCCCCGATAAACAACCGGTTAGTTGCTCGCGAAAAGGCGCAAATGTTTCCCCTCGGTTTGTATTGTTTTCTTTTTCCCCCTGCTCTGAGGGTTTTCTTCTTTTTTTTTTTTTTTTTTCGTTCCGGGTGATGAACATTCGGAGAAGGAAAGATATCGGTGTTCCAAATTAGAAAGAAATGACTTCACTGCACGGTTTTCGAGCGTCACTGGTGAGGTGCATACAGCGCGATTTCGATGCAGCGTCGCAGTTAACCTCGCAATGTCACAGCTGCTTATTGTGTTAAGAATTCTTGGCGGCTTCTATTATACTTTTTATGTGTTATTCGTATAGTTTCGCGCACCTGTATTATAATTTTACTTGTATCTTTCTCTTTTTTTTTTTTTCGGTCGGAGCATATGGCTCGACGGATGGATAGGGGAGCGAGCGTAGGCGGCACGAAAAAAACTAAACTATCAACAAAACAAAACAACAAAAAAAACAGTGACGTGAACTACCAACTGCAGCCGTAATAAGAACTCTCATACCCTTTCCCGTTCGTGATGAGGATCCTTCTCCACCAGTCCTCCTCCCTCTCCGTCGGACCGCTCTTTCCTGCAAAACATCGGAAGAACAGAAAAACAAAAAACAAAAAAAGCGATGCAAAACAAAATGTCCTGCCGGTGAATGAACTGGCTTGTGCGCGCGGAATATTATTTGTCTATTTCCTGTTCGCAGGAACAAGTGCCTTTTCGGCACCATTGTTGCTTGCTCGCTTGGCCATTTTCGTATGTGTTTTTGTTCGTGATTTTTTTTTTTCTTTTTTGTCATCGGGCAGGCAGAGCGAATGAAGTACCGCGCTAAAACTACTTGTTTTGTTCTTCCAAACATGGCGCCCGTCGGGTATTTTTGCCTATACCTGCACCTGTTTTGAGTCGTGTTGTTCTTGACAGCTGGACGCTTTGGGATATTGTTTCATGCTGGTAGTATAGTGACTTTCATCCCATTTATTATTGGCAGTATGAGTCAACGGTGCATGGCGTCTGTCATTCGCGACATGCCCGTTCCTCTTGCCCGTGTGCTCGACCAATAAAATCACTGTACTGTTGTTGTTGTTTTTTCTCGATTACATATTTTATTGAAAAGGGTAAACAGTGCGCCAAATAACGAAGACGGAATAAGGGACTAAATGGGATAAGCGCTAAACTCTCCACGAAACATTTAATGAAAATAAAACGTACAGTAACAACACTCAACTCATTCGTGGCCAATCTCCAGAAGAGCGATCTATCTCTGCGATGCCGATTGACCGAAGTTTGGCTAATACAATAATCTCCCACCGGCCATTATCGTGACCCTCTATAGTGCGTGTAGTATACTTCCTTGCCGTTTGATCCTTGACTGTTACGATCATCGTGACTTGTTCGAAGTTGGGATGACACCCGTGATCTACACGATGGAGGCATATACAGTTGTCCATGCTCACGCATATCCTGCCATGTACACGTCGGCCTGTTTGACCGATGTGTGGGCTCTACGCGTTTTGCTCTTACGTTTCACAGAACCGAGGGGCTTACGTTTTCCAGTGCCAACTTGTAGGAGGCCAAAATGGATATAATAGTCCGGGGTTTGTGTCGGTCGGATTTGTTGTTGCCGGAGGTTGGTTACATCTAGGGGTTCCGTGTTTTAAAATAAATCCGACAAAATCTGGAGAAAAAAAAATCGCTGGCAAAAATTGTTTTAGTTCGGATTTATCCGAAAGACCCAAAATTTAAAAGTCACAATCGCAAAAGAAAAAAAAAAAAGCTGTTTTCTTTAAATAAGTTTGGTCGGAGCTCAGGCTCAGATGTCATCGGGAGAGGCCTCCCCAGATTTCTTTAAAATCTTGTAGTACTGACCAAAAATGGTTCACAGTTTTATCCCGTCAGGGTTCGTACGGGACAAAGGGGCATTGTAATTTTGGGTCACGACACTAACCCTTCTTTTGGTTTCCAGATTTAACTTCTTAAAGGCAGGTACGGGGTTGTGTTTTGATAACCGTGACAACTATGAACTCTTAGATTTCATAGGTAGGAGATAGGGACAGCTGAGGCTTCTACCCTCACCACTCCACCCCGCGCAGCCGCAGGGAGCTGTAGAATATGATGAAGAAGAAAGCAAGCTCTGCAACAACTACGTCGAGGAATCCAGTGATTGTAATGTGTATTTTTCAAGTTTCGTCGTAGGAAAGTTAATATTACTAATGGCAAGGGCGCCAATGACGTCCACGTGCGTTCTTATAAGTAGAAGGCCCGCCAATTAATATATATATATATATATATATATATATATATATATATATATATATATATATATATATATATATATATATATATATATATATATATATATATATATATATATATATATTCAATTTGGAAAATAGCAAAAATAAACTCCGAATATTCGGCAAAAAAAATAAACTGCTAAAAGCACCCTTCGAATTTCACGAGAAATAAACTCCGAAAACACGGAATCCTAAGTTAGATCCTATCTGTATTTTACGAGCAACAGTTTTGGCGGTGCGATACAAAGCTGGTGAACGCTCCGGTCAGCACGCGCTTAGCGCGAGGTTAGCGCTGTGCTTGTAGCGCTCCGCTGCATGTGTGAACAGGCCTTTAAGGCCGGTTCACACATGTAGCGGAGCGCTACAAGCGGCTGACGGGAGCGTTCACCAGCTTTGTATCGCACCGTCAGAACTGTTGCTCATGGCAGACGATAAGTAGCTGACGGCACGTGAGGAGCGCTACATCAGCGCTTCGCTGCATGTGAGAACCGTAAAGGGATGCTGAACCGAACATTCCAGTGTCCATAATAAGTGGCTCACGATCTTTCCACGAGTTGCAGCAGCCGCCGGCGTGCGCGAGCGCACGCAACGAAATTGACGTCATGTCCCTCGTTCACGCTAAAGATGACAGTGAAATGTGTGGCACCGTGGAAGAGGAGAATAAAGACAGGATTTTCATCTGCACAGTGGAATCTGCCGTAAAAGGTAGGCGATTAATTGGTCTAACAAGCACGTAGCTTTCATTTGTGGGAATGAAAAGCCTGTCGTCATTCTCCCTTTGCACGGATACCGTGTCACTGTCGTCTTGAGCGCGAATGGAGGCCTGTGACGTCAATTTCGTTGCGTGTGTTCGCGCACACCGGCGGCTGGTTGCTCGTGGAAAGATTGTGCGCCACTTATTATGGACACTGCAATGTTTGGTTCAGTATCACTTAAAAAAAAAAAAAAGCCATGAGACAAGTTTTCTACTTTCGCTAAATACCACTTAGAATCACTCCCTAACGTTAATAAGTGAATAAACTTGCCTTGTAGTTCTTATTTCTAGGCAATGGCAGTCGCCAAACAAAAAAATTCGAGAAATATGAATATCGTTCATCCCCTCATCTCGGAGTAAGTACAAGCGGCCACGTAGCCCGCAGCCTATCCTATACCGCCAACGTTAATCATCCGCGCGCTGGGTTCGGAAAAGTGGAAAACGCGTGCTGAGTTCTGCAGGCATTGTTGGAGTTCGGCTATTCTCATCACCGCAGTGGTTGGACACGAGCCACTACCCGAGTGTCCGCCGAGGCATTGATAGTTACGAGCGGAAGTCGAGTGCTCACGCAGTTCTCGTGTCCAATGCGTGAGCCGCGCTCGACAGTCGTCAGGCGGGTGGTTTCGATCCCACAAGGACGTCATCAAGCTTTGCGAAGGCAAGACGGAAAGTAATAGTCCCATTTGTTGTCGCAATTCATCGAGCCTCCGAATCAGCGGTGGTCTGCGCGAGTATACCTGGGCTATAGACTAGGACCAGTACGCCTCTGCAAAGTCATGAACACTCGAGCACGATATCGTGCAGGAGTGTTCAAGCGGAAGTTCGTCCGCTTATTTTGCAGGGGTTGTGGGGACGTCAAAAAGACGTTGAGCTATGAGTGGCTCTGCTCGAAGGATAGTGGGTAGACCTCAAAGCAAGCTGCCTTGGGGTCTACCCACTATCCTTCAATCAGAGCCAATCAGAGCTCGGCGTCTTTCTGACGTCACCACAACCCCCTGCAAAAGAAGCAAACGAACTTGTCAAATTGGACGTTTCACGTATAATTTGCAGAGTTCCCAAGTTTGGAGCAATAGTGGGCGCTTCAACGAAGTACCGGTAACGGTGTTAGGTTGTACATTTGGAGGTCGGTAACAAATCCCATTAACGTGCTAATTTTTGACGAACAAACGATTAACTCTATTTCGTTACTTATTTTCGGTGGCGGGCACAACACCGCTTCTAAGCCCGTTCCTGTTCACTCTTGATTTCACATCATGTTCTATTCGGTGATCTCCTTGCGACCGGAAGCGTCGAAATGCCGAAGTATGCAGTCACCGACAGAACTAGAACGGAAGGGAGGACGATCAGTTGTCCCGCCTTCAGCGATAGAGCTTCTAATCTTCGACAACCCTTCGGTGTCTCGTGGGCCTCGAGCGTGCACGTTTTTTTTTTTTTCTTCTAAAGCACGACGGAAAGCAGCGAACGCGTGCTGGAGGCATGAGACAACTCTGCCGTCATTATCCTGCCAGTGGCTGTAGTACTTCCAGTGTTTGGAAGTACTTTTGGGAAGTACTTAAGTACTTCCCAACACTGGGAAGTACTTTAATGGTGAATTCGGGTGGTCAATCACCGGCGAGCCCACGCCGGCGGCAGAGGCAACCATAACCGCGCCAGCGGCGCACCACGTGACCCTCTCCACCCGAACACAAAGCGCCGGCAACTGGCGTTTTCGTTTGCCTGGGTCGCGCGTGAACTTTGTTAACTTCTTCCTCGATTATTTTATGATACAATACGCACGCTGTAGGCATCAGCAACATATATTCGGACTCTGAGATGTGGGTAAAGAAATTTTAATATATTTTGTTTAGATTCCCGATGAACTGTTGCCATCTTACTAACTCCCAGAAAGCTCACCAGCGTCGCTGTTTATGTTTAATTTTCTTGTTATTACCTTTTTTTCTGGAATCCTCAGCATTTTCATTTGGCCCAGTCTTTAAAATAGTAAGGCGCGTTCAAGTCTCGAGCTGCAGCACTATTAATACATTTTTTTTTTTTTTTTTACAGCGGTATAATAACACGCTGTGCCCCATAGCTAACTGATCTTACGCAAGCTCCCTTTAAAATATTTTATCTTTATCTCCGTTGTTATTGCTGTCTTTTCTCGGACCACAGAGGGGTGTCTGTCTCAATGGCTTCGTTTTCTACTCGAACCCGCTATCGGCGAGCATTGTTTCGTTTGGTTCCCTTTCCCGATTCGGATATGACGACACCGGATACAGTCTGGCAGACGAGCTGCCCGACCTCTTGAAGCTCGGGCGAAAATTGTGCCGGTAAATTGCCGGCACCCGCCTGAGAAGCGCCACCCGAACGGCGCGCACTCGCCAGCCTTTGACCACGCGAACGCCCTTGCCGGAGATATGGCAAAATATTTTGCCGGGAAATGACCACCCGAATTCGCTATAAGTACTCCCCAACAACTTTAAGTACGTTGTACAAAGCTTTTTTTTTTCTTGTACTTTTTGAGGAAGGTTTAACTCCCGGCTTCAAAGTGTACATTCCCCGAATTTGGTCTCGTTAATTTTGTATCACAAAATGATGCTTTGTCAACAGACAAGTGCCTTATAAGTTGATCGTGTTAGATAGTTCGTCTCTGAGAGTAAAACAACTACTCTGTGGCCACCTGACCTTATCCAATATTCACCTACATTTCCGAAAATAACCGATGCACCCCCGATTACCCCTGGGGCAATGCATACCGATTACCCCTGGGACAGTGCATACAACAAAAACAAAAATACTGTATAGGGAGGCCATGGGGGAACGAAAGGGCATCATGAAAGACCGTGTTAAAAAGTACTTGTACTTTCAAAATACATTGCATTTATAGTACTTTACTTCAAGTACATTGCACCCGGTGCAGTGGCGTAGTTAGAGGGGAGGGGGAAAGGGGGCACGTGCGCCGCTGGCCTTGACTGCAGAGTTCCGGATATCGTAGCGAATTGCGGAGCGCGTTTCGGGACGGAAGAAACGATCTACGAACTTTCTTAATAACGACAGACACGCAGCTTTGTTGTGCCGTTCAACGCGAAGTACTGGTACAGCCCGTAAATAATATCGGTCTGGAAACCTATGACACGTAAAGAGCGAAAGAGATGTGGGAAATCGTTGTTTAATAACAGCTCCTGCTTTTTCTCTGCTTCCGATGCTTGCTGCTACGACAGTCTGTTCATCGGGGCTGTCCCCTCCCTCGACTGTTTTCAGCAACGTTCCATATTGAAAAGAAAAGGAGAAGAAAGAAACTCACGTATGATTGGTTAAATAGGCGTATAAGGCGTATAGAACCTATAATTATAACAGGCGCGTATAAGTTCTTATATGTTCTCATCTGTTTATTGAACAGCTTCATAATATAGTTCGCATAGGCCCTTTGGAACATAAGACTAAATTCACGCGACGTTGCGAAACGTTTTATCCAGACAAGCAATTTGAAGTATTAACATTACATCGAAGGAAGATTTTTTTTTTCTTTTGCAACAACCATGTTCAGTTCAGCATAATTTCTTTTATATACATTTTTTTTTAATCTTTTAATAGCGAAATTTATTTGCAGTATGATTTATTGTGACTCGGGCTCTCTGGTGGGTTATACATTTCTTTCATGTCTTTGCATTTTATTTTATTTGTGTCGAAGTGACTTTTGCCGTGCACCAATGTCGAAACCTTCATGGTGTTTTTGGGCACGTAATAAACATCAGCATCGACATTAAACCGGAACCGAAGACCTTTGAAATCCTGAACGGTAATTTTAGTTCGTTTACACCATAACCAAAGCCAAAACAGAACAAAAAAAAAATGGCAAGCAACATATTGACAAATAATGCGACCGAGAAACCCCCGAGTCGTTGTCTTCGATCGCCAAATATATTTTGTTGGGATTCATATAGTGCGAGCGAATTACGAATTTAACACCCAAAGATGCTGCTTGGTGCAGCTGCGCTGTGAACATACCTGAAGATGACCTCGCCTCACTAAAATTATACTAACAAGAATGAGCTTGTTCCTGTAAGGGAAATTCACCGGACGCCATATTTGAGTGCTCTGTTCACTGCGCGCACTCACAACGAGCGCGTACTTATAGTCTGCTAAGACCGGCATCCTTGATGGTATATGAAATGGACGCTGCATAAGCAATGCGGAAGCTCGCCGTCAGCTTGTGCTCAGCAGCCACGGACTCGGCTGTGGCCGCCAGTGAATATACGCCTTATTGTTACGGCGGTTTCACTTCGAAGCGACAAAGGTCATCGTGCCACTGGAGCATTTCATTTCACAAAACAAAAACAATAAGTGCTATATATATATTTTTTTTTCTTGCCACCACGGTTCGACGTATTTTCATTTTCGGTTTACATGTATGTAACTGTTGACCGAGGCAAGTTTTTTTTTATCTTGAACATCTTTGGCGAAACGAGTGGCAGAGCCGCATGTCTGCAGAAGTCCCTTACAACAAAACCGTGTTTTGCAATTTATCTAAATTGAGTTTAATCTACTCGAGCTGATTGATGCATTTAGGGGGATGGGTGTCTGGCTTATCAGTTTTATATGAAGCGCGCGCTTACACTTTCTAATTTACAAAAGCCGTTAGCTTTCGAGTGCAACATACTCAGAGGAACAGTGTCGCTATTGATTGTTTTAACGAGCTTAATTGATTGTTACGCGAGTATACTAACATTCTAACGATTATTTTTCACTGTTCGATTTGAAGTTAAATAAACCGGTGTGCGGGGGAACGCTAAACCGTTAACGCAATTGTACCCAAGTGCTGCGTCAGCACCCGGCGTGAGCTATAGGATTCAATGGCACGCTTCGCGCAAAGAGCGGCGGAGCGGCCCCCAAGCCAAGATGGATGGATGCTAACGGTGCTAACCAGAACCGTATATAGAGAGAGTTTGGTCGAAGGGAGGAGCGGGCAGAGCCAGGGCGTGCACCAGACGCAGATAGAGAGGGCTTGACATGCTCTCTTGGCCAAACTGCAGAAGCCGAAAGGTAGCGAGAAACAGTTTTCATAAGTGCGTAAGAGTTAAATGTGGTAACTCTTCACGATTGAAAATATGGCGCACGTGATGTTGCGATCGTGATCGTATAAAAAGATGTAGTAAACGAATGTTCTGTTTTGCTCGGACGGAGTTTGACCGCTCGGACGGCCGATCGTTCTGCTAGTCGCGCACGCTTTTTATATCTTCTCTATCTTTATATACATATATTCCACCATGATTTTGCATGGCCGTGATCGAAACATCACGTGCACCATATTTTTTCAGTCACCGAGAGTTACTCGCGACGCACTTGTCATTCTTCCAGTTGTAGTTCAAGCTTTGAAATCATCCACCGAGGTGCCTCGCTTCCTCTTTGTCTGCGCTGCGTATATGGATCCCGAGGCTGTTTTGTACGGCTACATGCGTACGCACAGTCCTTCATACGGTTCAAACCTCCGTCCGGATGCACCTATAAATCGCAGCAGGCGCATCAACTTCTGCCTGCTTTTTTTTTTTCCTTTTCTTTTTTTTCATTCACTATTATTTTTGGAGAAGTCGAGTCACGGGTGTCATTACTCAGTTTCCAGGTGTACAGTTAGTTCGACCGACGTGACTGTACGCGAATCCGTCACTTGCTCCGCTTGTCGTCCGTGCCAGTGGTTGTATCCACGCAGCGACCCTGGGAGCGCGCTCTGCCTTTGACGCACATGCACGAGGAAACGTCCCACATGTTCGTATACGAACACGCGACGGTATACAGGCCCCCGGATATCCGGTGCGCAAATAGACCCCTTCCGCAAAACCCCGACAAGCAACATTGGCGGCCGCCATTTCTTGGGCAGGACGCGTGTGGTGATTGGATCCCGAGTCCTCGTCAAGCGCTGACGCACCCGTTCGGCGAAGGCTCGGATCCAACTTAGTGCATGACAATTGCGCGTCTTCCCTCGATTATGCGATACTTTAGGCCAGTGGTTCTCTCAATCACTGATGTTCCGGGGATCCCTCCCTTGGTCAGCAAAAGTGATAGGGGACACCAGGCACCTAGCCAGAATTTTGATTTGGGGGGGGGGGGCAGCCCATGACAAAATGCTGTATGAGGGGGAGGGGGGAGAGGAGGTCCCAGCAGAATGGAAGATTTCGGGGGGGAACCCGGGCCCCATGCACCCCCCCCCCCCCCCCCACCCCGCCCTGGCTACGTGCCTGGGGGACACCACCCACCCGTTGGGAGGGGGATTATTAAATAATTACAATGACAAAAAGGGGAAAAATAAGAAAGCAAACCAATTTTGAGCTTCTGAAATGGAGAAGAATCAACCCTACTCACTCGGCACTCATGATTTAGTTTAATTTTGCAAAACAGCCAGTTTCAGGGCTTCAGGGACATCAAAGGTTCCGCGGACCCTCTTTGGAGAACCACTGCTTTAGGCATTGGCCGAGCGACACAAAGAGAAGGCTTGGAGACGTATTTCTTTGTCCGTGTTTTTCGGCATGTCAGATTTTGTGCATATTCGCAACTCTAACGCCCTATATAGTACACGTTTGCAAGAAAGGCTTCTGTGCGCTGCCATTGTGAGCGATGCTGGCGCCACGTAACGTTTCCGCCATGTTGAGGTGGTCCAGGGGCCCTATGTTGCACGTTTTGGACTCCCACGGCGACTATGGAGAAGGACGTGACGTCAACGACACAGCAAGCGCAGATTGGATGTTGACAGAAGAAAAGAAAATCAACATCCAATCTGCGTTTGCTGCGTTGTTGACGTCACTTCCTTCTCCATAGTCGCCGTGGGAGTCCAAAACGTGCAACATAGGGCCCCTGGGGCACGTCATTGAGGTGGGCAGGACGAGATGGCGGCGTCTGCTGCATCGCCGACGGCCAGCGTTAGCCATGTGGGCGAACGCAGGAGGAGGTATCCACACGGAATCGTAGCATCAAATATTGTATAGGAGGGGGCATGTTAAAGGGTTGGAGCTGACTTTATAATGATCGCAGCCTCTGCTCCAGGGGGGGGCTATGTTGCGCTTTTTGGACTCCCAGGAGACTAGGGAGAAGGAAGTGACGTCAACAATGCAGCAAATGCAGATTGGATGTTGATTTTGTTTTCTTCTGTCAACATCCAATCTGCGTTTGCTCTAGTCGTTGACGTCACTTCCTTTTGCCAAGTCTCCTGGGAGTCCAAAAAGCGCAACATAGCACCCCAGTGCGTCGTGGAAGCCAGAGCTGCCGCGAGCGCAACCATCATTGACGCGATGGGCATGCGGCTTCTGGTGCGTTCTGATGAGCGCCTTGAGATTTTAGATATTTTTTTTTTGTTACTGGTTTAGTTATTTTATTTTATTGTCTGTGCTCTTTCGCGGTCAAAAACAACACCTGTATGTTTTTTTGTTTTTTTTTAAATCATTTTTAGCCTTTTTCTGCGCTCAGTGGTGTATGCTTCAGCAAGATACGCTTAGCAACATTGTACGGCAAACAGCGAACTTCCTGACTGACGAGTAGGTCCGCCTCACCTCGGCGCGGGGTTCGAGGTTAAACCGGGATCCCAGCTGCGAAGGTCTATAGATGGCGGAGCAGTACAGTCCCAAGGTAGTGGAAGACATGGGGAAAGATTCTCCGGGATTCCCCGTTCGCCTGCTCGCTGTGGCATGGTCAATGTGCTACAATTAATTTATTTGGCTACAAATACGAAGCGGTCAGGGCAGGAGCATATCACAGATGACGGAGATGTTCTCATGAGTTAAGAAAATGAGCATGTTGATTTTTAAAAGTTGCAAAGCGGAAAACAACGATTGCTATCCGAACGCAGTCGCTCTTTTTCCGTGAAACCTGCATGATGCACGAACACGCCGATCAGAACCATGCGGTAACAGCAGCACCAAGGCCGGCAGTCCCTGCCGCCGTCTCCACCGCCGTCCCCGCTTCTCTGGTTCTTCGTACGTCCGCGAGAGGGCGAGCGGTGGGCGTGCTGGAGTTTTCAATAGGCAAACGCGGAAGACTACTTTCATCACCTCGCCAGAGGATTGCAGTCTTGAGCTAAACATTAATAATCCCGTTCAGTAATCGTGTACTACAACCAAAATATCATTAGTTCACACACACACAAAAAAAATTACAGGAAGATTCTTTGGTGGATTCCTGGGGAATGTGTTAACATGGCCCTTGGGAAGCGCCACACGCGTCCTCCTTTGGGAATTCATAACGTTGACCCCTTCACTTTTCTGTTCTGGCTTTTTCTTTTGCTTCCTCTATTTTTTCTTCTTTTCAGCCTTGCTACGGGGTCAGTGTTAGCATTTTCAAAGAGGGGGACGTATGTGGCGTTTCCCAAGTGTCATGCTAAGGCATTTCCTAAGAATCCACCAATGGATCTTTCTGTGATTTTTTTCACCCCGTTTCTATACACTCTCTGCCTGTGAGGGTACGTCGACCCCCTTGGATACGGTCATCCACATTACTCGTGGAAAGAACCACATCCGTACCTCTCGTGGAAGGAAACGCGTTCATATCACTTGTGGAGGGAACCGCATCCATCGTTTGAACTGCACACACACACACATCACAGCCCACGCACCGCTACTATGGAAACCCAGAGCGAAGAACAACCGGCGACGGCAGAGCAATAGGGAGTTTTCGTAGATCGTTTTCGCCGTCCCGCAAAGCTCTCCGCAACCCGCTACGATACCCGGAACTCTGCAGTCAATGCCATTGGCGCGCAGGCGCAGTAGTGGCTGCTTCGTTGCGGAGGGCTTAGCGGACGGGGAAACGCGGTCTACGAAAACTCCCTAATGACTGAGCACGCCAGCATTTTCACCTCGCCGGAGCGCGTCCTCCTCTCTGGCTCCGCGCCAGCTGTGCGCGTGACATGGAAGAAAACGAAAGGGCTCGTTTTGACGAAAACCCGGCGGTGTCTGTCAGTTTGTCGGCGGCGCGTGTCGTCCAGCGCTTCGGACCAATGGGGGCGTCGCACGCGTCACCCTCTCCCTCTCCTTTTTCCTCTCTCTCTCCGGCGCCGACAAACGAAAGACACCGCCGGGTTTTCGTAATGCTCACGCATTAAAAATTGCTCGGTTTTTCAGGAGTCATTTTTTTACCTTATGTCGAGCGAGACAAACAAGCTGCGTCCTCTATGTTCTCACCCATCTGTTTGGTTCTTCACGACCCCGCCTCCTTTTCGTGATATATTTTTTCTCCTTTTTAGCAGAGTTGTTACAAAACCTGAGGGATGGGTGGCCGAATGTGCTTACGCACAGTAGCTCAGAGCCCGTGGAGCAAAAGCTCGCTCTGCAGAACCCGGGGATCCTGGGCTCAATCCCCGCCCCTGCTTGTTTTGATCTAATGAGCATCGTTACCGGCTTGCGGTATCACTACCGCGTGATGCACGCCCCCAGGCTAACAGCCGTACACTGCGCTGCGGCTAAAGTTCTCGTCTTCGGCGGAGACGAGAGGCGCTCACCGCTCGGGCTGACTGACTTCCTGCTGTCTGAACAAACACACGACACAATTACGAAACGTTACGCGGAGAAGCGCCAATCGGAACGAGTCTGGGCCCGAAGCGGCGTTGTCGAGCGGCGGCTAATCTTAGAAGTGGCGCGCGGAGTGGCGGGTCCAGTTTTGATAAGTAGGGCAAATTAAGGCGCCTCTTTCTTCGGGCCGCTCGGAAAGGCTCCGAAAGTTGAGGTGGATGTGTGCCACGACGCCCGAGCGGGTTGGCGGCCGATATCTCTGACAGCCTAATTGGGCACCGCCTTCCTTTTATTACTGTTGTTGTTTTTTCGTTTTTTCTACTTACTTTTTTTTTTTTTTTTTTTTTTGCACATGGATGTTTGGTGGTGTGGTTGATCGGGGTCGAAGCCATAGTGTTGGTCCGGGCGGCCCTCGATATTTTGACACCGGAAGGCGGCATGCATTCCGCTAGTGAGGATTGCGCGTGAAAATGTCCGGCGGGACAAAATCTCCAACGGACCAAAATGTACAATATTGGACGTTTTGACTCTGTGGACATTTTGACCTCTATTTTGGCCTCTCTGGACACGTTGTTTCGGTGAGCGTTTTGACATGCATCTCACATGACCCGTTGGACATTTTGACTCGCTAAACGATTTTTTTTTTTTTGTCTCGTTGGACATTTTGATTGTCGTATGTTTTCGCTTTTCGCTAACGCCAACGCGCTGCTTGCGAGGGTGCGCCTTGCCGCGGCAGTGCCACTGCTGCGCGCCGTGACTTCGGAGCCGTTGGGCGCCGCCATCTTGGCGCCCCTTTGTTTGGGTCGTCTGATAGTCAAGCCTGGAGGTTATTGCCATTTTAAGTGTTACTGTGTCCTTCCCCCCAGCATCGGCCGTTGTGGAGACTCGTCAACGCCCGCTTCAGTGGCTCGGCATCTCGCGGTAAGACAAGAGAAGGGCGGCTATGGCGGCTCAATCTGGCGCGTGTGTAAAGCGTATATAGGAAGTATTCACTGGCGGCCATAGCTGTGTGCACGACTGCTGAGCGCGTGCCGATGGCGAGCTTCCACAGTTCTTTTGTAACGTGCATTCCGCACCCTCAAGATTGCCGGTCTTAGCAGCCTATTAATGTGGGCTCGTTCAGAGCATGCGCTCTAGACATCACCCACAAATATGGCGCCCAGTGAATACTCCTTATACTCTGTTTCACCTTATGATGTACCGCAGAAAAGGCTACAAGCGCGAGCTTCTTGCTCTAGGGCACATCTCGGCGGCACAAGCTCTCGTGCGTTAAAAGCCGCACCCAACGCTATGAGCTCGCGCTTCTAGCCTTCTCTGCGGTACAACATAAGGTGAAACGGAGTATTGTGGGACTCGGACATGAGGAAGCAATATGAATTATTGATTGCCTAAGTTCGTTTTGCCGGATATAAGACATTGTCGTTACTAAAATATATATATATATATAAATTGAAACCGAAAAAAAAAGTTGACATTTGCTACAGCGGTTTCTTTTTTTTTTTTTTTTTTTTTTTCGGACATTGTTTTGAAAAAATAATACTCGAAAGCGAAAGAAAACGACGAATTTCGCCCGGCGGTGGTTAAAGCAGTGGGCGCTGCGCCGCGCTCAAGGTGAACGTGCCGTTCGCCGAAGTTCGTCGGTTTTTCGTCGCATTTTCGCTCCTCGGAGTTGAGCCTTTAGAGGGGCTACGAAAGCCGAAAAAGAACAATGTCACATAATCGCCATATAGCCCTGTTCGCCTTTCCAACGGCGTGCCATGTATAATTCCCTTTACCTCCCCGTTTAACATTTCGGTCGCCAGGCCGCGCCTGTTTTCGCCGCACACTCGGATCAGAGAGGATGGGCGGCAGCTCCCCCGTTTTTCCCCGTTTCGGCCTCTTCTTTCCGCCGGGCGGCGCCTGCTTCCTTTGGCGTTCCGAACAGTTCATACACACTTACCTCGTTCATCTTGAAAAAAAGTAATGCGTCAACTGCGCATGAGCGTAAGTGCGCACCGACTGTCGAGCAACGGTCGGCCGACACAGCTGCGCACCCGTTCATGCGCACCGCGGGGAAAAGTCAAGTTGGCAGAGGCCGCGGGTTGCCGGAGTCGCTGGGAGACGGCAGATGATATGCCGTGCATCGTTAGCGGTAGCGCGTCATCCCGAACTTTATTGGACATCAACGCCTCGGCGCAAACACTAGAATTAGAATTTCCACTGAACAACAACAACAACAAATATCGCAATGTTTGCCGTGCATATTTTAGATGACAGTCATGAAATATCGATAAGAAGTATAACTAAAACGCTTGGACACGTAAAGCTTTTACACCACGGCTCTGTCATTTTTTTTTCTCATTGAATTTTATTGGTTACTTATAAAATTATCGATTTTAGCTGTTCTTGACAAAAGATCGTAATGTTCCGGAGGACTCTAATGTCCTATGTGTCAGAGAATGTAAATCAAATGGGAATTCAATATTTCCTCGAAAACGTTTTTTTTTTTTTTTTTTTATTTCAGGGAATGTCCCAGAAAGTTGGCCGTGTACTTGTTTCATTTCATCGAGTAAAACGTTACTCGATGCGAGTACCCCGAGTAATGTATTTTGTTACGAGTAGCGAGTAACGTATTCCGTTGCTATGTTAGTCGGTTCCAGTTGAAAATCTGCGGCCTGCAGAAGCGAATAGCGGAACAACGCGACCCGTGTTGTACCATCCATATTCGCGACAATAAAACAATCTTTTGTTTTTTGTTTTTTGTTTTTTTAGCAGCGTAAGCGCGCAGTATGGTAATTTACAGCTTCGGCCAACTTCTGGGGTCAGTCCGGTCGGTCAGAACGGCTTCGCGAACGTCCGCCACCCCCCCCCTCCGAGGTCTCGCGAGGCTGCGGGAGCTACGCCTATGAATAGCCCCGAGGAAAAAAAAAAAGGAGCGAAATGCAACAAATGCGTCTGCCGGCGGCTATTCTTAGCCGGCGAAAGAATTATCGGCGGGAATCCAGCGTCTCGCGCGCGTACAATTTACTCCTTTTGAGCTCTCTCTTGGCTGACCTTTCGATAAGGCGGATCCGTGGGAGGCACTCCGCTCCTCGGCGACGCTACCGATTAGAGCGCCTAGATTTAAGAGTGGGAGCAACTCGAAGAACCGTGGAGAGCGTTTGACATTTAATGGCGACCGAGCTACCACACAGATTGGTCACTATAGTGCTCATGCGTTGCGTTTTCGCTGGGCGAGGAGGAGGTGTGGAGACGCTTGCAAACGATGAACGCTTTTGGCTCCTCCTCACAGCTCGTATATAGACCAATTTCGCGAGGACGCCGCCATCTCGAAATATCGTCACTTTCAGTATGGGCGAAAACGTTCTTTTGCCGTCGCCACCCCGATAGAATACATTTAGGATACAATGGTAACCGTCAGCCATTCCCGTTTAGTCTCCCCTTTATGTTTTTTTTTTTTTTATTTATATATTTGAAGGATGAAATGTTTTAAAAGGACCGTTCAGAGTAGCATGGTATGTGCTTCACCTCGTTTCTGAGGAAATCAATTACCACGCCTGCCCATTTCGATTTGAATAATCTATTTATCTCTATTCTGCGCAATGCACGCTAAAGACCCCAGGCTATACTCCATTTCATCTCAGCCAACCCAGCTCCGTGAGCGTAGCACGTGATACGGTTTCCGCCCGTCACTATGCCTTCTGTTCGAGGTCGCGTAACCCTCGTGGGGCCTTGGATTGGCTCCGGAGGCTCGTTAAAGGGATACTGAACCGAAATTCGGATCTCGCAAAAGAAGGGCGCAGAAGCGTTGAACGGGACGCTACGAACTCCAAAACGTCACGCGTACATCGATATCTCAAACGGATGGCCGTACTTTCGGAAAAGAAGGGCGCAATCAAGCGAGGGCTATGACGTCATGGTTCCCCTGGTAAAGTTGAGAGTGAGGGGAAGCGGCCTCGCTTCTCTCCTCCTCGCTTCGGTTCACCAGCTCGACGGGACCAAGCGAGGAGGAGAGGGAATGAGAATCGTGACGTCACTTGTCGCGTCGGCCTTGGCGACCGTGTTTAGTCGCGCATTTGTTTTCCAAAAACACGGCGTTCCGTTATAGATATCGCTGTATAATTGAATTTTTTTTTTTTTGCAGTGTTTCGTTTATTCGTTTAGCCTTGTTTTGTGAGCTCGAAATTTCGGTTCAGTTCAGTATTCTTTCACATCCGCTGCGGTCGGTCATACTCATAAGGTAGTATAGCAGCTTATCTACAGCCAAAGCGCCACACGCCCGCTGAGGCGGTCTATATATATGCAACGCAATTACTTTTACCTCTTTTTGAATGGTGTTATACGGAAACTGAGTTGTTTCTTGTTTGCGCGATCTTAAATCAGTTGTTTTGTTTGTTTTTTTTGGTAAGCGACGTTACCAAGCTTGTAGCGTCCTATTTATTACGGTGTACCTCAAAGTAAAAGTCGTCTGTCAGTGTTAGTATAGGCACAGAAATAATCTGACGGAGGCTCGAAATCTTTCATTGCCGGGGAGATGGACGTCGTGGGTCGTGATAAGATACAATGCACACATCGCGATCACTTCATTTTTTTTTTTTTTATTCTTTCTCCCCATCCAGACAATATAAGGCAGTATCGCTTTATGTGGGTCATTTTCTGGGCAGATGTTGTAACTCTGAGACAGCTGCTCAGCTGTGCGTCCACATCGGCGCCCTGGCGCAGACTTGGCACTTTCAAAGCCCTACGAGCTCGCAGCAATGACAATGGGGCTAACTGCATTTCTGACTCTCGGTGACCATATAGACCTTTCTTTCATGTTTACAAACATGACACAATGTCCTAGGACGCCTAAAAGGGCTGTCCAAACGGGGACACGTGTTCTGCAGTTAACACCATTTGCTGTACCGGAAGCAGTGTTGTGCCCGTTATCGAAAGTAAGTAACGAAATAGCGTTCCTCGTTCGCTTGGAAAAAAGCTAACGCGTTACAAAGCTCCGTTATCGTTTTGCAAATGTAACGAAATACCGGTGTCGTTACTTGCCGTGACTAATGGACGTTACTTTTACGTTAGTTTGTCGTTACTTTGTGTTTCATTGTTAGTATATGACTGTTAGTTGGGACTCCTCAACCACAAACGTCTCCACAAGATTTTCGAACTGTTCTTGAGAAACGGGAACTTGATGCGTACGGTCGATCTTCATCTGCTTCAGCAAGGGCGCGTCGGGGACAGTGGGTTGTAGTCTCTGTCTTCCGTTTCTTTGAAAGCAACTCGAACTCTGATAGCTTCTGCGAATGGAGGGACTGGCGGAAAAGAAGAAAACTAATTAGAACTGATGCCAAGCGCCGCTGTTAATTTCTAGTTATCAGTGGTGTGGAACAACGAAATATTAACTAAATAAGCTGCATCCCGAATTAGTATAGAAAAAAACTGTCTAAAAATCGCAAACTTAAACAAATATCAAATAAGCGTGTTTATATATAACTGCAATGATTGATTTAATCTCCTTCTTAAATATACAAGTAAACTAAATTGAGCCGTTTTCGAAGAGTTTTTGTTAGCTTACATTAATGAGCATTGTGAGATATAGCTGAAAAACTATACGACTAACAAAACAATCTCGAAAGAGAGAGGTGTTCTTTTGGCTAACAAAACTTAACCACGACATTTTAATAAAAAAAAGTGACATTGAAAAATAACTATTCTCAATGTGCTTTCTCAAATTAGAGTTCGACGTTCCGGGTGTGTTGAGCAGCTTGAGTTTCGGCATACAGAGTAGACATTTAAACAGCAAATCGTCCGACTTCGTTTCCCTCAGTTCAAACAGAGCACTTAGCCCTGGCCATGATAACGGAGTTTCGGTGGCCGTTGCCATCTTGCACGAAAAAGTTAGTGGGAGATGGCAGTAAAAGGGGCTTTTCTAATAAGCGTTCCAAAACTGCCTTGTTGGTTAGAGGCAGACGTTGCATTACAGAGACAACTGTTCAGTACACGGACCGCTCGCAACCAACACACCTCATAGCCAGTCCGGTTTTAGTCACGGTCCGGTTTTGGGGGGTGTGCAGAAAAGGGTACAGAGGCAGTTCGAGATCTAGCAAGGTCCTTGTGGTCCGCTTGTGAGGACGCCTCGCCTTGTTCTGGACTTGACGGAGTGACCGACAG
This sequence comes from Ixodes persulcatus, assembly GCA_013358835.2. Lineage (NCBI taxonomy): Eukaryota > Metazoa > Arthropoda > Arachnida > Ixodida > Ixodidae > Ixodes > Ixodes persulcatus. The sequence goes on along the minus strand of JABSTQ010009491.1, from coordinate 580,262 downwards.
AATCTTCCCTGCGGATGTCTTGCCGAGCAGCTCCTGTGGGGGCCTTCCCATATTCGTGCCATCTGGCGTATCGGAGGGTTGCGAGTCGGCGCTTCTGGGGCAAGATAGAAATAGCCTGCTGATTACGGGCAGCCCAAGCTGGCCTCGCTAAAGAAAAAGATACCTAAACGAAAAAGAAAAAAAAAAAAAGGCTGTCGTGTCATCGGGTTGCATGACGAATGCGCGACTCCTTATCGCTTCCCCTTCAGCGAGGAGAAGGCCATCTTCTCTAGCCCCTTTTTTTTTCTTTTTCTTTTATATTTTAACCTCGTAGCTCCATGGCTGCTGACTACTGGCTGGAACTCGTCCGTGGAGGCAGTTGAGTTTTCACTTTGTTGTCGAGTACGGTTTTGCGCTTGTCGTCCGTTTTATTTTCTTGCTCGGCGCAAACTCCGCGCTTATAGGGATCCGGCTGAGGCTGTGGTTTCTCTCGCGTGTTTGTGCGGTCGCACGCTCGGTTAAGAGTTTTAGAGAGAAAAAAACAAAAACAAAATAACGGTTGCGGTAATCTCGGTTTCGAGCTACCGTGTGGTCTCGGTGCTTCGTTCAGCGCCGCCGAGACTGAGAGTGAAAAAAAAAAAAAAATGCAATGCGATAAAAAAAAAAAAAACAGAACCGGAAAGCTTTTAATTCGCCGCAGCTTCTTAAAGAGAAAAAGGAAAAAAAAAATGAACGACGCGCTTCTCCGCGATTCCGGAATGTCGACAAACTTCCTCGTACCTTGCGCGGCTCCGCCGATCGCGGCCCAATAGGTTTTAGCCACTGATCTGGTTTTAGCAATTTCATCTGAGTAGTTATCTGACCGCTGGACAGAGGGCGCTGACACACGCAAGCTCGCGGCTGTGTTGGTGTGTCATGTCGTTTTCGCTCAGTTTCGTGATATACACTTGTCTTCCTTGTGGTGCAGAACCGATATTACGGTGGTAATGGACCACATTGAGAACTACGACGTAGTTACGAGCCTAAATTGTGGACTTTTTGTTTTACTAACACCTTCATCCGATCATGTTCTTTGTTCGGCCTAGACTCACTAAATAAGCTAGCTCTATTTAGTGACACTAGTTCGGCCAGGTTTGGCGGCGAAACGACTGAAATGATTCCGAGAGAGGATTATGGATGTCTACAGCCGTACTAGACGTACCAGCTGATACAAGTTTCTATAAAAAATAAACGAACGAAGAAACTAATGCATGGAGGCACAGTGAAAACGCAGGTCGACGACCTGACAAACAATGTGCTCAATCACAGAGGACAGATGAACTCGCAAGTTTAGTGCTCACTGTTCGGTTTTCAAGGGCACCAACGTTCCGTGAAAATTGCCGGCCGGGAAACTCCCCTGTAATAACGTATAGAATGCAAAAAAAAAAAAAAAAAAAACGATATTGTCTTCATTTGTCTCTTTAAGAAATTTAAGTACTCAAGAGATGTTTTGATGGTTCATCTTAGGCCGAGTAGGAAATGTTTTCAACTATCAGCCCTGCTAAAGTATTCATTGGCAGCATTTCGCAATGTTGACCTTATTGAACGATTTGTCATACGGACATTTCCTTACAACGTATTGAGAATATGAGATAAGAGACAAACCCGTCAATTGAAGTCTGACGTCTGTCTTCCGTATAAATTGCGAAATAAAATTAAATGGCGCGAGAGAATTGACCTCCAGCAAGCTTGGCTCAACTTAAATGCCAGGCACCACTTTATGGATTTCTGTAGACAGATCGTTATTTGTTTGAACAGATACGCTTTTTACTTTCAGCGGCGTCGAGAGTGAATTTGGCATCGACAACGCTGCACTCGTGTAATTTCCATGCATAAGATTTTTTTTTTTTTTTTTTTGCGTCACATATTATGTGTTTCAGGCGTTTTTGTCAGGCACTCACAAGCTGTCTTTGACACGTTTTTCACCCGGGGAGTCAATTCTTTGTGTCTAAATAAACTAATTTAATTGGATATCTTTTAAAAAAAATTAATGACTGCAGACATGAGATTGAGCAAAATGTATAGTTTTTTTCTACTTTTAATTCATAAATGAACAGATTAAGCGAATGTTTATAGCGCAAACATGATTCCCCCATATAATCAAAAGTAACTAGCACGATGCTTTCAAGAAACGCACATAGTGACTATACTTGCGTTGACTATATAGTTGTGTTCTTCTTTAAGATCCTTAATGCGTGATCATAAATATACCTTGCTCTCCTTATGCGCCACTAACGGTTGACCACTATCATTTAAGCAAATATGTGCGGCCATGAACAAATAAAACGACGGTCCTGCCATATTGGCGGATGGATGGATGGATGTTATAATGGCTGTACCTATAGGGTTCCGTGTTTTCGGAGTTTATTTTTCGTCAAATTCGGAGGGTGTTTTTCTGAGTTTATTTTTTGCCGTTTCAGATTCGGAGTTTATCGGAGTTTATATTTGTGTAATTCTCAATTCTCCGAAATTCGGAGTTTAATTTGGCAGCGTTTCCTATTAAAAATAAATAAATGAATAATAGCCGGATGTAAACGTATCCCGGGTAAAAACTAAAACACGCTCGTATCAATTAAAATTTCTTCAGTCGAATTCGGCGTTGGTGCCACTGGCAATACTAACTTGTCCCACGACAAAAGTCGCACTCAAGTGTTGCTTCGATAAACGTAGATACCTTAAAATCAATGAACTCCCGGAGGTAGTCGCTAGGAAGCTCGTAGTCATCCCATCCTATTCCATCAATCTAGCCCGCGGCCGCTCGAGGTGGAGTACTGGAAAAGTTTCAACTGCCCCCCTTCCCTATCTTATACAATCTCTATGGTCCATAGCTTTCACTGTTACAAAGACGTACCCTCTCCTTTCTCTAAATCACAAATCGCATGGCTCAAACTGGAAACCAAAAGAGTGGCTTATGTCGTGACCCGAATGTACAATGACCTGTTGCCCTGAATCAACCTTGACGAGACAAGGGGTAAGACCCATTTTGACAACGGTTCGAGATTTGAAAGATAATTATGGTGGCATTTTCCCACGATCACGCACCCTGCGCTGATCAAACTATATAAAAAAAGTCTTACTTTTTTTCTTTTTTTTTTTTTGGGGGGGGGGGGGCGGGGGGGGGGGGGGGGGGGTGAGGAGTGGCATTGGCACGTAAATATTTTGAGTTTATCGGATAAATCCGAATTGAGCACAATTTTACCGGCGGGTGTTTTTTGGATTTATCCGAAAACACAGAACCCTATCTATATCCTTTGCAACGGGTGGTAGCTTGCGTCACCTAGCGAAACCTGTCTGCGAATATGTTGGAAGCATACATATGGGACAAGGAAACATGCTGGTAATTCTTTCACCACGCCTGCTGCGAACGTCGTGCTTTTTTGTACGATGCACGAGCAGTGTGCCTCTGGGGCTTAGAGATACCGTCTGATTTGCCCCCCCCCCCCCCCCCCCAAAAAAAAAAAAAAAAAAACGCTTTTAAAGATTTTTTTTTTTTTTTGACTCGCCGAGGAAAAACTGTAATCTCCCTGTCTCCGTTGACAACGCTCATGTCCAATCCGTTTGGCAACATGTACTGGCCGAAGCTACCCTCTTTGGTCACCAGTCGCGCTGGCTACGAGTCGATCGAGGCGCCCCCTTTTCACTACCCCGAGGCTATACTTCCACCCTGAGAAATGAGTGCATGGAGCTCGACGACGACTCCTCAGCGTAAATAAAAAAAAATAAAACGACAAAGAGTCGCAGCAGTATTTTGGTCATACCTATACCTGACAAAATCGACACACGTAAGATACGTCTTTAGCTTGGTAAATCCTTGTAGAATCATTTATGTACTAAAACTCGTGCTTTTCTATTCTGACGAGAATGCTATTGTTGGTTCTTGTGGTCACATGGCCGCTCAAGACAGGCAGTGGTTTCCACATCTGCTGATGTGGGCGCCTATGGAGAGCCTGTACGACACAGTCCAACTGCTCCATCGGGGTCACGTGGTTTAGGGGCTGCGTTTGGAAATAGACCTTATGCAGTTTTTTTTTGGCGCCGTCTATCGGCACGTTGTCGAAAATCGCGGGGTGCAAGCCTCAAAGATGGCGGCCTCTTCGTCTGCGTTTCGACCGAGTTCTAGACCAGGAGTTTCAAAATCGCAATGACCGTTGGTTTAAAAAAAATGGAAGACGTTTACAGCTTTATGTAATGCCGAATTAGAGCACAGCTCTTGAGGAGGAGGAGGGGAGGGTATGCCCCTCCTCTCCTCCTCCTCCTCTCCTTTTCCCCTTCTCCTCCTCGTCCTCCCCCTCTCTCCCTTCCCCCTCGTGACGCCACTCGTGACATCACTCGTGAAGGGTCGTGACTTTCGTGACGTCACTTATAACCGTCGTGACGTCACTTGTGACCCTCGTGACGTCACGCGTGACATCACGTGTGACGTCTTTATGGGAAACGTCCCATAATGCAACGCGCGGTTACGCCGACGGCGACGCCGCTCAAGCCGGAAACGGACACCTAAAAGCTGCGCTCTGAAAAAAATAATTGTCGCACGCTTACATTTGACGAGGTCTGTAAAAACGAGGACTTTTACAGACAACCACAAAGATTGTGGTTGTCTGTGAAAGTCCTCCGTGTTTTTATTCGTTCTATTTCAAGCATTATAGGAAGTGCAGGGAAAGAATAGCATAATGATTACAAGTCACTTTCGTACTTCCAAAATTAATCAGACTACTGTTGCGATTCCCCCCCTATAACAAAAGTAATGATATTATAACTAATTTACTCCAAAATGTAATCGATGACAAGTCGCGTCTGGCATAGGGTGGAGACATCCGGCCATTTTGTCGCACACGTTTATTTTTCTTTTTTATTCAGAATCGTGAGAAAGAGCGCGTCCCTGCACGCGTTTGTGGCGCTGACTGTGCTATAGCGACATTTTGTTTTCGTCGATTTCTTTGTATTTTCCCCGTGAGCGCGTGCTGTCGGCATCGGGTACTACAAAGGGTGGCATCACCCTAAACCGAAGGACATAGGAACCCTAGACTTTGGTGTTCATTGTGCCTTGAGAGGCCAATGACAAGCTGCCATTTGCTTCGAACGCATCGAAATTTTTTTTTGCAAGGAAGACGCGTGGAAACAGAGGTGCGCACCCCACTCCCGCTGAGTACGCGACGTTGTTTCTCCAATTCTTTTATTTCCCTGAGCGCGTGCTGCCGCATTTACACAAAGGTGTGCAACATAAACATCACGCGCCCTTCATTTTGTACTAATCTCTAATAAATATCATACAAAAAAGTATTTTTCGTTTGTTTTTACGCAAAAACATGCTTTATAAAAGCTCAAGGTGACCACAGTACAGACAAATGATAAAGAGTGGCGCTGTTATCGCATTTAGCTCGGTCTCGGTGGACGCCAGCGGCCCAGGTTTCGACGGCGAGTTTCCCAACTGAGTATTCTAGTAACGTTGCCCTAAACAGAAGGACATTGAGGCACCCTAGTACTAGGGTGCCTTCATGTGCGCTTTGCTTGGGGTGATGACATCTGGCCATTTTGTTTCGAACGCTTATTTTTATTTTTTGTTCTGAAGCGCGTGAAAGAGCGTGTCCCTGCACGCGCACGTGGCGCTGAGTGTGCTACGGCGACATTTTGTTTCCTGCAATTTCTTTGTATTTTCCCTGTGAGCGCGTGCTGTCGGCATCGGGTACTACAAACGATGGCATCACCCTGAACATAAGGACATTGAGGCACTCTACCTAGTACAACCGATCGTAGCCTTGTGTCTGCGGTCGAACGACCCCGCTCACGAGGGTCGTGGAGGACGGGGGAAGAGGGAGGGAAGGGCAGTTCCCCCCCCCCCCCCCCCCCCCGTGAGCCCGTGAGGGAAGCTTGCAGCGCGCGGCCCCGTTATCACGGACTTTCGGCTCCCTCGCCGGCGTTGCGATGCGCCGCTTCGATCAGTGACCGATCTGAAGTAATCCCGAAGGTGCCCCCCCGAGCGGTCAAGTGCACGCAGCACTCTCTCCCGCCCGAGGGCTGTCCCTGATAACACTGTCGAGCGAGAGCGGTGGGTCGACGAGCGTCGGACGGCAAAGGGGACACGTTCGCCTCGCCCTGTGGGCAGCTTCCATTCAAGCCGCTGTCGCGCTGCATGCTCACGCCCGAGTCCCACTATACTTCGTCTCATCCTACGACGGACTAAAGGCCAAAGCCATGGGCCGCCAGGTTCAATCACGTTCCACGGTAAACTATGACACGCTTAGCATTGGTTAGGTTTGGACGAATAATTCTCCGAATCCAAGAACGCTGCGTCATTTTGATAGCTTCGACACTGCAAAGAGCCAGTAAGCCGCGGCTTTCTTTGCAATGTAAAATTGTTGAGTCACTCATTGTTCAATCCGAACCACTGTCGGCCCATTCCCATCAGTGATCCGAGACGCGGGCACCGATATGTGCATCGAAGCGAAATACCACGCAATGTCTAAGTGGCTCGTGATTGGATCTGGCGGTTCGTAGCTTCTGCCTTTAGTCCATCGTAGGGTGAGACGAAGTATAGACTAGAGCGACAATCGGAAAGAAACGACAGCGACGAGCCTCTCAAACCAGAGTCTTTCGCGATTTGACAGGCTTTGGGCAATACAGAAGGTTATGGCCAAGCACGATCATCGCGCACGCGAGAGTATCTTTGGCAGGCTCGCAATCACTCGTGCTTATACTTCACGAGCGCGGAACGACGAATAAAACGCCTGCCAAAAGTATACCATGGCGAGACGCTGCATGGGTTGGAGGCTCGTCGATGTCGTTTGTTTCTGTTTGTCGCTCTAGTGGGACTCGGGCATCATACAAGAGACACGGTATTCGATGCTTGAAAAAACTATAATCGTAACTGCTGTTTTTTTTGTGTTTTTTTTTTTAGCAGCTTGGGGTTTTATTGTTTTTACCAACATTTTATTTCTTGCGAGAAAACTTAAGGGTATTATTAAAATGGTGCTTTTTTGACCCGATCGAAGCATCGAGCTTCATTTCTACCTTCCATTTTGTTCCTCAGTTACGTCATATTGCAATCAAGTCGGAACGCGAAGAAAAAAAAAAAAAAAGAACTAAGCATTTTACTAACTATATAAATAAATTTGTTCTCGTCCTGTCACATGGCGGGGATTACACGAATAAAGAGTTCTTTTGCGGTAATTCTTTCTTCCGCATTGTTATGTTAGTGATCGGACGGATCGATCGATCAATCTGCCATATTAAAAGATACATATAGTTACAAAGAATCGGTATTTTCTATCTACAGTGTTTTAAGTCAACTTGCTCACCTGATTTAAATAAAATAGGATTTATATTATTTCTACCAAAAAAAAATCGTTATTTGTTGTCACTCTGGTTTTGCTTCGTACGAGCGTGTTGACGCAGCGCAGGTCCAAGCACGCGGAGCGGAAGCTCGCGCTGCGGAACAACCCAGGGATCCTGGGTTATACCTGGGTTCAATCCCCACCCCTGCCCGTTTCGATCCGGGTGAGCATCGCACCGGCGTGCGGTCGTGTATCACTGCTGCGTGGTGCACGTTAAAGACCCCAGGCTAGCGGTTCTACTGCACTGGCTACATTGCTCATCTACCGTTAGATACACCAGACGCTCACTGGGGGCTAAGTTCCCGCTGTCTACACAAACGCACAACACAAGGAATTACTCCGCGAGGAGGTGATGTGGCTCGGGAAGTTTGTCTGCGTGGGTTTTAACATCGTTGAAAGCATAGGAATCTGATGGTGAGACCACGGGCCCTACCGCGTTGTCGGCGTCTCTATAGTTCGCTGGATCGGGAGGGTGCCTGAGGCGGTCGCTGCCGTCGCTAGCCGGCATTCCTCGTGCACGTGCCGCTGGTCGTGCGCCTTGGGGTTGTTCACCCCTACAGGGCTTGGGCGATCAGCCGAGCATTGGCTGCTCTCCGGAGGACCCGAGTCACGACGTCACTCGGACCGCTCACTCTGCCTCCGCCGTGGTACCAGTTTTGCTTTTTTTTTTTTTTTTGTTCAGAAAACGAATGCGCTCTGAAGAGACGGAGAAACCTCCGAAATCCGGACGAGTTTTTCGCAGCGTTGGGAGAAGCGACCGAAGAGCACGTCGTGCTCTCGTACCGCCGTGTGCGCCTTATCGAATAGGAGCTTCTTAGGACTGTATGCCCTGTTTCCGTGTACCAGTGTCGATGTTTGACGGGATTCAAGTTATTTGTTGACTTTAAACCCAAATACCGGTTGCAAAAAAAAAAAAAAGCCGAAAGGTTTATAACGATGAATTATGGGAAGGTCCCGTATGCTCCTTATCGGTTTATCACGTGCGACTGAAGAGAGAGAGAGAGAGAGGGGGGGGGGGGTAGCGCAGATGCGGGCCTGCCCTCGCCCACGTTGCCTCCGTCGACCTGCCACTGCCGGTTCTGTAGTGTACAGGCAGTTCCCAGAATTCCTAGCGGCGCCGCGCAGGGCGACGCACGTTTTGCGATAGCTCTATTAAGGTGTACACGGAGGGACCCCAGCGACCTCACAGATACTGGAATGTGCCGGTTAGACACTTTGGTTCCCCTTCGAGACGCGCGTTGTAAAACTGTCTTTAGACATGTTAGAAGCACGCGCTTTGAACGCGCTTGAGCCGCGACCGCATCCTGTGAGCGTGACTGTGGCCTAAAGCGCGAAACACATGGACGACGAAACCGTCCGATCCGACGTGCGGACTGCCGGAATGACCTTGGGGGCGAGGGTTTTCGTAGCACCGGAGAGCGTTGAAAACCCTCGCCTCCAACCGTCGTATTGCCTGATCGGACGTCGGATCGGACGTCGGATCGGACGGTTTCGTCGTACATGTGTTTCGCGCTTAACTGCTCTAGTAAAAACGCTGGCCAGGTGGCGCACGCCGCAGCCCAATTTATTATGTTCAGTCGTATGCATCCATGCATTCATCCAAGTTCCGTGCCTCGACCTCGGAGCCCGCGCCCCGCGGCTGCAACGCAGCTGGCGTCGGCAGGCCGAGACGGGTCTCTGTGTTGGCGATCGGAACCGTGCTAAGCAAACTTTCCTGAACAATGGCTTTAATCTTTTGTCTGTTTGTTGTTTTTTTCTCTGCGAGCGCCGCAAGTGCACAACAGGCGCTACGTCCCGCGTCGACCTTCCACCCGCGCGGACGACTCTGCCAGTGCTCATGGCGCGCGCCCTTTGTCCGTTAACTCGGCTCGTACATTCGCGGCTGCATTGTCCGCCTCGCGCAAACGAGGTACCGTGTACTCGACACGTGCCTTCCCTGGAACCCGCACCTGTGACCCCGATCATTGGTGGTACCTGCTGTGTTCGTGCTTGCGGATCGTGGCATTGACACGCTGACATCCCAAAGCCGCACGAAGAAAAACGAGCGCGAAGGTGGAAACTCGGCGTCGGAATTTGTCCGGACCTCCATTCCACTTTGGAACGACGGTTCGTTTAGAAAGTGGAGCTCTCAGTTGGACTGATGGATGCATACGGATGAATAGTTCTAATCGGGCGACAGCTTGCGCCACCTATCTACGTAGTCCGCAGAGATCACAGGAAGGCATCGTTGAGGTGCTTTCACGAGTCAACCTCAGCGGTATACCACGAGAGCTGCACTAGGGTGGACCTGTTCAATAATCGAGAGAATTCATCTAACGCTTTAGATTAATGGCCTCATGCGCGTTTGGCTACTGGACAATAGGGGGGGGGGGGGGGGGGGAGAGTGTGAAGATGGCCTTCGCGGGCATGAGAAGTAGCTCTTTACTATGAAATCTTCAGAGCCCAGTAAACGGGCACATTTTTCCTGACTGGTCGGCATTGGAAATGTCCATGTTTTGGCGCGCAGGGCTCTCAGTTTTTGTCGTACGTGTGTCTTTTTTCGTCCTGTCTTGTTCGCGCCTTTTAATTTTTTAATCGATATGAACCAACTAGTTTTATTGTATCGTGTAGAGCCCGGATCACTTCCGAACTGCGCATGCGTTTGCTCGGTTCTTTCTTTTTCTGCGCGTCATTTTCTCACAATGGGCTTAAAATAATTGCGACGACGATGTTATAAGCGCGGCTGTTTCTCGTAGATAATGCGTAGATCTGATCTCGCAAGTGTTGCGAAACCTTCACTATAGTTACGTACGTGGATCGGAAGTGAACCCGCGGTGTGGCAGCCCGATAGGTGGCGCTATAGTTTGTTGTCTTTCGTCGTGAGCAGTCACAAACCGATTGCAGCGAAGTTAGTCACACGCTATACAACCTAAAGCCGCCCTTCGCTCAACTCATACAAATGACACGGTTTTCGCTCTAGACATGATGACAGAATTGTCAGCGGCCATACCTCAAGCTTTTTGTTCGAAGAATGTATACGTACCAATTCAGTTTCCCCGTTAAATTTAGCGGGGAAATTGACGTCACGTGGCCTGATGTCACCTGATGGTAGAACGTATGGCCAGTTGCTAGAACCCGGCAGTTTGCCGTACTTCTATTTTTTTTTTTTTTTTTTTTAACAGGACATAAATGTTATACAAGAAAGAAACGCGCCTCAAGTGTATACAGACGGTCTTTTGTTTGATGTATTACCAGCCTGGCCGCGACTTGGTTCGGCGGTAAAGTTTCGGAGCCATATTTTTCGCCCTGACACGACTCGTATCTGTTTTCGTTTCGAGGGCACAGGCTTTTTACGCGAGCCGCTGCCGTGTTGGAGCTCTGACCTTTTCCCGGCGGTTGGTGGGGGGCCACAGCTGGCGGGGGCGACATTGCGAGAGCGTTTTGTTCCGCCCCGTCGGCTACTCATTCAGAAAAGAGGCGAACCCAAAGGAAGAACACGAGACTGGCATCGCTATTCTCTGGCAGGCGGCAAACATCTTTTTTGTTTCGCCCCTCTGCCGAAACCTGGGGACGGAACCTCGTTAGGTCTACACGTATATATCGGCTTTTTGTTGATGATCTCTCTAGTGTCTGTACTATAGACCTTTCCAAAAACGAGCTTGTGGCCGGTGCCATTTTGAGCGTTCGTGCGTATGGCGCGTGCTTTGCTTGCTTTCCGAAGCGACGAACACGCACGTGCTGGGCTGTGAAGGTCGCACGCTGGACTGTGATTTTGTAAACATTGGAAAGGTCTATACGTCGTGCGCACGGATAGTAAGCCAATAGGCCAATCTCACCAGCCAGTTTCGTTAGCGCCATTCCTGTCGCCGTGCATCATGGCCCGTGGGAACTGTAGTCTTTCTTTCTGCACGCCGCACGACGGCCCGCGCTGCGGGTTTGCGCGAGCACAGCGCGAGATTGCTCGAGGTGGCTCGTGCACAGACGCCTGCCTCCTGTGGACTATAATACGGTAACGCGCGCGTGGAAAGCCTATTGCGACGGAAGCCCCTGCTGCTTCCAACGCAGCGTCAAATCAAAAACAATCAAACAAGTTAAAGGTGTAGTTGATACGCTGCTTAGGGTGTCTCTTCGGAAGGGAGTTCTTGTGCACCTTCCGCATACCGTCTGATATTGATTTTACACCCCCATACAGCCCGAATTTCCTGCATACAGTACCCCTGAATACCCTACAAAAGGGGGAAAGAATCGCAAAATAAACCTTCGAGTTGATATTAACAATAATAAACCACTATATATTCGTATTCACCTAGAAAACCCTAATAAAAAAAAAGGACCGTTTTTTGCGGAATTTAACAAATTTCCTCTTTCATGCGTTGAATTAATATACATGTAGGGGCATCTTAGATTAGCTTTATGTTATTTTATCAGGACAAACACGTTTGAAACACACACACACACGGACAAAAAAAAAGGAAGCATCGTGTCTTGCGTGGACAATTAAATCTTGTAAGAACTTCTTGGCACAGCGTATGAATAATGCGCAAAGCTTAATTTTTTTTTTCTTGGTGTGACATTTCAAAAAAAGAAAAAAAAAAAGAGAACCTTCTCGGTTCCGGAGGGCTGTCTAGTGCGGCTGCAACGGTTGCGACCTTGGCGGCGGGGATCAAGCGGCAGAGGCCTGGCGAGGAGGACGGGCATTCCTTCCGGCGGAAATCGGTCGGCCCTCGATAAGAGCGGGGCTCCTCTGCGGGGCAGCCAATTAGGGGCTAATTGGAACGCGGGAGAGGGGGGCGCACTGATCCGATGACCCCCGGGCCGCCTCTGGGTGTCCCCTCGTCGCGGCTCCGTCGCAACTCTCCGTTTCGTCGAGCGCACGCTACGTCTTACGAGGACGCTCAGGGCGTTCGCACATTTGTGTTTGAGGGTGACCACCGACTGCTTTGCGACCGCTTATAACCGCTTACGACGATGTAACACACTGGCGCAAGCTATAGTATACTAGATAGCCCTGGTCCAGTTCCGCTCTGCGTATTTTAATGCGAAAGCATGAACTATCCTATGGAGCGGAGCCGGCAGTGTCTGTAACCGCGAAAAAACGCGAAAGAAATGGTCTAGGAGCCATTGGCTGAGCAAAATGGCTCCTAGATAGCCATTGGCGGCCGCTTTACAACCAAATCTTGTAAGAACTATACTTCGACGTATTAACAATGTCAAAACTTCCTCTTTTTTTTTTCTTCGTTGGTGTGAAAGCGAGTATATATATGTGCACGCGCCAAGGGTTTGTCCATGGATGCAAGCGGAGGGTGGCTTTCCCTCCCCCGACAAAAACGTCCCAGAGCGGACCGGAAGTGGAGGAAACACCTGCGCCTCCGTCCAGCAAATGCCGGGACGTCAAGAGCCGTGTTCTTGTGTGGACAGGGGCCCTTCTTGACGAGAGCGGCGCTAAAAGCACGCGGCGGTTTGCCGCTTGGGGTCTGGTTGGCCTTCTACGAATGATGACGCTATGCGCCGGCCTTGTGAGGTGTTATCGGTCTCGGATTAGGTACACTGTGGTGCGTACGTCCGGCTGGCGTGTCATTTTCCGCAACGGCAGATGGGACGGACCGGATAGTGTGAACGCGCCACGCTGACGGTCACTCTTGAGAGGTGACTCGGCGTGAAAATCAGCTTGCCGATAAGGCATAGGGAGTCTCTAAGGGTCCGTGCAGAAACATGGATACCATGAATGCAACATACGCGCGGTTATATTTTAAAATAACTAATTGGCTTAGACCACAATTTTTTTTTAGGGAAAAGGGGGGGGGGGGCGTTTTTATTGCCGTTTCACGGTCTCTAGCGCTCTAGTAAATGTGCCGTCGCCCTTGTGACTCGTGACTCATGATAAACCACCGACGTGCGTACGTTTGATGGTACTAAGTGTGGCTGGAGGTGGTGCATTTATGTCGCGAGTGTTACGTAGGCTTGCATGACAAAACGTATGGCATGTAAATAGATGAGGGATGCGAGAGCCTCCCGAGTTAAAGAAAAAGCGACGTGTATATATCGTGGGTTTATTTTTCTTCTAGACGCTCTCAAGAGCAGCTGAGACCAAGGATATATAGAGTTGCCGAGCGGCGCAGAAGGTGGGCGTACGTGACTGAGGAGGAATGTGTCTCGTCTGCTGTGGTACACACCACGACACTCTTAACACGAACAAACCGTCGCCGGTTTTCTCCTTTTTCTTTTTTTTTCTTTCAGTATTGAAGGATTATCCTTAAAACTATTTTAGTAGTGGAAAGTGCTCAGCTGTGCTACTAACATAATGTCACAGTGAAGTCACTGACTTGGTCCTGCGAAGTCCTGGGAAAGTTGCGCCAAGCATCCCGTTTGGTCGCCATTTTGGTTCATGGAACGAGCAGTTTCTTCTTTATTTCTTCATTCTATAGATGAGCCGATCAAAATTCACGGTGAAAGGTTGCTCTATAAAGACATTTCTTGTATACCGAGATTTTGTTGTCCACCGCGGCGGCCGAACAAGCGCACATCTTCGCACAGCCACCGCATGCAATGCGATGCTTGGCGGCATCGAAAAATAATTTGTATGTCTTTACATACGCGAGAACAACAATATCATTATAATAGTTTCGCGGAAATAACCATGATTAATAAGTGGATTGCAGGCAGAGCACACAGGGCGCTTATATTGTCGGGAACGCCTTTCGTACGATGATGCGCCATAGCGATCTTGACGCGACTGGTTCGGAAAGACGCTCTCGAAGCTTCGAAGTATAGTGAATGGACCGAAATGGCCGATTGCCATAGCAACTGAGACCGATCAGTCAATGACCTTTCGAAGTTAGGTCGTCTGTTTGTTAGCATCTGTGAGTTCGGCCAGCAGGCTGCGGGGAAGGCAACGGCGTTAATTTCTCGGGATAGCAGCGACTGCATATGTAATATACTCGCTGTCTTTGTCTCCTTTGCGTGCACTCGTGGAATGCGAACGCTGGCGGAGCGCCGCCAGCGTCCGACGTTTGGCTCTGGCATTCGAACGCATTCGACGAGTGCAGTGGAGGCAAAGACAGCTATAGCTTTCGGTCTCCCCACTAGTCCTTCCAATCAGAGCTCGACGTTCTGACGTCCCTCCTCGTCTCCTCCTCTCCACCAGTTTTTTTTCGGTGCGCGCTCCATGCGGACTTGACGCTTGTCGGTGTCGGTTACTTGTTTCTGTTTGTAGCTCTAGTGGGACTCGAGCGTAAGTGGTAAATTTTTGATGTCTGCCAGTACCCTTTCCAAATAAAATGTGCAAAAACAGTTTTTAAAAAAGTCACGAAGTCGCGTTTGCGCTAACAGTGCCGCGCAGTCTACGAGCCACTGAGACGCCGAACGAATGACTCGAGAAAAAGGTCTGGGTGGCACCATCAAAGTCAGTCCCAACTTTTAATTCTCTCGAGCTGAGCCAAGAGTGGAACGTAATTAGTGTTTCTTTTTTTCTTTTTTTCGTCACATTAAAACGTTTTCTGAAAGCGTCGTTATTGTTCAGAAATTGTCACGCGCGCGTTCCGATAAAGAATGGTATGTCGCGCAGAGTGCCGTACGTTGTATATATATATATCTAATCTCTGGGGACATGCCCGCAACGACGCCCCCGTTTTCTCTCTCTCTCTCTCTCTGTCTCCCCGCTAGGCAGACAAGATCGAACGTGAGGTGTGCGACGGGAGAGGAAGGCGATGATGATCCCCCGAATTGCGCCTAGCCTAGACTGGACGCTGGGACCGCGCTCTGCCGTGGAGCCTTGCTCCGACCATACACCGTTTCAGTGTCTGCTCTGTTCCATGGGCGCCGCCATGCTTGTTTGTGCCGACACCCTGACACAGTATGGGGGGGGCTGCGCTTTTTAAGAGGCACCGTTTTTTTTTTTTGTTTTTTTTTCTAAAGAAACTTTTACACATGTCGTAGTGCAAAAACGTCAGAAATGCATATTCACGAAGCTCCAAGAACAACACCGATGCCAAAAATGCTGGAAAAAGCAAAAAAAAAAATCTTGTTTTATGCGCAGCCCTTTTTTTCACAAGAGCCGGCGTTTTGAGATTATTATTTTCCTTTTTTTTTATCGGTGGGGTCTAGAATTTCGGACACTTTGGAGCCTGTTCAGTGCCTCGTGAATGTCGGGTGATCTTTTGAATGAGTGAAGTCACGTGATCGCTCAACGCGCTGGTCTGGCTGAGTTGGTTCGTAATATAAAATACAAGGTGTTTCACGAAAGGCGGACAAATTCGATATTGCGAAAACTCCGCATCGCACCAAAAAAAAAAAAAAGGCTTCTGTCGTTTTGGTCCTAGGCCAGGGGCCTATTTAGAAAAAAAATATTAAAGTCTGGAATAATTAAATTGTTAATTATTTTTGCATAATTAACTTTTTTAATATTGTGTTTAAGGGCATGGTTTTAATTAGAAAACTACTCAGCATCGTCGAAAAACACTAAATCAACATGTTGCAGAATGATAGAAGGCACGCGAATCATTTTACGGCTTTCTGAAAAACCGCACAAATTCGACGGGTTTTTAAATTTCGGTTTGCTATCGGAGCGCATATCGGCCCCGGCGGCACCGCACCCCGTGGAAAAATAGTACAACAAACCTCTGCTGCGCTGTCATCGCGCGACGCAGCAGAGGTTGATTGCACTATCTCTCCACGGGGCGCGGTGCCGCCGGGGCCGAGATGCGCTCCGATGCCGTTGGAATTGTTCGGTTTTTCAGAAAGCAGTAAAATGCTTCGCGT
This sequence comes from Ixodes persulcatus, assembly GCA_013358835.2. Taxonomy (NCBI): domain Eukaryota; kingdom Metazoa; phylum Arthropoda; class Arachnida; order Ixodida; family Ixodidae; genus Ixodes; species Ixodes persulcatus. The sequence goes on along the minus strand of JABSTQ010009491.1, from coordinate 564,177 downwards.
GCCTTCTATCGTTCTGCAATTTGTTGATTTGGTGTATTTTGATGATGCTGAGCACTTTTCTAACTGAAACCATGCCCTTAAACCCTATATTAAAAAAAAGTTTATTACGCAAAAATAATAAACAATCTAATTATCCCGGACTTTAAACATTTTCCTAAATCGGCCCCTGGCCCAGGACCAAAACGACACAAGCCTTTTTTTGTTACGACGCGTAGTTTTCGCAATATCGAATTTGTCCACCTTTCGTGAAACACCCTTTATAACGGTCCGCCGCGACACACGGGAACCTGACGACACGTACTATACTGTCAAGACCGGTTATAACAAAGTCAGTTATAACGAAATAGCGGATACAGCGAAGCGATCACGACTTCCCATTCCTGTTTGCAGTTCGTTATAACCGAACTCGGTTATAACGAAATAGCGGATATATCGAAGTGATTTCCGATTCCCGCTGACTTCGTTAGAACCGGCCTCGACAGTAAGGAGTTTTCGTAGATCGTTTTCGCCGTCCCGCAACGCTCTCCGCAACCCGCTACGATACCCGGAACTCTACAGCCAAGGCCATCAGCGCGCAGGCGCAGTAGCGGCTTCTTCGTTGCGGGGGGCTTAGCGGAGGGGGAAACGCGGTCTGCGAAAACTCTCTAATAACCTCTTGGCGCTACGAACCTACGAAAGTTACGAGTGGAGAAGCAATAGTATTCACTCCTAAAACCTGTCGCGCATTCAACGCCAAAGCGGCGCAGCTCTTATACCGAGAAGAGGCCCGTGAGCGCGCATTTAATGAGCTCTATAGTCGAGGAAACGGCCACAAGGTTGGTGTTGTGCATCGGGAGGCATGCTTCGCAAACTGTTGAAAGCGGAACAGTTTGAAGCCACCGGAAAGTGTGAATTTTCCGCTAAACGAAATAGATGGTTTTTTGTTTTTTTTTTAAGTGCGCGTTGTTTAGTAGTTGCTGCGGCAATTATTTGCGTCCGCCATTGCTTGGGCATGCAGCTTGTTTCGTACGCGAGAGCTGCGTCAGCATTCGGCATGAATTCGGCTGAGCTCCTGCAACGCTTTTTGTGCCCGATAGATGGATGGATAATTGTTAATGGCTATACCCTTTGTAAAGGGCGGTAGCTTGCGCCACCTAGCCTAAGTTTAAGAAAGACAACCGCACCATAGGAAAAAGAACCGTGAAATGCCAATGTTGCTCGATGGGAGTATCTTGAAAAGCGTCTATTCGGCGTGCTTCTCCTCCCTCCGTGACCCGCGGACGGCGCTATAGAATTTCTTGGGCGGATAACTCGCGCTCGCTAGTCCGTGCAGATGTTGCTCACTTTCATCTCGAGACCATGCAGTCCGCCTTCACGGCGCGCCGTTTAACGTGGGATTCGTGGAAACTCGGACAGCTGGTGCAACGCGGGCGCCGATTGCATTTACGCGTCGTTATCTATGTTTCTTTTTTCTTTTCTTTTTTTAAGGGGGGAGGGAGCGCCCTTTTGCAGACAATCCATTTCATGTATACTCCGTAGAATTGGACGCGCGTTTTCCGTTGCAAGAAACGACCGACGCGAATCCTTTTGAAGCGATATAGCAAATTTACGTGGGGAACCCTCCGCGGAACTTTGTGCTTGTATCGGTTTGTCCGCATGACGTCGCAATGCTCCTTGACGTCACGGTGACTTCAGAATCTTCCCGCATAAATGTAGTGGGCGATGTCTCCGCAATATTCTGATATGAAGTTGCGCTCATTAAAAACTTCACTGATCAAACTAATGGTGGATTCGGGTGGACCCTTCTCTCTTCTGACCTTGATTCAGCAGAGCGCCCGGCCCTCCTCGCCGCCAGAGATATACTCGGGATTCTTTATCAGCCGATCACAACTGCTGGGTTCAGAGCGCTCTGACGTTCTCAGACCAATCACGGAAATAAAACTTTTTACGTTGGGAATGTATAAAAAAAAAAAAAGATTTTACAGCGTACGATGGACAAATAAGCAAAATTTACGCTCATGAAATAACGACGCATCGGAATGTGAAAAAAAAAGAAAGAAAGTCAGCAGCGTGCGAATCGCTTTTTGCAGAAAGGAACAAAAGGCAATGCTTGGAAATAGCTGTCAACAACTCATCGCGTTTTCGACAGTGAACGCGCTGCGATAGCGGTCATGCGTATACGACAGAGCAGCAAATATCAAAACCGCATTTTTCTCGCTGCGGAATAGCGCGCAAGCATCGCCCACAGGCCATATAGCAGGCGTATCGCCATGTGACGCAAATTACAGTGCATCATAGTCGACTCTCCTTTTATTTTATGACAGAAACCTTCGATGAACGCACTTTTACCAAACCTGAAAATTCCTCGAAGCGTCCATGAAACCGGGTAAAACATAGCGGCGAGCTCTGCGAGCCGTCTTTTCGTTGGTCATGCTTAGCGAGCTCACCATCGTGAGATAAACCAGCGGCGATCATTGTCCCGTCTACTGTGTAATCCTCGCATCGACGACCGCACACGCACTTTGTAGAACAAGATGATGATGATGATGATAATAATAATAATAATAATAATAATAATAATAATAATAATCATAATAATAATCATAATAATAATCATAATAATAATAATAATAATAATAAACATTTTACTGAAAAGAAAAAAAAACAAGATAGCGTAGTGGCCCACGAAAGCAGAAATGCTTGTGTGTGGGTCCAGGCAGCCAATAAAACACTGCATACATCATTATACAAGGTCAAGGAAGAAACTGTGCACTAAGCGAAGGATTACAACGTTTTCTCCCAGGTAGTACTAGCGAGCGTTTGACAAAATTCTCTAACGTTTAACTTTACCGCACGAATGGGTGTTAAAAACAAAGTTCCAGGCAATGCGTTAAATAATGCAGGGATGTCATATTTCCTTTCATTTTTTATCGTAATTGGTTAGATACCGCGAACCACTGCCGGCCATCGTAAAAAAAAAAAAAAAAAAGAAAAGCACGTGATACTTGCTCAAGTAACTACATGTTGCCTGTCGCCGCTCCGCACTCCGATGGCTAGAGATGAGGGAGCACTCTGAAAGGGACGGGCGCCCTCGGAAAGACCCAGCCGATCAGGCCGCCGCACTCCCTTTCCCCCACCCGATCTCGCGCGCTCTGGAAAGAGCGCTGAGAGCGCGCAGAAAGAACCACGAGAATTCGCCATTAGGCACTTTCGTTGCATTTGACAAAATGCCAAAGATAGGCAATCTTTTTCTCTTTTTTTTTAAATTTACATATGTATATGTACAAAACCGCGGGATAGCCCCGTGAGCTTTATCCACGGGGAATCTACACTATATAGTCGAGTGGAAGGTCTCCGAACCCCGACCCGTGGAGGCCTTTCGACCGGCGTTTCCATCGCTGCTACCAGCTCAAAAATAAGCGCGCGTAGAAAGCAGATTTTGTACACGTAACCAGTTACACGTATGTGCAATTACTTGTAATCAATTACATTTTACTGTAACTTTTTAACTCTTCAATTGCTCTTTTTTCTGTGGTAACGTTCGCTGTAATTCAACTACTGTTTCCCGTAATCAATTACAAGTAATCAATTATATTTTTCCGAAAGAGCTAATTTTTTTTATTGAGTTCAGTGTTTTATTGATTTTTTGACGTAAAAAATCGCTCCGTCTGCCCGTTTGTCACTCGTCTATGTTGCACCAATGTTTGGCACTTTTTGTTTTTACACCTAAAAGATAGCCAAATATCAGAAGGATTAAAATGTCGACGCGCTCGGGGACGTTTTGACTGTTAATTGAGCTGTCGAGAGTTCCTCGTTTCCTGTTATACCGTGTTGTTACAACCCGGGTTCGCCGAGGCATGGACGACTGTGTTCTGCACTGACCTCATCTAGCCACGACAAAGAACCCCCCCCCCCCATCCCACCTCGAAAGAGTTCACAAGCGCGATCTTGCATAGAACGTACTAAGAACAAAAGGTTATCTTTTTTTTTTTTTTTTTTTTGTTAAGACTTTAAAAGTAGCGTGAAAATTAATGAATTACTTTCTGGGTAATTTTTCAATTATTTTTCTAATGGAGTAATTGATTACTGCAATCAGTTAGATTTTTAATAAAGTGATTGTAATTGTAATTGGTTACTTTTTTTTCAGTAACGCGCGTACAAGAATGGTATCAAGTAACGGCGCCTCGACGCTCAGCCAACTTATCGCGTCCGTTCTGATTCCTAGCTGATAGTACTGTGCCATAAAACCTAGCACATATACATTATTGCACGTTGTCATCACCGGCGTCCCTATTATTAACCACCTGTTTCGTGTCTGTGAAACTACGTGAAAATTCCTTTGAGTTCTCGTGTGTATACATACATGCTTTGTGTCCTGTGTCAGAACTGTTGCGCGGTGTCATCACCTGTTCTATCATTCACAACGAATAAGATAAACTCCCTCAGCGCTTTTATTTATGCCCGGTGAGGTTTCTGGTTCACAATTATTGCATAATGTCGTATTTAACTAAATATTGAATTTCAAAATAAAATGTAAACCCCTTCAGTTTTTTTTTTTTTTTTTTTACTTACGTAGGTTCTTTTAAACTGCGACAGACTCCAAATACGGCCTCTGAGTCAGAAAGTTGGGAGAACCCCGGTCGCGTGGATATACGTAACGGGTGTCGGAATGGATGCTTCTTCAGCTCTGGAAAATTTCGTGGCGCGCATGCGTCTCCGATTATGATGCGTTGGCTCTCGCGAAGTGCGTCCTTTTTAGCCGCGGCTCGCGTTTAGACGACGAGGCGCGAGGCGCATTTACAAGAACGCGTGTCGGCTCGCGCATTTTAATAAACCCCAGACGCGGGTCGCTTAAAGCGTCGGGGCCACCAAGCGCGGCGCCGATGTCTTCGCTTCTGCAGCGCCTATAGCTGCAGGGGCTTCGCGCAATATGTACCTCCCATCCTCCGTTTCGGTTTAGTGCGAGAGAAGCTATGGACCCTTTCCGGCATAATCCCAAAAGGCCTCTCGGCAATCCCAGATTACAACGCCAGACGCGGGAATGCTGTTCTATACCGGGTGTCTCAAATAGCAGCCAGGCTCTTTAAATCGACAGCAAAAATCGTTTTTTTAACCGTTCGCGCTACGATTTTGTGCAGCGCTGCACACAGGTGGTTCATTTTTTAAAATAAAATTTGCAAAGATCAAACTTATCTGAGGAAAAAGTAAAAAAAAAAAAGGAAAAAGGCTTAACTCCTATGAAAAGGCAGCGAAGCCACCAGTCTTCAAACCACAGAACGCCCTATTGTTTGAAGACCGGTGGCTTCGCTGCGTTTTCATAGGAGTTAAGACTTTTTTTCTTTTTTTACTTTTTCTTCAGGTAAGTTCGCTCTTTGAAACTTTTATGGAAAAAAATGCACCATCCGTGGGCAGCGCTGCACAAAATATTCGCGCTATAGGTTAAGAAACCGATTTTTGCTGTCAATTTAAAGAGCCTGGCCGCTATTTGAGACACCCGGTATATGCTAAGACCAACTCGGGTGATTCGTATAAGCCAGCCTGGAAGCCGAACGATCTTATGTTCCCTCTTATTCTTGCGAGTTCAGGACGCACAAAGAAAATAGAAGGAGCGCAAAACAAATTCAGTATATACGTATATGCTCTGTTTTCTTATCGTCCGGCCTTCTTTTGCGTTCTGAAACCGACGTTAATACTTCACGTGCCGTACATCGGAACGTCGTATATAATGCACCGAGAAAGGGTTGAGGGCGCGTGAAATTGCTCTACTATGGTCTTCTCTTTTGTGTTCCTCTCCGAGACGGATTTTGGTTTTTCGAGTTCCATTTGTCGGCCCAATCTGAAAACTTCGATCGACGTGATTGATGAACGCGATTGTTCGGCAGGGGGCTCGTGTACCAGCCGATTTAACCCGAGTTTTAGCCGAACGCTGACGAACGCTGAATGGTCACGCCGGCCTTCAGTGGATGACGTATGAAATGTAGCAGTACAGTTTTCTTTTTATCTACAATGGTGTTGACTTACAGCGCGATTTCGCTTATACCATTGCCTACGAGCCATGCCATGAAGCGAGATGCGAGGAGAAAGGTACCTGCAGCCTCGACTGACAAGCTCCCCCATGGAAACACCTCGCCACGCGGTGCGCGTGATAACAAGGAGGAAGTCGGATGGATTTATCGACACGTCCTAGAGAACAAGGCCTTAGTGCTGGGGTTTTCTATGTCATCAAACGGGGGCCGGAGCGAGACCCATATATCATATTACCATCCGACGGAGTCAACAAAGCAGCGCCAAAAAATGCATCGTCACTAAACTCTTTTTGTGTGTGTGTGTGTGTGTGTGTGTGGGTTTGTTAACTTTGGCTAAACCAATCACGCACAGAAAAGAGTGCAGGACCTCGGTGATTGGTTTCCTCGGTGCACCAGCAGACGACGAGCGCCTTGACGATTGCCCTTTTGAAGATTCTTAATTGGCTAGCGGTCGGACCAAGGCCCAACCGCTAGATTTGGTACGTCGCCTTCAAGAGGCCAACGTGTAGCACTAAGTTTGACTCTGAGTGGTCCGCGTCAGTGTTTTGGGCAGGGTCTTGCATTCGCGGTGACGGTAAGAACCCGAATCCCGGCCAAGGTACTATACTGTCGCCGCGGCACTACTCCCCGTCCAATCTGTGTCTCGCCCGGCCTGACCTTTTGTAGGTGACATCACAAATTCAATGCTGCGGCCTTGGTGTCTAGGTGGGAGGTGTTGCTGCCCTGCTGGGTGGAAAAGGGGGAGGCTCTGCCGAGATCACCCGACACGGTGATAATTTGCCGCCGAGATAGCTCCGATGTCGAGCAGCCTCTCTGGCACAGTCGCTGTTCCCGCCGCAGGCTACCGGAAGAGCAGAGGCGAACTCGAGAACGAGCAATGAATGGTTGAAGCCAAGCCACCCTGCTGTCTCGAGTGCGGGCTCATATATGTAATAAAATTATAATTAAAATCATACTCTAAAAAAAAATGTTTTGTTGATCTGAACAGATCCGTTCCCCGGAAAAAGCATCCATAAAGATAGTCGTGCTTAAAGGGATGGTGAACCAAATTCAGATTAAAAAAAAAACAAAAAAAACAACAATGCAGGAGATGTAGGCGGGACGCCACAATCCCTACAACACTACTCGTAAGGCGATATATATATATCTCGAATGGACGGCCGTATTTCTGGAAAAAAAGGTCGAGATTGAACCAGGCCGACGAGGCGCGTGACGTAGACATATCTCGTTTCCTCCTCTCTTCGCTTCGCTCCCTCAAGGCGGCGAGGCGGAGAAGACGCGAGGCCGTTCCCTCTCCTTCTCGGAGAAACATGACGTGAACGATTCTGTCAAATGCGCCTCCTTTTTCTGAAAAATACGGTCATCCGTTCGAGATATCGCTGTATGAGTGATGTTTTGGTGTTTGTAGCATCCCGTTGCACGCTTTTGCCCCAAAACGTTTTTCTATAGAATCGTTTGTCTATAGACCTTTTCTGTGTACTCTCGTTCCCAGCCACATAATAGGCATATCCGGTAGGGCGACGAAAAAATACTAAAACGTTTCAACCTGCAACTAGTAAAAAAATAAGGGGGAGGCAAAAACGAGAATGTGTGGTGGTTACGCTTATATCCTAAATGCCCTCTATTGGCGTGGCGACGGCAAAACAATGTTTTCGCCCATACTGGAAGTGACGCCAATTCAAGATGGCGGCGCCCTTGAAGAAAGGGTCTATAAGATATATATATTAACGGGGTCAATATTAACGAGGCATCATTGTACCAGGTGCGTACTCCACGTGTATTATTGGCTTAGGCGTTGTTAAGTCGGCTTTTCGCCTCTTCTGTTTTCCTGAAATTTCGCGACAGAAGCGTCCTCGAAATCTTCGTGTTGGAGCTGCCATTTAAATCTTTCTACGAACAAAAAAGAAAAAAAAAAAACCGCGACGCATCAATGACAAAAAAAAAAAAATCGGTTTTAGTTTTGTAGATGTTATAGACCAACACGCGGCCCTGACGTCACACAGCTGCGGTGGCTGCTGTCGACGGCATTGCGCGTGCGCAGAGGCCTCACTTCACCTGAATTCGGTTTCTGCGCACGCGCAGTGCCCACACCTGGTGTGGGCAAACGCGGGCTTGTTTGTAAACAGCGTGTCCGTCGATATGAACTCCGACCCGGTTTCGGGAACTTCCAGGTGGCGACAGGGGCAGACACGCGGCTTCGACGAATCCGTCAGCGATAAGAAATTACGACACGCGAGGAAATTCCACCCTTTTTTTTTTTTTTCATTTGGGGCACAACCGCGCCATGAAATGTGACAATCCACATTAATCTACCCGGCGTTTCTTCGTTTTTTTATTTTTTATTTTTATTGTAAGCACGAAATGTTCGCGAACTGTTTCGGCGAAATATTGATCGTTACTCACGATGGACAAAGAACCCCAGACTAATCTAAAGAGCATACGCAAGCATATCAATCAAACGATCAAACTGCATAGAAAAGATATCCTGCCGCAGATAACTCTGTTATCACGTCTGTAGCAAACTCCCGTGTCTTGTGTTTGATGAATATATATTATATATATATACAGGGTGTTTTTTTTTAAGCTTAACAGATTTGTTTAAAAAAAGCCGTGAAAGTTACACTTATGCCGCTTGTGGAGGTGAGTTATACGGCCAGGGGGACAGATTCTAGGGGGATAATCGTAACGATCAGTCGGCTAATTACTTAAAATTCGTTAATTAACTTTTTAAGTAATGAAAATAGACATATGGTTCCAATTAGAAATTCGCACAGCGTCGTCGAAAACCCCTAAATCAGTCATTTTCAGAAAGACTTTGAGCGCGTGAGAAGCGTAGTAGTGAACTGAAGTTACCGCTCGTGGAGCAGGTACAAAGCTAGAGGTTGCGATAAGGCGCCCGTGCGATTTTTCCGTCTCTTATCTAGCCCCAGCCTTGTACCTGCTCCAAGTATGGTAACTTTAGTGCACTACTACGCTTCTCACGCGCTCAAAGTCTTTCTGAAAATGACTGATTTAGGGGTTTTCGATGACGCTGAGCAAGTTTCTAATTGGAACCATATGTCTATTTTCATTAATTAAAAAGTTAATTAACGAATTTTAATTAATTAGCCGACTGATCATTACGATTAGCCTCCTATAATATGTCCCCCTGGCCGTATAACTCACCTCCACAAGCTGCATAAGTGTAACTTTCACGGCTTTTTTTTAACAAATCTGTTAAGCTTAAAAAAAAATACCCTGTATATATATATATATATATATATATATATATATATATATATATATATATATATATATATATAGCGCGACTCCGGCTTTAGCCACAGCCTACAGCCTCCTGCATGTGGGTTTGAGTGCTTCGAGTTCGGAAAGCCACGAGTCCAGCGGCAATCCGTTTGCGAGCGTAGGACTCTTTTTTTGCGCGAAATATTGTTAATAGATACACTTTACTCGCGATGGAGACCCGAAGCAAGGACACAACTTGGTGCTCCGGCAGTTTGTGAGTGAAACGCGCACACCATTCCGGACAACTCCGCGGGTAATCCGCGGTGTGGGATACGTGCAATGGAATTGCGTCGGACAGCTGCGGAGGTGCAACCCCCCGCCCCCGAGAAAGATACGTACATATACATGCCGCGGCGACAAACAAATCGCGCTTTCACTCCCGAGGGCAAGCTTTTTGGCAGCGACGCGTCGGTCGCGGCGGCGGGGGGGAAACCCGTCGCGAAACCTCTGGCTGTATTATGCCTTCCTTCTATACGGAGAAGTAGGTAGGTTTTCGTGGAAGCTTCGATTCGCTTCGAATAACCAACCTCTCGATGCTCGTGTCACGCTCTTCTTTCCAGTCGAGGGTCTTCACGTTCTTCGCAGCGGCGCGCTCGTGGCTGTGCTTGCTGGCGAGACACAAGACTCGGCACGGGGGAACATTTGAGGTTCCCCCGTGCCCCGCGCACTGTGAAAAGAATTTAAGTGTATACCTTAATCCCACTACGGATAACGTCGGAAGACACAGAATGATGGGCAGCAGCGTGTTTTTAGCGACCCTGTGTGTGTGTGTGCGTGCGTGTGTATGTGTGTGTGTGTGTGTTTTCGCTCTTTTGGGGCTGTGGAGTTTGCTACATTTAACGGGCGATATCTTGCTAGCCAAATTAAACAGCTGTGTGGCGTGTTTACTTTTGTTTTACGCCTATTTGTAACGTGCTGCTCGTGTCATCATGTTAAACACCTTGGATTCATGGACAAAGTTACACGTATGTTACCACATACTCTTTCGTTATTGGGAACCGGATGATCCCGTAAAAAGTGATAACATCAATAGGGAGCTTTCGTAGACCGCATTTCCCCCTCCGCTAAACGCTCCGCAACGAAGAAGCCGCTACTGCGCCTGCGCGCCGATGGCCTTGGCTGTAGAGACGCGGTATCGTAGCGGGTTGCGGAGAGCGTTGCGGGACGACTAGAACGCTCTACGAAAACTCCCTAATAAAGTGATACCGGAGTACCGAAGTTTTGCAAAGCGGAATACGTGTGCGATCTAGTCTATGCAGTAGATATTTGAAATGAACTAACGAAGTAACATCGCATCTGGGCGATGTTTCGACATGCAGTTGCCTTTATTTCGCAGAAATGAAGCTTTGCATATTTGCATCTCTCACAGAAAGGAGCGGAATGTCCGTAAACGTTTACACGAACCCTGTCGCAACGTGGAGGAAATGTGACAGCGTGACTAGGGTGCAGGAAAGAGAGAGAGAAAGGGGGGGGGGGGCACACGTGTTTCAAGGCTTATCATCTCCCGTCTGCTTTGACGGTGTCGGATGGACGTAGTCGGGGCTCGCAGGCGACTCGGGCAGCGACCAGTGGGACGACGAGCTTTGAAACACTCCTTGCATAGAGAAGCGGCGTTCTGTACCGTACTTCGTTTCAACGTAACGTGGCAAAGAGCGAAGGCTACGGCCACCCTCGAGCCAATCAGAGCAACGGAGGCAAAGCACTTGACAGCCCTTACCAAAGGTACAGGGGCGAAAGCGTGAGCCATATGGGCAGTTGGAGAGGATGGGAAGGAGGAACTCCCTTCTTATCTTCTTTTCTGTGCTCCAGACGTCGCTTTTGTCCCCCTCGGAGATTAGCCCGTCACCCAAAAATTCGTACAAAAGCGGCTTTCCGCTCTCTCCCGCCCATGGCTTCGACGGCACTTGGCCTCATTGCGCCGCCATCTTGTTCACTTGGGGTGCGCTTGGGCGCGGTCATAATTCGATTACGACACCTTGCTAAGGTGTCGTAATCGGATTAGCTTGGTGCCCCAGCAGGAACGAGACCGTACATTGCAAACGTGTATAGGTGGTATTCACTGGACGCCACATTTGAAGTAACTGCTCACAGCACATGCTCGGGACGAGTTTTCCGTCAGCTCTCAGGGAATCACAAGAGAAGAAGGGAAGGAGAAACTCTCTTTTCACCGGGACTTTCCTTTGTATGTCCCAGGCTTCCCCAGACGTCGCTATTCTCCCTCTAGAAGATTATAGAAGATCAACTTTCACACAAAATTCGTACAAAAGCAGCTTTCCCCTCTCTCTCTCTTCCCCGGTGGTTCGAAAGCAGCAGCGAGCTCAGCTATGACTGCCAGTGTGTCCCTCGAAAACCAAAACAAAACAGATTGGACGTTTGCGTTTAGACAGCGTATAAGGTCGGCCTGCCTTTGAGGTATGGCAACGCTGGTTTATGCAGTAGAAAAAAAAATTTAGCCAGGGCAGTACGACTGCTAGCCCAGGGGCTTTAACGTGTATCAGGCAGTATCGGGATGTACACGCATGACCGCACGCCGGTACGATGCTCGTTCAGATCGAAACGGGCAGGGGCGGGGATTGAGCCCAGGATCCCGGGGTGCTGCAGCCCGAGGTTCCGCTCCAGATGCTCCGAGCAGCGGTGCACCGACAGACTCGGCCAACAATCCCCCACGTGTGTCCACCCGACGCACCGATTGGCTCGCTTGCCAACTTACGGTGATTGTCTCTCCCGTTGGGTCACGTGACCCGATCCGGGTGCGCGCGTGAGGTCAGGCAGTCGGGCGACGGCGGCGGCGGCGCTTCACCGGCTTCACCGACAGGGCGACCTCTGAACCGGTCTGGGCGAGAGTCATCATCTGTCTTCTGGCCGCGCTCAAGGGCAGACGTGTCGGAGACGGCCGGACTGGCGACCTTCCCCGAGCCCTTCGCGTCGGAGCCTCGCGCCGGGCAGGCCTCGGCGTCGCGGGCAGCCGAAGCGAACGCGCTGCGGCGTTTGCAATAGACCCCTTTTCAGAAGCAGTTTCACTTCCGACGAACTCATGGTGGTCATGAAACTGTTGCATCGGGCACCGTCACTTTAACACGTCTAGTTTTAGTAGAACGTTCCGACAACTCTGTTGACGATACTGGGTACTCTAAAGGTACGTTTATACTCCAACGTAACGTCGACGGGCGCGACGTAGCGCAGCGCGCACAGATAGTGATTGGTCGCAGATATCGAGTTCCTGGTTGCCATCCAATGAAAGACGCGCGTTCTGCGCTACGCTGCGTTCACTGCGTTCAACGTCGGAGTATAAACAGCCCTTGCATCGTTTCGTCATCGGGTATCGTTATCGAAAGTGTCTGAAACTCTTTCTGGATTTGTTTCAGTTTCGATGATGTGAACGTAAGAACTGACCAGAAGCGCCTCAATTGAAGTTCCGCCATCAAGAGTCAAGCCTGCGCCAAGAGGTTGATTGGACGACACTCTAAAATAAACGCTTACGCAGCCGTTCTGTCGAATGCGTGCGTCGTGTCGAGCTGACGTCTCGAACGTACAGGCCCCATATACACCCTTCGCTTGGTAGCATCTTCTTCCTTCATCAGCCTCAAGAAGGCCGCCATCAGATAGGCCATACACCGAGATGATGACAGTGATCAAAGTTGCCATACTGAATTTCTAAAAAGGTTTTTTTTAAGGACTGACACCTCCTGCGTAGATTGGTTGCCCGCGCGCATGCGCGCGTTGCCAAGTGGCGTGGAGGAAAGGGGTCAGAGATGCTTGTAGACGATCGACGCGTTCGCCTTCTCCTCGGAGCTCGTATCGCATACTCTGTTCATAAACCACACGTGAACCCCCGAGTGATATGTTGAAAACACTCTCAAATCTAGGCACACTGGGACACACGTCGGGTCCGGTCCAGACGGCTCGCGTGTATACAACCACAGAACGTTACCTGAACATTCAAGCACATTCTCCCCAAATGTGTCTCGTTAAAAACAAAATGGCGCTTTTGAGACACGAAGCATTCACGAAGCAGTCTAATTCTTTCGAAGGGGGGAAAAAAAATACACGACTTTGCTGATGGAAAATTTTTCGGATATCATTTATAAGGCTTTAGACAATAATCAAATCGATATCGCACTGTTTCTTGACCTATCCCGATCCTTCGATACCATAGATCATTCGGTCATGTTAGCAAAGCTGTACAGAATGGGTTTTCGAGGGCCACTTTATACCGTTCTCGAAAGTTAACTTTATTAATAGATTTCAAATAATGAAGCTTAACGGTCAAAGAAGTGATCAAATTAAAATGATGTTTGGTGTTCCACAAGGATCTACACTGGGTCCTTTACTCTTTAACATATATATTAACGACATAGGGGACACCTGAAGCTCAAATCAAATTTTTTTGCAATACGCAGATGACCCTGCATTAATATTACCACAGCGAACAGTACAATCTCGCTGCTCCTATATTTCTAAACGATATAGTAAAATTAATGAGCTGGTTCACAAACAACTGTATTTTTTTTCAATTGCAACAAAACTAAACTCGTGTGTTTCCGAAACCTTCATAAACAATTTCAGTTTGATGTTCTCATGTTCCTTCATGATCAACATTGTGGTCAGTGCGACTGCCAAAAAAATGGATACTGTTAACAGAACACCCTACCTTGGTCTGCATTTTGACGAAAACGTTTTATGAAGTAATCACATTGATCATATCACACAAAAACTTCGCGTTGTTTCTGCATATCTATATAGACTTAAAAGTGGATGTGACATCAATCTGAGGCGTGAGGTGTACCTATCATTGGGGGGAATCTGTAATACGTTACGAAATTACTATATATGGAACATGTCCTAAATACAAACAACAAAAAGTGGATAGTATCATTAATAGATGTGTTAATAATATAGTAGATGGGTCAAAACATGAACTGAATGAAACCAAGGAAAAGAAGAATGCGGTCGGATTATTATCGTTTAAAAACGTTTTCAAATGTGTCGTTTTAACCAGCCATTATTTTTCGAAGGAATTCAAACAAATACCTAACAGGATAAAAACACACTGGCACACAAAAGACTATGCCATTCCAAAAATATGTACAAACTACGAAAACAAACAAACAGGGGAACTATTATGTTCCTGCAATTTTTAATAGCTTGCCTAAAGACACCATAAGCCTGTCATCTAAGAGGCCAGATGTATAAAAAAATAAACTAGTGGAATTTTTTGTCGGATTGAAATGCTGAACGATTAGGTATTGCGTAAGAGCTTGGTGTTTCCTATCGAGTTTTTCTCGTTATATACGTGTAGATTCTTGCCATTATGTGTTTAAATTCGCAATGTACCTTTTGTAACCATTGAATGATTGTTATTGTCGAATTTAGGTGTTACTTAACAAGTGAAGTTTCTACTTAGGTGTGAATTTCGTTGTTGACTGTGTTATTTTGAATGTTTCTTTCACGTTTTACTTACATTTAACCATCATTTGTGTCTACATGATGAAAATGTCTGTACTGCCATGTCCCGCATACAAGCGTACCTACGCTTAAGCGGGCAGGATTGTATGAGAGTTTTTTTTCTGTAATCAAATAAACTTATCTTAAGGACAAGCTTCACGATAGAAGGAACAGTTTCCGTTAAACTCAGTCGCCGCTACGACAGTGGCACGAAAGGTGCCTTTCGGGCAAGAAAACTGTTGTCAGCACTTTTCGGCACCCGTTGACCAGATATTTTTGTGCGTGGAAGGGTGAGCGATTCATATACCCTACGCTAAATTTGCGCGAAACCCGCGGGGAGGTTTTAGGAGGCGCCCCGAGCTGTCTCACAGATTACGGGCCATCTCCTGGTTCGATGAGACGAGATTATAGGCCACTCTTGTCATCGGTGACTTGACGATCTGAAGGGATTTTATTGCGCCGCGAGATGAACCCGATCTGACGGCGGATTCTTATAGCATCGCAAAAAGGGGGCTACCGACACCATGCGAAAACCGGGCCACGTGAGAGTGGCACTTTGAGGAAGTCCCGTGTCGGGTGAGTTGTTTATCGTCTTTTAGGTTGAATCGGTGGCGCCGCACTGTACCGCCTACTAAGCTTGTCTAACCTCAAGTACTTGTTTGGATGGCCTTGAGCCAACGCCGGACAGGCAGGGTCGCTGAAAGAGGCTCCCGTGACACGTTGAGGAAGTGGACTCGTGAGCGGGTTCCGCTGTAACTGCCCGTAGTCCGCTTCGATCGGCGCTCACGCCCGTGTCTTTGTTAGCACTTTACATATTTGTGAGCTAGAGTATAGGGATGTATTCACTGGCGGCCATAGCTGTGTGCGCGAATGCTGAGCCGTAGCCTCCTCTATACTGACAAAGCCTGGCAAATCGCCACGAGACGCGGCCGCCGAAAGTGAAAAGGTAGAGCGGCAGACAACGGATGAGAGGAGAGTCAGGTAACGAACGCCCCGCTGCGGCTAGACGCCAAAACACACTTCTCCCGAGTGATGGAATGCCCGCTCGTGCTCCTCGCGTTCCTCGCGCTACCGCTTCTTTTCTCGTCGGGTTTGAAAACCATGTTTCGGGTCCTCGCCGCTGCAAAAACTGTGCCCTGAATACCAGATATTCCTCGAAAAATGCTCTCTGCTACGAGATCCTCGCGCTCCAAATCTGCGACCGGGCACTCTATGGTTCCGTCGTCGAATTGCCATGCTTTCACGTTTATTTGGAAACGTGCATTCCACACCATCAAGACTGCCGATTTTATCGACCTATTAACGTAAGCTCGTTCTGAGCATGCGCTCTAAAACATACAGCCTTTAAATATGGCGTACAGTGAATACTCCCTATAGGTAAAGTGACCTGACGTCCTGATTTAGGCGTGACAGGCCGTGGTCTCGCTGTCCCGCGCCAGCGTGGCTTGTGGGACGGTGTTTTGTCCCGCTTCGGGTCTCCCGAATAGATAAAAAAGACGCGGTGAAACAAAAAGATGCGTCAGCGGAGAGGGTGCTTTCTCCGATCAGTGAACAAGGTAGGCTTTAAAGTGACGCTGATGCCGAAGGTTAATTTGCGGATGACAGGCGTGTACATGCACTACTATGGACATAGTATCTACAAGAGTAAGTACGTTAATCCTAATGAAATATTCCAACCCAAATATATTACATGCGCACGCCAAACAGTATACAAACTGAGAGGGAAAATAAATGCCCACGGCATATACGAAATAGTAATACAAAAACGTACAACGATTACCAACTAGCCCAGCTATCAACCTTATTACAAAAAAGGTGTGATTTATTTCGTAAAATATAGAAGTTTTCAAGTCTCACAACGCAATATCCCCAACCCCGATACGCGTCCCGCTTTTTGGGGGCCTGGGGAATGCGGTCATTTGGCCCATAGACCATTCCAAAGATCACCTTCTGCAGCCTGCCATCTTTGCCCACTGGGCTGTACAACGCTTTCTGCGCGCAGCTCCCTGTATGTATGTATTACCTCTTAAGGACGCTGTGACACGGCCAATACATCGTACAAAAGGCAGTCCGCAGACACGTCTTAGGCGGTTTTCTTCCTCGGTATATCGGTCGTACAAATTCCTCGTCAGATCTGTCATAAAACAACCGTCTGCAGAGATGTTCGAAGCGTAGACGCGTATGAAGCAAAAGGTGCTTCGCGTGTCCCGCAGAGGCTTCTGTCGTCGTATCTGTCTCTGTCGGTTAACTTGAACTACACAGTGGACCGCATGACGTCAGAGTAATGCACGTGCACCCCGATTGACCCACCGATAGATGCGCGCAGCTTTCTTTGCTTCTCGCTGTGGCGATGGGTGGCTGTGGGCAAGCAGATTTGGCCTTTGGTAAAGCATGCCCCCCCTCCTGCCGCCTTCACTTGCATTCTCTTTTCTTGGACGGGTTTCCCCGCGCGGTCACGGTGCGAGCGACTGGACCGGATTCGAGACAGGTCGACCTTGCCGCTCGTTTGGAGCCATTTGTTTGAGCGTTCCACGCGAGGCCTGCTGGAATGCACTGGGGTAGAAAGAGCGCCGGCCGGAGCGAGGTCTCCCTCGGAGACTCGACGTCGATGCGCGGGTTCTTATTCCGAGTTCAGGTGCACACGTGTCCTCGTGAGTGGAGTGAACCGGGTAGGCGGAGGAAATGGCATTAATTTGTGATTAGAGGTTTACGTGGATGCAACCGTAGTGCGTCGACTCGAGATTTGACAACAAGGATTGAGTGGAAAAAAGCGGAGAGAGGATGGGGGGGTTCGAAGAATCGGGCTCATTTTTAATTTGATGCGCTGCTGTCCCATCTGTCTAAAAGTCAATGCGTAGAGACTCCCCCGTAGGCACGTTTAAATGTTTCACGTGCATCCTTCAGCTTTTTTTTTTTTTTTTTAACAATATTGCGCGAACATCGATTGCCCGCTAGATCAGGGCCTTATTGCGGCGGCGTGAAAAGGCAAATTAGCGAGGCTAGCCGTGTGCTTTCAACCACACACGCGCGTATACAGTCTCGCTGACCTGCCGTTTCACGCCGCGATGAGGCGCTGATCCACCGGCCGGTCGGCGTTCGCGCGATATCGGAGTGTTTTAGGGAACTGTTTTTCTGCATCCGATACGGTACGAACTGCGCATGCGCGAGTCTTCTGCGGTAGCGTTTGCGCAGTTCGTATACCGGAGGGCCCATCGTATATACGGTATATCGGATGCAGAAAAACCGTTCCCTAAAACTCACTATTCTTAAAAAGAATGTGGAGGCTGTACGTACCGCATGAAACGTCATGCTCTCTATCACAGCGCAGAATGTTGTCTAGGTCCTTAAAGATACGTTCAGCCACGCCATTTCGCCGAGTCTCTTCCGTAGACTGCAGCTACTGGCTGTCCCAAGTGCTTTGTAAGAAAGTAGACGTACCAAATCTCGTAGAATGTATTCTGCGAAAAGAAAAAGAAAAAAAGGATTGTGAAGTATAAGTCATGGGGAAATTCTAGCCGGTCTCTGATTGGCCTCTTTTTAAGCGGGCAACTAGCTCCTCCGCGGCAGTAGCAGCTAGACGCCATGCTGCCGTTCGGTTTCAAAACTGTTCTGTATATCAAGAGCGCCTTCGGCGAACCGTGCCAACGGCGGGTCAAACGGATATCCTGCTCTCTTTCTTCGCGAGAATTTCCGAAGACGCCTCCCGGCGTTTTTATTAGCAGCCGCGAGTTCGAGTCCTGAAAATTACCTCCTCCCTTTTCTTTCTTTCTTCTTGGGTTTGTTTTAATAAACAAGTTTCACTCCCCCATTACTTTTGTTTACTTTTTCAAACGGACTCCGAAGACGTGTTCAAACGCTCCGATTCACTTGTTTCGCGATTGCGAGAAAGCTAGAAAGAAAAAAAAAATCAAGTTGTCTTTTAAGTATATATAATTTTAGACGTATCCTGTCAACAATGTGCTCCGGAAAATGAAAATACCAATAGAAACAAACCTTTTTCTTTTACGTGTTTACATCGTGCCTTCACTTATTCCACAACAATCGGTACGCCTGTGACGACATAGTCGAGCGATTGTTTGTAGAAGGTCAAAGGCATCTAAAAACTGCAGCTTCGTGCGTATGCTGTCGTAGTCGACGGTCGCCACGGAAGTTTCCATCATCCCCTTTCCACTGTTATAGTCATCGGCCGCCCAGATACGCGGGGCGTGCCCTTTCATGTGCACGCTTTCGGTTTCGCGATTCGTTCTTGGACATCGTCTAACTCCACAATCCCATTGACTTAGGGGCGATAATAAGAAGCACTAAAAAAATAATAGTAAAAAGTGGCACTAAACCACTTTTTGCGGTAGTCTATTTACGGTCGTAACTCATCTGTGAACTCTAAGCACCCTAAAAAAGAAAATAAAAGAAAAACATTACACTCATTGCAGATAAGAAACATTGCAGATTGAGGAATGACCATGAATAGGCTATCGCAGAAAGTGGTTTAGTGCCCCTTTAAGTCGCCAGTCATTGCAGTGGACATGTCGACATCGATTGAGCCTGTTTCGTTGTCTTCTAACGCCTTGGACTTCATCTCGGACGCACAACTGTATCAGCAGTTGATATCTAACCGACCATCTAGAGAAGATTTGTACATTCAGTTTAGTTTCCTTTCTTATAAGCACTATGGCGCAGTTCGTGGGGAAGGTATACGAGATCATGCGATATAAGCGGCGACTAGAGAAGCTATACACTTTACAGTACTGACACTTCAGCCACGGATGGATCGATGCTAACGGGTGTATACCCTTTATAACGGGCAGTAGCTTGCGCCACCTATACCCAGAAACGAAAAAGAGCCAAAAGTGTGATTCCTTCCTTCTAGCCCAGCCCGGTCCGTATAAGGTCACTGTTGCCACTTATCTGATAGCTTCCCGAGAGAGTTGCATTTTCGAATCGATGTAGGGCAACGCGCTGTTTCCAAACAAGCCCTGCACGAGGTGTGGGCACTGCGCCTGCGCAGAAACCAGATTGGCGTCAAGTGGACCGTCTGCGCATGCGTCCTGCCGATTGCAGCGCCACCGCAGCGGTGCGATGTTAGCGCCGCGTGTTG
This sequence comes from Ixodes persulcatus, assembly GCA_013358835.2. Lineage (NCBI taxonomy): Eukaryota > Metazoa > Arthropoda > Arachnida > Ixodida > Ixodidae > Ixodes > Ixodes persulcatus. The sequence continues at coordinate 544,347 of JABSTQ010009491.1, read as the reverse complement.
GTCTTATTAAAACGATCGCCAGTGGCGCCCCCTCTTGCCCCAAGCACCCAAAATGGCGGCGTCCACAATAAACTCGGAGAATTACTACTGCCGATATTTGTCTAGGCGTATAGCTTATACTGAGTATATACTCTCTATCGGCAACCTATATCGTGCCTCCTTGACTCCGTGTTGCTCGCATCTTATATATCGCGCAGGTTTCCTACATTCAACTGTATAAAGTCGCGCTCACACTGCCCCACACATCGTACAAAAGCTGTCTGCAGAGATGAGTTCGAAGTGTACATACTATGTATGAAGCGAACGTACTTCGAGCATGATTTGAGGCATGGTCGCAGTTATTTAGGTCATCGTCTCTACAGCGAAACACCCAGCGTCTTTTGTCTTCTATATGTGTGCGCGGAGAGCAAGTTCGTCTGCTTCTTGCACAGGAGTTGTGGTGACGTCAAAGTGACGCTGAGCTCTTATTGGCTGATTGAAAAAAACAATAGTGGGTAGACGTCAATGCATCTAGCATTGAGGTCTGTTCACTATCCTTTCAATCAAATCATATCAGAGCTCGGCGTCACTCTGACGTCAGCGCCACTCCTGTGCAAGAAGCAGACTGAACTTGCTCTCTTCGTAGCTTACCGACCGCGTCAGCCCCGCTATTAAAAGACGCCGTTATTGCGAAGTCGTATTTCTTTCTACCCAGAGCAAAAGCATCGCTATTCCGCTGCGCGCTCTTGCCATATATGACGACGCGGACGTCATTGCAGCTTCGTCGTCGTCGGCGACGCCGAGACAACCCGGTAGCAGCAACAGCAGCAGCTGTGCGCGTATTATTATAACGCTTTCTCCCACGCATATATCGTCGTGCACATGCGTTTCGAGCTCCGTCTCTTCGACAACGATGTATACAAACCAGATGCGTGTACACACAAACACACGTACAAACACGCCCAATCGAAACTTTATATGTATACTATCGAGACTGGTTATAACGAAGTGAACGGGTATCGGAAATCACTTCGCCCTATCCGCTATTTCGTTATAACCGACTTCAGTTATACCGAAGTGCAAAGGGGAATGGGAAATCGTGATCGCTTCGCTGTAGCCGCTATTTCGTTATAACCGACTTCGTTATATCCGGTCGACAGCAACGCTCGCAGCATGCTTGTCAGGCAGTGCCGACCGATGGCATATGTACTCTTGCACGAATTCGCAGAAACCGCCTTACGTAAACGGCTGTCATGCCCAGGCGAAGAGTATACCATGAGCATGAATCTAAAAAAGCGTTGTCGATAGGTTTGCGACGTAGCATATGACGAAGGAACGATATGGCGCGAAGCTGGCGAAGCGCACGGGTTCCATTGCAGCGTGTAAAACATGACCAAGAGGTGGCGGCACGGGTGACCACGACGATCGGAACTTTTTGGGAAGCACGATTTCAAAATTTAAGAAACGCGAGGTGATGCGTTTTTTTTAAATTATGCGGCGAGTGACTTGCAGCCATAAGATTCAGACGCTGCAACTCGGTAAGGCGTCTTGTCGTGCGTTCGAGGAAATGATCAGCTTCTAGTTTTTGTTTTATTTTAACGGGTCGGAAAGTATCGCATGTCTGTTCCCCGTTCGAAACGTCACGTCCGACGACAGGAGTCGTCGGACGTGAATTGTGGATGAAAATCGTGCGACCGGACACACGCCGCCGTCGTACAAAGTATGGGCCGACGCAATGCCTCTACTCGTTTTTATTCGTTTATTTCTACGAATCTTTATTGTCAGGATGGCTTCTTTTTTTTTTTTCTGCTTGCAGCTGTTTTGTAACGTCTTGGTTCTCATCACCGCGCTGCTCCTGTGCACCACTCCTGAAAGAAGTGTCCGTCGTCCCTTTGTCTCAAGTGTGTTTTTCTTTCTGCCGTCTTTGTCCAAAAAACCAACACGTTCCCAAGTTTCCATGCTCCTGCAACACGTTCTTAAAACGTCAATCGTGGAATAATGATGCAGTACTTTGTTGAAATACTTCGGAAGTAGCATGTTTATAAAGGAAAGAAAAGCCAGAAAAGTGAAACCTGGACCAATCATTTTTTTCTTCTCCCGACGCGCTTCAATAAAAAAATAGTAAATACTTTTTTTTTTCTTTTTGGATGTCCTTGCCTGGTGACAGAACTAACTATACCACGGCTTTGCAGGGGCCCTTGCAACCTTAGTGCGCCCACTCGCTGTTGTTCGCGTTTTTTGTACCCGGCCCTGAGAAGCTATATGGCGGGAGAGCGTCGCGCAAAGCGACCAAGCTCTAGCTGTAAGTGACAGCTCTGCGGAAGTGAATGGCGGAGAGAGACGCGGAGCCGAGCTCCCACCAGTTTCGTTGCTTCTTTATCATTGCATCGTCTGGATTTGGATTTGTCTAGGGGATTGGCCGTCTGGGTTCTGTCTTGGAGCTCAATATACTCTCGTTAGCCCTTGCGACACGAGCGACCGGGACTGTACGTGCCTTGTTGACGTGGCTATTGACTGGCCACTGCTGTTGGTCGTCTGCTTGGAATCGGGGTTGTGCGCAAAAAATGGCGACATCGTACGCCGTCATATATATATTTTTTTTTGCACTTTATTCGCAACGTTTGATTGTTGGGTCTGCTCTGTTTATTTTTTTAACGTTTGCTTGGCGCGTCTTTGCTCTTAAGCACTTGTAGGCTTATCTCAAGTACTTAAGAAATTATTTCAGTTAAGTTACTGGACCACACATAACATACTAACTGAATAGACTCCTAAATGCTCAACTCTGAAAAGTATCTGAGTAGAGTACTAAATACTCAAAAAAAGTAACTCGTTACATTTAAGATACTTTCAAGTTAAAATTTTCTTCTACAATTCAGTCAAACTATAACTACACAAGAAGAATATATATTTTCCAAAAGCCATATGCGCTCGCATAACAGCTGTTCCCTAACATTTGTGTTTGACGGCTTGCCACAGCGGGAGGAGATTAGCCATCCTGCTACGTTCTGCTTTGTCTGAGAAGTCGAACCAAATCATTTCAAAGACTACTGACAATGGCAAGCGTTCGTGAATTCTGTAAACTACACGTATGATTAAATTTTCCTGGTCCGGGCTAACGAGCCGCCGCGGCAACCGCGAGCAGACCAAAATAGTTGGATCTACGGCACATGACGTGAACGATCGTTCAACTTCAAGAGGACAAAGACACACCACCTACCTTTCTCTTGAAATTCCGACCGGTACATCTTACCGATCGGCCGTCTTGTTTACAACAATGTGCGCCGTGAAACGCGAGCTACAGATCTGCACGCTGCAGAACGTTTAAGATGTTTACTACGAGATGGCGCTGCCGGTCAAACGCAATCATCATCATCGTTTACCCTCCGGCTCGGATGACTTTAGTCAAGAGAACCAGAGTGTATCCATTTTTTTTTTCATTTAAATAAACAACGTTTCCAACATCATCATCCTCATCATCATCGTTTAAAGGGTTGCGCAAGTTTTATGATTCGCTAAAACGCGCTAAATTTTACATAAGGTTTAACGGAACGAAGCAGCTGCACCGTTCATGATTTCGAAACCGTGGGCTTCAAAACGACTTGCTAAAACTCCCTGATTACATTACAAATTATCACAATCGAAAAGTGCTACAATTACAATTGCATTTCTCTTTCGAAATTTGTGACGTTACCATAAAATTACTTTGACATCATCATCGCACATTAACACTTCTGAGACGTTCTTTCTTCATTACAATTAGGGTTCCGCGTTTTCGGTTTTTATTTTTTCAAAATTCGGCGTACTTTTTACGGTGTTTATTTTAAAATTCAATTTTCGGTTGTTGTTGTTTTTTTTTTGTACATTTATGCCCTAAAACGCTTACCTGTGTTTTTCGGTGAATATGAAAGACACACCATTGGACACCGGATCAGATGATCTTTGTTGCTCTGATATTTGTGATCACTCAAGGAATAACGGCACAGATACATCGAATAAAAACATCGACACATTATTCGGCAAATGTGTGCAACTGTAAAAAAAAAAAAAAATAACACTGAAGTACAAACAAGTCAGTGCCCCCAAAAAACATGGAACTTCACCTTCTGTACATCAGGATTACGTCATCTTAATATTGTAAACGCACATGTACTTTCCCAGGTTCTCCTCGTTGATCCACGCTCATTCTTTTCCTGTTAATGACCCTAGGCTTCGAGAATGCCCTCTCAGCGTTAACACTGGACACTGGCAGGCTGAGGAGATGAAGCGCTGCCTGAGCCAAAATCGGCCAATCAACCAAATGTGACTACCAAAAGAGACACGGTGCGAGGTTTTGAAGCGCAACATATTTGGTGTACTCACTAAACTCTGGCTGCAGATCTTGCATGAAGCAAAAAACCTTATACTAGCCCACACCCGAACTTTATTTTTTGTTTTTTCTTTTAGGACCAGGAACTTGACACACTAAGCCCTATTACAGAAAGGACACAGATGTCCCGTGAAGGCCAATCCAAGACCTCTTTTGTTGCATGTTGAACCTTGGAAGAGGGCAATCACGATGAGGTCACACAATGTCGAACCTTGCAACGCCCTCTCTCTCCCCCCCCCCCCCTTCTCGACGCGGCCATAAAATCTGACCATTTTGGGTTAAAACAGAATTTTAGAAAATGCATTCGGAGTACTTTTATTGGTTTTTATCGGTTTAAACCGAAAACTACGAACCTAAAAACTGACCTTTTTCGGTTAAAACTCCGAACCCTAATTATATGTAGGGTTCTGCGTTTTACTTTTCTATTCTTTTCAAAATTCGGCCTATGCCGAATTTTGAAAAGAATAGAAACCGAAAACGCAGAACCCTACTTATAATTAGGGTTCGGAGTTTTCGGTTTAAACTGTTAAAAAACGATAAAGGTACGCCGAATTCATTTTCGGGAATTCGGTTTTAACCGAAAAAGGTCAGTTTTTAGGACCGTAGTTTTCGGTTTAAACCGATAAAAACCGAAAAAAGTACGCCGAATCTTTTTTCTAAAATTATCTTTTTTCGGTGTTTAAGTTAAAATTCAATTTTTGGTTTTGTTTTCGGCGCATATTTATGCCCACAAAAGTTTATCGTTTTTTTTTTTTCGGTGAATATAAATTAAACACCAGAGGACACCGGATCAGATGATCCTTGTAGCTGTGATATTTGTGATAACTCAAAGAGTAACGGCACAGATACATTAAAAAAAAAAAAGAAATGGACACTTTATTTGGTAAATGTGTGCAACTGTAAAAGAAACAAGAAAAAACACAGAAGTACAAACAAGTCAGATATGAAGCCTATGCCCAAAAAAACATGGACTTTCACCTTCTGTACATTAGGAATACGTGATCTTCTTATACGGCACACACATGTACTTTCCCAGGTTCTCCTCGTCGATCCGCACTCTTTCTTTCTTGTTAATATGACGCTGAGCTTCGAGAAGGCCCTCTCAACGCTAACACTGGACACTGACAGGCCGAGGAGATGAAGCTCTGCCTGGAGCCACAATCGGCCAACCAACCAATTGTGACCGCCAAAAGAGACACGATGCGACGTTTTGAAGCACGACACAACATGCAGAGCCTGCATCAAGTCAGTCTTCCTTACAACGAGTTTGAAAACACGCTCGTACTACGGCGAAGTCATGTACGATCGATGACGGGCAGATTAAACCAAAACGTCGTGATGGCATCCGTGTATCCCATACATTCGGACACGTTTCGATCGACACTGTCGTTCCACTTTTTTTGCCACGGCTCTGCGGTACGGCTGGAAGGTCAAAGTGACCTTTTCCGGTTAAAACTGAATTTTAGAAAATGAATTCGACTTACGTTTATCGCTTTTTATCGGTTTAAATCGAAAATGCCGAACCTACAAACTGACCTTTTTTGGTTAAAACCGAATTTCCGAAAATGGATTTGGCGTACTTTTATCGGTTTTTATCGGTTTCAACCGAAAACTCCGAACCCTAATTACAATGCACATAACATTAAACAGTTAACGACTGGCTTAGCTGAAGTTCAGGTGTCACGCGCCGTTGCGTTTCCATTTTTTTGTTTTACATCTGGGCTGCTCGGCATATAAATAAATAATCTCTTTTTTTTATTATTCGCGTAGTTTTAGAAAGATGCTTCTCTTCTTTTTTTTTTTTACTTTTACTGATTATTTTTGTTCGTCTTGACTCATATGTTTCTTGAGCTTATCTCCACCCTTCTTAGCTGTAAGTTCAAAAATTTACCGCTGCCCTGTTACCTCAAAAAAAAAAAAAAAAGTTTGGTATGGGATACTGTTGGCTTGATGGCCCTCATTGTTGGAAGAGTATTGTTCTGTTAAATGCTTTATTTTATATTTATTAAATTTATTTCTGTTTTTTGTTTTTTTTACGATTAGTGCCGTACCAGGCAGCAAACACCGTCAGCAAATGACTGCTGCGAGGGCATTGACCTCTGAGTCGCGCATGCACGGTTGTGTTCCGTCATCTGTTAGTCACACCCTGACGCCATTTTGTGAAACTCATTATTTTTCCGGTTTGTGCTCTGCACTACGCTTATGTAAGTCGATAGAAAAATACCCGCCGACTATAAATTCTGGTCTTTTTGTAAAACTTTCTTTTTTATTTTTACGCGAAAATTGTCAGACTCTGCAGACCATGAAATATTCATCCACCTGTTTGCAAAATGTATAGACCAAACGCAACGAGCGAAGGAACGTTGCGAAATCCAGCTTTAATATTTCCCGAAGTACGACTCGGCGTTCGTGATGCATCGCGGAACACTCTACAGAAGCGTTCGGTCGCGGAAGATTTGGTGGAGGAAGCAAATTAAACATTCTGGAGAACGAACGCTTTACAACTTCTGATGTTGCAGCACATATGTCCCTGAAGTTACTTCACGTATTCGTTACAGAAGGCTTTAGTATCTCAAATTATCTCCACGCATGGATGCAAAAGGTGCTGGCTCGACGCTCAGACGGCAGGTTTCTAAGAGGGAAGAACCCAACCCCTGTACCACCATGCGAAAAATGCCTTTGTATCGAAGATAACTCCATCGAAAGGTAGATTTATGTAGGCAAAATTATTTTAAAATTAACCTTCTCACAAAAAAAAAAGAAAACGTTGCACAATTTTTTTTTTTTATTTTATTAAGGAACTTACTTTCCCCCACATACGCCCCCCTGACATTAGTCAAAATTTTCAAATTTTAATCTCATGTCGTACTTCCTCAAAGTTATATAATTGTAATTTCATTACGTTTTATCGGTGTAAATTTGTAATCTAATTTAGTTAATCTCGAGAATTTTCAGGTAAGTAATTAGTAATGGGATTTAAGTACAATCTAAAACTAATTCGGTCATAGCTGCACGCGGGAACCAAGACCCTCCAAGTGAATAAAGAACAGCTCTTAATGTTTGCCACCTTGGGTCGCCTCGATTGTTCATATCGTTGGACTCGCCCATTGTTATATGTCGAGGTCATTTAATCCATTAGATAGGAGAAGTAATGCCACCAGCAAAAAAGTACCGCATCCTCAGCCTCCCCTTCTAATTTTTTTGTTTGTTTATTATTGCAATGGCGCAGTAAAATGAACCCATCGTTCAAGTTTGTGTTTGAAATAAAAAAAAAATTAAATACCGTAACTGAAATTATCCTATTGCTGTGGTGTGCGCGTTCAAATAACGCACGAAAAAAAAAATAGGTAGAACTAATGGTTGGCTTATACCCAGAATAATGAAAGCCTGTAAATCACCTCTTCTATATTGTTGTCTGTTGTCAGTTGTCTGTAATTACCGCCCTGTTTCGTTATTGTGCGTGTCTTCGAAGTTGTTTGAAAAGCTGATGCATAAACTTACTATGTTTTATTTTCGTCAGAAATTAACGGCCGTGCAGCATGGGTTCATGAAAGGTCGGTCGGTTGAAGAGACCAACTTGTGCTCTTTTTTGAATTTCTCTGTACCTGTTGTTGTGAGCAAGGGGCAGGTAGATGCTATTTACTTTGACAGGTCGAAAGCATTCGATAAAGTTGACCATGGGCTACTATTGAACAAGCTTTCTTTAATATGGTTGTTGTTCGGTATTATGTATCTGGTTTAAAAGGTTTTGTCATATCGTACGAATAGGGTTCGCATTTCTGGCACCCACTCGAAAATGTTTCGTTCAACTTCAAGTGTCCCCCAGGGGTCTATACGTGGGCCGCTTCTGTTCTTGATATTTGTTAGCGATGCAACATGATATGTCAAAAAGGCTGAAATACTACTATTCGCGGATGACATTAAGATTTATATGAGTGTCCATCCTCTTGTTGATTGCAACGTACTTCAAAGCGACGTGACTAACATACTGCGGTGGTGTTCAGCGAATAATAGCTTGCTTCTAAATCATCTTAAGACTAGGGCTCTTTCTTTGTGACGACGCCATGATGTTATACCTTTCACCTACGTTTTAGGGGGAACGCACATCGAACGCTTGACTGTTGTTAAGGACCTTGGGGTGCATTTCGATAGCGTACGTGCTTTCATTCAATGCTCATGTGACTTCATGGGCGTACCGACCGGGGGGGGGCAAGGGGGGCACTTGCCCCCCCCCCCCCCCAGTTTTCAGAGTGGGTGGGAAAGGCATGTGTCCCCCCCCCCCCCCCCGAAACAGCCGCCAATGAGCAGGGCAAACACTGGCCGGCGGCGCCCAAGGATACCAAGGGCCCCGCCCCCCGGCTCTGGGGGGGGGGGGGGGGGGGGGGGGTTGGTTTGCGCCCCCTCACCCCTCAGTCAAAAACAAGTTGGTACGCCACTGTGTGACTTTTATTGTCGGAAACGCAGCGAAAATGCTGGGCATGATTTCCCGTATGACTGAGCAGTTCAGAGACCCTGGATGTTTGATTCGTTTATTTTGTGCGTTTGTACAATCTTATAGGCTTGAATTCGGTTCAGTTATTTGGAATTCGTTATCTCGCACGCAATCGTAAACCATTATATCCGTGCAAAAAAAAAAAAAAAAGGCTGATACGCATTGTTTGATAGACAATTGCAACGTCTCGTTTATTATAATTATGAATTTCTTCTTAATAGCTTTTCTCGTACCTTCGTCAAGCAGAAGGCCGGCACGTGATTTAGTTTTCTTGTTTACAACGTTGTGGATGGGGTGTTCGACACTGAATTGCTTTCGGGCTGCGTAAATTTTCACGTTCTTTGCCGTGTTACTAGACATTTCACTATTTTTTTATGTTCATTCGATTTGTAGTCGTGTTGCCAATGTCTAGTTTGCAGACTTCGTTCAATAGAAGCGCGTTGTCTAGCCTGGATATATTCAGTGACATTTCAGCTTTCCTTAAAAAAGTTAAGATACCACACGGCAACCATTTAGCGTGTGTGTTTTCCGTGCATCTCTTCCACTGGTCAATTTGATTATTATCTCGACCTTTGATCGGCTATGTTTGTTCACTTGTTTTTTATTGTATGTACCAAAGTGAAGACCACTGTGGTTGTTTTTAGACACATTAAATAAAGATTTTTTATTATTATTATTATTATTAATATTATGTATGCACCCACGTATATAAAGCCGCACTGCTCATAAGGTTATGCAAAGGCAGTCTGCGAACGCGAGTCATCGCGATATCGGTGGTTCGAATGCCACCGTGTCCAAGTTTCCTCCTTGAACTCGTAGCCATGCAGCATTCGAAGCACGGATCTCGCGGTGACTCGCGTTCGAATCTGTATACGCAGACTGTCTTTTGTATATGATGTATGTAAGCCGTGTGACCCAGGCAGCAATCGCGTCCACTCTGTGTCAACTGTAGTACACGCGGGCTTCGAGTATAGTATTCTGGGTGGTGTTATATGGCTGGATACGGGGAAAGCTAGTAGTCATGTGTCCGATATGTCGTGATGGGGTTCTCGCAACACGCGCGCTTGGGGTCTCTCGAGTGAATGGCGAGCCGGGCTTTTGCCGACGCCAGGATCATTGGTGGTTTCCTGTCCGCGATTTCGTCACGCTCGGACAGCGGGGATATATGTCGCCGTTCACTCGATCGAGACACTTGACGCGACAACTCACCGCACGACCATGCATATTGTGACGCGCGGCGCCGCGGGCGAGCACGTGCGTGGACGAATGGTTACCGGACATGTCGCGCGGAGGATCCAGGTTCGATTCCAGTGTGCGTAATGTTCTTTTATTCATTCTATATCAGCTTGGCGTCTTGGCGTTCTCGTAAGTTCGAGAACCTTCTCGCCTGATCGAGTTACGAATGTTCTACGCGCCGAACGTTCTAGGCCGAATGTTCCAGAAACCCACGCGTGTACAAAAGGTGGCAAAGCCCGGAAGCAGTCTCGCCCCAGCGTTCGACCCTGCTGTTACGCTGACGTCGACGCCCGCTGCGCTCTGTTGTTATCTTCCATTTTCCTTTTGTTTTGGGCACAAGTTCGCCTCACTATACGTTTCAGTTTCCTCAGTTATTCTTTGTTTCGTCACCTCGTCATTCGTGACAATACATAGCCTCATGGCGCAATCGCTGAGGATTATTGCGGCTTTTGGAGAGATCAAAACGAATATGACCAGAACATCGATCTATATTAGATAGGGAGAGAATTTTCTCAGCTCGGCTTGCACATTTCACCCCCAGCCACAAGGGAAACTGGATCCGTTTCGTTATACCTGCGCGGGTCGCGATCGATCGAGATCCCCGAGTTCAGTTTATTATACCTCAAAGACATTTCGGATGAAATGCATTACATGAGGGGCATGACGAGTATATCGAGTAAGCGTTCGGCTGTGGAACGCTGTAGGACGCGCTTGGTGGCGACGCTGACACGAGTTGAGGCGGCCCCGGGTGTTTTAATACATCGTACATCGTATACAAAAAAGACAGCCTGCGGAAAGGCACGTATTTTTCTTCCTGAGGCCCGTATTTCTTCCTGAGGCCCGTATTTTTTCTTCCTCGTATGACAATCCTGTCCATTGGTCACAGAAAAAATGATGTCCATGTTCGAAGCTATGCATTTGTACGAAGCATATACACGCTTAAAAGGCGATTAAAAAAAAAAATCTACTCTTTACCTGCACTCGACTCATTTGTTTTCCTCCTCCCCCAGATTGAAGTTGGCTACGTTCTGGCTTCGGCCCCGTTTCAGTCAGTTTCAGCAAAGAGAATATGGACCTCGCGTGATCACGTGTTACTTCTCTGTGAACGTGCTGCTGCTGAACGACGAAAAACCAAGGTATTCGAAAAAAAAATAAGAAATTGCGGCGAGAAAAACAAAAAGTGGTGGCAAGTCGTCCGTGAACTTGCGTCGTGGTTGGTTTCCCTCATCCCCCTCCCCCCCCCTTTTTTTTTCGGTGACCATTAACCTGGAAGCGTCGGCTCAGCGGCGAACGTATGCATGTGTCCAAGAGAGACTGCAGCTCTTCGCATCATCCGCTCCACTGTGGCACGCGCTGCAAGAGCTATATAGCGCCGCGTCGCCGAGTACGGTCTACATTCTCCAAGTCTCTCTTCTCTCTTCGTCTCCATTTTTGTTTGTTTTCATTCTTGTTCGTCAGACCGAGTCGGCAATATATAGCTTTGTGGCTTTTTTTATTTTGCTCTTTTTCTGTCTGTCTGCGCAATCAACTTTTTTTTTTTTTTTTTTTACTTTTTTCCCTGAAACGTGAAAGCTAGGCGATCGCCGGTACCAATTCACCGCTTCCCTTCATCACCTGATCCCACTTGGACGGGCAGAGCGTGATCACGTGGCCAAAGGAAGGGCATGTAACTGGTTAGAGGAGCTCCTATAGCGTCCCCCTCGCTGGCAGCTTAGGGGTGAACGGAGTATAAAAATGTTTCGTGTAACCGTTTTTTTCTTTCTTTCTTTTGATTCTTTTTATGCGCGGAGTCTCGCTTCTTCGCTCGCGGCCTTATTCCTGTCTGCCCGGTTTTGCATCGTTCGTCTCTCATCTTTTCTCCGTCAATTATCGCCGACGCGGTTGGTTCCGCGCGATTTAGTCCTGGCTGCGTTTTCTTGGTTCCTCCGCGAATCGTCGTCGTGCCCGTTTGTTTTATTCGTCTCGCGCTTTTTGTTGTTCTCTTCTTTCGCACGCGCTGAAAAACAAACCAAAAAAACTTAAGTCTTTCGCTAACCGTAACTGTTTTTACACGTCCTCCTTTCTTTTTTGATGCTCTTCTTTATGGGAGTTGTATGTTTATTCTTCCTTTCCTTGTCTACCGTCGTGTCGGGGTTAAAGTCTTTATGGGGCTTTTTTTTTATGTCACACCGTCTAGCTTTTGCCATTTTTTTCTCGGTTAGACCCCATTACACCTATTCTGACGGCGAACATTGGCGGCCATAAAACAAACAAAAATACTTTTTTTTTTTTTTGCGTTCCTCGGCCGACGTACTACAGCGCAGACTGGCGGCCGACATTGAGGATACCTCAGTGGAACGAGATTAGCATCTAGTCGATTTTTTTCCATCTTTCGCTCATATATGTTGGGGGAGGGAAGAGGGCGGGGGGAGGGGGGGGGGGGGTTGATGGCCGAGTATGTTAATCTACCACAGCTTGGAGAACGTGGAGCGAAAGCTCGCGCGCTGCAGGACCCGGGGATTCTGGGCTCAATCCCCACCCCTGCCCGTTTTGATCCGCACACGAGCATATCGTGCCTCGGTGTGTGTTTGTGTCAACACTTCTGCGTGATAACACGTGAAAGATCACGGGCTAGCGGTAGTACTGCATTAGTTAAATTTCTCATCTACAACTGAGACACCAGACGGCCACTGAGGCTGACTTAAGTTCCCGCTGTCTAAACATACTCACAACACATCTATACGTGTTTGTGCTGGAATTTCTCTCTTTACCTTAACGAAGAGCGGCCTTGGTACACATGCACCGTGCTCCAACGGGGCGATTAAACTGTAGTGCGAAAACTTGTAGCATAAAAAGTAATGAATAGGGTTGCGCTAATATTCTCCCTTTTCAAATATGCGCTTTTGGACGTTCGCTTCGAGTGGAACCGTAATATTAGCGAGTTTTCGTAGATCGCTTTCGCGCGTCCGCTCCGCTCTACGGACCGCTAGAATCGCCGCTGCGCGGACGCTCTTGAGTTTGAGCGTATATCCGGCTGTGCACGCCGCGAGGTTGGGCAAGTGTTCGGAGCGGAGCGGAAAGTGAGAACGATCTACTAAAATTCGCCTATCGTTTCGTAGTATTGGCGGTCACAACACTCGGTCCCGTTGAGTGCGCTTCTTGGTGGGCAGCGGTGCACTGCGGAGAAGCGATCCACGCAAAGCGGGCGGACGCCGCGATCCTGCGAGTTTCGCTTCGCCGCAGCGCAGCCGCGTGTTGAGAGGAAAAGCCTACCTTCTAAGGGGAAATGGTGCAACCCGCGCGGGGGTGGGGCGGGGGGTAGAGGGGGGGGGGACTTGGTGGATGCTGCTATCTAGTTTAGACGAGTCTTATACACGTTACGCGAAAAATATAATGGATTACAATTACAATTACTCTCGGTTAAAAAAAAGTATTTTAATTAGGTTACTCGATTAAAGGAACTTAGAAGGCAAGAAATGGAATCTCAATGTTCGTGTACGCTTTGTAAAACAATAATGCAAGACTAAAAAAAAAAAAAAGAGAAAAAGCGCAGCGACGATTTTGATATTTTATTCGAAAAATATTCGAACCGAATAGCTATAGCTATTCGCTTCGAACTCGAAATTCATTACGCGCACATATGTAGGTAATACATTTAAACTTGTACAAAGTGCTTCCCCCTTCCCTCCCTTTCCAGAAAAAGGAAAATTTATCCGTTTAATTGTATTACCTTGGCTTCTATTACTTTTCGAGATAAAAGAGCGGCCGATTCTTGACCGAACAAAACGCTTTCTTCCACCGACGGCGATAGCGAAGTCGCACACCGGTGCTCGCTGTGAGTGAGCGCTCGGGAGGCGTGAGTCATGCGTTGCGTCGGTGTTCTTATCCTACGCGAGGAATCTCGTTTCGGGGTCGTAGAGGCCACCGCCGGAATCGGGGGTTGTCCCTCCCCGCGTCTAAAACGCCGCACTCCCGCTGCCCATACATCATTCACAAAACCGACATGCGGTATTCGCTGGCGCAGACGCGATGACAGAGATGATATATCTGCGTACACACCTTCCAAAGTATATGTTCGAACCTTGTTTACTTCGTACGTATTTAAGTATGCTTGGCTAGGTGGCGCAAGTTACCGCCCGTTCCAAAGGGTGCAGCCATTAACACACACGCCTCTGACGGTGTCTGTGGACTGCCTATTGTGTGGCGTAGTAAGAGTGTGACCACGTCTTCATACGTCGCTGAACGGAGGCGGCGTTGCATGTCTACTATATAGCGGTCGGAACGCGGTGGCCATTTTTGAGGCCAAATCTGCGCGATGGGGTCGAGCGGGGGGCGATAACGGGACAAGAGAGAGGAGTCGACTCGGTTCGTCTCGCCTTCTGACTTGGATCGGGGTCGCCCCTGAAGACGCTCGCCTTCCCTCCGCTATATGGGTCACGTAATTGAGAGATGCGCCAACGTCTGTGCGCGTGCGCGTTTTTTTTTCTTTTTTTACAACAACGCCATTTTGAGCCTTTTTTTTTAACGGAGTTAGTTGACTCTTCGTGGCCGAAAAGGGCAACTTTGGGGAGGCCTAACCACCGAACGATTAGACGCGAGCTCTGCGTCAGAGTACGGCCCGGCAGGGCACTCGGACGTTCGTTATGGCTCGAGATCGAGTCCAAAGATTGAGGCCGGGGGACGTCTCAGAGTTGCGAAAATCCCGCGTAAGGCGGCGCCGCCACCCGTCGAACCGAACTTCGTTGCCCAGGGGCTAGTATACGCGGCACTAGCGTATAGCTATAACGCCTATAGAACGCGTGTTCGATTCATGCTCTTAACCGTCAAGCCCATTCTTACCGTCGTATGAATCCGGGACGAGTCATACTCGGATGGTATTGGTGTCAACAAAACCTTATCCAATGTTTTTTTTTTTTTTTTTTTTTTGACGGCGGGGGGGGGGGGGGGGGGGGGGGAGCATTATGCTCGACACTAGAAAAAAATGGCACGGAATAACAAAGTTTCTTTCAATAGTCTGACGAACTGTCACCACGACGATTTCCCCTTTGACGAAATGCCCTATGTGCCAACAGTTTACGGCCCATTCTATATCTCATTAGTTGCGCGCAGTACTGCGGAAGCCACGGGCGGGAGATGGGGAAATCGCAAACTTTTGTCCGAATTTTGAGCGACGGGCTATCTTCTACGGGGAGAGTCCGGGCAACTATAGTGAGGATGGTTTTGAGAGTTTCAGTTTCTTATCGAAGCGCATCTTCGCTGCAGCAGTTCCGTTCTCCGCGTGGCCAAAACGCGTAAACGGACGTGCGTGCGCCGCCACGCGTCGCACTTAGAAGACACGTTTGCCTTTCTGCTGTCGGTGTCATGTGTGAACGCGAACATCCACGTGCTATGCATGGCGGAACGTCGCGTGTCTTGGCCAAGGGGAGCGGGTGGGATTGCTGGCACGGACATACGCTCCGAGAAGAAACCGAAACCTTGAAATGCTCCCAAATTAAGATTTTTTTATTTTTTTTTTACGTTGTAAACTACTGCTCGTGCCCTATATCCTTGTAATATGGCTGTATATAGCAGTTTTCGATGACTCGCATCAAGTTTCTAATAGAAACCATACCCCTAGAACGATTAATTAAAATTGTAATTACTGAAAAGTAAGTATTTACTTAAATATACTGAACGGTAAGATTTTTCCTCGATGGGCAATTTGCCAAAGACCACTACGGCATCAACTCTTTTTTTTTCTTTTTTTTTTTAGTCGATGTGTATTTTTTGTAGGAACGATTTGGCTTGCGTTTTGAGAAACACCCTGCAGAGTCGCGTGGCTGCAGTATAGACTAGAGAAAGTGAGAGTATAAGGAGTATTGACTGGGCGCCATATTTGTGGGTGCTGTCTAGAGCGCATGCTCAGAACGAGCCCACATTAATAGGCTGCTAAGACCGGCAATCTTGAGAGTGCGGAATGCACGTTACAAAAGAACTGTGGAAGCTCGCCATCAGCACGCGCTCAGCAGTCGCGCACACAACTATGGCCGCCAGTGAATACTTCCTATATGACTGAAAGGCAGAGAATTGTCAGCCGTCGCGCGTGGCTCTAACAGAGTGGCAACACTAAAAGAGATGAGAAAAGAAATATGGACGATGATGAGTTGATTAGATGTGGCGTTATTTCACGTCTTGGAAAACCCAAATCACTCTTGTCTCTCGCAAAAAAAAAAAAAAAAAGAGAAAGATTGGTGTGTATTAGATACCAAGGTGTCCAAGCACCTGACGTTCCCAAAACGCAACAGGTGCAAGCGTCGCAGCTCGAGATGCGAAGTGGGCCCCTTTTTCGCTGGCTTTCCAGCGATAACGAAAAGCGCGGTTAGCTCCTCAGTGAGAGCCGTGCGCATTTCGGCTTCCAGAAACGACGAGACGGCGTCGGCCTTCTTGACACGACTCAGAATCCGATAAGAACTACTTTTAGCACAGAATGTGCTTTGTTGGCCGATATTCGTGGAGTTCTGTACCGTGTAGCTGTAACAGCCGGCTGTAACGAAAAATTTAGAACGAAAAGCGTTACGTCCATAGGGAACCATGTAAAAAGACTTCAGTCCCCCGGAAGGATTCGAACCCACCACCTTAAGATTGTGTGCAAATTGCTTTACCAACTAAACTATTAATGTTTTTTTTTTTTTCAGTGTTATTTAGGTTGGGTGATTGATGCACGCAAAAGTAAACTCATTTGCGCGCTCGCGCGCTTCGCGGTTTCTCCTGTCGTTCTGCGCCATCTCGCGGCGTGTGTCAGAAATGGGAGTGAATCTTCGGCAGGCGGTGCCGTTCTAGACGCCCTCCTGTTCTTCCCTGGAAGGCCTATCACACATTCTGTGCTTACCAATCTCTGTCAACGTGATCAAGGAACATTCTTATTTGTATAACACGAACGCATGAGCGTGGGCGGGAGAGTCATAACGGGATATACATTGAGAAGGAAGGACACGATTTCAAATGGTCCCTCAGAGAGAATCGACACCAGGTCCTCTCGAGATTTTGAGACCTACGCTCAGCCACTGTATGCCAAGGAGGAGACTTGTGAAGCGATGATTATTATGTGCCGTCCTCTTCTCGTATCGCGCGCATGCGCGGGTCGCGAGATGATCGGCGCTCTTTGGATGTGCTGCGGACATTGACAGAATTATCCGCGAACGCGCCTTGGGCACGTTTTCTTCGCACATACGTGTGCACTGTGCTTCGAACATTTCTGCCGACAGATGAGTGTATTCTGTGCCCGAGTCCCACTATATAAAGCGACAAACAGAAACGACCGACACCGACGAGTCCCGAACGGGTGCAGCGTGCACGCGAAGGTATTTTGTTTTGGCAGGCTCGAAATCACCTCGTGCATGCTTAAACTTTACGAGCACGGAGAGGCTGCAAGACTGCCGAAGGTAAACATACCCCCACGCGTGCATGCATGATGCACGTGTCTGAGGGTTGTCGGGGTCGGTTGTTTCTGTTTGTCGCTATATATAGCGGGACTCGGGCACTGGGCAGTGTGACCGCGGGGCTTTATCGACGAAGCTCGCCATCTCTGCAGCCCGGACGTAAACGGCCACCGCCCTCGTCAAAATGCAATGTAAGAATACTCATCGACAACTAATTAAGCGTAGGGCTTATTGTGTTCACACCTCTTGCTTCTTCGTGGCAGCTTGCCTCGAGGCAGCTTGCCTTGAGGTCTACCCACTATCCTTCAATCAGAGCCAACCAGAGCTCGGCGTTTTTCTGACGCCACCACAACCCCTGCAAAAGAAGCAGACGAACTTGTGCTCCGCATACAATCCGATAAAAACAAATGCGCAGAACCACGTCGCATTGAGTACGCGTGATTGTCGGCGATAGCAAAATATACTATGTACAATACGAGCGCCATGATGATGGGCTTTTGGCGCTTCTTCGTTGGCTTTATTAGGATCGTAACGTTGGCCGTTGTCAGACTTAAAAGTGTGAAACGGAGTATGTGGAACTGGTGTACTTAGTCGCATGAGCCGACTTATAAAACGTGCACGCTGAACTGTGGAAACTCGTTGAGATGCATTGACAGTATACGGCCACCGCGCTTGACAGAATGCGATAAGAACTATACACTGACCGATGTTGTACGCGCGTGAGTCACCTTGGAGAGTGGTGCTGAGTCGAGGAACTCGTTAAGAATCTATAATTGAGGCGATGACGTCGAGGCGTCCACTCTCCCCAGGGAAGACGCAGCGAAGACCTTGAGCGCGGAAGGCTGAGCGCCGCGGACCTGCTCTCACTGGTTCCTCGGTCGAAGGAGAGAGAGGGGACATCGTGGAGCGACAGCTTTCCCCAGTATCTAGCCAAGCCGAAATCGGGACCTGCAGAGAATCAAAATCTCGTCGGAATAAGCGGGAGAGCTAGCCGCGAGATGGTGTCGCCGGAAAGTAAGGGCGAGTTATTCCGGTTCGCCTCACCTTGACATTGGTCATCAAGGTCGAGGAGGATCTAGACCAGCTCGGGCTGCGCTCTGCATTGCCGTATTGCCGCCGCGTGTTTTTATGTTTTCCACATCTTTTTTTTGTTTTGTTTTTTTATTCACTGCTACAATCAACTTTCTTTTTTTCTCTCTTTTTTTCTTCTCTGGTATTCTTTTGCCGAGGGAAGCATCTCTGTTTCACGCCTTGCCCACGCGCACTCTCTGCCAGGCGCCATGTAAAGTCACTGGATCCTGGGAAAGTAGCGCCATTGTCTTCACTGCCTACTTGCCGGACACACGGAGATATTAACATACAGACAACCAAACCTCCCAAGGTAATTGGCTGATCGGTCTGAGTTGCCGTGGCAGTCGCCATTTCGGTCCATTCAAATCTCCGAAGCTTCTAAAGGGTCGTCCTGAACAAGTGGGTGGCACCAAGATCACTGCGCTCATAACCTTGTTTTTTTTTTTTTTTCTTCTTTTTTTAATTTGACCAAAGGCATAAAGTCTGTCGTGACGTTGCGGTCTTCTAGTCCGCCATTGTGCAGGGATTCCACAGCTGTCGACGAGAGGAGGAGCGCGCGTGCGCAGCTTTAATCGGCGTACCTCCGTGACGTCACCACAGTGAGATCGAGCGAAGACGCCGATTGGACACCGAGTGCTACGTCGGCGTTCGGGTGGGCCTCGGTGTCCAATCAACGCGTCGAAGGACTCTTGGCATCGGGCGCGGGTCCAATGGCTGAGTTGGCGCCATCGGACTGTGATGACGTTCCATCAGGGAGGAAAAGAAGTGTGCTCGCAGGCCTCGATTATTCTGTAGGTGGTCTATTGGTTGGAGCCGGATTGGTCTCCGTCACGTGTCGTCCGCATGTCGCCGTGTACTTTGAGAGCTCCGTCGTTCGTTCGTGAGATGAATGACGAATGAGAAGACTTGATTGGGTCAAGCGCGCGACCACATCTTGTGAGGTGAAAATCGCTGGAGTTGAAGGTTGCTGTACACTTCTGGCGATTGAAGAGGCGGCGTAAGGGATGTTCCGGTTGTGGCCGTAGTAGCGGGAAAATAAATACGAATAAAAACAACGTGGCGCCTGGCGAGTTAGTGTAAAACTTCTCTCTCGTGCATTTGTTCAATCTCGCGTCATATTTTTGTTTGTTTGCTTTGTGTTGGTAGATACGTAGTCAGCTGTAGAACTTAGTACGCACTCCAACTATCCCAGAGAATCGCGAGCTTATCTCCTGGCGGGGGTGGTCCTTTTGACCGAGATCTCTCGCTGCCCCTCCCCACCCCCGTAACTCCTCAATGTATGTATATACTCTTTACACCGCTGAAAGATACGACCTTGAGGAGACACTCTCAAAAGTGGAGGTTAGACCATTTACTGTCGACAAAGTGCTCGGCGACTGTGACTCAGTTCAATTCTTCCGCAAAAACAACAAACGCATTGATGGTTCTTCTTTTTTTCGCGAGACACAGGACCGACATTTATTCTTTTAAGGTGTGTGATAACGTCATTCTATATTTGCTTCGCTTTAAACAGAGCCAATACAATGAGGTGCGGGGACAAAAAAAAAAAAAGTCAAAAGCGCGACGTCACGTCATGGTGTCCGTCATGTTTCTGTACGTGTTCTAGACCAATCAAGTGCAGGGAAGGCCCAATGACTCGCGCCTTTAGTGTGTGTGTCGGTGCCTTCACCACTACGCTAGGACGTATGATGTGAGACGAAGCGAATAATAACAGGCATCGTTTCCACGTCGGGCCACAATCGGCCAGGTGTCGCAAGCTGCCGCCCAATTTAAAGGGTTCAGCCGTATATGTGTATATCCATCCGTCTTCGCATCCGACGAAGGACGGTGTACGTGCGGTACAGTATATACGAAAACCGTGAATGGTACGGCTGTGCGCGGGGGTGTGCCGCCGGCACGCGATACTCCCCGTCTGCGTGGACGGAAGAAGGCTGGACAAAGCTGGACTAACAACAGAATTCTGCACGTTTGTTTGCACCGGAAGCGCGCGCGCTTTGCTTTCTTGTCCGTCGGCAACGTAGTTGGAGTGCGCGTTCGGTGCATGGCGCCGCCGCGTTTGAAGGGATACTACAACGAAACTTCGGCGCTTATTTTTTTATCTATACGTGTTCAAAGGAGCAGTATCACTTTGGACACACCAATATCTTGTTGAAGAAGACACGAAAAGGAATTTTAAAACGAATTCAACGATTAGCAAAGAGCACCTGGTGGATGTCGCTAAAGCCTCGTTTGTAGTGCCCGTCTAGGAACCTTGACAGGTAGTGACGATAACTGTCTCGCCTAGAACTATACATGCTTTGAACCTGACGTCATCCCGACAGCTCTACGGCCAGCACAAGAGAAGAGGGGAGGGAGGGACTCCCTTTTGTGTGCCCCAGACGTCGCTATTCTTCCTCTACAAGATTATAGAAGATTAACCCGTCACTCAAAGTTCGTAAAAAAGCAGGTTTGGGGTTAGTTGCGGTGGCCCGATCGCTGGCGCGTTTGGACTGCTTCGGTGGCTGGAACGGCTAGGACATCCTCTCGACGTCAGCCTCGCCGCAGCTTTGCTCGTCCCGAGACAGATTACGTCACGATTGCGTCGGATGTGACGCGCTCTCCACTGGCTGCTCTCCGAGCGCTTGCCAGAGTGGGCCGTTTATTACGAAAAATACAGCCATCAGGCTCAAAACACAAACGTGCGATTGTCATTTACGGATATTGTGGATTTTTGAACATGAGAGGTATATTTCAAATTCTGTTGAAGTATCCTTTTAATGCGCGGGTGAGCGTCCGAGGTTTCAGAGTTGCTCGTTGTCGGTCTAAAGCACTTCATACGAGAGCGAACAAAATATCGCAATGGCTGATTGCTTTAAGCCGCGGTCATACTGACGATACATCATACAAAATACAGACTGCAGACACTGTCGGGAGTATGCTAATTAATACCCTCGGTTAAAATGTATTCGATTAGATTACTTGCTTACTAGAGAAAAAAAAGTAAATGACTATTAATTGAAACAAAGTGATCGTTACTTTTCAGATAACCGTATTTTCCGGGCTATTATAGTCCGTGGACTCTGCATGTTTAAAGGTTTGAAATTGTAGGCTATGCGGACTATCTGCGCGTGCCGACTATACGAAAGTTTCGTTTTTCCAAGTTCGTTCACTATGACGAGACGTGACGGTTTTTGTGAATGAAAGGGTGTGTTAGCGATGATTTATATGTATAATACAAGCTTCTCTGCGAGCTGAGAAAGCAGACATTTATCAAGGTGTGCCGTGTATGAGAAGATTTTTGTGTCCACTGAGCCCCAGGTGCGGACTGGCACGCCTTTCGGACTTCTTCACCGGGTGCGGACAATAGCCCGGAAAATACGGTACTTCAGACTTTCAAAATCTGAAGTGATCTGCCCTTTTCAGAAACGGGCCTTTTTTCGTGTGCTGTCGGTTACTGTATTAGAATCGCCCTATTACAAACTATACCCGTCTTCTCAATCCTCCACATTTTGATGGACCGTCCCCCTGTCAGGGTCTTGGTTCCAGGATTGCTTGGTATACACCAACGTTACTAAATTACTCAGTTGGGAAACTGCCATAGAGACTGCTCTGAAAAAGGGGCACCGACCCGTCCTTCCAGAACCGAGCTAATGGCGATCACAACGCCGCCATTTCTCCCGCAGCGGCCACTCGAGGAACCGCACGTGACTTCTATTTTGGCTTTAATCGGCCATTGTGGCGCCGAAACAGATACGGCGTAAGAGGTTACAGGGGCGCCACCCCCGTCTCCCCAGCGGACGCGCCGCGAATTCCTACCGAAGCTAAGATGCACCAAGGTCGGGACGCGCTATCTGAAATCACCGCTGAGGCATGGTTGTATAAAAACAGTATTAATTGTGCCGCAAAACCTTGCAAACTAAAGATTTTAGAAAACATCACGCGCCCTCAATTTGTACTAAACTCCAATAAAAGTTACTACAAAAAGAGTTTTTTTCCCGTTGGTTTTTACTCAAAAACATGCGTCTGAAAGTTCAAGGTGACCACAGTTAAGACAAATGATAAAGGGTGGTGCTGTTGTCGTATTTAGCTCGGTCTCGGTGGACGCCAGCGGCCCATGTTTCGACGGTGAGTTTCCCAACTGAGCGTTCCAAGGGCGCCATTATATAGGAAGCGAATGGAAAAATAG
This sequence comes from Ixodes persulcatus, assembly GCA_013358835.2. Classification (NCBI taxonomy): domain Eukaryota; kingdom Metazoa; phylum Arthropoda; class Arachnida; order Ixodida; family Ixodidae; genus Ixodes; species Ixodes persulcatus. The sequence continues at coordinate 521,641 of JABSTQ010009491.1, read as the reverse complement.
CAACGATTACGTGTAATTTTTTTACTCTGAAGATTAATCAGATTGCACTTGGTATTACTACCCAATAAAGGCAATCAAATCATTACAAAATTTCTCTAAAAATTAATCGATTTCAGGTAATTTGATTCGTTGTAATGAGTAGCGTGCGAGCCTGATGGGCATTGTGACTTTACACGTGGATTCCGGCGCGGCGTTCTTCGAAGGAAGCGGCGAGAGTCCGTTGCTTCTCTCCCCTGTTGAGGTGCGATGCGTATAGCGAACTCATTTTTATTAAAATTAATAGGAACACGTCGAGTGTTTTGTTTTTAATTTTTTTTGCAACATACTGCAATCAAAGCAGAGTGGGTCGATGATCTTATTTGTTATAAAAAAACTCATTGTCATGCCGCTGGCAAGAAAACACGGGTATAGTTACCGACAGAAAGCACCCGCGCGTCTTCCAAGTCGCTGTCAACAGCGTCACTACACTAGCGTCACATTCACGCAACCGACAGTAGACACGCGCTAAAGCAGCGCTGACCCCGAGACAACATGGCTGCCAGGTAGAGCGGAACTATATACCGGCAGTCATTGTCTTTATATATACGTCTGCTATCACAGAAGTTTGTTAGGATCGCATTGTTGGCGTTGTCGAGAATGCGACAGAAAGAAGAGCAATGGAAGAACTTGCATTTTGACGGTGTTGGCGACGTTGCTCACGGCGCGCAATGATTTCGAGCTTCCACCGTGCTAATTGCAAATTCCATCGAACTTGTCGTTTGCAGGGTATGATGACGTCGGGAGGGGAAGCCGTGGGAGGGCGCCACCGAGACATCTCGCCGCCAAGTTCGTCTGCTTCCTTTGCAGGGGTTGTGGGGACGTCCGAACGCCGAGCTCTGGTTGACTCTGATTGAAGGATAGTGGGTAGACCTCAAGGCAGCTTGCTCTGAGGTTTACCCACTATCCTTCAATCAGAGCCAATCAGAGCTCTGCATTCTGACGTCACCACAACCGCTGCCAAAGAAAGCAGACGAACTTGCGTCCGGCATAGTGGCCCGTGTCCAGTCGATGCGATGTTTGGGCTTGGCACGTGTGCTATATGCCTTGCCATGTTTGCAGCGCATGACTATGATAAACATGGGCTGCATTTCCATGGATGCGACCGTAGCGCGTCGAATCGAGACGTGACTTATTATGATTGGTAGCAGATGAGTAGAAGAGGAACGAGTAGGATATGACAGGCTGCGTGCGATTGGCCCCTGCTCGATTCGATGAGCTGTGTATATGATCGCATTCGTGTAAACGTAGCCATTGGCGGCATATAATTGGCTGCGGATCACGTGACTGCCTGTTCTGCTGGTCAACGTTGATTCTGGCTGCGAGTTGAGGGAGATAAACGCTGCTCGTTTTCCCACGATCTTTTTTTTTTTTTCTTTACCTGCCATTGCCTAAAAATGGATCCTAAAAAAAAAAAAAAAAAAAAAAAAACTAACGGGTGTTTTATAGGTTACGAATTTCAGGGAATGACTCTGAGCGGCATTTACTGAAAGTACGAAAATGGCTGCATCGCTGCTTTCAGGAATTGTTTTCGTCGTCGGCGCACTGAGAAAACGCGCGGCTGTGTTTGGCGAGGCCGTTCGGAGACGCTGCAGCAGCTGCTGTGGGACCCCATTGTCTGCCTTCGCACCTGTTTGGTCTATACGCAGACGACACTGGCGCGGAAACGACCGCGTTGACCGGCGTGCTCGCGCCGGCTGCTTGGGCTCCGGGGCGGCCACGTTGGCGATATGGTATCGCCCAACATATGGCCCGCATCGCCTTGCTGGCCCGTATCGCCCTGCTGGCCCGCGCCACCATGCTGGCTCATATCGCCCTGCTGGCCCGCATCGCCATGCTGCAGCGAACGGGGCCCGACACCGAGGCAATCGCCAAGTAAAAAAAAAAAAAAAGAAATAAAAAGAAATCATATGCATCCGTGTACGACTAGCTTATACCCTATAAAACATGTGAGACCCACATAAAAACAATTGGAAATTTAGGTATACTTTATCGGAGGATTTACCTACCCTCAGCTTACGCACGTGCTGTTTGCACATTATACACGAAATATTCTCGGTGATGTGCCTATTTAATTAAAATATCTCTGATCGAAAACCATTACAAATTATAAGTGGAATACAATTGTGTCATTTACCCTGATGAAATGTAACCCAAAACTGGGGCGGAAGGAGGGGAAAAAAAATGTTTGCTTTTACAGTGTGGGTGGGTGGGTGCGTGCATGCATGTGTGCGTGGGTGGGTGGGTGCGTGTATGCATTTGTGCATGCATGTGTGTGTAACAAAATCTGTTTTCGAGAAAGAAGTAGTTTTCTGTCAATCACACCTACACTCCATCTCACGAAGGCATTTTGTGCAGACAAACGCCCCTGTGCGAGCCTAGCCCAGCAGAAGACTGCTTTTTATGAGAACTTGCTCGAGGCAGTTTATAAACACGGGGTCGTGCCCGCGAGCTTTTGTCAGCGATACAGACGGTTGTGAAAAACATTGAGTATACGCCTTTTCCACGAGGGCGCAGCCATCTTGAATGTCGTCACTTCTGGTGTGCGGTAAAACATCGTTTTGATCTCTCCACGCCGCTGGAAGGCGTTTACGAAAAATGCGTGATTGTCACGCATTCTTGTTTTGCCTCACCTCTATTTTCTCGTATATTCCAGGTTGAAATGTTGTTTTCTCTTTTTTGTCCCGCATACCAGATACGGAACCCACGTGACTCAGAACGACAGGAAACAGCAAACTTCTATAGACCAACACGCAGCCCTGACGTCACGCAGCTGCGGTGGCGCTGTCGGCGGCACTGCACATGCGCAGACGCTTCACTTCACGCGAATTCGGTTTCTGCGAACGCGCAGTGCCCACACCTAGTGTGGGCAAACGCGGGCTTGTTTGTAAACAGCGTGTCGGTTTATAGGCTTCGAAAAAAAACAAAAAAACATGTAACATTACACCGCGTAACACAGGTTTTCTGTTCTTTTTGCAGTAGTGAATTTTGGGCAGTTTTTACATTTCCCGAAACGCGCAGGAGCTCTGCTGTCCTCTCTTCTCTTGCGTCTTTGACGAACAAAGCAAGACTTCGTTCTTTGCTGTTTCGGATTTCGGCTAGATTGGAAAAAATTAAGATTTATTTAAATCGGAATTTAAATCATGATTTAAATTTTGATATAGATCAGACAGGTTTAGATTAAACCTTTTCCGCACAAAATAATTCAAACATATGTATTATTTGCTGTTTTTTCATCATTTGATGCTTTATACGTGAATTTGTTTGGCACATCAATGAGTCATCGCGCAAGAAAGATTTTTATCAGGCTAAGCCCGAGCACAAAGCGGTGTTCTTCTGGGAAAATCGGAACGTTGGAGCTTTCTTTCTACCATCCAGTTATTAGTTTCTCGGTTACCTAAAGTCCTTTGCAAAGAAATGAGAACGCGAAATAACAAAAAAAAAAAAAAAACTATATCACTAAAGAAAGTAACGTCCTCTTGCAAAAAAAAAAATATATCAGAACGAGAAAGGAAAAAAGTAAGTTAAACTTTTTCACCAACTAGAAAAAAAAAATCAAGATGTTTTTGTTTTACTATGGCGGGGTTGATCAATCAATCGGTCGTGTTTAAGAATTCATCTATAGCGATTAAGAAGCACTATTTCGCAATAACACTGGTTTACATCAAATGAATCTTATTTCAATCAAATAAATCTCATTGAACTGAAATAAATCTTAATTGCATTTTAAAAAATATCGTGATTTTTTTTCTCTTACCCTCGCTCGTTCCTCACTCCAAAAGTAACTAGGTACGTTCTCGTTACTGAGATTCGAACGCGTTACCTCAGCTTGAAAGTAAAGCGTTAATTTTGTTTCTTCTTTATCTCGTTAATCTGAGAGTGTTTGTCGTTTTCGTGAAGCAGTGAGCCGCTTCTAATGTTTATCGTCGTTAATAATGCCTCGCTTTCAACGCGTTCATTGAGGGATCAATGTGGCTATACTGGCGTACCTCGTGCACATATTTTTTTTTTTTTTAACAGCCTATCTTTAGCGTTTTCTGATCGTGCAAATTACTGGCGGAAGGTGGAGTGTGAACTGTAGGTTGGGTAACATCGTAACCTAAACCCCGAGTGAAGGAGAAATGAAACACCGGACAAGACGATCATCGCCCTGTCTCAGGGTCTAGATTATGAAGTTTCCTCGCCAGCTTGCCCGTGTACCTTCGCTCCTTGCAGGTGGGGTAAACTTGTTTTATTCGCGTTCTCCTTCGCAAGTATTCGCAACTTTCAGCGATGGTGGTACCGCGGTGCGAGAATCGCGCTCCCTAGCTCCTGGATGATCGGCTTCACAAGAAAGGTGCTTGCCTACATGTTTCTAGGGTGAAAAAGTAAAATTAGGCTCTAATACTCCTCGTATAAAGAAAAACTAGAATTACTTACGCGTCACAGACCGCCTTGTACTGTTGTTCTACGACGATCATCCAGATGACAGCCATTTTGATGGGCGCCAGCGCGCCCCCTATAGGTCGTGAAAGTTGCGAATACTGAATGCTGTTTTACGAAAGAATTGCGCATAAAGGACAGAACACGGACAGCACATGTTACTCGTTACTTCACCAAAAAGTAACGAGGACACTTTCCTCGTTCATTTTCTTAAAAAGTGACTATAGTATGTCGCAGGTTAAGAGCTCAGGGGAAGCTCTACCCACCTCTTTCCACTTTAACCTGTCACCGGCTCGTTACCTCGTTATCAAAGAAAGTAAACAGGTACACATCGCGACACTGTTAGCGCGAACACGACATCGGCGCATTTTCGCATTTTACTTCTAAATAGTATTAGCGAGCACGAAATTTTATCTCTGACATTAGAGAACTAAATGAGCTCTTTCCGTAGCAATAATAACTTGGATGTCATCCCTTGGTTTCAAAGAGAAAAACTGGAAAAACCGGCGATCGCTTGTTCGCGCTAACAGTGTCGCGCTCTGTACATGTAACGCGTCAGTTACTTGTTTCTGTTCGTTACTTCGTTATTACAAAGTAAGCAGGCAGGTAACGCTTTAAAACGTGTTACGTGAAAATCTGCGGTGCATGATTGCGAGCGCTCATGCAACAAACGAGGTATATTTCGGGCAGCTCTCGCGGTTGGATTGAGCGCTCGTGCACGCCGGACGGTGTACACACGGAAAAAAAAAAAAAAAAAAAAAAAAGACGTCGGACTGTACACGGCGTATCGCGTGTCGCCTGTGCTGTGAGAGCCGGGTATAGGAGATGAGCAGAGCGCGGGGCCGACCACCACCGCGGTGACACAATTCGGTGTCCGTGCCCCGTTCGGCCATTAGCCGTTCCTCGGGGCGCATCTCTTTTATTTTGCCGCCTTCGGCTCCACGCATGCGCGTTCAGACGCTGCCCGTGATGTACCCGCCTTTGTCATGATGATCCTTGCACGCTGCTCTGCTCGCGGCGTCGGCCGGGTTGAACGACTCTCGCCGGCCCCTCGCGCCGGGAGACAATGGCCGCGGCCCGCGACGACGCACAAGAGAGCGCGGCTCTTTGCTGCCGCTCGCCGCTTGAAGCGTCGTGACCGTAGGAGGGAGGATGTCGCGAACCTGCGAAGGTTTGGGTTCGACCACACTCGGAGAAATCTTGATCGTCCATTCTCTCTCTCTCCCCCCGCAAAGCGCTTTGGGGGAGCAGATCGCTGCGACCCGCGGTGGGACTTTCTCTAACTTCCATCGCAAAGTTCGACAAAAAAGAAGTTGGACTGAACGGCGCATGCGCGGAAATTAAAAGCGACCTGACGTCGCCTGGTGGAGCAGGGGTACAACACTGGTCTACTCTCCCGCAAAACCATTTAGAAGAGTCGATCGCTTCTCCCATGGTTGCGGCTTCTGCGAACTTCTATCGCAAAGTTCGACCGAGGGTTCGGCTGAAATTGGACTAGCGAAACTATATTGCAACCTTCGTGCCCAATACAGGATCTACTTGATGGTGATCGCATTTGAAAGGAGTCCATTGCGCCCTCTTTGCACTGGGCAACGGAATGGCGGCGCTCAGGAGACAACCAGAAGCGTAGATTATTTATATTCATCACGCGTTCGGCACTGGTTGACTCTAGAGTCGCTGCACCCGGGGAACTCTAGAGTCAACCAGTGCCAACAGCGTGCACGTCCCCATATATATATATGAATAATACTAATCATAATTTTATTGTAGATGGTTGAGCGTGTTGGTTATTAATTTACGATAAGGAAAGATGGACATTTACGACAAAGCCTGTCTTGTCTGTTTGTCTTAAATGTCCATCTTTCCTTATCGTAAAATAATTTTATTGCGGGTTTTTCCTAAAAAAAAAAATCATACGGTGCAATCTGTCTCACGAAAGCACTCTCGCGCCTGTGTGTGTGAGGACTGGCAGTCCATGAAGTAATATTATTACATCACCTTCTCTATTACGTAACCTTCGCATACGGGACATAATTGGGCGGTTTGAGCTAATCTAATAGGGTTGCATCTAATCGGGGTGTTAGATCGGCCGCCTGGCAGACGATACGTGCGGTCAAAGCTCCATCCGAGGTGTCCCGACACCGTGACGTCAGAACACCGGACCGGGACAAAGAGGCGAGATGGACTTCCGCGTATCTATAGGTAACGTTTCAGCGCTCATCGGGCCGCGCTTGGCTGCATGCGCGCGCGAGGTGTATCCAGGCAGCTGCGCACCTGCCAGCTGAATCGACGCTTCTGTGCGACGGACTTCGCCGGGGCTGTGCGTGCTACTGCTGGCCCGGGTGCCAGGCAGCCGTATACACTATAATATACATCAGCCACCTGACGCGAACGCCGCCGGCTTTCCAAGGGTCCCTTTGCACGTACGTCGAAGCGCGATTGCTGACGAGTGTGCGTTGTCTGTCTGTCACTGTCGCGTTGTGGCATTTTCTCGCCGTCTCCGCCGCTCTCCTTTATGGATGGTGTTTGATGCTCCGCTTCACTTTGTGACTGACGTCATAGTTCTTCGCCAGATTCCGTTTGCACCATCGAGACTGTTGTTCGTAGAAAACGACAACTTCTTTACACACAACTTGCGCATGGTGACGACACATGAATGTGTGTCGTCATCCTATATGGGGTGTTTTCGCCGACGTGATTTTGTCCGCCATTTTGTTGTTACGAGCTCTCTGGTGCGTGCTGAAAGCGAGGATTCCGAAGATTCACGTGGCACTATTGGCGACGTGCGCTGATCGAAAGCGTCGCTGTGGTCTGCCTTCCGCGATTGGCCGAAGGCTGGCTATGACGTCAGCAAAGGATTTCTCATCGACGGAAATAAGAGGAATGGAAGAACTTCAATTTCGGCGGTGTTGGTAGTGTTGCTTTTAAGAGCGCAATGATATCAAGCTTCCACCATGCTCCTTACAAACACCATCGAACTTGTTGTTCGCAAGGTAATGACGTCACGAAAGGTAACCATAGGAGGGCGCCACTAAAACATCTCGCCGCTAATACTCGAATCAGGAGTGCACGAAAACTTGTAAGTTCTAATGCGCCTTTTTTTTTTCTCTTTTGTCTGGTAAATAAAACATTTTTTTAGCTCATTCACTCATTCTAACAACAAAATGGCGGATTGACGTCACGTGAAGACACCAGGGGGTATTTGGTGGACGCCATATTTTGAGGGCGCTGTTTAGAGCGCATGCTCAGAATGAGCTCACGTCAATAGGCTGTTATGACTGGCAGTCTTGATGGTGTGGAATGCACTTCGCAAAATGCGATGGAAGCTCGCCATCAGCACGCGCTCAGCAGTCGCACACACAGCAATGGCCGCCGGTGAACACTCCCTATATATGGTCTGCATCGACGTCACGTCAGCTGCCATTGTGTCGGACTCGTCGTTGAGCGTGCACCTTATGCAGCGAACGTTCCACAGTGGTAAAGTTGTTTTCAGCGGCAAAATGAGTATAGATATATGGCCTTTAGCATGGCGCGACGACGTCACGTGCAAGCCATATGCGTGTTGATGTTTGCAAGTGCTGTCTCCGGTTGCCGCCATCTAACTGCCGGCGCGTGTAGACCACGACCCGTGGTCTTGCTGGTCTGCCCACGCGATTGCCAGGCTGGCGCCCAAGCAAAGTGTGTACTTGGACCCGCAGCGCATATGTTAGGGCCTCAGGACGCTCCCATATACAATGAACGAGAGAGTGCGGGATACACGCGCCGCAAGTCCTGCATGCACGCGCGACCCGTACTACAGGCCGCGCGCGTGCACTCCGCCGGTCCGCGCGTGCGAAACGGGGACTTTGATCTTCGGCCCCCCCCCCCCCCCCCCCCCCTTCCCCCCGCGAGAAAGGGGTCATTATTACCACCGGGGGATTCTGGTGAGATGAAGCGAGACCCCCATCGGCCGGTATTTGGAGCAGCGGACACCCCCTCCCCCTCTCCTCCGGTCCGGTCTCCAAGTCGCCGCCGCCGCTGCTCAAGGCCAGCTTCCTTCCCGCGCCTCCTCAGTACCACCTAGGAGACAAAGGCCTACGAGTGACGTCATCGTTGGTGGACCCCCGACCCGCTCCAAGCGGCAAACACGCCAAAGTTCGACGAGAGCCGCCGCAATGAGAGTGGCGATGCTGGCGCAAGTTGACAGACAGCGCTGTGTGATGGCCACCAGCGATGACGTATAAAAGGGGAAAGGCGTCAAGCCTGTCTTCTAGGCGCCTCCTCCTCCTCCTCGTCCTCCTCCTGAAAGAAGGAATAATAAAAAAGAAACAACCGAGATGTCTAACGGAGATGAAAGAAAATACCGGAGAAAACCGTCTGGCGTAACTGTAACCGGTTGGCCGCCCTGTTTTGCCTCTGTTGTTATGCGGGCCGACCGGCGTGCTCGACGTGCCTACGTCGATTGTTCGAGCTTTTATTGGTCGCGCCCCAGTTTTCTTCTCTGCTGACGACGACGTTTTTTCTTTTGTTTTTGCGTGTTTTTTTTTTTTTTTTCCTCCTTTGGGCAATCGTCAGGCGGTATACTATACGTTCGCACCACTACTACTGCTACCCTCCGCCCGACGACTGGAGATAGAGAAAGAGAAGAAAAATTTATACAGGCGTTTTTCATTTCGAAGACGGAAAAAGCTGCGTGGTTGGTTTGTTTCCTGGCATATATACCTTGGAGGAAACGCGCAGTTTCTGTCGTGGATCTTGGGACATTTCTGCTCCGACGAGGACTTTTCTTCGGTCCGCCGGCTGTAGCTTTCTATCCGTGTCTGCGGTAATGAGTTGCAAGTAACGGTGGAACGCGTTATGACGAGGTCCGCTCTTTGTTCCGTCGACTGACGGCCTTCTAGTATGTTCTGGAAGGTAACGCGTTATACTAGGTTGTTACCCGTAAAACACTCCTTCCGCCGATAACGTATAGTAAGGTGTGTTTACGTAACGTAAAGCGATTACATTGCCGCGGTCACCGATAGGACAAAAACGGCAAGATGTGTATATATATATATATTTTTTTTTTTGATGCCCGGTTTTTGACATTTTTTTCGTTGCCCTCGGTCGTGCCTCTCACGCACGCTCGAGGCTCACGAGGCGCTGAAGCATGGTCGAAGATGGGATATATATGCTCGCGCTAGATGGCGGAACCTCTGAAACTCGCCTCCCTGCCGCTCTCTTCCCGTTTGTAACTGCTGCCAGAGTTACGTTTCCTCGCTGGAACTTAGGCAAATTAAAAATAAAAATGACATTGCAGTTATTTTTTTTTTTCTCTTTCTCTTTTTTTTTTTTGGTATTTCGGATCGCAAAAGTTATGGTTCTCTATAGACCAATCTGCTGGCCATTACAAGTCGTTTCATGCATTTTAACCCCCTGTAAACGAGAAACGAGCAATAAAATTGACACATAATGAAATACGAAAAATCCATAATGTCGAACTGGTACTTTTTTTCTCCCCTCGAATAATAAAGTGACGACAGGCTTACGTGCATTACTCTTTCCTTTCTAACGCTAACCCCTCTCTCCTATTTTTAAGTAACGCGAGGCGGTAACGGGATCGTTTTTGTTACGAGTAAAAAATGGGACGGCGCTATAAACCTAACATAGATGGGCTTCCCCGCTAAATTTAGCGGGAAACCTGAAAAAAAAAAAAAATTTCGCTAAATGTAGCCGAATTTAACGCGACTCCCAAGCTCGGAAATCCCCACAAAGATAAAACACACAGCGCACCTGTAAAAAAAAAAAAAAAAAAAAAAAAGGAGCTGCCTTTTCTGTTTTCTCCTGACTTTATCGGTAACGATTATAATCGAGCATGTGCTGAAGGATGAACCGTATACGCCGATCGAACGGGGATAAACGTAAAAAGCCGCTCGATCACACAGCGTATACGTAGCACAAAAGACAGTCTGCATACAGCAGAGATAGTTTTAGGGAACCGTGTTTGCACATCCGATACGGTATACGATGGGCCCTCCGGTATACGAGCTGCGCATGCGCACCGCAGAAGACTCGCACATGCGCAGTTCGTTATGGAGGGCCCATCCTTCCGTATCGGATGTGTATGTATGTATGTATGTATCTTTTATTTCAGACACAAAAAAAGGTCTGTGGGGCTGGGGCAAAAGAAGACCAGTTGTCTTCTGACGAGGACGGTTCCCTAAAACTCCCTGATATCTCCAGACATGTTTCAAGCATGTATAAAGGAATCATGCTTCGAACATGATGAGGCGTGTGCTCAAATAATTCCGGCCATCATGTCTGTGCAGACACCGTGTTTTTTTTTCTGTTTTTTTTTATTATTTTTTAGTGTTGGGTAAAGTACATTTTAGCTGTACTTGAAGTAAAGTACAAAGTAAATGAGAGGTTACGTACTTCAAGTAAAGTAGTAAGTATACACCGGGCGCATACTATGTACTGTCAAAGTAAAGTACGATTTTTTTTTAATCCAATCTTTTATGGTGCTTTTTCATTGCCCTATGCAGTGTGTTTGTTCTTGTTTTTTAACCTGTATGCATTTCTCCGGGAGTAAATCGTGAGTGCGTCGGTCATTTTGGGGAAATGGCGGCGAATATTGGATAAAGTCGAGTGACTTCAGAGTTGACGGCAGAGTATCCTTTTGTGATACAAAATTAACGATATCAACTTTGGGAAATGTACTTCGAAGTCGGGAGTTGTATTTTTTTCGGAAAGTACCAGAAAAATAAATATTCTAAGAAAAGTACAAGTACACATCCTGAAAATGTACTTCAAGTAAAGTACGAGTGCTAACTCTGAGAATGTACTTTAAGTAAAGTTCAAGTATTCTAAACCTTCTTGAGATAGTACCCCAAGTGCAACGAACTTAAAGTGCTTCCCAACACTGTATTATTATTTTTTTTTATTATGATTTATGGCGAGTGTGTGACTGCAACTTTCAGTCAGGGTTCAAACTCCAGGGGTCTTTTGGGAGAACAGTCTCAGCCAGGCGCGGCGCGGTCTCGCCTAGACCGAGTCACCCGGTCGAAACGAAACTGAGACTGGTTTTGAGACCGGAACCGAGGAATTCCGTCTCATCTCGACTCTCAAATCGCGATGAGACGACCCCGCGGGTCTCCTAACCGACCTTTTTCGAAAATCCGTGCCATCGCCCGTCCGCCATTGCTCGAGTCACGTACTCTGAGTTTGTATTGGACACGAGAACGCCGTCACCGTTCGGCGCCGACTCGGAACCAATCACAGGCTACGTGGCCAAACAATGGCGACCACCATCGAGTGACAAACGCGCCAGGTGCGCATCCACAATTGGCCCTCTCTCCCTTCCCCCATCTTATTGACAACGCTCAAGAAGAAGTTGCGCTCGAAGGAACTTTTGAAAAGATTCTATTTTACCAATCAAGTAATGAACATTTTTATCGTTGTTTTAAATTTTCGATCGTGTGTGCCACGGCGGCAGATATCCCCGGAACACCCGGAAGTCCCGTTGAATACGAGTATGTACTATCGACACGAGTGCACACTGCCATGATGGGGGAGGGGCACGTTTTTTTGGCGAGGGCGCCACCCCACCACTTTCTCATTCGCCCGACCATGCGTAGCCGCCTTGTGAACCCACGCTTGGAAAACGCTGCTCGGATGACCCGCGAGGGGCGCTGCATTACGATGCGTGTCACCACAACCCCCTTACAACGAACCGTGCAGCGGACGCTAAAGACGATCCCAGCCTTTTCCAGCGCTGTGAGAACACGTCACGTGACCACGCATCCCGCCCGTCGCCGCGCCCGTCCGGAGAGTCACGTGACACTCAGACTGCGTTGGATTTGCTTTGATGGCTCGTGGCGTCCCTCCGGGGGTCCATCGCAAGGTAGAAAAGAGTGTGGAGAGCCTTGATTTAAGAGAGGGTGCAACTAAGACCACGGAGAGCGGCGTTTGTTCCGCAGGTTGGTCCCTCGTGCCGCGCAGACTTGAACGGATCTCATTACAGGTAATCGAATTACTTGTAATCGATTAATATTTTTTTCGAGGAAGGCGTACAAGAGTGCTTGTGCGCGTGCGTATAACGTGGCAAACAACGTGGCAAGGAGAATTGCGGGAAGAGCCGAGTAAAGCGTGAAAACGCTTGCATATGATGGTCGACGCTTTCGTCTTCTGCTCGTCTGACCCCGATGGAGCATTTGGGAACACTCTCGAATCTAGGCACACTGGCCGGGACTACATTCGGCCGACCTCCGCGCCGTGCGGCGAAGCGGATCCGTCGTCGCAGCGGTCGTGTCCGGCCGAAGCCGCCGTTCATTCCGGCGATTGGATGCCTGCGGAATGCTGGGCAGAAGGGCACGCCGGTTCACACGTAAGCTGACAGCGCGGTGGAAGCCGCGCGATCGCCGGACCAATGAAGCGCCTCCTTTTCGTCAACCGACCCCTTCCCCGCTCTCCGCGCGTAGGTGTATGAACGGGAGCGTGATCACGTGGAGAAAGGTAAACGTGCGATTGGTCCGAGAGGGGCGGTAAACCTTCCACCGCACTGTCGGCTCGGTGGTGACTGGAGCATGTAGGGCCGGTGCGCTACGTGCCTCGCATGGACTCGGGACTGTTGCGTCGCCGCGGCATCGTCGTCCTGGAAACACTCTTAGCGCCCCTGCGGCGACGTAAGGTGAAGGTCGGCCCAAAGGGGGGGGGGGAGTCCGTCCGCGCGGAAGACGCGGTCCCGAAAGGTCCGGGGTCGGGCGCGTTTGCAGCTCCAGGGCGCTCCAGAGCGTTGCTACTCCACGTCACCTTGCAGAAAAGAGCTGATGTGCAAAAGTGGAGGAGCTACAGCATATCCAGATGCGCAGAGTGAAGACTGACGCGGCCTGGGCGGCCGAAATATGTAGGAGGGACGAAGATATGAACCCGGATGAAACCTCTTAATCGGGAGGCTACTTGCGCCACCTATAGTCTGGAGCTTTACATTTCAACGAGTAGCTAATCTCCCATATTAAAAGATGCTACGATGCGACAGCACCAATCAAAAAGCGCCCAAAAGTGCATCGTCACGGCCATCGTCCTCTCTGCAGCATTTGCTATCGCCGGCTAAACCAATCACGCACGGTGAATGCTCCGAGATCCGAGATGGCTGGATGGATGGATGGATGGATGCTAACGGCTGTACCCTCTATACCGGGCGGTAGCTTGCGCCACCTAGCCTAAGTCCAAAAAGACAAACATAGGATTCCTCCCGCCCTTCTAAGTCAATTCCCCCCCCCCCCCCCCCTTACTATCACCGGGCAGTGTGGGATATTACCAGGATGACCTTTGGGGGATCGGGCAAATAATGGCGACCACCAATGTTGCTCGATGAACTTTTGAAAGGCGTCTATTACAAATGAAAACGAACCTTCGTGCAGAAAAGTAAAAAAAAAAGGAAAGAAAAAGATGCGTTTATATTTGCAAAATCGAACATAGTGTTTTACACAATGACGTTTTAGACTCGGTTTGTTCTAATGTCTCAATCAACTTGTATGTGTTCTATACACCAGTTATTTCGTTGTACCCCTTCCGTAACTGCGACTGGTTAGTTCCGCAAAAAAGAAACCATAAACGCCCCAGTATCGTGTTCGCCAGCAAACAAATGATGACACGAAACTCTGGACAGCTACCGCCATCTATGAGCGACGTCGGCAAACAGACAACCGGCTTGTCGGTTGTCTGGTTGCCGCCGTCACTCATAGATGGCGGCAACCTTTCCAGCCTTTCCACTCTGGCTTGCCGACTTGAGGCCGGCATTACTTCATTTCTACCAAAGTACAGCTTCGCTGGTCTTCCTTCTTCACCAGAGTGGAAAAACTGAAAGTTTTTTTTCTTTTTTTTTTATTGCAAATGTCATGGCAGTGCGTTGCACTTTCCAAGCAGAAACTTGTATAAATGTGCTTCGGGTCACTGTCGCTCTTGGAAATAATTCCGAAGGAAAACTTAGAGGTTTAAGCCCATGGTCTGCTGCAACATAAGATCTGCGGTAGCTCACGCTTTTCTACCTTCGATAACAAGTGTGCGCACGCGAGCCCAAAGATGCCGGAAGGCAGTGACTGCATGCTGCAAGCGCGGAGCGTCTCCTGTATAGATCTTATTTTACAGCAAACTATTTGCCATATTTATTTTGTGCGAATTAAGAAGATGGTCACCACAAAACTCGACACCTAATGCAACCAACACACTGGAGAAAAAAAAAAATTATACTTCGCTTCGCCTCAAGTCTAGTTCCGTACTAGAATTAAAATTCCAAGTTACGGCCAATTATGTTTCTCCTCAGGCAATTAAGTAATCTAATCGAATCATTTGTTTGTTTTTTTTTAACCGAGAGTAATCGTAAATGTACGCAATTACTTTTTTTCTTTTTCGAGTAACGAGGTCAGATGATTGATGCCAGGGAGGCACTGTCAGCTTATGGGCTGCGCGAAGTGTGTTGCATTGCTCCGGAGAAGAGGGGGGCCTCCCACCGGGGTCCGCTTCGTCCAAAAAGACGGATATAATACAGCGCGCCGCTGTGCACGCCCGCGCGAGTGTTGCTCCACTAACGGTGTTCGCTGTCAGACAATCTCGTCCCGGTCACCTCGGGGGTATATATATTTGGCCGGCGTCGACGTCCCAGCCTAATAACGGAGCAGTTTGTCTCGCTGCACGGGCATTGTTGTCTAGCCGTCGTCTGCATTTTTTTTTTGTGTGTATGTATACGTACGTGTGTGCGCGTGTACACGCGGGAGGGCGCCCTTCTTTGCGTATAAAAGGCTTGGAGACGCGTTGCTCCTCGAGTAGACCCGCGCGGGGGTCGTTTGGGTAAGACGCTTAGTCCACATTTGTATACAGCCGGGAATTCCAGAGCGGCTATTCGGACGTTAAACAAGGAAGCGCATAAACCGAGCCAACCAGCGTAGTGGAAGACAACTTTTGCACAAAGGTCTCTTTAGGCGGCGCATTTGACATACTCGAGTTTCGTAAGCGTAAGTATCTGGAAACAAAAACAAATATGCGAGAAAAGAGAAATTCGTTATTTCTTATCCGCGCGAAAAAAAAAAAAACATATGCAAACCGTCGTGTTGACGCTGCTCTAGTCGGTACCACGCGCTCGGAGTGGATCTTCTTTAGGGTGTTCGTCTCTAAATAGTTTTCAAGGTTTTTGTACCATGTAATACCGAATAAAGTGGATTTTTCTTTTCTTTTTCTTTTTTTTTTTTTTGAGTGAGGTAAATTTGGAAACTGAAATTAAGCTAATGTCGGCTGAAATTCGCAGTATATCTGGAAGGGGTCCATCGTTTAAAGAAAAAAAAAAAAAAACTTATATCTGCTTCTGTGTGCTTCTGTTTTCCTCCCATTAACTGTTCGAACGCATTCGAACTTCAAGCGCAGGCGTCCGGCGCCTGCGTTCGAACGCCTTCAAACAGTGACTGCGTCTATCCCACTAACCCTTCCCACCAGGGATCGTCACTTCCTCTCCCTCGGCGTTTACCCGCACAGTCACGTGTCTCTCTCCGACGCGCTGATTGGCTCACTGGAAACCTCCGTTGCCTTCTCCGTTTGCCAAGTTCTATAGAGAGTTTCCCTAAAACTCTCTATATAGACGTCTCCGTATACGGCGTCGGGTTGAAAACGTCTCTGGAAAATCGTCCAATAACATAATTCGACGCCGAGCTTTTTCTTCTTTTTTTTTTTTTTTCTCGCATTATTTTCGTAAAAATGGCCACTTACACGGCCAGATTGGGCGTTACGCGTGAGTCTATTTTTAGCATCCGTAATATCAGCTCGCGTCTGCATGCACGCCGAGTGTGATTCAATGCGCCTTCAAATGGGAGTAACGAGCTTGCACGCGCGGCTGGCGTCTTGGAGGTCGTAAAAGTAAGTTCTTTTGCGCTTCGGCGCGCGTTCAGAGTGGCTAAGGCTGCAACTATATAGCGTGAATAGATTTGAGAGTGTTTCCAACTGCACGATTGCGGTCACGTGGTTTATGGGTAACCTCCCGTGTTTTCGGGGTTTATAAGTTCCTTAAAATTCTTTTTTTTTTTTACATTATTCGTGTTTTTCGGTATCAATATTCGGTGTCGGGAGAAAAATCGCGGTTTCTGGGGGTGCTTGTATGGAAGACAATCTGACACGGGCATGGGATTCCCCAACTTCTTGTTGTAGCCGTTGTAGGCGCTACCGAAAAAAAAAAAAAAGTAACGAAATGCGTTACTTGTTACTTAGAAACAAAAGGAACGCGTTATCGACCTACGTTACCTCAAAATAAAGAGTTTTAGTAGATCCTTCCGATGACTCCGATAACGATATAACCGATACACCGCCGCCGCCGCTTTTGCGCATGCTCCGTATCGGGTGTTGTTATGGGGGGTACCGGAAGTATCGGAGCGGTCTACTAAAACTCTCTAATAGGAGTAACATGTTGCCGTTAAATTTGTTCATAAAAAGAAGATCATGTTACTTTTGTGTTACGTTTTACTTGCGAATTAAAAGGTTTTACTCTTTTGACCTGCAGATGCGCGTAGGCGTGGTAATAAAAACAGACGAAAAGATATAGGAATGTTTGCGTCGGAAAAAGAAAGGCAAAACTTTGAAGGCATGGGGGATGAATGCAACGGGGTAGAGGGCCTTAGACCGATAAACTGGTATACCTTTCACCAGGCAAAAGTGACATAACCCCCCCGGGCTGCCGCCATGTTGTACAATTGTGACGCAAGACACGGAACCGTACCAAATCCTGAGGCCTTTACGCAACACTGAGCCGAGATTTGTATTCCGATCACTGTAAAAAAAAAAACATGACAAACTATTTTTAAATACTGATGGCCCCAGAGATTAGTGTCTAGCTCCGATAAAAACCCAAAATACAGCACCGCGGCTGACGACATCTAGCGGAGCCATTGCGAAGCTGCCAGAGTTTTTGTCGTAAAAACATGTTTTAGACTTCAAACAAACGAAACATAACTTACCTCGTCGATCAATAAGCAATTATCTGTGCGCGGGACTTTTTTTTAAAATCCAGACGTAAAACTGTAAGGTCGCGTGTCTAGTGGTCAAAAATGTGCAACATGGCGGCGGCCCGGTGGGGGTCACTTTCAGCTGCCAGTTTATCGCTCTAAACCCCTCTACCTCGTTGGATGAATGCAAGAATTCAAATAACTTGGCGCATACAAACACACACACAAATAAGGAAAAAATATTTATCGAATATGTAACGGGTAACGGTAAACACGTTATCCGTTACTGTTTTGAAATTGGTAAACAGTACGTTACTACGTTACAGGGAGAAATGAACGCGTTATTCGGAACACGTTTACCTGTAAGGCGTTGCCGCGAACACCGCTGCGGTGCAACAGACGGGTGTCCGCCATTAAATTGCGAACGATCTCCGTACGGTTTGAGATCTCTTCAATCTAGGCTCTCCTGCAACTGCGGTTTAGGCGCGCGCTTTCTGCTTCCCTTTGAATACACTGCCTTGGAGAGACAGCTGGCAACGGTCTTTGGAACGGGGAAGCTAATCAACCAAACAGAATGAAAAAAAAAAAAGAAAACCGCGGAGTGTCCGTAGTACATCACGATTTGTTTAAAATGAATTGCCGATTATCGAGGAAAGCGTCTGGGAAAATGCAGAGCGCGACACAGCCCAAGCTGTACCTGTATCAACGGTTCTTTTCTTTGTTTTCTTCTTTCTTCTCACAGCTGCGTTGAAATCTGCCGTTGTAACGGAATGTGGGTTACCAGCAGGTTTGAATGGGTGGAAGAAGATCTAGGAGAGTTACGGTTAGGTCTCCTCTTCGATATGGGGGAATGGATAGATGGATGGATGGATACGGCTGAACCCTTTTAATCGGGCGGCGCCTTGCGCCACCTTAGCTAAAGCATTTTTTTTTTATTTCAAAAATTACCTTATTTCCAATAATAAAAAAGACAGTGGAGTAGAGCCTTTGAACGGCGTATTTCTGGAATCTGAATTAATTGAGCATTTTAAAGAATCCCTTCATCGCTGCCAAGCACAAGCATTCATTTAATGTTCTACAACCGAAAGTTCCAATCCGTGTGACGCGGTGCTGTCCCTTTGCAACGTTTTGCGTACTTTCCGCCCTACAGATCTAAAAAAAGGGGGAAAGGAATAACAAAGCTTTATTCTTCCCTCTACTTATACCACCGATCCGATAATCTTTGCTTGGTGATCTCCTCTTTTTCCAACGTCTATCTTTCCGTCGCTGCCTTTAAAGCCCGAAAAGAGCCTTTGCCATTACGGCATTTCTTTGGCCATCTGCAGGATGAAGCGCCCTTTACAATAAAGTTACAACCATCGTACCTCTAGTGGCTAAATCTAAAACTAAACCCACGGGGACGGCAACGACACCAATTATGTGTTTGTGTTTCTAACGCAGCGCTCGGCTAACGTATGCGGAGCGCAATTTCGTCTGCTTTGTTTTGCAGGGGTCACGGTGACGTCAGAACGCCGAGCTTAGATTGGCTCTGATTGAAGGATAGTGGGTAGAGCTCAAAGCAAGCTCCATATATATATAGTTGGATCTCCACGGTGGGCATCGTTATGGGATCCAGTGGTCCTATTGCATCTCCACGGTGGGCCTCGCTATGGGATCCGATGGTCCTTTGGGATCTCCACGGTGGGCCTCGCTATGGGATCCAGTGGTCCTATTGGATCTCCACGGTGGGCCTCGCTATGGGATCCAGTGGTCCTATTGGATCTCCATGGTGGGTCTCGTTATGGGATCCAGTGGTGCTATTGGATCTCCAAGGTGGGCCCCGCTATGGAATCCAGTGGTCCTTTTGGATCTCCACGGTAGGCCTCGCTATGGGATCCTGTGGTCCTATTGAATCGTTAGGGTGGGCCTCGCTATGGAATCCAGTGGTCCTATTTGATCTCTATACGGTGGGCCTCGCTATGGGATCCAGTGGCACTATTGGATCTCCACGGTGGGTTTCGCTATAAAATCCAGTGGTCCTATTGGATCTCTGTGGTGGGCCTCGCTATGGGATCCAGTGGTCCTATTGGATCTCCACGGTGGGCCTCGCTATGGGATCCAGTGGTGCTATTGGATCTCCACAGTGGGCCTTGCTAAGGAATCCAGTGGTCGTATTGGATCTCTACGGTGGACTAGCTCGCTATTGGATCCAGTGGTCCTATTGGATCTCCACAGTGGGTTTCGCTGTGGAAACCAGTGGTCCTATTGGATCTCTACGGTGGGCCTCGCTATGGGATCCAGTGGTCCTATTGGATCTCCATGGTGGGCCTTGCTATGGGATCTGATGGTCCTTTGGGATCTCCACGGTGGGCCTCGCTATGATGGTGGGCCTTGCTATGGGATCTGATGGTCCTTTGGGATCTCCACGGTGGGCCTCGCTATGGTATCCAGTGGTCCTTTTGGATCTCCACGGTGGGCTTCGCTATGGGATCCTGTGGTCCTATTGGATCTCCATCGTGGGCCTCGCTATGGGATCCAGTGGTGCTATTGGATCTCCACGGTGGGCCCCGCTAGGGAATCCAGTGGTCCTTTTGGATCTATAAGGTGGGCCTCGCTATGGGATCCAGTGGCCCTTTTGGATCTCCATGGTGGATCCTCTGGGATCTCCACGGTGGGCCTCGTTAAGGAATCCAGTGGTCCTATTGGATCTCTACGGTGGGCCTCGCTATTGGATCCAGTGGTCCTATTGGATCTCCACGGTGAGCCTCGCTATGGGATCCAGTGGTCCTATTGGATCTCCATGGTAGGCCTCGCTATGGGATCCAGTGGCCCTATTGGATCTCCACGGTGGACCTCGCTATGGGATCCAGTGGTCCTATTGGATCGCCACGGTGGGCCTCGCTAATGGATCCAGTGGTCCTATTGGATTTTCACGGTGGTCCTCGCTATGTGATCCAGTGGTCCTATTGAATCTCCACGGTGGGCCTCGCTGTGGCATCCAGTGGTCATATTGGATCTCCACGGTGGGCCTCGCTATGAAATGCAGTGGTACTATCGGATCTCCATGGTGGGCCTCGCTATGGGATGCAGTGGTCATACTGGGTCTCCACGGTGGGCCTCGTAATGGGATCCAGTGGTCCTATTGGATCTCCAAGGTGGGCCTCGCTGTGAGATCCAGTGATCCTAACCGCTCCACGGTGGGCCTCACTATGGCATGCTCTGATCCTAACCGAGCCATTCAACGATAACTGCAACCGGAACACTCTTCGCAGTCTCGTCAAAACATGCGCACGCGTTACAGAGAAGGTGCAAGGAGAAAGCAGCCCGGTTTAAAGACGACCTCCGCAGCTATTATTAAGCGCCTGAAACCTCCCTGTCATATCGCGTCCTTCGACGTATACCCACTTATCTGTACTCACAATGGGGGCGTCAGACCATATTCGCTTCGCAGAACCGATGAATTGCTCTCCGATAAATTCGAAAAACTGAAATGCACTCTTCCTTTTTTTTTCTTTTCCCTTTGCGGCACAACAGCGAGCTCACTGTTGCATTCTTTCCCTTTCCTTTTTTTCTGTTAGCTTAACAGCGAGCACAATGCACCGTTTAATCGCAACAGAAAAAACAAAAACGAATGCTGTTAATGACGTGTCGGTATTATCAACTTTCCTTGCTAAGAAAGCTGTAATGCTGCATTTCGGCGTCACATAAAGACCTCCAACGCAGACGCAGATTGCACGTTGGTCTACTTTACATAACGTATAAAATGCATCCTTTTGCCCTTGTTATGTATACGTAGTTTTACCGTAACCTGAGAAAGGGCGAACGCTGCAGGCCCCTCGAGCCACTCAGAGCGACGGAAGCAAAGTACGTGACATCTCTTACCAAAGGTACACGGGCAAAGGGGGCGTAACCCGAGTAGTTTGACAAGAGGGAAAGGAGGAACTTCCCTCTCACCCGGACCCCCTTCGTGTGCCCCAGACGTCGCTTTTGCCCCTTTCGGAGATTAACCCGTCACTCAAAATTCGCACAAAAGCGGCTTTCTCTTTTTCTCTCTCACGTCCGTGACTTTGACAGCACTGCGCGCAATATAGTCACGTGTCTCCTTCCAGCGCTCTGATTGGCGGACCGGGACCGTAGCCTTCGCCGTTTGCCGAGTTAGAACCCCAAGGAAATAGAGAGAGAGAGACCAGACGTGCAGGTGTGTCGGAGAGAGTTCCGGACGCCTGCTGGCGCGAACACCTGCGACGTCCCTTCCTTACGTTCACTTCCTCCGTTCGACCCTAAACATACAGTACGATGGAAGCTACGTGCTCGTTGGAGCAATCGTATACGCATACGTCTTTTATTTTTTTTTTGTGCGTGATTACGTGTTTTGGCTTATACTCGCGCACGGAAAGCGGAGGTCACGTGACGAAAGGGAGACGTTTGATTGGTCTACGGCGAGCGCGTAACTTCCACCGCATTGTCACCTTCGGGGTGCGGCACGGGCGCCGACTGACGGCCGTTTCCTTTTGACGTCTCGGAAGAGAAGCCGGCCAAGACGCCCGCACTTTCGGCGAGAAATGTCGCGTGAGGCAATTCGTTTTGTTGGTCCGTTGTCGGCAGTGCGGTGCGGAGAGCTGTCTTCGTCTTCCAGTGACGTTCCGCTATTCTGGAAGCCGGAGCACGCCCCTGAAAGCAGCTCGCACGACTGACCGCCTTTTCGCACGAGCCTGCCGAATCATTTCAAAGGTTTCTCGGTTCCAGAGTCTGCCGAGTTTCACGCAGGATCGATGTTCGCTCTGGTCTGTAGTCCACGCTGAAATCGCCGTTGTGCTCGTAAACGGGGTCACAAAAAAAAAGTATTGTATAGCTTAGCTGGAAATGTTCGCAGAACGACGCCCTTTGACATAATAGAAAGGTTTAGTAGACCGTTCCCATTACTCCTATTAAGATACCCGAAACTCCGCCGCCGCCTTTGCCCATGCATCGTATCTTTATCGACTATGGTTATCGACTATGGTTATCGACTATGGTTATCCACTATGGTTATCGACTATCGTTATCGGCTATCGTTATCGGCTATCGTTATCGGCTATCGTTATCGGCTATCGTTATCGGCTATCGTTATCGGCTATCGTTATCGGATATCGTTATCGGATATCGTTATCTGCTATCGTTATCTGCTATCGTTATCTGCTATCGTTATCAACTATCTTTATCAACTATCGTTATCGGCTATCGTTATCGAGGGTATTGGAGTTATCGGAACGATCTATACTAAAACTTTCTAATAGAGAGTTTTAGAAAATAGGGGGCCCCAATCCGTTGGGTCCCCCCGAGCAGCTCGGGGCTTCGTGCAGAGCATGCGCATTGCGACGCACCAAGCTGATCGGGGACCCAAGGTATTAGGGTCCCATATATACTGTAAAACTCTCCGATGACGTCCCTGCCTTCGGCTGCTGCGCACCCATTAGCATGCCGCCCTCACTTTTGAGGCTACAATATCAGTAGGAAGCGTAAGTATTATGCAGGGGTGCAGGCGAGCGGGTTGAGAAATATCATAATCTAAAACCTTGAGACACGGAAAAAAATAAAACAACAAACAACCGTATTTTATTTCTCGGTGTCTCTATAGCTTATAACAAAGTTAGTCTCGATACTTTTTTTTTTCTCGCACGCCATAAGTGCTTGTTAAACAACGAATAAGCCAATATGCGTTGAGCAAGTTTATAGCCAAAATCAGCGGCCATAATTTTTTTTTTTTTTTTTTTTTTTTTACACGGCGAAGTAAGGGTTTTTTGGGACCTCCGGTTTGACGCCGATCATTCGCACGTGTGCCACTTCGCTGACGTCCGTGCACGCCCACGCGCATGTGGCTCGCATCCGCGTTTGCGTCACGCGGCTGACGTCGGTCGGACGTCATGCGCGCGGGCCGCGACGGCGGGTTCAACCAACTCTACGTAGAAAACCATTCCCGCGCATTGCGTCAATATTGGCGGACTCCCGTTTACAATAATTGTCAAAATGACCACAACGAAAAAAAAAAAAAAATATTGAGCCGCTATTTTGGCGTTGTTGAGCCGTAAGAACTTGAGATTGGGCGAGTTGGTTATTCATGTTTGTCGACGTAGCGCACTCGAAAAACTGTCACTCAAGCATTCACACACCCAAAGAACACACCTCTCACACAGCGCTCACTAACAACTTTGTGTTTCGTGTTTAACTTCGGCTTCTACTTCTACTTCAGTTTGAGACGATTTGCAAAAAGAAAGAAAAAGTAAGAAAAACACGAAATATGAGTAAAAAAATTCCCGTCTAACGGCTAATTTGCGGCTAAATTAATTTCTTTTCGTGATAATTTTATCGACGGCGTACTAACACATTTGTCCTCTAGTCGTATGATGTTCTCGGCTTCGATGATTTCCCTCGTTAATTGGTTTACACTTTTGCCCAACACGGTGCTGTTGTTGAAATGCGCGACACACCCACAACCCCGACAGTGTATCCCCAAGTAGCCAGAGTTGGCGTTTACGATGTTGTTGTTGTGTTCTCGAAGGCGGTCATTTAGACATCGCCCAGTTTGTCCAACGTATTGTCTTCCGCAGGAAGGGGGGGAATGAATAGACAACCCCCTCAACGCAAGGCACAAAGTTGGTCCTATGCTTCTTGGAGCAGCAGATCGCAGGATTTGAGGGTGTGGTGACGTTTTTGCAAAGGCTGGACAGTTTGCTGGGTGCTGAAAACACGACATCAACATTGACTCTGTTCGCTGTTTTCTTAAGGCCGTGGGAAAAATTGTGGATGTAAGGGACGATGACTGGTCTTCTTGTCCTGTCGCTGTGTGTTTGTTTGACGCAGTTCCCTTGCTTCATTTCTTTAAGAATAGTTTCGACCACTGACACCAATAAGAAAACAGGGTACCCTGCGGACTTCAGTCTTGCAATTTGTCCGTCGAAACTCTTTTGTATGGAATGTGAGCACGACTTTGTGATTGAGCTCAAGGGGCCCTGCAATCATATTTAAGCGTCTACCTTTTTTGCGGTTTCCACGTCTCTTGAAGTTCGGGCAAGCCAGCGGGCACAGAGAGAGTAACTAAATATCAGTGCGTCATATTTTAACCGGACGACGCGGAAACCTCCTCCACCGACGAGGGCGACCCGCGGTACCGAAAGCGCGCAAAATGTGACGTCTTTGGTCCTGGGCTTACTACTGGTCAGAGCCGCTAAAAGCTTCTTTTTAGTCGAAATACAAAATATAAGTGGCGCGAACCGTTTCAATTAATTATAAAAGTAGTTTTTGTTCAGTATTTTAGATCAGAAAAGAAACGAATGCAGTTTATAAAGTACGAAAACAAGAAATGACCCGTCGACATACCCGCCACCAAGCGGTGGAAAAGGCGGCGCATACTAGAAAGGTGTAGTGGGATCAGGTGCCGGCACGGAAAGGTCCCGGATGTACGCGGCGGCGCTGCGGTCGTATGGGCAGGAGGATCCGACCGGCTCCGAGCGTTCCGAAGGTCTTCGGCGAGAAGCTTTGTATTGCGGTTTGGCCGTTTCGCGAGCGCGAAGTGGCTTCCATGCTGAACTGATCTTTACCCCGTGTTTGCTGTCGTTTGTGGCCAATGAAGTGTCATGCCGAATTAGTGTTTAATTGCGCAGCAAATGCAATGAGAGCCGCTCTGGCTGCCCGCAGCATACAGCCTATCCAGAATATGCTTTAGTGGCGCCCTCTCGCGCCGTCGACACGGAGTGTGGCAGCCGTGAGCGCTCGCGATGAGCCCACTACCCCTCCTCTAGTTCACGGCCACTCGAGCAACCAAGGACGTCATGAGGGAGGTTATTTTTTGCATGTTTTTGTAATTTTAATTTGCCTATAACTTTTAAAATAAAGCGAATTTCGAGAAAAGAAAAGTTTCACTAAGTTACTACGTTCAGTGCGCTCAGGTTCGGTGCAAATTAAAAACCAGTAAAAAAGTCCTTGCAGGGCCCCTTTAAGGCATGACCGCACTATGCCTCTTTTCACGAGTTTTGAGTGCGCGGAGTTGAAAGGGAGGAGGGGTTTTTTACCCCTGGGTTCACAGAACCAGCAGACGTGGTGGGGTAGCACCACCAGTCGGAGATCCAAGAATCTTAGGGTTCCTTCAACCGGCAACTCGTGGGTGGCCTATGAGTTTCGGTAATCTGGGAATATTACTCTGGTTTTGGCGGCGCTGCATGGACGCACGCGCAAGCCAACGCGCGGCGTTATTCGCGACGAGAAGCTTGGGTATCGCCGCCTGGCGGAATATTAGACCGCTGCTCTTAGGCGCCCGTTTCCGGCTTGAGTGCCGTCGGCGTAACCGCGCGTTGCAATATGGGACGTTTCCAATAATGACGTCACGTGACCTCAACCGTGACGCCACTCAACCCGGAAAAATTTTCCCGCTAAATTTTGCGAAAAAACTTCCCGCCAAATTTAGCTGGAAACTTTTACCCTCGTGACGCCACACGTGACCCTCCCCTCCGTACCCTGCCCTCCTCCTCAAGAGCTGCGCTCTAATTCGGCATTACAGAAAGTTGTAAACGTCTTCCTTTTTTTCTTTTTTTCACGATCCAGAGCGAGGATACTTCAACTTCCTCTGCTGGTGCAAGCACGTGCGATGCCAAGCTTCTACGCATTATGAAAATAAAAACATAACCGTGTGGGTATCACGTGCACCACCCATAGTGAGGAAAACTGAAGCGCCCCTAGCGAGCGTCTGACCGCGAGTACAGCCCGCGTGTGATGTTGGGCGACGTGAGCTCGCCATTTCGCCAGAAAGTCCTCAAAAACGACACAGGCCTTCGTTCTGCTGTGGAACGAAGGCTATCAAACACCTTCGTTCCACTGTTGGAACAAGTTATCTCGCGGTTCGAGGTGTCGTTGCCCTTAGAAAGCGTTCCTTTGATACGCAGTTTACACCAATTGTCTGTGAAAGATAAAGAACGTCGTTCCAATTTGGTAAGACAGATGGAACGTTTCTACTTTTTGTATACGTTCCAAGAACGCCGTATATCCAGCAAACAAAATGTGCAACGAAGACAGTGGTGCAAGCTGCAGAAGGCTCTCTCTTGTGGAATGTTGCGCATAAAAAAAAACGGCATCTCCGATTTATATTCTTTTCTTTGGCGCCCAATAAACCCCAGACGCGAAAAAAAAAAATGCACTCGCAATGACCTTTTTTTTTGGAATGCAGTCCTGCACTCGGCAATGACCTTTTTTTTTTTTTTTGGTAGGAAGCAGGAAATGCAATATAGATATACTGAGGTGGAAAATAATAAGAACGGTAAAGCTGCTGTCCCATCTGCTAATACATCGTACGAAAGAGAGAATCTGCGGACACACTGCATGCATCTCTGGGGCGTGTCTTTCCCTCGTATTTCTGTCAGTTCTCACATTGGTCGTATACAAGAACTGACTGAGGCGTTTCCGCGGATAATGTGACCATAATGTCCGCAAAGAACTCTGTGACCCTTTTATGATGTATGAAAAAAAAGTGTGACTGCAACTAACACAAAAAAATAGAAAAAAAAAGAACTTCGATTGCATGTTCGCGTTAACAGTGTCGCGCTGTGTGTATATACAAAGACCTGGAGACTGCGTGTTTTACCATGCCTACACTCTATCTTATACCTGGCTTCTTCCCACGTATCCCAAAACCGTTTTTTTTTTTTTTTTCGGGGGGGGGGGGGGGGGGGGGGGGTGGCTCGTGTCTCAGTTGTTGTTGGTGTCGGCGGACATCCAGCCTTTTCGAACGGCGTTCTAAAAAAAATGTCCCCCTTTTTTCCGGCGTTTGCAGCCCATGGCCGACATGAGCTCGGAGTCGGACTGGTCGACGCTGCTGGACAACCCGATCATCCTGCACGACCGCATGATGTCCGACGCGGTGCAGTCTCCGCGCATCCAGTCCGAGCACTCGTACTCGATGACGTCCAGCGGCGACGAGGGCCCAGACTCGCCGCTGTCCATTACTCCCCACATCAAGATCGAAGGTAGGCTCACGCACCGACCGCCCGATACACTCGGCTTTACTTTGTCGGCAGCAGCCCTCCGTTGGGCCGCAGTATATCTAGCGCCTCGTTTCACTACGTGTCCGACCGCACAGTCGATGTATAATGCGATCCGACGGCGCTAAGAAAAAAGTGCATCGTCGTGGAGCTCGTCGTCTGCGCGAATTCGCGCCGTCACCGCGACTGAAGCAATCCCGCGCAGTGACCGCGCCATCATCCTGAAGGCTTTTCCCTGCCCAGTAATAGTCGCGGGGGTGTTGTTTTTTTTTGTTTTTTTTTTGTTGTTTTTTTATGGGTAGAGAAATCTCGGTAACGCGCAGAAATATGGAGGGGAAGAAAGAGGTTGTAAATGTTCGAGGCTAGGTGGCGCAAGCTACCGCCCGTTACAAAGGGTGTGGCCATTAACATCCATCCATCCATATCTCGTGTGAGAGAGCTATGCTCAGAACGTGTTTTACGGCCCGCTGTAGACAGAGAGATGGCAGAGCGTGCAGAGAGCGATTCTTGGAATTGTCCATGGCCACTGGCAGCGTGGTGAGAACGGCAGAGCGTGTCTTTCCGCGGTCCGACCTCCAGCACGCATTCGTTGCCTCTTCCAACATGGTTGGAGCGTGCGTGCTCGCTGGTAGATAGAGAAGACCCGCGTTGCAGAGGTGGGACAACAAAGGCAACTCCAGCTGCCCTTCTCACCTTTTCAGTGACTGTATAGTCAAACCACGCAGCACCGCCTGGCTCGCATCCGCGTCGCCGCGAGTGCGTCTTGCAGCGTCTCACGACTATGCGGAGCGCAAGTTCCTCTGCTTCTCGCACAAGGGTTGCGATGATGCCAGAACGCCGAGCTCTGATTGGCTGATTGAAAAAAAAAAAAAAAAATAGTGGGTAGACCTCGAGGCATTGATAGCTTTGATGTCTACCCCACTGTCCTTTCAATCAGAGCCAATCAGAGCTCGACGTTGTTCTGACGTCACCGCAACTCGTGCGCAAGAAGCAGACGACTTGCGAACTTTCGTCTGAGGAGAGGGTGCGCGTGCCTCGTTCGCTTTCCGAAGCGACGAACACGCGCCTCCTAGCGCATTGCAAAAGCCGAGCTGTTG
The DNA here is from genome assembly GCA_013358835.2 of Ixodes persulcatus. NCBI lineage: Eukaryota > Metazoa > Arthropoda > Arachnida > Ixodida > Ixodidae > Ixodes > Ixodes persulcatus. The sequence continues at coordinate 493,159 of JABSTQ010009491.1, read as the reverse complement.
AATTTGTAAACCCGAGAAGCACCTTCGTATCCCTGGGCGACTCTTGTCTGAGAGAGCGAGTGTGTGCTCTGCTATACGACACGTCGAGACCAATCGCTATTTCGAGCCACGGAGCTCCGAGCCCTGCGGCGACAAAGACCGCCCTCCGCGACACGCCCCTTTGCATCCTCCCGGCTGGCCGCGCGCCGGTCTTGACAAAAGCGCCATCTCTCGGTTAAAGACGCTTCCATTCATCGGCGTCCTACGAGAAGACGAGCTATTTCTGGGGCCCCTTTTCCTCCCTGGCCTTGTGGGTTGAAGGAACTCGAGCGCGGCTCTTTCTTTTTTTCTTCTTTCGTCCCCTTCGTTGTCGGCACGACGACAGCGAATTGGGGTTGCGTCGTTGTGCAACCTACTTCTCCAGTTTCCAAAAGGGAGCGTCTCTCCACTTCGGACTCGTCTTGCGACTCTTGTCCATGCGCGCCCACTGGACGACCCCCGCGGCAGCGGTGACGAACGTCCAAAACGAGCGTCTCGGATCCGTCGAATTCAGCCTGCCAACCCTGCTTTTGACCGCAGCCCTTGCAGGGATGTGTGGAGTGAAAGAAATTGGTCTAGCATTACAGGGGCGGAGGCCGATAACTGAAGGCTAGGGGGCGCAAGCGGTGGAAACATGTTACGAGGGGTGCTATCATCCTCCCGTCCATCCATCCGAAAACCGGCTTAGCGGGCTTGTCCAACACCAAGACCACTCTAGAAAAGGGCTTCTGGTCGGTGCCATTTTCAACGTTCTTTCCTGTTATGCGCGCTTTGCCCCCCCCCCCCCCCCCCCCCCCCTTCGTATATATATATATATATATATATATATATATACATAATATACCGAAAGTTGCCCCTGGAGATTAGTGGAAGCCCACACCACGAACGCCTTCGTTGTTCTGCCATACTATGACGCCCCGTTCACCTTTTTAAGGCGCATTCACGCTGCTCGTATAGAGCATACAAAAGACAGGCGGCGTTCGCTGCAGACACATGATGATATGCATTATCTGCGAACAACCTTCAAGCGTGTCGTCTGCTTCGTGCATGTGTATGCTTCCAAGATGTCTGCAGACTGTCTTTTATATGATGAAACAGCGGTGTGAACGCAGTTTTAAAAAAAGCAACTCCGGTTCCTTCTTGTTGTCGAAAAAAAATGCAGTCTTTTTTTTTTGTATTACGTAGGAAGACCACACGTCAAATATTACGACCTATAGTTCCGTGTACTAAATGTTTCTTAAACTGTACGGCAAACTTTGGAACGCTCCAAGTTGCCGAAATGGCGCAATCAACAGCGCACGTCAAGAGTCCATGAGTGTCGAACCTGAACCCGGAACCGAACCGTTAATTTTAGTCGAACCGCGGATCTGAACCGAACCGGAATCTTCGCCGCCATCTTCGAACTGAACCGAAAAAAATATATCGGTAACCGGCTCAAAACGGTTCCCGGCAATTTCTTTTTTTTTTTTTTTTTTTGTATTACAAAATTAATGTTTGAGGAATAAAAATTGGCACCTGCATTTCTATACAGTGATCAAATTGTCATATACCGAATTGCAATGCATGAGGCATTGTGGGTCTTCGTGGCGCTTTGTATTAGCACTGTGATAAATCATGTGTCACGTGGTCACGTGGCGTCATGGTGTCGAGACATGCTGCCAAGTGATGCCAGGTGGCCTTGTGACGTAGTCACGTGACTCACTGCGTCAAGTCGGCTTACATTGAGAACGTCACTAGATTTATTAGCGTTGTTGACACCGTGACGTCACATGGCATCACGACTTCTCAACGCGAATCACGTGACACCGTAACGTACTCTATTAATTTTCACGAGTCCGAGTCGAGTGCCCGGGTTCATGACAATGAGCATCGCTAAAAATCTGGGTAGCGGCTCGTGTTCAATCAAAGATTCGAATAGCCGAACTCCAACCATGTCTAAAGCTCAACCTATGCTTTATTCCTTACCCCAGCGCATGACTATGATGAACACTGACGGTACATGTACTATATCATTAGCGTCCGATCACGTGGCCGCTTGTTGAGGCGAGTTGAGGAGGGGAAAGCTGTTTCTTTCCTTTATTTTTTTCTGCGCCTGCCATTGAGCGGAGAGGAAAACTAATGGGTGCTTTTGCAAGTTATTAACGTCAGGGATTAGCTCTTAGCGGTATTTACTGAAAGTGCAAATATTGTTGCACGACACATTTCGTATGTACACATCATTGACGCACCCAAATATGTTTTCGTTGTTGCTGAACCGTCTCAGAAAGGTGACCCCGAGAATAAAAACAGCGAAGGAACGAAATGTGACTTATTAATCCTACGATAAATAGAACTACAAGTGTGTACGGGAGGGATATCTCAAAAGAAAGATCCCAGTGGCCTCAGAGGGACATCCGAATGTTGGCAGCCGCTCAAAGTCTCACAGGAGTGTTGTTTCCAAAGCTCTTCCCCAACCTTTGATCATCACTGTGTTTTGTTTAAACATCACAGTTTTTGGGTGCAAAATTAAAAAAAAAAACAGGAAGAAATACTGTTAACAAATGACAGAAATATAATTGTCTAATTAACACCCTCAAACGGAGGAGGGAATCCCTCAGGATAAAAAGTATTCTCTGGAAGAGCATCGAAAAGAGAAAAAAAGGGAAAGGATAGGGGGGTGGGGGCTTAAAAACATACTGTGTTGTGAAGGTTCCTCTGCTCCGGATCTTCGGCACAGACAAGAAATCGTGGACCCGGAAACAACTTTGTTTACAAAAACACTCCTGCCAGAAAGTGTGGTGCCAGACGCTCGTGCTGTTCCCCACGACGCTGCACCAAGCAAGAATGATTTGTGTCTCTAGAATACATACATGGCTTGGACTGAGCGTGAACCTTCTGCAGCATGCATTTTGCACCACCGGATTTGGTTTTCCCAGCGAGAACAAATCGCACTGACCGCCAGCATATAGTGCGATGACGTCACGTGCAAACCACGTAATGCCCTGCTTACACTAGCTCTCTCAACTGCCATTAAGCCAATGATCGTTGCCATCTCCCAACTGTCATTGAGCAAAACTAAGTTGTCCGGTTTTACACGGTGCATAGGCCTATACTTCGTCTCATCCTACGATGGACTAAAGGCCAAAGCCACGAGCCGCCAGGTCCAATCACGTTCCACGCTAAACTATGATACGCTTAGCATTGATTAGGTTTGGACGAATAATGCTTCGAATCCAACAACGCTGCGTCATTTTTATAGCTTCGACACTGCAAAGAGCCAGTACGTTGTGGCTTTCTTTGCAATGTAAAATTGTTGAGTCACTCATTGCTCGATTCGAACCACTGTCCGCCCATTCCCATTATCGATCCGAGACGCGGGCACCAATACGTGCATCGAAGCGAAATACTACGCAATGTCTAAGTTCCTCGTGATTGGATCTGGCGGTTCGTAGCTTCTTCCTTTAGTCCATCGTAGGGTGAGACGAAGTATAACAACCCCAGTTGAGATGCGCTTCAAAGGACACAGTTGAAACCGAAACGAAACCAAAACTGATGTCACATTACCTGTTTGTAAAAAAGTGATGCAAATGAATTATATGCGCACGTCTCAATCAGAATAACTGTTTAAAACAAAATAAAATTAACTTTTAATTTTTTTTTTAATTTTTAGATTAAAGAAACGACAATCAGAACATTTCACACAAATTCAAGCAAGAGAGTCATAACGAAAGTCGTATCGGCACTGACATCACAATGGCCGCCTTCGCCGAGCTTTGGGGCGCCTTTTTTGCAGGTTGTCCGGGCGCAGTTACGTGACAACGGGTATCACGTGACCTCCTCGTGGCGGAACTACGACGATTGTGTACGGACACCGCCAGAGAGTGTCAAATTAGGTAGCTGCAATGACGAGGGGAGTATAAAATACTCCTTTTTTCTATATAACAAGAAATCACCTATTAGCAAGCGTGATGCTTATTTGCAAATCGCACTGACCGGCATCTTGTCAAGGACAAACCTCAAACGCCAAGCTATGGCGAAAATGTTTACTTGGGTACGCGCTATTTTATGCCAGATTCGATCCAACTGCGACGGAGCGCATTGATTAGAGCGAACAATATTGATCTCTCCTTTCTGCATGATTATTCGCCTGCATCACGGTGCTGAGTGTAAACAATGTAGGCCAGGAAAACAAGCGTTGTGGTAGCCGCTCAGTGTTTTCTATAAAAGGTAGACGGGCTTGTCCTAAAACTTCAATGACGTTTTTTTTTTTTTTTTTAAATGTGATTGCTTTTAGCTCATGTGCGTCGTCATCATATATATCGTGAAACCTATTTCGTAAACTATATTTCAAAGTATATATAACGACGAGGTGCCCATTCCATGATTTTATACACTGTAATTAATTCCTAAGTTCAAGACGACAGCTAGGATTCACCTTATAATACCGCGACGCAAAGTTGTACCAATCACGGGTAATTTAGGCGGCCCACCAGACTGATAACGTTTCAACTCAGGTAATATGAATGCGGCTGAGGTAAACAAATGGATGTTGAGTCGGTTAAACACGACGTTTTGTACGTTAATCTAGCCTTTCTTTTACTCTTTCGCCAAAATTAAATAAAGCATTGTTTTTTTTTTCTTTTTTTAGTTCCTGAAAATACTAAGTAGATAGTACGAATGGTAAAAAAGGCTATATAGTTACTCGTTTCACGGTTGAAAACAACGCGGAAGATATATTCTCAATTTACCGTTTTGAACCGGTTCGAAGCGTTATTTTTGCTTCCCGGAACTGGACCGTGCCGATAAAAATTTCGGTTCGACACTCTGGTCAAGACTCTATAGTGTTGGTGTAGCCAAATATTGAGCTAAACGTCATCAGCACTACCTTTGTTTGTTTGTTTTTACCTATCCCCGGGCAATACAAAAGACAGTCTGCGTACAGATTCGAACGCGAGTCCCCGCGAGATATCCGTGCAAGGCGATGAGTTGAGGGAGAAAGATTGGCACTCGGCATTCGATCCACGGATGTTGCGGTGACTCGCGTTTGCAGACTGTCTTCTGTATGATGTAGGATCAGTCTGACCCCGGCTTAACAGCTGACGTGGGCAGCGTCTCCTCCCGGCGCTCAGCGGTGTCCACATGATTGGTGTAACGCGCCTGCGCAGCGCGCTTCCCAGTCATGAGAGTAGTGCGGAGAATGAAAAATTCAAGATGATTTAAATTGTGATATATTATTTTTTTTATCGTCTGTCTATCGTGCGATGCTTTCCATATGTGTTTCTTTTGTATTCGAGTCGAATAATCATCGAGGAAGAAATATTTATAGCGGCCTGAACGCGAACATAAATCGGTGTCACGGCGAATCAGAGCCTCGAGATTTGTTACTACTTGGCTCCTCAGTTTCATAACGACCTCCGCAAGAAAATCGGAATGTGAAAGAACGGCGAAAACAAGAACCTTCTTCGGGCAAATCAAGAAAATCAAGCTCCTTTTGTTCTAGTATGGTGTGGTTTACGTCAATATGTTTTGTTCATTAAATTTTACTTTATAAATTTAAGTTTAGTGGAGTGATTCTTTATTCCACATTCTTTTTCAGTGATCTGACGGACGTATCTAGTGGTAAAGAACTACTCTTCTCGGGCTATGGTGATTTTAATCAGATTAATCTTATTTATGTCAAATAAATTTTATTTAAATCAAATTAATCTGATTTATTGAATAAAAATGAATGATTTTTTTTTTCTACCCTGCTTGGGAGCCGTTCCGCCGTTACGCCTTCTCCCGTGTCCCAACCGCCGTCGTCGTCTCGCCGTCTCGCCGTCTGTGATGATTGCCTCTTGGAGCTTGGTTCTCACTGGGTGGGCAGATTGATGCCGTATAGTTGCGCGGACGTCGTCGAATATCGTACGTAGACACCAAAGCGTGGTGAAGACCATTTTTCGCAAAGCAAATGAGCCAGTGCCTCTCACTCATAATCGAGAAATGTACGGAATTGAGCGCAGTTGAACTTCAAGCATGACAGCGCGGTGGGAACTATACGAGCTCGTCGTACGAATCAACCGATTTCCTTTCATCGCCTGTCCCCGCTCCCTGCGCGTGGGTGTGGGTGGGAGAGTGATCACGTGACTAGTGATAGACACGTGACTCGTCCAACGAGTACGCAGGTTCCACCGCACTCTCACCGGAGGTGTGAACGGAGTTTATTTAGAGAGAGAGAGAGAGAGGGCTCTCATCGAACCGTGTCGAGTCTGGAAAGGAAAGCACATGGAGCAATGCTCGTCGGATCCGAGAGGCCGCGCCGCATCGACGCGCGGAAAATCTCCGTGCCTCGGCAACGAGGATTCGATTCATGGGCGCCGATCGACGACGATGACCCGAAGGAATCTCGCGCAGCGCCCACGAGGTCCGTCACCTTCGGCGGTCTTCTCGGTCCGTTCTGTACTCCGCCGTGTCCACGAGGACCACCGCCCGGTATATATACTGTCAGAGTTCGTGAATGTCGGGTTCAGACGGCGCGGCCCAAAGCTGTCTCGTGCACCATTCTGCGTGGACACAACGGGGTGTTTTTAGCAAAACGTTATGCTACGGTTCCTTGAACGCCTTTCGAATTGGTGTACCTGTCTGTATACCGTCCTATTCCGCCCACGCGTCCAAAGTGATCCACCCACTTGGCCGATTTCTTGCAGGAAAATGCGGGCCAATAATTGTTAACTTTTCTTCTTTTCAAAACGAAACCGCATACTGTCACAGGGACTTGGGCTCAAAGACAGCGGAATATCGGTTCGAGAGGACCTCTCTGAAGCTGCCCGTCAAGATAGGAGAAAGCTTCTAGAATATCCCATTTCAACTACGCTTCAACAAATTATTAATAGGTCAAAAAACTTACTATTTTGATCGAACAGACGCGAGTGTAAAAGAAAGACCAGCATAGCAACCAGTTCATTTTCCTCGGAACTGTGTAAAAAAAGACCGGAGCATTGAATAGACTTGTAGTACTCCTTGGGAATTGTCGTAGCATAAAAAAAAAATAAAATAAAGTCGATGACTTTGCCGACCTAATTAACACTACCTCTCCTAGTGTTGTTATTGGGACAGAATCCTGGCTCGATTATACGATCGGAGATGCAGAAGTATCTCCGTCAGAGTATGTTGCTTACCGAAGGGATAGGAATAGGCATGGCGGCGGGGTATATTCCTGTTCATACATAACAGCTTACAAAGCCTTGCTGTTGATGATCCAACTGATTGATTCAACTATCAACAAATTCCTTTTCAAATATTTCTTTCGAATATCTTGCGCTGGGAGGGGATTTCAGTTTTCGGAATATGCAATAGAAGGAAGGATTGCCGAGTACCTCAAACTGACCCGTGCCGTATAAATCCTTTACCAATTTTATTTCGAGTTTTGCGGTGCACCAGCACGTGTCGGTTCCTATACGCCTTGGACCCTAGAAGAGATGGCACGCTCGGTTTTGATTTTCAGCAATGAGAGTTCTACTATTTCTTCTGTCTCAGCCATTCCTGACATGAGCGATCATAAGGCGGTAATGGGACAAATAAAATGCGCAAAGAAAGAAGTAGCGTGCATGCCCGAATGGAAAAGTTTCCTATACGATCAAGGTAACTACGTGACTATGGCTGACGAGCTTTTCTCTTTCTTTCCTTTGTTTAAATACCTTAGTGCTGATGTGGATGTCGAGACTTACTGACACTTATGTTCCATCAAAAGTTATAACCTCCAGAAGACGCAACAACGGGCCATGGATTAACAAAGAGCTACGTGACATCATTAAGAAAAAAAAAAAAAAACGGCGAGTGTTTGTAAAGTGCCGACAAAATAGCAATGCTGATAATCTGGTCCGCCTGAAGGAGCTCACAGCACCTTTTAAGGAAAAGGTGTTCTATTTTAAAACTATGTTTCACAACTCCCTTGACGAAAAGTTAAAATGAAACCAGAAAATATTTTGGAAATATGTTAAGGCCTCAAAGAGAGACGTCGCATCCATTCCACCCATTAAAGAATCCGGACGGCTAGTTGATAAGGACAGTGATAAGGCGATGCTCTTCAACAGTTATTTTGAGTCTGTATTTACGTTCCCTATAGCAAGTGCCCTCCCTTCATTTTCTTTTACTTTAAGATAGAGTATGCCTGATATTGAAATAAGCCAAAATGGGATCCTTAAACTAATAAATAATCTTAAAAAAATAAACAAAGCTACCGGGCCGGATAGGCTATCTTGTCGCATCCTAGAGGAGTGCTCTGGTATCTTGTCATGTTTTTTGTATGTTTTATTTGAAAGCTTACTGTCCTCTGGCAGTCTGCCCGGCGTATGGATAAGAGCACATGTTGTTCGAGCACACAAAAGTGGACCAAAAACTAGAGCAGACAACTATAGGCCAATTTCCCTACTCTGTGTGTGCTCAAAAATACTAGAACACATAATTTACTGTAACCTCGTCAAACATCTTGGTATAAACAACGGCCTTAATCCTAATCAGCATGGATTCAGAAGTGGTCTTTCCCGGGACACTCAGCTAGTTGAATCTTACCATGACATAGCTTATTTTTCTTTGATAAAGGAGCGCAGGTGAACTGTGTCTTCTTAGATTTCCAAAAAGCATTCGACATGGTCTCCTACAAATTATTACTGCAAAAAGTAAAGTCTCTTAACCTTCCTAATTGCCTTTTTAACTGGATTACAGACTCTTTAAAAAATAGAAAACAGGCATGTTCTGGTCAGCGGGAAACATAGACGTAACGTTGGGTGACCCCCAGCGGTCTGTGCTGGAGTTTTTTCTGCTCTTAATATTTATAAATGATATTTCTGTTGGCATTGGATCGAGCATTCGCCTCTACACAGATGACTGTGTCATATACAGTGGTATTAGGACTGAATCGGACTGCCTGGCTTTGCAAGAGGACATTGATAGAATTTCACGGTGGTGCAAAAAGTGAGGAAGGAAGCTTAGCATTCATAAATGCTCCCAGATGACGTTCACTAGGAAGCGCCAGCCAGTGTCTTTTCCGTACTCAATCGGTGGTGTCGAAACTGAAGAAGAAGGAAGTAGCGAAGTATCTAGGTATTCAATTTTTTTCGTAATCTGTCATGGAGCGCCTACATGGACTTCATCACGGCCAAAGCCGACCGCATGTTAAACTTTTTGAAACGAAATTTCAGGGACTGTCCTCAAACTGGGAAGGCAACTCTGTTTAAGACTAACATTAGGCCGATACTGGAGTACGCCAGTGTTCTATGGGCACCCAAAACAGAGCTATCTGGGAGAAAAAAAAATATAGCAAGTACAGAGCAGGGCTGCTAGAATTGTCGCAAGAAGGCTGCAATTATAGAGAAAGTGCTACCGCTTTTAAAAAAAACAATAGTGGGGGCCACATTCCTTCAGAAGAAGACGTCTTCGCTTCAAGTTTCTTCATGCAATTTACCATGGTCAAACCGGGATTAATAAAGCAAAGTTTATTCAACCACGGAACTTTGTATCTAGGAGATTAGACCACTCAGAAAAAAATTAGGGAATCGACACCCCCGAACCAACGTTCTGAAATATTCAGTTTTTCCACACACTATATTAAAGAGTGGAATGACCTACAAAATGACACCGTTTCTATCTTGTCAAACTCACTTTTCTTTGACAGACCGCCACGACAGCTGGGCAGACTGACATGACTAGGAAAATGTTTTTATCCTTGCGACGAGAATTCGAGTTACTACTGGGCGTGATACTACTGAATGATTAGTTGTTCCCACTTTGAATATTTTATTACTCCGTAGTTGATAAAACTACATCTGTGTTGTTTTACTCATGTGCCACGCGGCAAATGAGAGTTAATGTTTTTGCTGTTAGCGCATATTTTCCTCAGCTGATGTTATTATCTGGCAGGTACCTGGAATGCCTGCAACCAATGTGGCTTTTATCATATATTTCGGGCTCGCTTTTGTTTATGAGTGTTTTCCTGTGCGCTTGCGTTTCCTTGTTTCTTTGATACATATGCAGAAGGGTATTTCTACCTTCACGACTGACTATGCACCCCCCCCCCCCCCCCCTCCCCCTGCAATAATGCCTTCGGGCGCTCCGGGGTAACCCAAAATAAATAAATATATATTTTTTTTTTTTTGTGGGGGGGGGGGGGGGCGGCGGAATTTTTGTAATATTTGCTATTCTCCCATTCTTTCGTGTGCACCGGGGGGACTACCCATGTCAAATTGCCCTCCGAGAAGGGGGAAGGGGGGCGGCCGCCTCCGTCGCCCCCCCCCCCCCCCCCCCTTGGATCCGCCCCTGATTCGGCCCTGACGATCCAGTCCAACCGCGAATGTTTGTACAGCATGGGGTCGGGCTGAGATCTGATCGTTGAACGCCGTAGAGGAGGCTAGTCAGCTGGCTATGTTGACACGTGTGTGTGTGTGTGTGTGCGTGTGTGTGTGTGTGTGCGTGTGCGTGTGCGTGTGCGTGTGCGTGTGTGTGTGTGTGTGTGTGTGTGGGGGGGGGGGGGGGGCGGGCGGGCCGGGGGGGGGGGGGGGCTGAAAAGGTGTGGGACTCTACTTCGTTTCACCTCAAAAAACGCTGACACCCACCAATATATATATATATCTTTTTTTTTTTTTTTTCCATGCGGTCTATTATGGTGTCCGAAGACTACGCAATAAACATTTTGCTACAGCGTCACGTATATTCTTCATACTATATTATTAAGCCCTTTAAGCCCAGATGCAGCCGCCGCTACGAGAGCTGGTAGGACCAATCAAACAGCGTCAAGAGCGCACCATCCTCATGGCCGTCATGTTTCTGTACGTGTTCTATCATCCCTGAACCAATCATGAACAGAAAAGGCCCAGTGACTTGCACTTTTGACGCTGCTTCATTAATTCCATTAGCTCGTTGCGTCAGCTCCGTCTGATACGTCTAAAAGGTCATCCCCCCCTCCCCCCGCCTCCCCCGTTCCAACGCCTCTGCCCACGAGATACGTGCAGTACGAGGTATACGTGCAGGTACCGCTTCTCATAAGCTGTTGTCACTAAACATACTCGCTAGATGACGCAAGCCGCCGCCCGATTTACAGGGTTCACCCGTATACGCATCCATCCATCCATCGTCGAGTAAAGGCCTCGTTGTTTTGGTGGGAAAGGCGGCATCACGACGACGACGAACCACCGCCGCGCGGGGAGAGCGGTGCGAGCGAGGGGAGGGTGCCTCGGTTGAACGTCCCTCGAGGAATCCGGTCTCTCCAGTTCGTTTGCAGGTCAGAGATGGGACGTCCGAGATCGGGAACGCGCTCCGACCCGTCGCGAGTGACTCGCCGCTCGCAGGCTCTGGGCCGGTGGCTTGCCGTCGAGCCACCGTCGCTTTCTCCGGACTCGATTGGCGCGCTCGCCGCTTCTATCACGAAATAAGCTACACTCGGTGAAATTCCCCAGAGTATACCCTCAACCAGCGGGGACACCTATTGTAGATCATACTCAGGACACGGTGTTCGCTGAGACAGTGTCTACAGATCTGTCTTTTGTATGGTGTACTGGCAGTGTGATAGAGGCTTCCCTGGACTCCAAATTTTCCTCGACCCTATGCTTTTCCAGGACTGTTGTATCGTGCCTGAGCACTTCCTTCGTATTCACATTATTGTTTACACGTTCAGTAGGCTCGTTTACCACTTTATTGCATCTTTGCCAATTGACTGAGAGGGCTTCCTCGGCTGAGCGTCCAGGGAGTGGGGTGGCGCCTTGAAGACAGAAAGTTTGATGACCCCTAGCATTAGGGTATCGGCCATTTTGGTACATAGTGCGACTTGTTGGGCTTTAGATAATGTGTCGGAAAGCTCGGGCAATATTAAGATTTGTTTTTTTTTTTTTTTTTTTTGTCGCGGACAGTTTTAGTTAGAGCCACTAAATATGAAGTTATGCTTAGAGCATACGCCCTCCATTGCCCGACTGTCTTGCGGGCGCCGCCATTTTGGTACCTAATGCAGAAAAAGCGATATCAGCGATCGTAACGATTTGAAAAAAAAAAATTCACTTCCCGAGCCTTAGACGCAGAGCTCATATGCGGGAGCTCATATGCGACATCGTTTGTGTCCTGTCGCGGACTCTTTCAACATTTCCTTGCAACGTTTCTGGCGATTTCAGATATACAGTTTTGGATGACGAACTGAGAACGACGATTTGAAGTACCGAGAACGCTGAAATGTTTCTCCGAAAGCGTACACACCGCGACACTGTTAGCGCGAACACGACATCGGCGCATTTTTGCACTTTACTACTAAATAGTATTAGCGAGCACGAAATTTTATCGCTTACATTATAGAACTAAATGAGCTCTTTCCGTAGCAATACTAACTTGGATGACATTCCTTGGTTTCAAAGAGAAAAACTGGAAAAACCGGCGATCGCTTGTTCGCGCTAACAGTGTCGCGCTCTGTACCTTTATTTAGCGGCTCGGTACGGTTCAAACATTTTTGGGAGGACGGAAAACTGTTTCCTACAGTTCCCGATAAGGTGTCAGATAACTGGCAACACTCGTTTTATGCACCAAGACGGCTCAAATGTCGTTACCACCTCAAACCCGTAATAAAAAAAAAAAAATATATATATATATATATATATATATATATATATATATATATATTTTTTTTTTTTTTTTTGCGGAACGTCGTTATTGTTGTTTTTTATGCCTTGAATTAAGATGTGTGTGCATCTGACATTTGCTTTACGGTACTTTATCGAGACGTACACGTTTCAAACGACAAAGGCATCGTTTCTTTCTTCGACAAACATATCTTCTAAGAACTACTCGGTCAGCGCATTCGTAATGCGTAAATCTTCAGAATTTTTTTTTTTTTCTCGATGGGCTTTTTTTTTTTTTTTTGTCGTGTCGCCGTCGCCGTTAGGCAGAAAACGGAAGCGTTACTCCAAGCACCGGTGGACGACACCGTTTTCACCTCAAGAACCATAGTAAAAATAGTCCGAATCCTCGCGGAGCGCTACTAATTTTCCCCTTTATGTAGTTTCAAACGCCAAGAGCATTGCTTCTACCTCCGACAAGCAAACCTCGCAAGAACTACTTCGCGCGGCAGATAAACACTGTGCAAAGATTTATTTCTTTTTCTTGAGGTGAAAACCCGACTTTTGTAGTCTTCGATGGTTCTTTCCGCGTGTGTCAGAACGCTCTTGGTTGCATTGAGCCTTCCACCGTCTTTGTTGCCCAGCGAAAGTAGCGGAATGGGAAGGGAAAAAAATTACCTGGCGGATTTTATATTTCCTTTTTCAATTACTTAAAAAGTAACCGCGATTTTTTTTCTTTTTTTATTCTAGAGTTATTGAGATGACAAGAAGCGCTTGTGTCTCTTTGGTGTGCCCTGCCTCCGAGCACGCGCTCGCCGCCTTCCCTCGTGCTTTGGCTTGCGTGTGCACGCTCGAAGCCCACGAGACGCGGAAGAAGTATTATCGAAGGCAGGAAACTCGGGCGCTGGAGGGGGGCAACAGCTAAGAGACCTCCCTGCCGTTCTCATCATCCTATCAGAGACTACAGATCTTTCTATACTTGGTTTCAGCTTAGGTCCGAGCGCGGCCGATGTTATGAGCCGAAGTGTCAATCAAACAGCGTAAAAAGCGCAGCGTCATGGCGTGCTCTCTACGCTTGACTAGTCGGCGGAAGAGCAGTGCACAGAGAGACGGCGAACACCGGCTGGTCCTATCAACTGCAGAGAGCTCGCCAAGACGTTGTGCTGTTTGATTGGCCCTTAGGCTCATAACATCGGCCGCGCTCGGACCAAAGCTGAAATGAAGGCGAAAAAAAAAAAAAACGCCGAGTCACTGTGCACACACGCCCAGCGTCTGATCTTCCGCACGAGAGAGCTACACTGCGCATGATCAGGACGTGTTCCGCAGCTCAACGGACAAACATGGCAGCGCCCAGAAGGCGGTTATTGAACTAGTCCACAGGCTGCAGACTCGTGTATGGTAGGCTCGTTACAAGTAATAAAAATGACTCGTAATTAATTACTGTTTGCAGCAATTTTGTAATAGTTTGATTGCTTTTTAATAGGGAGTAACCGCGAGAGTAATCTGACTACTTTTAAAACTGTACGAAAGTTCCTCGTATTAACCGTTACTAACTTCCCCTCCTTTTCCTAATGGCGCCTTTTGTTTCTACAAGTTTCTTAACCAAGGAATCCTCGAACCACCGTCTCCGATAGGAAGAGGATGACCTAACAAGACGGGTGTATATCATTCAGAAAATGAATAGTTCGTAACTCCGTCATTCTAATTGAATATTGAACAGATCGAAAGGCCCTTTTTCAAAACGGCAGAAAATTCTGTCATTTGGCGAATCTGAAGCAGTCGGAAGAGTAAGGGTCATTTACTTTTCCCGTCAAGTATAATCAAGTAATCTAATTTGATACGGTTTAACCGAGTGTAATTTTAATTGTAATCAATTGCTATTTGTTAGTAACGTGTACAATACTCTCCATAGGTTTTGCAGAAGAAAAAAAAAAACGGCAGGATATTTAAAGAACGACAGAGTATAAAAGATAAAAAAGTGGATGGGTGGCCTATAGTGTGTTAGCACACCGCAGATCGGAGCAGGTGGAGCGAAACGTCGCGCTGCAGAACCCACGGATCCTGGGTTCGATCCCCACCCCCTGCCCCTTCAATCTGGATGAGCATCGTACCGGCGTGCGGTCGTGTATACCACTGCTGCGTGGTGCACGTTAAAGACCCCAGGTTAGCGGTTGCACTGCACTGGCTAACTATATCATCTACAGCTGAGACACCAGACGCCCACACTGTTTAAACTAACCAAGTCCTGTTTGTTGACTCTCAAAGTGTGATACTTGCAGTTTGCTCTCTTAAAGATACTAAAAATATGCTTGTACACCAAATTCGATACAAACTTAACTCTGCTCTGCATGGGGGTCAAAATATAAAATTTTGTTGGGTACCCAGTCACATCGGCATACTAGGCAATGAAGAAGCCGACAAGGTTGCAGGGTCTGCCGGTAACCTTCCACAATCGCTGTCCTGTTTACCCTATCAAGATATTAAGCCCTTGGTGAAGTCTTCGATTCTTCATTTTTAACAATTGGAATGGGACAAGGAGTGCAATAACAAGCTCCATGTTACCAAACCTGCTTTGGGAGTTTGGGAAAGCTTTTCATGCAAGAGCCGACTTCATGAAACGTTGTTGTGCCGTCTGAGAATTGGACACTTTTATAACTCATAGGTATTTGCTTTTCGGAGAAGATCCACCAGTGTGTGATCAGTGTGGTGACAGGCTTACTGTTTTGCATATCTTGTGGCTGTGTCCCGGCCTTGAGCCCAAGCGCCGCATTCATCTCCCTGATTTTTTTCAACATCATATCCCATTTCATCCTGCTCTCCTTCTAGGAGAGAATCCTCTGGTCTCGTTTGAACGAGTAATAGAATTTCTTAATAGTACTGGCTTTTTACACCGACTCTAGCCTTTTGGTTAACCTTCTGTGAAACCCGTCCTCTAGTACAATGATCCTTACAATTAGTTTGGCGCAGATGGCCTCGTAGCTCTTGCGCCATAAACCCCCCAATATCTCTCTCTCTCTTTAAACTAACCAACAAACACAAAGAGGTCGGTGATACTCGAGGGAAACTCTTAGATTAGTTGAGCGTGTTTTGCATTGTTGCCGGCACTGAGGAGGCCGCACGCCGTGTCGCCCGCGCGCAATTCCTTCGAGGCAGCGCGGCCTTTGAAGGCGCGACCGTCTGCGCGACCGGCGTCGCTCCAAGCCCACTCCTTGACGAGAACGCGTCGCGTCCCCGTCCGACTCTGTTCGACGTCCGGGGCGCGCCAGACGTGCCGGGCAAGGCGGAAATGGTAGACGTCAGTAGGGGGGGGGGGACTTGTCCGACTTCAATGGTGTCGTTTCTCTTCAAAAGGGCCGGCTATTTTGAGACGCGGTCAAGCCAAGTCAAGCATGCATCCGCGCGCCGCGCATCGAAAGCAGACGAGACGCGACGCGTTCGTCGTCGTCTGCCGTTGTTGATGATGTTGATGCTTGGCGGACCACAAACAAACAGATGCGCTTCGTCAATACCACCTATACTCGTTTTCACCTCAAGAACCGTAGTAAAAAAAGTACGGCTTCTCGCGCAGCATTACTCATTTTCCTCTTTATGCTGAGAATTGAGATATATGTAGGTGCATTTTAGATTAGATATATGTTATCTTATCAAGATGTAGATATTCCAAACACCAAAAGCATCACTTCTGCCCCCGACAACCAAATCTTGTAAGAACTACTTCGCGCGGCGTATGAACATTGAGCAAAACTTCCTTTTTCTTGAGGTGAAAACGGGTATAGAAGAGAAGGACGGCACATGACGTCATTCTAAGTGGATCCCCGACCCGCCCTGGCAAACGCCCTGAAACTCGACGACTCGTCAAAAAGCGGTAGGTGGCGCTGCGTGCGTCCACGCCGCCATCTTGCTCACTTGGGGTGCGCTTGGACACGTCATAATCCGATTACGAAGCCTTGCTAAGGCGTCGTAATCGGATGATGGCCGCGTCCAAGCGCGCCCCACTGAGCAAGATGGCGGCGCCCTGAGACCGGACTTGCAAACGTGAGAGTTTGGCCAATGGGCGGAGCTTGTCGCCCGCTAGAACCAGCGTATTTCGCGATAACACAAAATGGCGTTAAAGGGGTCATGAAACGATTTTCCTACTTCTTCCTCCTTAGCTTTAATCCTCAACTCAAATGCGAACTGTGAAATCACGTGGTCGTGACATTCCTTCGGCACCGGTGCGATGACTCGTAGCTTCCACCGTGCTTTTTATGCACACCATAGAACTTGTCATTCCCCAGTGACAATAAGTCCCGTCAGGGCACTCATTGGCCACGAACGCGAATCCAAATATTCGTCGACGGATTGATTGTTGACGAGCGCATACGTCCGAGTGAGGCAGTTCTCGTGTCCAATGCGTGAGCTGGGCTCTGCTGACGTCAGTTTGGCTCCGATGACGCGCTTTTTGGAACCGCGGATGTATCATAGTGAAAAGGCGGAGGGCTTTCGAAGGCAAGAAGGTACAAAATAGTCCGCTATATTTTCAAATGTTCGTACCGAAAAGCTGACTTTTGGCTTTCTAGCCTCTTTCTTTTGGCCAACTAAACGATATGCAATTAGTGAAGTCCTAATTTAAAATCATTCATCCCAACCCAAAATTCGTTTCATGGGCCCTTTAAGTCCTTTTTTTTCTCGTTTATTCCCGAGAAATCGCATAGAATTCCTCTGAGTCAGAGCCCCAAAATGGCAGACGGAAGTAGTCATAATCCCCCGGTTGTCAGACTACGCTGCTGGGGTTGCCAGACTGTCAAAATATCCCAACTCTTTCGGTATGAACGAAGGGCGAGGGTAAGACGGGCCGGGGAGGAGGAAGCAGACGGAACGCTGGAGAAGAGAGGGGGAAACCTCCTTCTCTCTTTAGCGTTCCGTCTGCTTCCTCCTCCCTGGCCCGTCTTACCCTCGCCCTTCGTTCTTAGGTTGCAACGGACTATAGTCAAAGCTGTCTGTAGTAAAAAAAATTGTCATTTTTGCATGAGAAAGCAGATCTTTGTTTAAAAACAAAAACACCAAAAATACTTATTTCTTAACTTTTTTTCCCTTTTTTTTAGGAGTGCGATGGTATTGCGTATGATTTTTTATGTAATTTTTGTTATTAGAGATCGATGAAACGTGAGCGGTCTTTGAATGCAGCGATTAATTACAGGCCTAACAGAATACCGATGAGCGAGAAATCTTTTTATAACGCTCCTCGTAACCGTGAATTTAAGCAGGCTCACTCAGAGTGGAGTGGCGGAACGAAAACGAAACTCCATTTTGTGTTATCGCGAGGTCGGCTTGTTCTAGATAGACTTAGCGGGTCACAAGCTCCACCCATCCGCCAAACCTGGCACAAGCCTTGTCTTCTAAAGTGGTACTGACTCCGTTGGTTCGTCGGCCCCCATCCCGTGACGTGAAATGTGACGTTGACAACCGTAAACCTGTCGCTGCTCTTCAGGCTACACTGTCCCTCTTGCTATCATCAGGAAGGGTTGTTCCCTCCGCGTCGTCTGCATTCGGCTCCTGTGAACGGACTCTTTATTGGTCTTCTCGTGACGTCACTGGCTGGACCAGGAAGGAACAAACGTTGGGGTAGTTGGGGTTAGAAAATGTTTCGCTCCGCCGGCGTCACTAGCCCAAAGAGCTCGGGCAAGGCGGCGGCTCTCTTGGATGTGTCCTCTCTCCTCCTCCTCTGCCTATTTTGAACCGTGACGAGAACGGTGAGGGTAGTGGTGGAAGAAGGGTCTGCGGCAGACGTCTTCTCTCCTCCCCGCCCGTCCCTGTCCTCCTCTCCAGCGTCTGATTTGTTTCGGCGCAGTTGCCAGAGAAGTCGACCTTGGTGAGGAGGAAGGCATTCCGCGTCCTTTCCACCCGCGCGGGTTCACCACTTTTCAGGATGTAAACAAACGGGGGCGATGAGCCACTCTGCGGGTTCCTCTCTCTGCCGCAGGGTGGCGCTAGCTCCCGCGGCGCTGCGGTTAGCTGCGGCCGCATCGCGCCGCAGTAACTTTTGAAAGTAGCAAGTGCCGGCGTCCCAGAGGGAATGGGGGCCATTCGCTGGGAACGCTCGGTAGGATTGTCCGCAAACAAGTGTTCGCTGACACGCCTGCCGCCATTATAAAACGAGTGTTTGCATGTATGTATTTTTTTTTTTTTTTTTTTTTTTTTTACCGAAAGTCAGAGCGCAGCCGATATAACGAGCCGAGAGGCCAATCAAACGGAGCCATAAGCGCAACGTCTCTGCGTCTGCCGTCCTTTTCTCTGTGAGTGCTCATCCGCCGGCTCTTCCAATCAAGCGCAGAGAGAGCACCGTAACTTTACGCTTTTTGTATGTAGTACATGTGTGTGTGTGTGTGTGTCTTGTAGAGTTCTCTCTTTTGTTCAGTGTTCTCGTCGCCTTAATCACATTCTGTACTCGCTTTTGCGAAGAAAGTTACAGGCTCCTTTTAATACTTTCGTCTTCTGTACGCAACAGCTTTGCGTTCTGCAATGCGGCATCTTCTGTGTATTGCGTACTTACAGTGTAAATAGGGAGTTTTCGTAGACCGCGTTTCCCCCTCCGCTAAGCCCTCCGCAACGAAGAAGCCGCTACTACGCCTGCGCGCCGCTGGCTTTGGCTGTAGAGTTCCGGGTATCGTAGCGGGTTGCGGAGAGCTTTGCGGGACGGCGAAAACGATCTACGAAAACTCCCTAATAATTGTTGTTTCGGAAAATAAAGACACTTAAGACTGCTTACGAGTAGGAACGCGAAAGCATTCCTACACGCAGCGCGTTACTGCAAGCAGCGCGCCAGGTCTTCCTTTATCAGACGGCGCTACGGCGGTGACGTCACGCTCCCCCACTGCGCAGGCGCAGCGAACCCCGCCGGCTCCGTACGGCTTCCGTGACGACTCATCTGCGTTGCTGTGCTTTTCTTTGTGTTTTGTTTCCGAGGCGCGTCCGCCTTGATCTTGAGCGCCCCGCCGGCCTCCGTGACAAAGCATCTGCGTTGCTGTGCTTTTGGCCAATGGGAATGTAACTGCCGTTTCGCTGCTACAGACGGTTACAGACAACGCCGGCTTCGCTCCATGGGACAGTTAATGCGTTCGCATTAAAAATAATTACAGGAAGACACTTAAGACTGCTGAAGTGTAGGAATGCTTTCGCATTCCTGCATGCAGCGTATTCCTACGCCTATGCCACGCTGTCCTCCGCCCCGCTTCTCCGCGGCGCGACATCATAGCGTAGAACACGTGAAACTGTAGTGCAGAGGGAGAGAGCGGGAATTTCCCCCTCCTCTGAGCTGAGCCTCCGGCTATGCCTGACACGTGACTCAAAAAAGGGAGAGGAGCGCCCGCGCGCGCGCCACCCTCCCCCTTTTACCGGCGGGCGGGCCGCAGCGCCATGGAGAGGGCTTCCCTGTGGGGTGGCGTTCCGTGGAACTATGACGCATCGCAGCCAATGGCTGTTTGGGTGCCGTTTCGCTCAGCCACTGGGTAAATCGGCATTTCGCTCTCCTTTTTGCACGGTTACAGACGCCGCGGGAATTGAGGTCGCGTTTCTCGCGGTTACAGGCGTCTCCGGCTGCGCGCCATAAAACAGTTATTGCTTTCGCATTGAAAAAAAAAAAAAATTGAAAAAAAAAAAGTGGTGGGAAGGATTGGTGGCCTCGGAGCGTGGAGCGAAAGCTTGCTCCGCAGAACCTCCAGGATTCCCACCCCTTGTCGTTTCTATCTGGATCTGTTTCGTACCGGCACGTGTTCGTGTGATCGCTACTGCGTGGTGCATGTTAAAGACCACAGGTTAGCGGTTTCACTGCTCTGGTTAAATTTCTCATCTACAGCTGAGAGGCAGGTCACCTGTTGATGCGTACCAACTTCAAGTCTGTCTAAACATACAAACAACAGTCTTTTTTTTTTCTTTTTTTTTCGTCTTGCCAGTTTTGTCTGAATAAGTCGTGTGCGATTGCGCTGCTCAAAGTACTGCTGATCACGATACTCTTACTGTCGTATTTTGTTTCTACCCCCCCCCCCCCCTAATAATAAAAGACCATAAGAGCAATCGAAGTTATATGGCATAGAAACATTTTTAACTATTACCTTATAATCACTGACGGCTTAGGATCCGCATGGCCGTGGCTTGTTACCATCACGCTTCGTGACTGGTTCTTCGGCGATCCTGTTTGCTATTGCCGCCGTCCCATTGGCTGCAGAGTGATAATGAAATGCACGGGACCCGCCTCGCCCCGGTAAAGTGGCCGCCCCCTCCCCGCAGACATGGAGTCCGAGTGCTTCCCTGCGGTGCCGGTGTCCACGGCGACAGGCCAGTCAGCCGGCAGCGTGGTCATCAAGCAGGAGCCCATGTCCCCGCCGCCGGCAGTCTCCAGCCCTCCTCCACCGCCAGCTCCGACGTCGTCTTCGTCATCGCAGTCCAGACGGCACGCCTCTTCGTCGTCTCGACTCCTCAGCTCGGCGCTGTCGTCGGCGCCCTTGGCGGGACCCGGGGCGCTGACGTCGTGCGTGTCCACTTCGGGCCAGCCCCTTCAGCAGCAGCAGCAGCTTCAGCAGCAGAGCCTCCTCAAGCAGCCCACCATCGTGCTGGCGGCCGCCAGGTCGGAGCGACACCTGGTCTTTCCCAAGGTCAACATAAAGCTGGAACCCCGTGAGTGTTGTCTCTGCGACAAATGATACCGCAAGGGCGGCAACGAGAGCCCGCTGCTCGCCGTTCCTGTAACGTACCTTACGAAGAGCTCTCAAGAGAAACGTTACTTGCTAAATCACGTTACATTCGTTTGCCCAGAATTTAACGAGACCTCGCGTGTCGGGAAGGCTCTCGACGTATCTGGAGAGGAGGCCGCCCTTTGAATTGAATCGGTTTACAAGTGACCGGAAAGTTGTCAACACGCCTAGTAAATCCAGCGAGAATGTGCAAGTAAGGCCTGTTCACACATGCAGCGGAGCGCTACAAGCATAGCGCTGACCTCGCGCTAAGCGCGTGCTGACGGAAGCATTCACCAGCTTTATATCGCACCGTCAAAACTGTTGCTCATGGCAGACGATAAGTAGCTGACGGCACGTGAGAAGCGCTACATCAGCGCTTCGCTGCATGTGAGAACCGGCCTTAAGACTCACAAAGAGATATCATTCGAGTTGCGGGTTCGTGGAAAGTCCCCGGTCCACCGTGCACATCGCACGATACTAACTGCGATAGCATTGAGGGCTGTCCAAACAGCACACAGCAGATGGCGTTCCGTGACACAGCAGATGAAGTGTTTTCTAAATCGACGGCATATGCTGTACTCCGGTGTCCAGGGGAAGGGGGAGAAGGAGGAGGAGGAGGAGGAGTACTTCCCTCTGCTTGCGTCCATTACTAAGGCTTAGAGTCTGTTCATCACGTGGGTACGAACAGCCACTCACATGCTGTGCTGACTGTCGCCAATGCCTCCGCCGTTGTTATCGCTCCCCAATCTCTCCGAAAACACGAAAGGGGAAGAAAGGACAGCGAGGAGAAAAGCCGCTCTGTTTGCTTGGCTGATGCCCAAACGGAAAACGGACGCGCGCACAGCAACTTGCCCGGCATTAATGCCGATGCTGTGTCGCAGCACGCCATCTGCTGTTCCAAGTTCGGTAGGGGTTATGCAAATAGTGGTTCGAATCGAATAGCACTGCGTCATTCATAACCTTCACAGTGCAAGAGAAATCCACGCCAACCGTTGAGCTCCAAAACGTTTCCGGAACTCGGGAAAAAAAAAAAGAAAAAGAAAGACGTTTACAGTTTTTTGTAATGCTGAATTAGAGCACAGCTCTTGAGGGGGAGGAGAGAAGGGCACGGGGGGGAGGAAAGGGTACGGAGGGAAATTTACCGTGAAATTGTGGGACAATTTTCCGGTTAATTCCCCCGCTAAATTTAGTGGGGAAATTTCCCCGCTAAATTCGGCGGGGAAACTTCCGCACTAAATTTAGCGGAAAAAATTGCCCGCTAAATTTGGCGAAAAAATTTCTCCGCTAATTTTAGCTGGAAATTGTTTTTCCCTTAATTTAGCGGGAAAATTTTTCGCCAAATTTAGGCGCCGTGTGACGTCACGAGGGTGACGTCACACGTGACGTCATTATGGGAAACGTCCCAAAATGCAACGCGCGGTTACGCCGACGGCGACGCCGCTCAAGCCGGAAAGAACGCCTAAGAGCTGCGCTCGAAAAAAAGAATGAGGAGCCGATGAGTTATTTTTGTTTTTTTGTTTTTTTCTCCCGAGTCCCGGCAGTAACGATGAGTGCCTTCGTCAACAGAATTTTTTTTTTTTTTTTTTTTAAGGCAGCGGCTGCAAGCGGGAAGGAAAGCAATGGGCTCGCTTGGAAGGGTTGGGCATATATGATGCTATGGTCTGTGTCATAATCTGTGCATCCCCCGTCGCTTTGTATTCATACACCAACGTATTACTCTCACGTTGCGTCAAGGGGGTGGCGTTGCCTGTGTGGTGGCAATAATGAGAAAAAAAAAAGAGATTAATATATTTTTATTTCCTTTCTGGCTATTCCAGTGCAAATGGTGCACGTGTCCGGTTGTGAAGGCGGGCTTCCTTCAGAGAGTAAAAGACTTAGCCTTTTAATATGTATATTAGCAGTTCAGATTGAAACACTCGTTAAGTGATACAAGCCGTCGCTCGATGCGAAAGTTTTATTGACTATACTCATCCGTCCATTCATTCGGCATGCGCAGATGCAGAACCGGGTTTCGGCGCATGTTCATTGCCCGAAGCACCTGTGCACGAACATGCTGCCGAGACATCGTCTCTAAGACAAGCCTCTTGGCTTGTCTTAGAGACGATGTCAAGCTCCTCTTACAGACGATGTCTTGCAGACAACGCCGGTCTTACGAATATCGTCTAATGCATCGTAAGACACCATAGGGCATTGTAGGACATCTGCAAGAGAGAAATGTCCGTAAGACATCGTCAGCAAAACAAGCCTGCCTGTGTAGGGTCGTAATACCTGACCATTGCCCACTTTGTGCAACAGCATAGCACATGTACCATCATAATCATCATCATCAGTGGGAAAGGGGTACGATGATGACGATTCCTGTGCACCCAGAGCCGTTTATTGAGAGAGTTTGGCCATACATTGGTTTGAATAGGCGAGCATCTCGGGCCAACCACAGGCCGCGAAACAGCCCCTAGCGGTGGTCGCGTGCTCTAAATTTGTGCCAAAACTATACTTCGTTTCCCCTTATGTGCGAGCGAAGGCAAAACTGGAAGCGCGAGCACGGAAGCTCCGTGCGTTCAGGCTTTGCTCGAGCGCGCGAGCTGGGGAGAAATGCAAAAAGCGCTGGTCTCGCGCTTCTAGCTTTGGCTTCGCTCGCAGGTAAAGTGAAACGAAGTATAATTTGAGCCGTGCCGAGCGGAACTCCGCGTCTCAAGACGCTCGCGCACCCCACCCTTTGCACTGCTTTCTTTCAGCCAGTCTCAGGACGCTGTTCTAGCAGTGCAGACAAAGGCATGGGCACGAGCGCGTGGCTTTGGAAAGTGCCTCCTATGCACGAGGTCTCGTACAAACAATAGCGTTTCGCTGAGCTAGGCTCACGCGCCTGTGCCTTTGTCTTGCACCCTGTGTGAGGCGCCCTCTCAGTCGGAGCTCCGCAAACGATTCCCTGTCGGCTGCGCCGGTTTCCCCAACGAGCGACATTGGTCCCTTTGCAGCGTCGGGGTTCGTGCTCCCGCCGACGCCTCCGTCGAGCCACAGCAGCGACTCGGACGGCAGCCTGTCGCCCGTGCATAGCACGGACAACCGGACGCCCACGAGCTTCACAGCGGCCGCCACAACGGGCCCCGGCTCGGACGTGCCCGTGCCGCCGCACCAGGGCACGTCGCACCACCCGTCGTCGTCGTCGTCGTCCATGAGCCGCCGCAGCCAGTCACACTCGCGAGTCGCCGCGACGTCATCGTCATCGTCATCATCATCGTCGTCGTCGTCGTCGTCGTCGTCACGGGCATCGGGAAGCGGCGGGAGTCAGCTCATCAGCAGCCAGGCGGTGAGCGACAGGGTACTCGAGTCTCCTTGCTCCTCTACACACTTTAAAGTTATTTACACCCCTCAGGGCGTGACGAGGGCGCTCCAGTGGTTTACACTTATGGCTACACCTTTATAACACCCTTACTTGGCGTAATGCACCTTTTATAATCAAGAAGTGGGGCGCTGTTGAGATATGCAAATACTGGGGGAGCTCCAAAACGGATTCCGAAGAGATAGAAGACTGGAAGATTACTTATTTGTCGACGCACAATGTATAGAAATAGCAATGAAGAACCAAACTCTGTTATGGTTAGCTTATTTGGACATCAAGGGAGCGTACGATATTGTGAGCCAGGAAAAACTCTGGAGTCAGCTGAGGGAATATAACTTAGATGCAAATTTGGTTAGGTTTCCTCAGCAGGTGTATACAAACAATAAGGTAGTTATAACATGGGAAGCAGAAACTACAAAACCCGCAGCAATAAAAAGAGGGCTCAGGCAGGGCTCTCCACTGTCACCTCTGCTCTTCATCACATATCCCAGTGATATGGAAAAAAAATTAGAGCAGAGCAACTTAGGTTTTGATGCGAGTTATATGGAAGGAGAGAGAAATGTAGTACAGGTAATAACAGGACTGATTGATGTATGCGCACGACATAATACTTATGGCAGATAACCAGTATACGTTACAGGAACTAACTGAAATGTGCGGAGAGGAAGGGGACACCTAGGGCATGAGTTTCAGTAGTGGCGAATCTGTAGTGATTGCGTTTAACGACGAAGAGAGGGAACCCCTGAGAAAAATACAAATTTCTGGGAGCCATGGCTCAATGAGGGAAGGAAATATCTAGAGGGACATGAGGAGAATATAATTAGAAAAGGAAAAAGAAATTCATTTATTATGAAGGTCAAACCATTATTAACTATAATAGGTATGAAGTGGTCAGAGGTAAATAGAAAGGGGTGATGCTATCAGGACTGTCTTTTGGCAATGGAGTGCTGCGCATACAATCAGAGGTTCAATCAGAATTAGAATTTCGACAAAGAAGCGTATGTAGATTGAAACTGGGAACACATGGAAAGACACCAAACGGGAGAGTACAGGGAGTCGTGTTTTGAGAGCAGGGAGGCAATTAGTAAGTCGAAATTTGAACAAATGTTGACCGAAATGGATGAGACTCGGTGGGCACGGAAGCTATTCAAGTATTTATACATTAAAATTTTAAACAAAAAATGGACAAACCGAACTCGAAAGCGTACATTTAAACACCTACACACTAGTGATGGGGCTGAGCAGGCTACTTTAGTGGAAAAGGGAGCGAAAGAGGCAGAAAGAAAAATGTGGGAGGTAAGAATGCAGGAAAAGTCAGCTCTAGCAAGGTACAGGACATAAGAAAGGAAAATGTGTTGGATAATTCACTGGGAAGTTTTTTACTGTTTGAGGGGAGAACGGGAGTTTTGAGGACCAGGACGTATGGGGCTAAATTTTAGGAAAGAAACACATTATCTGCCGCCTGCCATAATGAGAGCGAGACGCAGCACTTGGTATAGAAGTGCACGGGGCGTAACGGATTTGGCCGGGGCCTTGGGTTTTGCTGGGAACGATGAAGAGAAAAGGATTACAGTCACAAAGTGGCGATTAGAAGATTGGTGGGAATTATCTAGGGAAAATTGAATGATGGACAACTAACTATAGAGACAGGCGGGATAGAGGAAAATTGGGACTCCCTCCCGCGTGCCTGCGGCCCAAAGTCTCAACCCTGCCCAACAGTGGGTTCGGTGCTGGGGTAACGCCGAAAAGGCTTCACCAGAGGAAAATTGGCGAAGGTCATCCTGGTGATACCCCACACTGCCTGGTGATAGGGGGAGAAAATTGGCTTAGAAGGGCGGGAGGGAATCATATGTTGGTCTTTTTTAGACTAAGGCTAGGTGGCGCAAGCTACCACCCGTTTCAAAGGGTATAGCCATTAACATCCATCCATCCATTGGTGCAACACCCTCTATCATCTGGGGGGGGGGGGGGGGTGAAAAGGGTGTGAAAGGGGTAGGGACTTAACCCATTGCGACACTTTTTTAACGCCCTTAATTCGATGATACGCCTTTTATAATTGTAAATTAGGGTTACTGCTGCATCGAACATATTTCAGTAGAAAAAATTCTTTGGTGATGGCTACTTTTTTTTTAGCGCTTTGAAAAATTCATTTTTATTTAACTATTCAGTACAAGTACTGCTGGAACACTCTTCATTTTCTGAGGGGTGTGAAAAGACATTGACTTACGCTCATGGCTGCCCTTCATTAGCACCTTTATTTTGACTTAATACACCCTTCGTAATTATGAAGTATGAAGAAAGATGAAAGATCGAACAGCCTTTATTTTCTGAAGAGTGTGCCGGTCTAGTGTCTTAAGCCTGGTTCAGACAGTAGCGTTCGCAGAACGACGAAAAACGACAGCAACGACAAAGTAACCGGTACAACTGTTTTCCGTATACGAAACTTGGCAAACAATGCAAGAGGTAGCTCTGTGAAGCAATCGTGAGTTACCACTGTCCCGCGGTGTTCCGGTCGTTGCTGTCGTTTTTGTAGCATTGAACGCAACCAACGGAAATCTGAGCCATGCGTTCACACACAGGGTTGCATCTTTCTAGCACCCTTATTTTTTAGTAATACCCTTTGCAATTGGTGTTGCGGTGCGGAGCACGAAAGCAACAACATATCCGCTTTAAAAAAGACGCAAAAAAAAAAACTTTAGCGGAGGTTAATTTAGAGTGCGTCGACAAAAACTAATTAAATGCACCAAGAGTTTTTTTTTTTAATTTTTTTTTAAGATACACTTTTTGGACTTTGAGATTTTATTCCCTATGTGAAACATTGCCGTGAAGAAAGTAGCATACTTGTAACCTTTGTAACTGCGGAGGCGATCGTCTGGGAATAAGTGCCTTCAACCGTCGAGTGTATACAAGGCAGTAGAGCAGTCAGCAGCTAAGGTTGATGCTGTGCACGAGAACGCTGAATGTGATCCGTGTTGCTTGTACACTTGTATGTCTAGAATGAATTTTTCTTTTGTGTGTTGCTGTAACCGGTTTGGAATGTTAGCCCTGGAATAAGCTGATCCATGCCCTTAATTAAGGATGTAAAACGTTTTAGTGTGTATACGGATATAGTACGACGCACGTGATCATTAGTATATCCTAGACTCACGCGCACGTGGGTGAGTCCGAGATCTACTAACAGTGCCGTCTTCCGCTGGCCTTGTCTTCTAAGTGGTATTGATCTGACACGCCCCGGCAGTGAAATAATATGGAAAAATGAGGACCCCCCCCCTTTTGGAAATCTTTAGGGTGTGACTATACAGTCTCAATGGCACGAAGTCACGATAGGCGTAGTCAGACGACATCGCAACGGGTACCTTAACTGGGAGCATGCATGGTACACCTCAGAATCACAGTGTCCTAGGCGTCTTGAGGAGATAGTCTTCGTTCGAAGGCAAGGCAGGCGGGATTGCCGGGACGAAACGCCGAAGAGTCCTGTCGGTTTCAGGTTGGGAGGATGATTCACAGGTGCGTTCTTTTTTTCGTTCTCAGAAAGGTGCCACGGGAGTGTTGGTCCTGACGGATGAAGAGAAGCGCACCCTGCTGGCGGAGGGTTACCCCATTCCTCAGCGGTTACCGCTCACAAAGGCCGAGGAACGCTCCCTCAAAAAGATACGGCGGAAAATTAAAAATAAGGTGAGTTTCCGAGTGGAAGACTCTTTCCATACACTCTTCAACCCCACGCTGTGAGTTACCGGCTCGCCAATCAACCACTTCCCTTTCATCACCCGTGTTTAATATTGAGGAGATCGATCACCCCCCCCGTCCATATATGTATACCCTGTGATGTGGCCTTGGTTCACGCGTCCCCACTTGATGTGTCTGTGTGTTCAGTGTGCGTGTTTCACGGGCTGGACTAGGGACGCCCAAGGACACCTAGCTCAGTTCGCTCACGTAGAAGAGAGGGTGTGTGTGGGGGAAAACGGGAGGGAAATTGTTCGTTTTGGAGGGAGCCGATTTCAATCACAATATGCTTGTAAAAAGCTGGTCGCCGCGTGTTCCTCCCCAACCGAGCGCATACGAAACGCTCAACACCCTGACCCGACTGTCTGTGCGTGGATACGAGCAGAAGCGTGATCACGCGACAAGATAGACGTACGATTGATTCATAGCTTCATCCGTTCTGTAAGCTTAGGGCGTGACGTCACACCGCTGCGGTGTCGCTGCTGTCGTTACGGCACGTGGGCAACGACGCGAATCCATGGTTTCTGCGCATGCCACCTGATCTGGGAAAACATGGATTTTTTTGTAGACAGCACATTGGCCTATAGCCTGCTGCTATGAATATTCAAGAAACGAAAGCTTGTCTGTCATCAACTGTTTTCCTTAAAAAATAATTTTAAAAAACCTCTTTTTTTTAACAAGGGAACGTTATTGCAAACACGATCCGGAGACTGGCAAGACGCGGGAGCGCCTTTCCGGCTCTGCAATGATGCGATCGATCCAGTGTTTACAAAGCTTGAATGAAACGAGAGAAGCTTCTAAAAGTCACGGACAACCCCCCCCCCCCCCATTTTTTTTTCCATTTTGCCCAGGCGATTTAATATGGTATCAGAAGACTACCCAATTAATATTTTACTACATTGTCACATATATTTTTAATAAAGCCAAAAAACGTAACTGCTCGAAACCGCATTAAGATGGCAATTTGGGCCAGTTGGTTCATGATCGAGGACAGGCGCTAAAAAACACAAGGACAAGAAGAGACGTAAACACTGACGCACTCGCAACTAACATTTATAAAAAAAAAAACGAATCCCATTATATAGCCGTGAAAAAAAAACAAAAACGCCAGGACTAGGCACGGGTCTACACCGTGCCTAGTCGTGACGAAGTTGTTTTTTTTTTTCACAAATATATAAGGGATTCGTTTTTTTTTTCAATAAATGTTAGTTGCGAGTGCGCCAGTGTTTACGTCTCTTCCTGTCCTTGTGTTTTTTCGGCGCCTGTCCTCGAGCTCGAAACCGAAACCGAAACCTGCGCGCGGAGGTCGGAGAAATATAGAGGAGGAGAATGTGCCGGAAGTCACGTGGCTACACCCACTGTAAACTTTTTTGCTCCGTTTTTTTTTTTTTTTTTTTTTTTTTTTTTTTGTCGCGCGCAGCAGATTATTTGCTTTGCGGGAACCGTTTGCCGTGCGATTTCTTTGCAGTTATGTTTGTTCCGCTCGCTGTTCTGCACCCAAGATGAGTTGTTTTGTACATTGAGGAGTTGGAGATGAGTAGTGAGTGCCCTTGGTGAATGCCCGTGATCGGCTCCGAAAAGAAAGCCCCCAAGATGTTGAGTGAAGAGCTGTTTCACAGGTTCTGCATCCGAAAGTGGCATTGTGCGGCAGAGCCTGCACAAGTGTCGCTTCGTCCAGAACATTTGTTTTTTACAATAATAATTATAAAAAAGGTGAAATTATTGCAAAATGTTTGACAAAAAAAAAAAAACAGTACGCTTACACTCTGGTTTGAACCTGGGTCCTCTGCCTGTGAAGTGGAGACCTTTCCACAGAACTACTGGGGGAACTCTTTCGTTTTTAGTAATGCAGCCGGTCGACTGTGGGTCGGAAAGTTTTGCCGACGATTTCTCTCCAGTAAAGGCACTCCCTAGGCTCGAAGTCGGGCAGCACCACGCATTGGCCACATTCGCACCTAGTAAAGAAATCGTACGCGTTCATATTCAACTCGAAGTACGCACTTCGTGCTTGACGTTTGCGCGAGCGGTGTCTTGAGCCACGAGAAGGGGCGACGTCTCGGCGACGTCTTCGTGCATATCGGCTTGGTAGTCGGGCGTGTCGTACGGAAGGAATTCCAATTCTGTTGATCGGTTCCAAACTTTCTCCTTCGAGAGAAGACAGATTCGCCGGTACCGCGAAAGACAGTTCTGAAGTAGAGGTCTCACACCCGTCGTCCGCTGCCATTACCGTCCAGCCCGCGAGTCCCACGATACGTGATACGACGCCATGTTGAGAATTACGCAGTAAACGCACAGAATGCTTCTGGTTCTCTGTGCAACTTTGTTTTTTTTTGTTTTTTTTGTCAATCAACTTATTTGCAGTTTTTTAGAAGCCACAAAAATTGGGTTTCATTTTGTTTCTATTTTTAGTATTGACTGTGTGCCTTCAATAAGCCACAACTTCGGTTAAGTTTGGTGGTTGTGTCTAAACCTTAGAAAACTGCCCGTGACCACGCAGAAGAGAGTGAGCGCGACTGAAACCGGCCAGTTGTCGATCGTCAGTTTTCGGGCGGAAAGAAACCGAATTTCAAGCCGCAAATTCTGTTCTGGGTAGTTGAGCTCTCATATGTCATTTTCAGATTGGTTTCAGATTGAGTTAGAAGCCAAGCCATTGATTAGGGACAATATTACACAATCCGGCATCTTCGGAAGAAGCTAATGTAAGCGATTTTGTCTCAGATATCCGCCCAGGAGAGTCGCCGGAAGAAGAAGGAGTACATGGACTCCTTAGAAAAGAAGTGAGTACTACTTCCTTTTACTCCCTCGGTTGGGGACCACAACGAAATTCCTCGGTCATTTTTTGTCCCCTGATTACCGACGGCTCTTTCGTTGACATTGACTGCAGTCGAGGGTCACTCTTTCGCGTGCCACGTTCAACTCTGCATGCTCTGAAAGTTTGCCAAGTGAGGGATTGCAGCTATGTTCAGTGGCAATGGTATAGTCCGTCGTGCCTGAAGCACGAGGCCCTTTATTGGTGTTAAACTATAAAATTTGAAAGTATCCCAGGAAACAAGTGCTCTTGAGAGCAGCACACGTGGTTCTGCGGACGTATTTATGATGTCCTAAAGTTCCATGGACGTCTTGTGGACATCTGCGCAAACCTGTATGTGCACATTTTTGAAAACCGGAGACGATGGACGAAAAAGGGGACAACACACAAAACGTCTCTATTGAGACGTTTTGTGTGTTGTACCCTTTTTCGTCCGTCGTCTCCGGTTTTCAAAAATGTGTAACATCGACCAGGTCGCCTGCCTACTTACTTTATCTTCAATCGGTATGTGCACTCCGACATCCTTCATTTGAGAGTGACGGTCACCGGTCGTCTTGTTTCTTGCAGAGTCGAAACGTTACTCAGTGAAAACCTGGAGTACAAGAAAAAGGTGGACGTTCTGGAGAGCAGCAACAGGTGAGCTCCTAAACACCTCTCCAGTGTTTACAGATCTTTAGCTTCGCGTGCCATTTCCACAGTTCAGCAGGCGCGTGCTTGTGGCAGTTCGGAAGGCGGGCATATCAAGCACCATGGGCATGAAGGCTGAACCATGGCACGGGCCAATAAGCCTGTTGCTCGTAACGGTTTATACCAGGGGCCTCGAAACCCCGGCCCGCGGGCCAGAAACGGCCCGCGGCTGGCCGCGTTCCTTCCGGGACGCCCTTCCCACGGCCCGCTTCCAGCAAGCCTGCTGCTACCGACACGCAAAAATAAGCTCGTTATATAAAACGGCGCCGCGACGCGCACCAAACGCGCACATGAAGAAGCGGAGAATGCAACTATATTTTTTTATACTTTAAATTTCTATATTTATATTCTGGCCCTCGAGATTGCGATCGCCCCTCAAATCAAACCCTTGATAAAAAAAAAAAAAAAATCAGGTTTTTGGTTAACTGAAACCGAGGGATCTTCTCTGACGAGCTTTCTTTGGACCCTCGCGAGTGCTGTAACGCGTGGGGCAAATTCGAGGCTCTGCCCCTGGCACGAAGACTGTCAAGGTACCACGAGCTTCCCTCAGGTATGAGTGTCTGGTGGCAATGCGCGAAACTGTTAACCCAAACACGACCTCGGCAATGTTTTTTTTGTTTTTTTTTTTGTATTTGTTTACATTTTATTTTGACACGGCGTTGACGAACAATGAATTCAACAGTTTATGTTAGTGCCGCGATGAGTAATCTCCACCGCAGGAGTCACTGGCAGGATCAGAAATGCAGGGCGTCTCTTTCGGATGCTTGCAGCCTCCGCTCGTTTCCTTTCGTCGTGCTCCGGCTGCTTTGGTTGCTGCGGCTTTCCTCGAGCTTTACGAGACGTCGAAGCGCTATCGAAGGGTATCTGGAAGTGAGGCAGCTGAGGGACCTATCTACCCTTCTAACATCGTCAGTGCCTTCAAATATGGTGCCTGGAACGCGTCTCCGACCGATGTGGTTTACCGCGTCTAAAAAAGGATAAAAAAGCGATTTCTTGATTTCCGCTTGATGACGTCATAGAAGTGTCATGCTGCCGCCGGCCGCGGTCCTGGCGGGGTAATCAGCAGCGCTAGTGGGTGTGGCAGACGTCCGCTGCAGGGTCGCTCTCCTTGACAGTCCCCGCGCAAGTTTCGGCAGCCGGGAGTTGGGACGCTGCGACTACAGCGACGCTCGAGTTTCTTCGTTGCTTTTTGCGCTGGAATTTCTACGACCGATCACCAACAGGATGGCCCTACATCCGACAGCATGGCACTCTCGTTTTTGTGGCGTCGTTTGTTTGCCACTATATCGAGACCCCTTTGGATGCGTTGGCGCTGAAATAGGACGCTTAACACACCAGTCAGAGACGCGTTCCATGCACCGTATATACACTCCTACCTCCGATAACAGGGAATTTTAGGAAACTGTTTTTGCACACCCGATACGGTACGAGTGGCCCTCCGGTACGCACTACGCATATGCGAGTGTTCTGTGGTAGCGCGTGCGCAGTTCGTACTGGAGGACCCATCGTACAGTATCGGATGTGCAAAGAACGGTTCCCTAAAATTTCCTAGTAGGGAGTTTTAGGGAACCGTCTTTGCACATTCGATACGGTACGATGAGCCCTCCGGTACGAACTGCGCATATGGGAGACTTCTGGGAAGCGCATGCGCAGTTCGAACCGGAGGGCCTATCGTACCCTATCGGATGTGCAAAAACGGTTCCCTAAAATTTCCTAGTAGGGAGTTTTAGGGAACCGTCTTTGCACATCCGATACGGTACGATGAGCCCTCCGGTACGAACTGCGCATATGGGAGACTTCTGGGGTAGCGCATGCGCAGTTCGTACCGGAGGGCCCATCGTACCCTATCGGATGTGCAAAGAACGGTTCCCTAAAATTTCCTAGTAGGGAGTTTTAGGGAACCGTCTTTGCACATCCGATACGGTACGATGAGCCCTCCGGTACGAACTGCGCATATGGGAGACTTCTGGGGTAGCGCATGCGCAGTTCGTACCGGAGGGCCTATCGTACCCTATCGGATGTGCAAAAACGGTTCCCTAAAATTTCCTAGTAGGGAGTTTTAAGGAACCGTCTTTGCACATCCGATACGGTACGATGAGCCCTCCGGTACGAACTGCGCATATGGGAGACTTCTGGGGTAGCGCATGCACAGTTCGTACCGGAGGGCCCATCGTACCCTATCGGATGTGCAAAAACGGTTCCCTAAAACTCCCTAATGTTTTGGCGTCTCGTGAGCCCCGTGCGCGCAAGCGCGGTGAAAAGCGACCTGCGGATGGGCGTCCCCACTAACGATATGAGCTCAAACACCCGATCTGGCCTTTGTTCTGCGTCTGCGGTCTCCACAAGCTTTGTTATCTCTCGAGTTGTCAAATAGCCACGAAGTATGGGACCTCGACTTCGCGTTCCATTCCTTTGCCGAGAGCAAGTCGTCTGCTTCTTGCACGGGAGGTGCGGTGACGTTAGAGCAACGCCGAGTTTTGATTGGCTTTGATTGAAAGTATGGTGGGTAGAGCTCAATGCTAGATGCCTTGAGGTCTACCCGCAATTTTGTTTTTCCAATCATCCAATTAAAGTTTGGCGCTCTAACATAGTCTCAACCCCTTTGCGGGAAGCAGACGAACTGGCACTCCTCCGCATATGCGGAGCGCAAGATTATCTGCTTCTAGCACTGCGGTTGCGACGATGTCAGGACGCCGAGCTCCTATTGGCTGATTAAAAAAAAAAATAGTGGGTAGAACTCA
Source organism: Ixodes persulcatus (assembly GCA_013358835.2). Lineage (NCBI taxonomy): Eukaryota > Metazoa > Arthropoda > Arachnida > Ixodida > Ixodidae > Ixodes > Ixodes persulcatus. The sequence goes on along the minus strand of JABSTQ010009491.1, from coordinate 458,582 downwards.
AAGCATCTAGCATTGAGGTATACCCACTATACTTACAATCAAAGCCAGTCAGAGTTCGGCGTTGTTATGACGTCACCACAACTCCTGCACAAGAAGCAGACGACTTGTTCTCCGCATGGTTCGGACCTCTCTCGAAACCTGGATGGGTATGGGCTAAACAAAAAAACACGAACTGTTTCAGCTCACATTGTCCATAATGGTACGTCGGATCGATGAGTGATCCCTTTGTCCCCCCAACTTCGCAGGTCCCTGCTGTCGCAGTTACAGCGGCTCCAGCTCTTGCTGGGCGGAGAGTGCTCCGGCAAGTCTACGGCGTCCAGGTGTGCAGCCGCAGCCACGGTGGGTGAACTTCAGCACCGCTGCCGCACTCGTAAGAAATCTGGAGTGCCTACTATCCTGCAAATCACTCGGGAAAGCCAATGGCTGCAACGTACGAAAGAAGCTCGGCCAATGTCGGGGACGAAAATGTGTGTTAGACCTCAGAAAGCAATCTGCGATGCGAAACTGAGCATGGCGCGTCACTGTGCACAGTGACACAGCGCACGGTGTTTTTCTTCTTTTTTAGGTTTAAAGATTAAAGACATTTTTTACCTCGACATTCGCCTAGCTTCCTTCGAATATAGCAGTGATTGGCTTTCCCAAGTACCTTGGGAAAGAGTGGGCACTCCAGATGTCGTAGCAGAGTGTTATTATTGTTCGCGGTTTGTGGTCGGCCAAAAGTTTGTGGTCCGCGTTCGGCCAATGGCGTTCCTTCGTTTCTGTGCCATTGTCCCCATGATTGGCCCAACTCTCCGTGGTATAAATGGACTGCTCGATCGAGGTGTCACACGGTGGCCAGCATTTCTACAGCATGTAAACTAACGCTTTTGAAGTACTCAACGTTACTAAAACCCTCAGTTGGGAAACTCACCCTTGAAACCTGGGCCGCTGGCGTCCACCGAGACCGAGCTAAATACGATAACAGCGCCGCCCTTTAGCGACGAGTTGAAACATAAAAGTTGCTTTACATAGCTACTGCGAGATGGCCCTGCGAGATGGCGCCGCCGGCCCTTGCCCGACTCGACGTGCAGCCGTGCAGTTCGCAGAGTGGACGCTGCGGGAGAAATGGCGGCGTTGCGATCGCCATTAGCTCGGTTCTCGAGTACGGATCGGAGCCACTTTTTTAAAGCAGGCTCTATGGCAGTTTCCCAACTGAGTGGTTCTAGTAACGTTGAAGTATTTTATGGACGGCCCGCAAAATTCGGTTTCCCTATGTATCGTGCTGCGATTTACTACAGAGGTGGAAGCAGGTAGTTGAAGTTTACAGTAAAAAAAAATAAAATAATAATAATAAAACATTTATTTTGTTAAAAAAATACCAGAAACGTGTTTTGGGCAATCAACACCGCCGCTTCGCAGACGATGTTCGCGTAGTGACATGTGCTGCCGGTAGATGGCGTATGCCACGTCGAGGGAGTAACGAGGGAGCCCCGGCCATTGCGGGTAAGGGGTCAGGGTCATGACCACTGATCTCTATGACAATTGCTGGATCGCGTTTGACCAGCTCTGCCTATGGACCGGAATGCGGCCACGGTCGGCCATCTTTAGGTCGAGTTATATCATCTCTAGCCATCATAGTAATATGGCGGACAACGCAATGGCGGCAGGCTGCCATAAAATAGCCGTAGATCTAGTACACTGTACCGTTGGTGACATTTCGTGCTTGATTGAAGTTGTTCGACGAAGCAGGTTCTTGAAACACGGCGTGAACGGTAGCCTCGTCTTTGAGGACCCGGCGAAAGTTCTACGAAAGCGCAGCACCGGGGGAAAGCAGCGCAGCTCGCATCGAAAGCAGACTACGTACCGGCGTCTGCTTTCGATGCTTCTTTCGATGCGACTTTCGATGCGTGCTGTGCTGCTTTTCCCCGGTACTGCGCGATTTCGTGAAAATTTCACCGGATCCTCAAAGACGGGCTACCGTTCACGCCGGGTTTTAAAAACATGTTTCGTCAAACAATTTCAATCAATCACGGAATATCACCCACGCTATTTTGATGGCAGCCTGCCACCACAACTGCCAAAACGCCGTCTGCCATGGATGGATGATGGTGGCTGCCAAGTGGCTTCAGCACCTGTATCTTGGCTAGAGGTGATATAACTCGACCTAAAGATGGCCGCCAGTGATCGCATTCGCGGAGCGGGCAAACGCAATCCAGCAATTGTCATTGAGATCAGTGGTCATGACGGATGATCCCGCAAAAGAACCCTAATCGGGCGGCGCTCCCGCTTCTTGCTTCGTGGTTCCTTCTGCTTCCTTCTGTTTTCTTCTCGACTAATGCCGCGACTTTATGGGCTGATGACCGATAACAAGATACTCGGAGCTCGCCGCGACCTGCGATAGCTGTCGGTGTCTGTGGCGAACGTGCTACTCGCGATGACGATACGCTCTTCAAGTGCTGCGTTCCCCATGGCAAAATCTCCGCCTCTCTTTGGCGCGATTCAGAGAGTTTGAATTGACATTTTAAATTCATTCTTCGCTGACTTGCCGCAGGCAGCTATCGTTGCTGTACTTTCGCTTCTGTATACTTAACTGCACCGATTACACCGTGCAACGACAACAATCTATAGAGTCGCGAACTGGCAGAACTGGCTGTTGTAAAATAGTGTACATAAAAAAAAAAAAAATCACAAATCGATGCTCTTTTTGTTTTTTCGGCGTCGGGTGGGGTTTAGAATTAATGCGAGAAAGCACAGCGGGCAGAAGGTGAACCGGTTGGCGCAAGCGTGATCCTCAACCGCGCGAGAAGGACCCCAGCCAATTCAAACTAGCTTCACTCTTTGACTCCTTTTCGTAAAGTTCCGCTAACCATCGTTGTGGAAACGCGCAAGACACGGAGCGGGTCCTCTGCCGCCATTCGCTTCTAAGGGCTGCTCATTTCAGTGCCGTGCTCAAGGTCTCCCACCGGTGGCAGGGGGTAGGGGAGGGGGGTTAGTGAGACATATTTTGACAAGCAGCTTGCCTTTAAACTATAATAACACGCATATGCATACACCCGCTGCCACAGCGTTCGTCTGTGTCAGCGTCTGGCTGACGCAGCCGGGCGCTATGCGGAGCGCAAGTTCCTCTGCTTCTTTTGCAGGGGTTACGGGGACGTCAGAACGCCGACCTCTGATTGGCTCTGATTGAATGATAGTAGGTAGACCTCAAGGCATGCTTGCTTTGAGGTCTACCCACTATCCTTCCAATCAGAGCCAATCAAAGCTCGGCGTTCTGACGTCACCACAACCCCTGCAAAAGTAGCAGACGAACTTTCGTTCCGCTATACGTCAGAAACACGCCCAGCAAATTTATGTCTTACCCATAAATTTAGTTCTCAACTTCTCCGCTAGAGGCTAGGTGGCGCAAGTCGCCACCCGATTCAAAGGGTTTAGCCTCATCCATCCATCCTTGACGCTCCTCAAAAGACACGCGAAAACGCATCGAGGGGCTCTACTTTTTCGCGCATCGCTCTGCAGACTCGGTAATTCGTCATTTTCTGCGCTTTTCTTATATCATAGGAAAGCGGGAAATGTATGAAATATGGTGGAGGTAAACCCCCGACACTGGGTTGCGAAAACGTAAAAAAAGAAAAAAAAAACGGCAAGGCGCCACGTGGTGTGCACACTGATAATACACATCATGCGAAAGACAGTCTGTGCGGACACTGTCTGAAGTATGTTTCCTTCCTCCTACGACACTGTCTGCAGAAATGTTCGAAGTGAACAGGCTTCGAATATGCCTGGGACCCGTTCGCAGATACTTGAGGCATCTCGCCTGCAGCGAACAAACACCTTGTCTTTTATAGGATGCACGAGCAGTTTGTCGTCTGCTTTACCCTCAGCTCATAACGCAAGAATCGTCTGTTTCTCCACGCCGAGGCGTCGTGCTAGGAAATGCCTTAATTTGACTCTCCCCCCCCCCCTCTTTCTCCCCCCTTTTCTAGAGAATGGACCTGGAGACAGAAGACGAACCCGTCGACGTTATATAACGGTGAGTGGGTCTGGGTTTAGTGTGATAGCATTTCTTAAGGCCCGTCTTATCGGTCGTCTTATATATAGCCAGCCGGTAACAGCCAGGCGGCGCCAGCAGAGTGAGAGCCCACGGTTATACCCTGCCTCGTTGTAACTTGGCAAAGGGTAAACAATAAGCCCCACATTGCGTGTCGACGGCTTCGATATCCGCTACGTATACGAGCGCAACGCACACACATTGGCACATGACGTAGCGAAAAACCTGATACTTCTTCGTAGTAAAAGCGCACTCCGGTGATACGTAGTCACGTTCCGATTGTCCCGTCGTGGGCGTAGCTTCCGCCGTACTGGCATGTTATGCGATCACGGCTTCCTGGCATACCCAATGTTTCTTGCTTCAGTCACTACATAGCGCCAAACCAAACAGCATTGCAAACTGCCTATAGGATTATAAAAAAAAAAAAAGAAGACAGCAAATCTTTTGCTAACTGGTACATTATCTAACAACCCGGAGAAGTGCGGGCAGATCATTCCAGGGACTGGAATGATCGGCCCTCTGACGCCGTGCACCACTCCAACCTCATTCATTTCAACATAGCCATTGAGTACGTCATCCATTGCGGCCATCCTCATGTAATACCCCATGTCTGCGGCATTTGAGGTATTATAAATAAATAAATATATAATTAAATAAAATATTTCACGAAAGTTGCAAGAAGCGGTACTATGGTGTGGGTTGTTTGTGCTCCTAGTTCGCGAGACGTAAATCGCCAAGAGCGCCTCCTTCCGGCGCTACGTGCGTTATTGGTTGTCTAATATTGAGCCTATATATTTTTGTTTCAGCTTTCATCTTAGCAGCAATGTACTCCTTCCTTCATCACGAAATCGCCGAGGAAAAGAAACAAAAAGGAAAGAAATTCCGCTCGTCGTTTTTTCTTGTTGCATCGAATGTTCTCGGACGCTATTTAAAAAGTCACCACGTCCCCCCGTCTGCAACAAGCACGCAGGCCAGAAAGAGCCTTTTTCAAGCTGCGACGACCAAGTGCCTTTTCGACGGAGTTCTGCGACCAAGTCTACGTTGGACCAAGTTCACGCTCGACGACGTTTCCAGGCGACAAAGTGCGTTTCAATCGAGTATTTTTTTTTTTTTTAAGCTGTCTTCTGTTTAGCGAGATTTATGTTGAGCCAACATTGCCTTCAACCGAATCTCATTCGACGGAACATGTGAAACAAGTGAAACATGTCTTGTTGGTCGCTGCGGAGAATCATTGCGGATGGAAAAAAGAAAAATGCTTGAGCGAAGGAGAGCGAGTGTGCCAAAACGCAGTGGTCAAAAAAAAAAGTAACCGCAACTTGTTTTGCAAATATTTTTTTGTCGAGTGTGTGAGTGCGCGTGTGTCCTTTCTTTTTTCCCCATTCGTGACTTTTTTTTTTCTTCTTTTTATTCAATCATTGTTGGAAAAACACTTTTGTGTCATCTTCTCTTCGAAGGGGTGTTCCATTATGTGAGAAAACGTTCGTGTTTTTTCTTCTCCACTGTTTTTTTTTTTTTTTTTTGTGCCTTGCGTAATCACGCGCTTCTACATTTCGTTTTGTAAATATATCGCGGGTGCACTCAATGTTGCCAGACTATTGTCAGGTTTCCGTCGAACCACCAAAGTTTTCATCGTTACCCGACAAAGTGCCTCCTTTTTTTCTTTTTTTTTATATACGTGGTGAATATTTTCTGTGTCTTCACTCGATTGTCATTTCTGGCGGTCGTTTTGATTTCTTTGTTCCATTTCCACTCCTTAAAATGGAACTAGTTTTTTTTTTATTTATAGGGGTGTTCCATTATGTGAGAAAACGTTCGTGTTTTTTCTTCTCCACTGTTTTTTTTTTTTTTTTGTGCCTTGCGTAATCACGCGCTTCTACATTTCGTTTTGTAAATATATCGCGGGTGCACTCAATGTTGCCAGACTATTGTCAGGTTTCCGTCGAACCACCAAAGTTTTCATCGTTACCCGACAAAGTGCCTCCTTTTTTTCTTTTTTTTTTTATATACGTGGTGAATATTTTCTGTGTCTTCACTCGATTGTCATTTCTGGCGGTCGTTTTGATTTCTTTGTTCCATTTCCACTCCTTAAAATGGAACTAGTTTTTTTTTTCTTTTTCTCGCTTGTTTTGGGGTTTTGGGTTTGGTTTCTAGTGTGTGGAATATTGTGTTTTCACTTTGCAAGCTAATGATTTTTTTTTTTCTGTGGATGTTACTATTTGCTCATTTACTTTACTTTTGACGATGTGTGCGCGCGAGAAGTTGACGACACAGATTGAGAAGAAACCGAAAAATAACTAGTCCCGCGAACAATCTGTAAGTGAGCTGCTTTTCATCATGATGTCTGGTCTAGAGTCTTGAGCGCCACGGTTGATTCCATGGTCTGACGCCCGGCCTTCTTTTATCATCCTTGGCCACACGATTGTCACCATCTGTTCGTTATCGTGACTCCGGTTGTGCGAAATATTGAATTAATAGATTAGTAGATTGGAGCGGGGTGCTCCAACAAGTGGGCCCTGATACGGCTTGTGCAATCCCTTCCCCACTTAAAACTGTTCCTCTCGATTATTTTAATATATTTCGTTTTTGCCTTCTCGCTGTGCTCGAAACTTCCGCCACAGAGGTGCCATGATGCGGATGACGATGGACCTTTTTTCGTGAAGAGTTCTGAGCTTGCGGATTTGCGTTGCGGCGAAACCTCGAACTTCGATTGGCGTCCGAAAGGGGGAGTTGCACCACCTCTTCTCTGAGCCGCGGAGGAGGCCGAAAGGGGTAGCACTCCCCCCCCTTCTCAACGCCAATTCTAGTTCGAACTTTCGCCGCTTAGTGTCGTCCTAATGCACAATAAAATGGGAAAGAAAGGGTCCATTACCGTCGCAGAGCTCTCCATTCACAAGCTTGGCCAGTGCAATTTCTTTTTTTTTTTTTTTACAGATTTTCGGGATACATTGCGGGGGTTTAGTTATCTAGCATTATACGAAATGTAAGCAGGCGTACTTGTGTCTCGGTAGTTCTTTCTTTCTTTTTTTTTTTTTTCGTCGTGTTAATACAATGGTGCCGGCGTTCCTTAGCCTTTGTCTCACGGGCATTTCAAAGCAGCCCCTTCCAAGCGTCATCACTCACCAGCTGTCCGCACTTGTAGACTCAGAAACGTTCCGAACCGGTTAAACATGTCGCACGGACGGACTTTTTTTTTTTTTGTGCTCAATTGATTGCTTTTATGGGAATATTTGGTAGAGGAGAAGACCGGACTGCAGCAATTAGCTATTCATTCCGCAGGAAATAATTTTGCGAAACTACCTCAAAACCGAGGAAATATTTTTTTTTTTTGCAAGTTTTTTTTTTAAAGACGCGGTGTCTCGGTCAAGAACCCTGCTTCGCGTATTGCACTCAACCTGTCCCGGCCTTCTTTGTCCAGCGCATCTTGACGAACTTCCTTCCAGACTAGTCCGTCGCGAATGCTTTAGATAGTGAGACGCGTTCGTCGACATTTCTGTTCTCAAAATCTTTGTCCGTCCTTCAAAAAACGACAACGTTTCGTGCCAGGGTTTTCTTTTTGAGAGCACTGATGCGAGTCTTTAACACGCAGGTAAATTTTTTGAAGTGTTGTCACGATGCTCGCGGATGCGAATCACTGACGCGGTGCAATGTTTTTACTCTTCGTGGGGAGGGGGGGGGGGGGGGGGGGGGCAGTGGTCTCTATGGTTAGCCCTTTGACGACCCTTTCTCATCTTCGCTCGGCGACGAAGGAAATGAACCAAAAGTGCCTTCTCTGTCCCGAGACCACGTGAAGGCGATGGTCCGGCAAAAAGGCCACACCGCGCAGAGATCATCATGAGCGATAATGATGATCATGTTGACGATGCTGACGGCTGCCCAGCGTCGCCGACGCTGTCTTGCGAAGTATCGCTCCACGTGAGAGGGCCTTCAAAGGGAGTGCCTTTCGGCTGAGACCTTTCTCGAGACCTTTTCTGGCCATCCCAACTACCGATGGACGTTGTCAGCTTACACGTATCGGACCGTTGTATCCCGAGTTGCAGTGTGTACATAGAAGCGAGCCTTGAGGACGTGCGCGTGCCGATCTTGACGACGTCTGCTAACTGTCCGGACGGCAAAGACCTGCCGCTATGGTTTGCGGCGGCTGGACCATGTCCTGCAGTTGTTCGTCCCCCTACCGTCTCTATCTTGGAGGCTCCTATGTTCCTCCTGGTGGAGAGTTGGTCTCGGGGGATCGGCCCGCGGATGCATGCCGCAGCTGAGGTCAGAGCCAAAGTGGCACCAGGCGGCGGTCACGGGCTGTCTCCACCGACGGGCTTCGCTCTCCAGCACTCAGCATTGGCTATTCTGCCTACTCTGGCACCTAGTCCAGCGTACTCGCCTTGACGTTTAGTCTCGACGACGGTGCCGCAAAGCTTTGTTTTGGGGAAGGAACTTAAAAAAAAAAAAAAACAGAAACGGTGTTCCTCGCACTTCTTAACCTCTCTGGAGAATCGATGCTGAGATGAATTTTGTCTAACTGCTTTAGTATCTAGAAATTTATAGCGTGTCAAAAAAGAAAAAAAAAATGTAGTCTCGACTGTGAAAATCTCAACTCTGATGCCATCGAGTGTATATGAAAAAAGAAAAGAAAGAAAGACTTGAATTTTTTTTTTTTGCGAAAGTACTTGGAAATTTTACGGGATGCCATTCTTGTAAATACTTATGAGAGCAAACGATCGTCCCTTCTATTCATGACTCTATATACATACAAAATATATCTAAATATATATTTATACAAATACATAAATATATATATGTATACATATATATGTCCGCGCTACGTATATAAACGTTGTGGCGCGTTGAGAAATAGTATAACGCATTCTATTTTTTGACAGCCCCTTTGTTTCCCAACCCCTCTGTTGACTCCGCGACGGACGTTCTGGCTTGGCTTGGCTCGGTCTTCCTTTAGCTTTGTAAAGAAATTCCGTGGGGTGACTCGTTTCTGTCTAAGACATTCCGCGACAATGTATCACGCCACGTGACCCGCGTAAACTAAATCCATTATTTTTTGTTTTCAGGTGGTAAAATGACTTTGTGCACATATCGGTCATCTCTGTTTGATGTTCATTGCATTCTCATTGCATCAGTTGTTAGTTTTGGTGACACGCACAAGGAGATCACATTGTGTATATACAAGTTTACAATTGAGGGAAAGAAAAGCAGATCTAGTAGGAAAGTTATTTATATTTTTTTTTCCTGTCACTCGGAAAGACGAAAACATATCACACATGCATATTTTTCGGCGTGTTCTGCTCTTGCGAGTCTTTTTTTTTTTTTCCTTGCCACTTTCAGCAATTTGTTTTTGCTCTTTTTCGCACATAACAATGTTGAGAAGCTAAGATGAAGTTGCGAAAGAAACGTTGGAGCCAGTCAGCTGGATGCAGTGCGCGTAAAATGTGACTTTTTTTTTTTTTTACGTGTGTATGCGTTTTATTTTTTATTTCTTTGGTAAGTTTTATTAAGTCTTGGGACCAGACTTCCGGTTAAGATGTTAAATTAGCATGCTACAAGAGACTTCCCAGTATTTGTTTCTATCAGGTGATCTGCGCGAAGCAAAAGTCACCAACTAGCTGAAGCACTTGTTTTCTTAGGGCGTTTTGCACTTGCTGTTTTTTCCCCCCTTTTTTTTTCAAACATACATAAACATTTGCTCACGTGCTTCTCTTCCATTACCTGACCTGTCTCCAGTCATATTCGGGAAGCATCTTTTCGGAGCGTGTTGGGTTCCACGAGACGACCGCGGCGTCCTCTGCTGACATTTCTCTCGACTAGAACACAGTGTCGAAACTCATGGTGACAATTAAATGACAAAGTCATCGGCAGATGGCGCCACACCTCTTGACGCCCACACTAAAGTTTGCCGTAAGGAAATTCCCCCGACATTCTTGCAGTTCGGGTCTTCATTGTGTCTCTTTTTCTAGAAAAAGAAAATTAAAATCTGAAATAGAGCGAAATATCCGTTGCTGCAGCCTATGCATCTATTGCGGTCTGTGATAATAACACCAGCTAACGATCTTCTCATCGTACCTGCTGAATAAATTGTACTTGCAAAGATTCAAGACGGGCCTCCTGTTTTTTTTTTGTCATTGTGTTTTCGCTGCCCTGTGGGGTCTAGCTTTTACCGAGTGCCACCCCTCCATCTTGAAATGGATATTTTCCGCCCATTCGTTTAGTTCCCTGCCGTGTGAACTTGATATTCGCAACTCCGGCGGCCGAAAGCATGGGTCGTGACATGTCATGTGCCAGCTCAACGCACGCCACTCTAGTTCAAAGGGTATACGGAAACAAAAATTTAAATATTCAAATTTCGTTCGAAAATGAGTCAAGCATGACGGATAATAACCGCAAATGATAATCGCACGTTTGTATTTTGAACGACTGGCTATATTTTTCATTCCAAATGGTGTACTCGAGCAAGCGCTCCAAGAGAAGCGAACGGAGAGCGCGATGCGTCATGGGATATCCGAAGCAAACAAAAACAGAAATAGAAGATTTCCCGCGTTCGTGGCGTAGCAAGGCTGGCGTGGTTATGAGCTTTGTCGTTGGTGGCGTTGTGGTGGTGTCAATAGCGTCAACGCGTTACAACCGAGCAGTTCGAAGTACCCGTGGGGTGACGAGCATCTGGCTGGCCCAAGGAGCACGTAGCTTCCACAGCACTCTCAGCTTAGGCGTGAACGGGCTGGGAAAAGCAACTTTTGTCCAAATTATGAGCGACTGGCTAATCGTCTAGGGGGAGAATGGCTGTATCCGGGTGCACAAATGAGGGTTCGAGAAAGAGGGGAGTCCCTCCTTTCCATCTTCTTGGACTGTTTGATTCAATGCATGATTTGTGAGTTGAGGAGGAAAGCTAAGAAGGAAAATGTTGAAATTCCAACGAGCGACGCTGCTCTGTTAGAGCTTGCTACGTCATGACTACGTAGCAAGTTCCCCAACGTTGCTAGATTACCTCCCAAATAGGCTTCGAGTGCATCCACCAGGTGCACATTGAAAGATTGAAGGAAGAAGAGTGTTTCGAAGACGGTTGCGTTTTTCAAGCTCGCTCCCTAGAATTAACATTTTTACTCTTATCAGTCGGTCTGAATAAAGCCCCTTCATGTTTCAAAAGTAGCGCAAGGTGCGCCGATGCACGAGGCACGTGCAACGTGCAACTCCTGGGAAGATGATGGCGGCACAGCGCAGCACGGAGCTAGATTTCAGACGCCATGTCCTTCACAGAAGTGGCGCGTGGCACATGCTTCCAGCATTTCCACAACAATAAATGGCGCCACTTTTCACAGGATAGAGGGGCTTTAGGTCTGAACAGTTGGAACTCCAGATAACCTTCGTAAGTTGACTGCTCCAGTCCACGGTGTGGTCTCCCGCACCGGGCTTTTTCCCGGTGCACGGTAATCGACCTGGGCCCGTTTGCTCGAAGCCGGTTAACTTTAACCGCGGTTAAAAGTTAACCACCCTTCCCTACTAGGTACCTAAAAGTACCTAGCCAAGTTTGACGAAGGCTAGATGAGCGATAGCTCCGTGTTTTATTATGGGGTGGTAGCTGGTGTCACCCCCTGGCTGTAGCGAATATATTTGGCTTCCTTGGAAGGTCCCGGAAATGGGGGGACCCAAAAATGCGCGCTACCGTGTTTTCGCGACGCAGCGCGGCATACCTTTGAGCTCAAGAAACAATTTTTATTGCTCGTGGTACAGATAATCGGTAAGGTAAAACTAAATTAACCCTGGTTTGGAAAATTTCTAAATATTTGGCTGTCTGAAGTGAAGACAAGTTTCGTTGAAATTTCCTTCCAAGTTCGAAAGAGGACGACGAAGTTCAGTCCTAAAAACGATGAGAAAGAAGTGAGCAGTAAAAGCCGGGCGTTACCCCGGCAGCATGGTTGGCCAGCATGTAAGAACTGTATATAACACCGTCATAAATTGAAAAACCTGTAATTCGGCTAACATCGAGGAGAACACTGGAAGTGTAATTCAACGATCGGTGCGCGCTGGCCTTCCACTTATAAAATATTCGAAGTAAATAATCATAATAAATCTTTGACGAACGCGCGTGCACGGCGTTAATTCGGCGTTAGACTGATTCTGACAGATGTTCAGAAGGTTAACAAATCATTCGAGGGGAAAGATTTGGATCAAACAAAGCTGCTGAAAGACCTCATGACTTTGCTTTCGAGTTTGGTTCAAAAAGTCATAATCCCGACAGAGCTGATGGGACGTTCTGGCGTGCAGACTTCAGGACCACTTGAACCCCAAGCCATATCTGGGCTACCTGTTTGAGACGTACGTTGACAGCATGAAGGCTGAGAAGACCGACGGGTTCTCTCTCGCAGATGAAGCTGTGATGCGAGAAAGCTGCATAAGGTTTATTATTACAGTAGTAGATCAAATCAGACAACGACTTCCCGAAAACATCACAGTTCTTCAGAAGACATCACTCTTTTATCGATCGAAAACACTTTGTGCGTCATGAAGGAGCCATTGATTTTTCTGCTGGGAGCAATGGCAGTGCTTCCTGAAACAATCGAAAAAAAAAATTAAAACCAGTTTCCTCCTCTTTAACTGGGAGCAAATATCGTCCACGCAGTCGTTCTGGTGTAAAGTTCACTGTTATATGGACACCTGTGGCGAAACTTCGTTCGCCGAGTTGGCCGGATTTGCCATGTCAATGCTGGTGCTGCCCTACTCAAATGCCGAAGTAGAGAGGACGTTTTGTCAGCTTAACATAGTAAAATCTAAGCTGAGGATTAAGCTGAAGCCTGAAACAACAAACGCCATCCTCGTCGTAAGAGCGGGGCTCAAGCGACACAAGATTTGTTTTGATTACGAACTTCCTGTGGCGGTTGTTAGTGCAATCGGGACATCTGCAGCGTATGTGCAACCAAGTCACCTTTCTGGTCCCTCAACAAGTACCAGCGGTCCTGTGGAGATGGTGTCAGACGACGACGGCGGTGACGAAAACCTTGATGTGTTTTTCGGTGACCTGTAAGTTTTTTTTTTTTTTTTTTTTTTTTTTATCAGTGCGAACATTTATAACTTTTAGCTGTGATGAGGTTGACGACAACCGCAGCACTGAAGCCTCTAGTATTCTAGTTACACTCTTTGAAAGACTCTTTTATATGTTATTTCAGCTCTCATAGTTTTGGGGAGCTTTTAAGAATGTTTTGTCATACGAAATTGCACTGTTTTTTTTTTTTGGTTTTTTTTTTAAATAAAATAGATCTTAACGGGAAATTTAGCGGATATGTTTCAGAATCTAGCGGAATCTGGCGGATTTCTTATTGCTTTTTAGCGGATTTCTGACCCCCAGCGATGGCAACACTGGCGACGACTCCAACAAAACGGGATAAAAACCGGTTATGTTGGAGCCGACGCAGCTGTCGCCATAGCAACCCTCGCACTTGGTCGAACTCGACGCAAGTGTGTGAATCGCCCTTTAGCGTTGATAAACGGTCTGGTTCCCTCAGTTGCGTTCAGAGCGACCTTGGCAACACGCTGATACGACAGTAACGGCAGAGTCACCGAGGCAACCGTTCGCCCTAACATGAGGAATCAATGCAAGGCGCACCTAATTTGTTTGGTCATTATGAGTTACGGTCTTCCCAGCAGCTAGCCCTTTCGTTACTGCCGATTTCGCATGCTGTGAACAGAATCAACGCAGCGAGTTAAAGGGCCTCTGACACGCCAAAAAAAAAAAAATTCGAAGAGCCCGCCAATGCCCTGTGACGTGACAATGTAGCGCAAGATGTCGGGGCGGTCAGAAGGGAGCAACGTTATTAGATTAACTCAGTTACGGAACTGTTCATAGACGCTGCATGCACGAACAGTACCCCCCCACACTCACCACGACTCGCCCAGATTCGCTCGACGCGCCGCCGGACGGCTGCTTTGGTAACTGAATCGGGATACGTTCGTTTCAACGTCACTAGAAACGTAAAAACCAACGAAAAAAACTCTTTTTGTAGTAACTTTTATTGGAGATTAGTACAAAATGGGGGCGGGTGATGTTTTCTAAAATGTTTAGTTTTCAAGGTTTTGCAGCACAATTAATATTGTTTTTATACAACCATGCCTCAGCGGGGATTTCAGGTAGCGCGTCCCGACCTAGGCGCATTTTAACTGTTAGGGTATTTCGCGGCGCGTCCGCAAGGGAGACGGGGTGGAACCCCTGTAACCCGATTGAAGCAAAAAATAGATGTCCCGTGCAGTTCCTCGAGTGACCGCTGCGGGAGAAATGGCGGCGTTGTGATCGCCATTTGGCGCTTCAGCTGTGCTGTTTTGAATGCACAGTTATGAAACGAAAATATAGATGGCGCTTCGAACGACTCTAGGCGGATTGAGGTGAGTGAGGGGGGGTACCCCCCTCCGCGGGAGTTCCACAACTGAGGTAATCTAGTAACGTTGGAAGGGAGGCATGGGAGGCATCGACCTACGTCACTAAAGGTGGGTTTGCCGGAAGTCACGTGAGTTTCGCTCCTCGTGCTCCCCACAACCGTGCCTAAGATTTCTTTTTTTTTTTTTTTTTTATTCTGCTCTTCGTACGAGCGATCGTAGAAAACGAAGTTTCAGTTCCACTAGCTTTTTATCGCTGCACCATTGGTTAGTTTGCGTGCTGTAAAAGTTGAGGACGAAGAGTCAGTGGATCGACGTGATGGAGGTCAATGATGAAAGCGTTGCGAGTACAAGCCAGTGCACGAATGCATGCCATCAGTGCGACGGTACAGAGCCATACTGGGAACAAAACAAGCTATCGAGTTTTTAAGAAAAAAAATTTAGAACGCTTGCAGACATTATGAGTTCTAGCATACGACACGCCCGATCGCATTGCTGAAGGTTCAGACACCGAGGTCGTCGAATCATCGGATACTCTCCAGGCTGAAGATGTCTGCCGTCTAGAGAATACGAACTGGTGAGTGTACCAAGTACAAGTAAACGTCGAGCATAAAGTACGTGTTTTGTCTTGAACATGTGTAGAACTTGTTTACTAGGTTCTCTGACTCCTCTTCTTCTACCTTTATAGCAACATTAAGCGATGAAAGGCAAATAAAAGAAACCTTGTCTGCTTGGATTGTTCGCGGAAATGCGAAGAATAACAAAAATATTTTAAAAAGAAAGATATTACACGCGGTCGCGGTAAGCACGAGGAGTGATACAACTCACGTGACTTCCGGCGATGTAACACTTCTGACCGCCCCGACATCTTGCGGTGCATTGTTACGTCACAGTGCACACGCGGGCACTTTGAGTTGGGCTTCGTATTTCTATTCTTAAAAAAAAAAACTACGCAACTCTAAAGTGAAACAATTTTTTGGTGATGTCCTGATACTCCATTTTAACGCCTGGCATGAAAAAAAAATATATATATACATTTTTTGGCGTGTCAGAGGCCCTGGTTTTTAATTTGCACCGAACCTGAGCGCACTGAAGGTAGTAACTTAATGAAACTTTTATTTTCTCGAATTTCGCTTTATTTTAAAAGTTATAGGCAAATTAAAATTACAAAAACAAGCAAAAAATAAACTACTTCATTACGTCCTTGGTCGTTTGAGTGGCCGTGAACTAGAGGAGGAGTAGTGGGCTCAGCGAGCGCTCACGGCTGCCGCACTCAGTGCCGACGGCTCGAGAGGGCGCCACTAAAGCATGTTCTGGATAGGCTGTATGAAGCGGGCAGCCAGGGCGGCTCGCATTGCATCTGCTGCGCGATTAAGCACTAATTCGGCATGACACTTCATTGGCCACAAACGACAGCAATCACGAAGTAAAGATCAGTTCAGAACGGGAGCCACTTCGCGCTGCCATACCGCCAAAGGACCAAACCGCAAGCCCAAGCTGCTCGCCGAAGGCCTTCGGAACGCTCGGAACCGGTCGGATCCTCGACTGCAGCGCCGCCGCGTACATCCGGGACCTTTCTACGCTCGCCGCTCGTCGGAGCCTGATCCCACTACACCTTTCTAGTATGCGCCGCCTTTTCCACCACTTGGTGGCGGGTATATCGACGGGTCATTTCTTGTTTCCGTACTTTATAAACTGCATTTGTTTCTTTTCTGATCAAAAATACTGAAGAAAAACTACTTTTATAAATAATTGAAACTGCTCGCGCCATTTATATTTTGTATTTCGACTAAAAAGAAGCTTTTGGCGGCTCTGACATTGGAGGAAACCGCAAAAAAGGTAGACGCTTAAATATGATTGCAGGGCCCCTTTATGTGAGCAGACTGAATTTCTGACAGGTTCCAACCTGTCAGGCAGAAATGTATTTTTTTTCCCTCACCGTACAACCCTTTGGCGCCTTAAAAAAAAAAAAAGAAGAGTTTTTTTTGTTTTTTTTTTGTCTTTTTTTTTTCTTGGGGGGGGGGGGGGGCGGTTGAAACTTTTCCCTTCTGCAGGTCAGCGCGCCACTGGAGCTGAAATATCGCCAGTTACCGGGGCAAAAATGGGGCCCAGTTTCCCATTAAAATTTTCAGAAAATCACTTATAACTTTTGATTGAAATAACAGTTAGTTTGGAAACGTTGGCATCGTTTCCGACTTCGGCAAGGAGTAGTTCATTCTTGCGGTGAAAAAAAACCTGTAATTTGTGTTTGTGTGTGCTTGTGAGAAAAAAGGGGGGGGGGGGAGCACACAAACAGTATTTCGAATTATAGGACCATACTCGTATTAAAAGCTCGTTAGCACGAATATGGTATATCTGCAGGGTGACCGTGGCGCCCGTTTGCCTACCTCCGCTAACGTCACAGCACGAACGCTGATGAGGCGTTGTTCGTATAGGTAGGTGAAGATCTATAGCAAATACAGTCAGTTATAGCAACTGGGAGAGACGTGATGGAGGAAAATCGGGACCCAACCCTAAGTTGCCTAAGTCTCAAAACAACGATCTCCACACGGTCCCTCATCTCTCAATGGTGGCACTGAGTTTGGTAGTAAAACGGGCAACGACATACTTCAAAGTTTATTGTACTAAAATAAAAAAGGAGCATGGAGGGCGTGCGATTTTTGCGGAAAGGTGGGGGCTCATGCAACAGTTGTGCGTGCAGAACTGACCCGCCATTTTAACACGTTCTCTTCGTAGCTCTTTTTGAAGTTTCGATCCGTATGCGTCGTGACCCATCGGATGGGTGACGGGGCATTCTGTTTAGGTGCGCCGTGACCCGCCGACAGACTTGCGCCAGATACTCGAAAAAAGTAATTATTTACAATTACTTGGCCTAAGAAGTAATGGATTACCGTTACATATTACTCCCCGTCAAAAAGTAAATGATTAATTACTTAGTCACTTTACTCGATTACTTTCGCGTTACTCCAAAGAAGCACGAAAAAGACATGCACTATCTACTGCGTGTTTCAGGGGGAAATTTTGGGTTCCATCAAAAATATACAAATAAAAAATGAAACACATTCAGTACTACTACTATCTACCCAATATTTTAGGTTGATAATTTTAGGAGAACGAACCTATGAAAAGTTTGAAAGGACTTAAACAGGTGTTTGAGATAAACGAGTCTTGCGCTGTCCGACCGAGACAGAACTAAATCCTTTGAACACGCAATGAATGCACTTGGGCGGTGGAGACACGCACACCATTCGAATGAATCCGAATTTGGCATCGGCGAACTTCGAAACACGATTCCCTTGAAGTTGTGGTTTTTCCATGTTTGCTGCATGTTGCTTAAATAGGGGCTGGTTTACCTACTAAAACTGACTGGCTGTGAGACAAAGATGCGGTACTCGCGTCTGGGTACATTTCAAAGACTCCTGCTTGATGAAGATTTTTATCCGATAGAATGACCCGCTTGATCTTCTTTCTTGATCACCAAACTTATCAGAACCAAAACTTCACACGAAATCTTTATCCACAATTGTGCAGCTGAACTGATATTGAAGTTTAGAAATAATTTAAAAAAAAAAAAGCTCACTTGTCAGTGAACTGCATGCTTTCATGTCTTTCACGCGTTTACAGCCGCCTTACGCTTCTCAACTCCATTGACTAAGTCAGTAACCGTTTATTTTCAGAAAACATGTCGGTCAAAGTTGCCGCAGGCGCAATCCGCTGACGGGAACCCCAGTAATCTCGTTTCTAAGGGTATCGCTTCAGCTTCAAAGTCCCAAGCCATTTTGGTTGTGCTCACCGGCCAGCTTATTGCCTGCTGTCGAAAGGTATTGTTTAAACGGACAGCAGAGTTGATGCTACACTTTTTCTGTTCCAATGAACTGCTTCCATCACACCCCTCATGTTTCTTTCTTCCTTACGCATCCGCTAGTGCGAAGTCGAGTGACAGAAGCCACATAGCTGGTTGGTTCAGGCGTGTATTTAGCTTTCACAGCGCTGTCAAGGATGAGCTGGCGCGAAGTCTCATTAGAGCTTTTCCTGTGTTCGCGGGGTAGGCGTGTGCAGGCAGAAACATTCACAAGCAAAAAACTGGTTCGTGTGACAACGACAAAAAACAATAAAATCGCGCCTATTGGTTTTGGGGGGACAAGGCACAGATGAGTGGAGAGGGAAGAAGGAGGGTAGAGGGGGGGGGGGGGGGGGGGAATGAGCGAACATAAACACCACGGTAACCGTGTCCACGGTCCTACTCATCACGAACATTACGCGATGGTTTTATGGCCCATTAGTTTTCTTCTCTGTTGTATGCTCGAAGCAGTTCGTTCGCGTTCCCAGAAGTCGAAGCCCGTTGCATTCACGTATACAGTCGAATCCTCCCAGCCTGGCGGACCTTATACGATCGAGTCCAAGAACGGGCTCTGGCTGGGCTGTCGTGCTTTCTCTGAATTGGTTTCCTTTCCCTCGCCAGAACTATCTTCGTTAGCGAAACCCCGTCTTGTGTTACCGTGCTAGAAGTGCGAAGGCCGTTGCATTCCAGTCCATTTCTTCCTTTGATGGGGCGGAAGAATTGGAACGAGTAATTTCAGTCATTCGTTACTGAAAAAGTAATAAAATACATTACAAATTACATTTTCAAGAAAGTAACGAATTACTAAATTACAAAAAAAAAAGTAATTATTACAAGTAATCCCGTTGCTTGTAACGGATTGCTTCCAAGTCTGCCCGCCGTTGAATCGCCCGCTATGATTGCTAGAGGTGGCGTGGTTGCGGTAGAGGTTGTGGTTGGTGCTTTGCGCGGGCTTTTTGAAGCTTATCCAGCTATCTCGAAGCCTCTTCACGTGACCCACCGGTGGGCCGCCTCGCACTGGATGCCAACCACACAGACAAAGGCTATCATGTATTCTTTGAAAGCTTTCATTTTATTTTTGTGCTAGAAAATATACTTTTAGTACAGTGAACGTCTGAATGCCACAAATGTCCAGATTTTCCAGCTTTTCCAGCTCAGGCTCTCTTCGGAAAATGCATTGGAGCGTATTGTGTTTGTTTTGGATATGTTAATAAACAACGTAAATGTTCATTTGACGCCGTGTTTTGATCGACGTTGCAGAGAAACTCGGTGAATATCGACAATGTCCTGTACGTGCTGAACAGAGCAAGGCAGAGTACGAACGCGACTTTGGTGGCCAGACGGACACTCACGCAGAGCATGATCACATTCCCGATTAATGTTTTGTTTGCTTTGCTAAATCGGGGTGTATGCGAGTATGATACGTTGGCTGACGCTCGCCTCGGACGACAAAACCTTGATCGCCGAGCGCGGCCGCTCTTCCCGGTGTATACGAATACATTTTATAGGAAGTTCGTAGCAGAGGGCAGAACAAACGTGCGACCGTATAAAAGTATCGTAACCGGCGGCGTAGATTCGCCGAGCTCCATATTTTGCGTGTGCTGACGATGTTTTTGTCGGGTTTTATAACAGTAGCAGCCTAATTTGCACCGCCTTGCGAAGGGCTCGATCGCATTGGATCGTTTCGAACAGCAGCGCTAATGTGTACAGTCACTCGCTTTTTCTTTAACGACCTTGTTAAGACTTCTTCAAAGCGGCGTCAAATAAAAGCGATTGTGCTCGGCGTCGTCTGCTTTTATTTTATTCAGAGACCGTCTGTCACAGGGGAGGAAGCGAAAACTGCGCAAAAACAACTAAAAAGACGCTTTTTTTTTTTTTTTAGTAGGCGTTTTGATGACTCCGACTTGAGTTACTCCGTTCGGAGCTGAGGGAGCCGCTACTGAACGACTACTTCCATAAATCCCTGCATGCAACACGGCGCGCGTTGCACTATGGGAACTAGTTGGCCAGGGAGGAGAGTGGCATGGTTTCGGTTTCAATCGACACGTCGACAAGAGATTATACACAGAGCGTGGACTATAAACGGCCGTTATCTCATGTTTCCTGGTCCCGAGAGCGTCATTTGTTGTCTCTAAACTAACCTAAATTGTCAGACCTCGAAGCTTTAGCACAAGCCCGAGACGTATAGCTTAACGCATGCTTGTTGTATTGTTGTACTTGAGCCTTTCTGTTAGCGTTTCGAGGTATGTGGACGAGCCAGTGCTGGGAATCTCGATACTGCGAAGCGCAGGGATCTTGCTTGTGTACGAATCAACAAGCTGTAGCAAGCAATAAGTATGCATACATCGAGCTCGCGCCTTTACATTAGTGTTGTTGATCAGGAAGTATGTTTGTTTGGTGCGTCCATAGACGAAATATAACTTTTTGCAATTGCTGTTCTTTTTTTTTTTTTCAATACGCCTGAGTACGCGAGGTAAAACTCGGAGTCTCCATTGAAAAGCTACACTTGAGCACACTTCTCATCTCTTACCTGTATACTGCCCTTCAGCACTGCATGAAGTGAAGTCCCCACCCGCTTGCATTCCACTAATATTCAACATCGCGTATGCGCATAAAGTTATCCTGCAATCATATAGGGACATTTGCACATACAAATCGTTTTAAGAAAGCAAAAGTCGAGCACTTGTGTGAAGAATGTCGCACCATTCGCCGGAAGTGCGCCGGACGGGCGTGTACCATATGCGGTGCGCCAAACGAACAAAATTATTCAAAGCGCATTTGACGGTTGCTAATGGCCATAATATTTGTTATGTGTTTCCTTTCTTCTTGAATGAGTATGCCGAGATAATGTCAGACTCACCGTTCAGGCACAGATCTTGGGCGTCAGTAAAAGCTCGTCCAAAAAGGCTTAGCGAGGAGTAGGGGACGCTTGTTAGGGCCTCCGTCGTAGCTAGCCGATCTCAGCGTTTGCGAAAACTTAATCTTCTATCAGCATAAAATTTAAGTGTGAGATATGTGATGACACGAGGAAGACATCATAGTAACTTTTGTGCAGTAGTGAGGTCGAATTTATTGCGTTTCCTTAAAAGTTCATGCGCCAACGCTGGGCTCAACTTTGAGTCTCTTGTGAGGATGCGGCTTGCTTTTCGCCCAATGAAGTAACAAGAAGCGGACGTTTGGCAAACAAAATACGTGTAGGGCTCAAGTGACCAAATTTCAGTTGTAGTTCACTGGTGCTAGACGGGATTACTGACATTGAGCTCAAAGATGCACTCGTGGGTGAGATGACTAAGCCAAGTCCTACTACGCTTGTATACGCACGCACAATATCCGGTGTTTTGGGAACTAAGGAAAGTGCCCCGGTCTTCGTTTTGTATCGCTCGAGAATGGGTGTATTGTACATTCGTAAAAAGTCAGACAATCGAAAACGCAAGCAGCGCGTTCGGTCGCGGCGTGATACCATGAGATGAAGCTGGTATTTTGCCGCGATGGGGCGCGTCGGTTTTGGAAGAAGTCTATTGGAGCCCACTAAAACCCATTGGTTTCAATTAAAACCAGTTAGGATTCCAATTGGATCGAATGGGAATTTTTAGCAGGGATCTGAAGGCAAATGTTCGAGACGGCGGGATTAAATACCTTTTTCGCGGCTCATATGGTCGTGTGCAGGCACGTAGCCAGGGGGGAGGCCCATGAGGCCCGGCCCCCCCCCCCCCCCGAAATCTTCCATTTTGCTGGGACCTCCTCTCCCCCTCCCCCTCATACAGCATTTTGTAACGGGCGCCCCCCCCCCCCCCCCCCCCCCCGAAACAAAATTCTGGCTACGTGCCTGGTCGTGTGCACTCTGTTGACCAATCACAATTAGGCGAGCACAGCACTGATCAGTGATGGGGAGCTGTGCGTGGTATCCTGTAAACCGTCTCACACCGAAAAAGAGCCGTGCCTTCCACCCCTCTTCCGTCGCCACTGGACACTGGATCAAGCTCGTTTCTGGACCTCAAGTGCTGAAAGTTACAAGTATACAGTCGTCAGAGTAATGTAAAACGCTGCTCTAGAGGCATATACGGCTTCACGCACACTGCACTCGCAAAACACATCCACACGGTGTCGATTTTTGATCAGTATCCAACCGTGCGAAGGCACGGAGACGCAGCACTTCAGCGAACAAAAGAAGTTTCGATCACGCCGCGAAACCGGCGAAACTTGCTTTCAACGAGTTGTGCCATTTTCCTACGGCACTGCGCTTCCGTAAACATTTCCACGTGTTCTTAACGGCAAGTCTCACGGCTTACACAAAGTTTTAAGAAACTTACTCGGCGAAGGACGACTAACGAATAGAAAACTTGTCTTCGGCACGCTGCCACCAACCTCTGCAACGCTAGCGAAAACTAGATTTTGTTACATGCAAGATGGTCGTCCGGTGGCTGCACTCTAGCCGCACTCAGGTCGCACTCGCGCTGCAGCGACCAAGCGGGGAGTTCCTACACTACTGTGTGCCTATGAAGGCACCTAGGATTACACCAGCTGCACGAACTCGGAGCAGCTGCTCTCGGACTGGGCGCTCGCCTGCACGGCCAGCCCGCCAATTTTTTGAGCCCAGCTGGCACAACAAACGCTGAGCAAACGGAAGAATTGCCGAGTCCACGAAATACTGCGCGGAGCTGCGACATTGTCTTTCTTGAGATAACGTGGGTATTTTGGAAGCGTTTGTGGACACACTTTGCAAATCTGAGTGATGTCCTTTTGTCCTGCGGATGCCCTCTTTTTGTCCGTTTTTATCGCAACAGTGTCTAGACATGTCAGATAAAACGCAAACTCGGCAATTGACTGCATAATCCGCGACGCTTATCTCTTCCAACCCCTCGCCCCCCGCCCCCCCCCCCCCCCCCCCCCCCCCCCCAATTAATTTTCACTTTAAGCGCCCAGAGTGCCAGCTTGTTTATGAAAACCTCGTGAAGGCCTTTCTCGTCGAGACCGGTTGCTTTGCACAGGAGGGAGCAGCGATGGCAGCGGAGAGCATCGTGAGCCTGGCCGGAAAAGTTGCCATCATCACGGGTAAGCATTCGCCCTACGTCGTCTGCGGTTTTCTTCGAGCCCCTGCGGCGCTGTGCAGGCGCTTCGTCCGGCATTGGCTGGAGCACGGCGCTTCTGTTCGCGAAGCTCGGGGCGAGGCTCTCGTTAGCGGGACGGGACTCAACGAGACTGGACGCGGTCACGGAGGCGTGTGGGCGAGCGTCGCCGTCGCCAGAGAACGAGGTATTTATTTACAACTCCAATGGTGCAATTCACCCCGTGAGTGTGACGTCACAGCTCTAAACAAACCGTTGCTAGGGGCGTTGCTATGGGCGAATACATGGTACTGCCTTTCGTTCCGAAAGAACCATCGTTCAAAAATCGGACGTGGAATTTAAACATCTAAAAAGAATACATATAGGAAGCCTAGACTTGACACTTACCACAACAGACGCTTGCCAAGAATCGGCTGTTTCTGGAATATTTGCGATGGTAACTTCCGGTCCTGTGGACGCCTTGGCATGCCTGCTGCAGACAACAGGGCCGTACCCAGGGGGAGGGTTTCGGGGCTCAAACCCCCCCCCCCCAAAATATATTCCCTTTCACTGTCAGCTGGGGAAGGGAGGAGCGATGGGGCGCATATCGAAAGAGGCCCGGGGTGGCCTCGATTTCGCTAAAGTCACTTTATCGGGAGACCCAGTGGGGGACCCGCTGGAGTTACAGCGATGCTGTTAGGGGTGCACGTGTGCCTGTATATACCATAAAACTTGAATCGTGGCTATCACAATAAATGACTAGCTTGCACACGGCGAGACAAGTAAAAATAATGAGGCGCGCGCGCGCGCGCGCACACACACACACACACACACACACTAAAACCTTCCGGCGAGCTGTGTTGTGCTTGTCGAATGGAATGCTGTAGAACTTGAATAATGTCTTGCCGTCGCTGTTACGGTTGCTGCACCCAAAAGCGCAGCACCCCGTCATAGCTGACGAACTAACGCCGAGTGAAAACCGAAACTATGTGAAGCTTGCGTGCGAAGTGCAGACATGGAATGCTGAAGAACTTGCCATCGCTGCGACGGTTGTTGCACCTGTTGCATCCGAAATCGCAGTAGCCCGTCAGAGGTTACGAACTGACACCGAGCGAAAAGCGGAGCAGTGATGCTCCCGTGCGAAGCCCAGACCCCCAAACCAATCTCCTCAGACGCGCCATATGCTGCTGCATTCACACTGGCGGTTTGACTGAATTTGCGAATGCTCTTGCTTAAATACTTATTACAAATTCACCCGCATTTGATGGCGACAACGAGCGGAACCGCATGGCGGTTGCGATTCCAATTATTCAAATGCCAGTCTGAATGCAGCAGCTTACCCAGGCAGTTAGTAGCCGACGGTGCCTGGCGCGCCGATGCCGCCGAGTGACTGGAGCAAAAATGGCGCCGCGGGCCCTCAAAAAGCAAAAACAACCAAAACAAAAGCCGCGCGCTGTGAGCCCCGCCTGGTGGATTGCAATCGTCCAATGAGAGGAGCGGGCGGCATTCTTCAAGAGATGTCGCTACCTTTCAGTATAGAGGGACCTTATGTATATACAACGCAGCACTCCTTACTATTACTGCTAACCAGAGGTGCGTGAATTCCAGCGCGTCTTCGCCGCGCCCCGAAAACCGCAACGCACCCGGCCACGACCAATCTTTTCGGAACCACTCCGATAGCACCCTCCTGTGTTCCCCTCTCATCCAAGTGCCCGGGTGCCATCCCCTTCGGCAGAAGATCCCCGGCGCATCGCTTCCCCATCCTCATACCACGCTCCGTTCCACCGCACAGTGGACCGTAGCGGACCGTAGCGGATGCTAGAGACCGTCTTCGCCAATCGAGGGCCGAGAGAGAATCACATGATCTTGAGCTTCGCATAGCACACCACAGAGGGTAAGGTGACACTCAGAGCTGGATTGGGTGGGATGGCTTGTAGTGCCCTCTGCCGTCCATTATAAGGTGACACAGAGGAAATGTTTACTCGAGCAATAAACACGTACGTTTGAGGGAAGCTCGTATCGGTTCTCTGTTCGTTAGTCCAACTTCAAAGAACACCGCGAGCGTGCGATGCCTGAGGGGCTTTGGGGGGCCTGCCGGGGGTATGGGGTGTTTCGCGCGGTAAAAAAAGGATGGAAAGAGAATGACGAAGATTCGTTCCGAGCTGTGTCACCGAACCCTGCGGAGGATGCGCGGGGCTGCGGTTAGGGAGCTGGGTCAAGTATGGCGGTATATATTTTTCTTATTTTCTTATCCCCGGTTCCCTCTCACCCAAGTCATGTTTACTGGGGCAGAGTTTGGGCAAATAAAAGAATTTTGTCGTAAGCTGAAAGCATGTGTTTGTATGTATGTGTGTGTGTGTGTGTCTCGTAGTCCCGCTATGTTATTCTTCCCTTCACATCCCGGAGACCCCTGTTCTTACTTTGTTTGTTTTCTCCCTGTTTCCTTCTTTCCTTCCTGAACGTTCCCCACGGAGCCCCCAAGATGCCCCCACCCCTAGCCTTGACAGCACATGCAACGATGTGTATGTGTCGAGTGACACGCTGCAGGCCGACCGCCTGGTGTGCAGCCGGCGGGCTAGACCATTGTGCCTGTTCTTTGGCCTGCTCTTCTTACCTCCTCTTGGTCTAGCGAGGCAGCAGCCATACATATTGCGGGAGAGGACGCAACTCTTAATCAGTCTAGACCAAGTCTACTTTGCCAAGTCTATACTTTGCAAAGAGTTTTATAGAAATCTATAAATTCTATATAAGTTTAATATATTTATAAATTGTATAACGCGAGAAGATCATGAAAAGGCACGCTGCAAGACCAAAGCAAACAAACATTTCGTCTTATTTCAAGAAGAAAGCCAGAGTTAGTTCCGTTGAGAGTGACGAAGAGCTACAGACAGAAACCGCAGTGAGTGATGCACCCTCTCCTTCTGAGGAACCTCAAACGCAAGCATGTATGGATAATCATATTGACTTGCACGTTTCCGAAGACCTAGGTGTTTCGGCTGCGACTGACTCGGAACGAAGCCCATCCAGCGACAAACATGAAGACCTCATTCAAGCGGCAAATGGTTGCGACCTGAGTGCATCTCTCGGTGACTTCTCTTCTGCAACTTGTGTCGAAGAAAGCAAAGGCGCCGACAACCTTCAGCCCCAGGGACTCGTGAAAGGAAATGGAGTGCGTGCTTTTCCTGGACACCCAAGCACCCACGAACGTGTGCTAATGAGGCGAGACACTAACGAGGTGGGTGATGCATCCTCCGCATGTTCCGACTCACGCACCTCAGGTGCCATCACTGTTAATCCTCTGGATCTAGGACTTTTTGTCTCGAAAAGTGTGAATGAAACAGCTTTGAAGGAGAAGTTTATGCGAAATACCTGGACTCCTTGTAACTACGACTATCCAGCCACAACAAAACGAAACCTCAGGTTGAAACCTTACTGGGTGGCTAGTTACCCGTGGCCCACTCATTCCGAGCACTTAGAAGGAGCACTATGCAAGTATTGTGTAGTGTTTGCGCATGAATGTGCTGGCAAAGGGGAATACCAACGCTTGGGTTCCTTTGTAACAAAGGCATTTGTAAATTACAAGAATGCTATGGAGGCCTCCAAAAGCCACGCTGCATGCGGTTGCCACCTGAAGTCCACATCGCTGGCAGAGAGCTTCTTGGCAATCCAGTCGGGCGCTTACCATGACATCGTAAGTCAACTTGATCAAGGTGTGAGAAAGCAGGCTGAAGAGAACCGCAAAAATCTGCTCCCGATTATTGAGACTGTTATTTTCTGTGGTAGGCAGGAGCTGTCGCTTCGCGGCACGGATGACTGCGGACCTCTCGATTTATCTCAAGTGCTGCCCGTCAAAAATGACGGAAATTTCCGTGCACTCCTTAGGATGAGAGCTACGTGTGGGGATGCTTCCTTGGAGAAGCATATTGAAACGTCTGCAGCCAACGCCATGTACACCAGCCCAAGAATTCAGAACGAATTGATCACACTTTCTGGCAAAATCATCCAAAAAAAAATTGTGGACCGAGTGAACGCATCAGAGTGCTTTTCAGTCCTTGCTAACGAAGCAACGGACATATCCCGTACTGCCCAATTATCACTGTGTGTCAGATACGTCGACCACCACTCATCGGAACCTGCAATATTAAGAGAGGATTTTGTGGACTCCATTCCGGTCTACGACCTTACCGGTAAGGCGCTAGCAGGTAGTATTCTGAGTAGTCTTCGGTGCCATGGCTTTAACGTAAATATGCTTTGTGGGCAGGGATACGACGGCGCGGCTTCCATGAGCGGCCATTTGAATGGGGTTCAGGCCATCATCCGTGAAACAGTTCCGAGGGCCTTGTACGTTCACTGTAGCGCTCACTCCTTGAACCTCGCGTTGCTCCATTCATGCAAACTCCCTAGCATTCGGAACTGCCTGGGAACAGTGTCTTCCATCTGTACATATGTGAGGGCTTCTCCGCAGAGGACAAACTAACTACAAGATGAGGTACTACATGAAACACAAGAAAAAAAATCAGTCCTCTCTTTCTGCCAAACAAGATGGGTCGAAAGCCACGACGCACTTCAGCGTTTTCTGGAACTGTACACGCCTTTCATCCGGTTTTTGGAAGACATGGAGGAAGGCACGCATTCTGATGCATCGTCGAAAGCTTCTCAGCTGCTTAGTGCAATCACGAAGCCTGAGTTTGTGGTTTCGCTTCAGGTGGCTAGTCAGCTATTTTCCTTCACTCTGCCACTTTGTAAGTTTCTGCAAAAAGTCGACTGTGACTTGTCACAGGCATGTGATTACGTTGATGACATAATCAACATCCTCTCCGAAAAAAGAAGGAATTCGGAAACAGAATTTAAGAAGATTTTCTAGCAGTTGTGCTCTCTGTTACATGATGTAAATGTGGAGATGACACTACAACGTATTGTTGGGAGGCAAAGCCAGAGGAGCAATGCACCTTCCGTTACTCCCGAAGAGCATTATCGGAGGAATGTGTATTTACCTCTGTTGGCAGCTTGGAAAGCCAACTGAAAGAGCGTTTTGAGAACCATAAAAAAGTTGTGGTTGGGCTTCACATGCTGCTCCCGAATTTCTGTGCGTCAGCCAGTCTTTCTGGTATTCACGACGCTGTGGAGTTTTATCTTGGCGACATTGCGTCGGCTCACACGCTCACCGCAGAATTGGCGCTATGGATGAGCAAATGTTCCAGAATCGTCGAGGCAGATCGCCCGGCCTGCGCTTTGCAAGCACTAAGCATGTGCAACTCTGAGTTTTTCCCGAACGTATATCACCTGCTCTGCGTCCTAGCAACGCTTCCCGTGTCAACCTCGACACCGGAACGGACGTTTTCAACCCTGAGAAGACTCAAAAACTACCTCAGGAATGTCATAAAACAAGAAAGGTTAACTGGGCTGGCACTACTAAGTGTGCATCGGGAAATTGAAGTGACGCCGGCAGAGGTTCTTGAAGACTTTTGCAAGCTCCCAAGAAAAAAGAATTTCGTCGTCTGAAATTATGCCAGTGCTTGCACTATAATTAGTGAGTCCTACACCGCTTTTAGATATTTTATGTGCATTTGAGTTGAACGTCGTCTAAGTGACATGAAGGCATCTGTAAGATATGATTGTGTATATATTGTATGCTGCGTAAGATATGCTTGTGAATATATCTTGCATGTATAGTATTTGACATTTTCTGCATCTTTGCAATGTGTACTTATGTATAGACCCTAGTTGATAACTTTTGACCTCCGTTAAGAAGCCCGGTAGTCGTGCTGCCAATCTGAGTTTGTTTTGCTGTTGGGTATTGCTGGAGCGTACTTTTCATGATTTGTTATTAAAAATGTGTTCAACGCCACAATTGAGCAAACGTAGTATATATTCTCAAACCAATTAGCACATCTCTAAAATAAAAAAATACAGCAATTTTTCTATAGCATATGTGGTTAAGAGGTCGTTTTCTATACCTAACTTTGCTTCGCTGCGACCTATATATATATATATATATATATATATATATATATATATATATATATATATATATATATATATATAAACTGACAGTATCCAGTATATTTGTCAAGCAATTATACTATATAAATATATTTATATACATGTATGCATACACCGACACTGACGAAGCCGGGTCTTCCCGGCGAAAAAGTTGGAAACATTTTTTAAAGTTTTATTTATTCGAAGGCGACATCTTACTTCACGGCAATCTCGACCTACATCGAAGAACCTAGTCCTTCGTCTAGCATATTTCAAATATGCAGAGGACTAAAGCGTACTGATTCAATAAAATGAACACGAGAAAGCGCAGAGAAGCAAATAGAAGCTCCGCCTCCAGCACGTGCTCGCTGCCCTCTTCCTCGCTTTGGCTGCACGTGCACGCTTGTGCTATCAAAGCTAGAAATATCGCACTGAAGGCAGAGCTTCAACTTTATTTTTATCCTGTTAACGACTATAGCTCGTGCTCGCACGCTTTCACGTGCAATAAAATACAAAGCAAAAAGCGGTCCAAAATAGTTCCAAGGAATTCGCCATAAATTGATGTCAAAATTTTGCTTTGAAACAATTTACTTTTTTTAAAAAAAGTAAATACAAAAAAACGGCCATTCAAGATGGCCACCGTGTTCCGGGAAACCCCCCCCCCCCCCCAAAGAAATTTTCTGTGTACGGCCCTGGCAGACAATGAACACATACAGAATGGCTGCATTCATTCAGTAGCCAGCTCAGGCCCGTAGCCAGGAATGTTTTTCGAGGGGGGCCCATTTCCTGAGGCCACGACTTCCAAGCATTTGACGAAAGAGGGGGGGGGGGGGGTGATTTAGGAATAAATGGCATCAGTTGAGCCGCCAGGGCCTTAAGGTCTTTCTGAGCAAAAGAGACAATGAGCCTATGATTTGCAGACTCGTCATCATTCGAAAGGCTTCTCTAATCTCGCTCCCAACGCATTCACGAAGATTTACCAGCATCATCTTGAGCTGGGAGCGCGGCTGCGACATTCCCGTCTGCGCGTCTATCGGGGGCCGATTGTTGGGTGCGGCGTCCTCTACTTTGTGATGCTCCTGGAGCTGGTCGTTGACGCAGCGACCCTTTTGGCCGATGTATTCAGCGCCCGCAGGACATGGGCCTGGTAAGTTCTGCTCAGTCTTGCACGTGGTGA
Source organism: Ixodes persulcatus (assembly GCA_013358835.2). Classification (NCBI taxonomy): domain Eukaryota; kingdom Metazoa; phylum Arthropoda; class Arachnida; order Ixodida; family Ixodidae; genus Ixodes; species Ixodes persulcatus. The sequence continues at coordinate 428,148 of JABSTQ010009491.1, read as the reverse complement.
CCCTGTTAGCATGTTTCTTGGGGTCGAGTCCCCTCCTGTTTACCGTATTGTACAGGTCTCCCAGCATCGATTTGCATGTGCAAACTACATCTGTGTCAAATCTGGAGGCTATGGACGTAAACCCGTGGGCCATTGTGTGCACGTACATAGCTTGGACCGACGTGTTTGTAAAAAGCAAGAAAGAAAAAGATGGTCTTTCGCTTGACATCCGCGAAGCCGTCCTGGAACTCTACCCCCCTCCACCAAAATATCGGGGGGTGCCGGGCCCCCAGGGTGCCCCCCCCCTTGGCTACGGGCCTGTCTCAGCTCCAAACAAAGTAGGTAACTCGAGTTGGAGTTCTCAGAGTGCCTACTGAATGGCAAAAGAAGCGCGGCTCTTCATCTGCTCTTGCGCAGTTTCTGCTTCCTCCCCTGTGGCAGACGGTCTCCGAATAAGATAAAAGCAGACGACGCCGAGCCTGATCGTTGTTGTTTGACACTGGTATTGGGGAAGTCTTGACAAGGTCATTAGAGAAAAAGCGAGTGACTGTAGACATCAGCACTGCTGTTCGAAGCGATCCAAATGATCAACCCCTTCTCAGGGTGTTGCAAAGGCTGCTACTGTTATAAAAACCGACAAAAACGTCAACACACACATAATATGAAACTCAGTGAATCTATGCTGCCGGTTACGATACTTTTATATGACCATACGTTTGTTCTGCATTTCTTAGCAAACTTGCCTATAAAATGTATTTGTATGCAGACGGGAAGTCAGCCACGCTTGGCGATCAAGGTTTTGTCGGCCAAAGTGAGCGTCTGCAAACATCTCATGCTCGCATATATCCCGATTTAGCTAGCTAAACAAAATAATAATCGGGATTATATTCTGCACAGACAGGACTATCATCGATAATCACAAAGTTTCCGTGCAACGGCGATCAAAAGACGGCGTCAAATGAACCTTTATGCTCCAGGGCATTTTCCAAAAAGAACCTGAGCTGGAAACAAAATTCGAAGGCATTATTTGTACTGCTTCGAGCACTTTTCATTAACAAAAGTGAGCAAACCGCAGACCCGTGCCCAGCCGACACAGCTTCTCCCAGCATTTTGTTCGTTTTTACTCTTTCAGCACCGAAACTTTGTCAGCGAACTGAAAATACGTCATACTGCACACTTTTCACTCTTCCCATACCATCTCAGGACTTGGTGCACGAGAGCGCGACTCCTTTACTTTGGAGTAATGTGCACCGGAATTCGCTTTTTTTCATCAAGTAGAAGAAAGGCATTCAAACAATAGAAAAAGTATTCATGGTTTGGTATGGAAAAGACACAATGCTTTTTACTTTTTTATCGGACAAATTCTAACCTCGCATCAAACTTCCATGCATTTGTCTATAACCAGTGTTGCCGAATTGTGGGAAATTTTCAACCTTGTGCGGAAAGCCTAACGCCAAGGGGTAAAGCTAAACTTAATCTGAACGCATGTAAAATATTAGTTTTTTTTTAATGTATTTCTTATTTTACATGCCTTCGAGTTTAGTTTCCCGTTGTCCCTTGGAACTAGGTTTGTGAGAAATTTCCCACAATTCGGCAACACAGCCCATAACAACGGCCCCAGCAACGGTTTGTTTGTAGCACAGCGCCATGTTGCGACGTCATCGCTCATGAGGTCTACGATGTGCAGATCTGAAACCCCGTTTCTGTGTTTCACATATTCGCCACCAGGTTGCACCACTTTTCGCTCCGCACCCGAATACGCACTGGCTCCCCAGTCTCCTCCTTCGCGTCTTTTCTGCTGGGTGGCGTTGTCACCTGTAGAGTTTGGCTAGGTGGCGCAAGCTGCCGCCCGATTAAAAGGGCTCAGCGGTATCCATCCATCTATTGGATGGATACCAGAGAGCCTGGATTTCAAGGAGGGAGCAACTCATACCGTGGAGAACTCTTGCTATTTAATGATGGATGATTCCTGCACAACTTGGATGCATCTACGCCTCTGTGCATTGTCGTGTGACGAAGGAGGGTGACGGGCGGAGAGGCGAAAACCAGGTGGGGACGCTTCCAGCCTCCTCCTCCTAATTAGTATTGGAAACACGGCCCACAAACCATGCCACCTCAATCGAGCAGTTGGAAAGGCTCAAACCCAGGCACACTAGAACTGCAAACGCTACCAGTTGCGCCAAATGGGTCGTCCGCCACTTGGAGTCACGTGGTCGACACGAATTGCCCTAACGTGTTTTTAGGGTCAGCCCGCTTTTGGGGAGAACTTGGGACTCAAAAATAATCGGAAATGTTCTGGCTTATTATACTTGCACTTACTCTGAACTGCTCCTGCAGATAACGATAGTCGGTGACAGGTGTTCCGGGGAAGCTCCTGCCACCTCTTTCCACTTCAGCGGAGTGAACACTGGAGAGGAGGCGGCCTCTTCTCCAGCGTTCGCTCTGTTTAAATGGAAAGGTGGGAGGAGTTTCCCCCAAACTCTTAACCTGTCAACGACAACAGACAGGAACATTCTGGCTGCTACTTCCATTTCTGCGGTGTACTTCAGTTATTCAAATTTGAACTCCGCTTGTCGTTGTCTCTGCAAGCAAGTTGCGACTGTTGTTTTTCTTTATGCCATTGCAAAGACAAAGGTGCACAGATAGTGTAGCACCCACAGCGTCATCGGTGGAGGAAGGAGATTGCCGGAGGGGGCTGGACTAACGTTTGGTGTGCAGTCTTCGTCCATTCATATGTATACTAGCAACCGCTGGACGCATCTTCCACGTAGCAGCCTAGGTTTGACAAACGAAAAAAGACGAAATAGCCTGAAATAGGGAAATTTAATGAAGTAACCACAAAGTGGTAGTCAGGCACGTAGCCAGGATTTTGTTTCGGGGGGGGCCCGCCCATGACAAAATGCTGTATGAGGGGGAGGGGGGAGAGGAGGCCCCAGCAAAATGAAAGATTTTGGGGGGAGGGGGGGCCGGGCCCCATGGGCCCCCCCCTGGCTACGTGCCTGGTGGTAGTACCTTGTTAGAACCCTGGAAAGACAGTGCAAAACCCCTTAGCTAGACTCGTGACGGTGTAAAACTGAGAGGTCAATTTCGGAGAGTTCCCCATTTCCTCCACTCGTTGATGTATTTTTAAGAAACCACCCTTTCGTTAGGTTGTCTTTTGCAAATTGAGGTTGTCTCTCGCTTCTTACCTCTTTCCAGATTAACCTGACTGTTGGAGACCTGACCGACACCGGCATAGCCGAAAGCCTCGTGGAATCTACGACCAAGAAGTTTGGAAAGATTGACATACTCGTAAGCAACTCCCTTCCCCGTAAATTTCACCTCTGAAAGCCTGGCATGGCCTCCTCAAGTCGAAAGGGCTACTGTACTCGGCGTAGAGTGACCACCCGTCCCGCGACTCGCGGGACTGTCCCACATTGAGGGCTCGTGTCCCGCGTCCCGCGAGAAATTAAAAAAATCTTTAAGATGTCCCACATTTTACACTGTCGTAAAATTCACTCCGCAACTCATGGTGCTGTCGAACAACGGGGCACGGGGGAACGCGGAGGTTGCTGGTAATCGTGTGAATCGAAACGGTACGCCATTTACTATCCAACCATTGCGGGAGCGACCGTCGTTCTTGCAGGAGGCCCGACGCACATGCGCCGTTGTGCCTCTCCCTTTGGTGGCAAAGTATTGCAAGAAAAATTGCTTGCCAAGTTTAAATGTAAAATATTGCAATTATTTTTTGAATTGCTGTGCAAAAAGGTTGCTGTGGATTTTTTTTATTTTTTTATTGAAGACCGCCACATTTGCATTGGTCGAAAAAGAACATAACGTTAAAAATTTGTGTAGGACCATGTTGATAAAAGTAAACGTAGACAGGAAACAAAAACCCGAAAAAGATTTACTGTTTCTTATTTCCATTTGATGCATTGAGTTCTGATACAGTCGATTGTTCTGTTTTCAACTTCGACACATTTAATAACATGTTTGGCATTAAATAAAATATATCACTGGGAGTGGAAGTTATTTGAGCTTAATTGCTGCAATACAATTAGCAGGTGTGTAAACGGTACAGGATAACAAATCCCTCCCTCCTGCCCCGCGTGTCCCACATTTCGCTAGCAGGAAGGTGGTCACCCTAAAGGCCCGTTCACACTCTTGCGACCTCTTAAACCTGGGTTCCTTAAAACTTCTTAAACCAGAGGACACACTGGCGCCATCTATTAGGTAGCAGTGTAAACTCGGCGGTCCGGCATATTTTTTTATTTCTCTCGCGCATTATCCTTTCTTTCTTGGCTCGAAAAACTTTTGTGAATGTTATAAACGAGCCTTTCTATGGGTATTACGCACATTCGACCTCGGAAATCCCGCAAAACCTTCGCTCTTGTGAAATGCAGTTCCAGGGTCACCGCATAGATGGCGCCACAATGCCAGTGTGTTCCCTCGTTCTAAAAAGATTTAAGAAGTTTTAAGAGATCTCGTCTCTCTAAGTCGTACTCGGTCGCAAGAGTGTGAATGGGCCTTAACTCGGCGTCACCTCTTTTGTGCCATGTTGAGGCTGGCGTTTTTCGCAGTGCCCCAACTCTGTCAAAAGCTTCGAAGCGAAAAATGAATGCAAGGTTTCGCTTGGCGTCTTTTTTACACGAGAGCATGCGGATGCGAGGCGTAAGGCAAAGCCACATGCTCTCACAGTCGTACAGGCCCACAGCTCTGTGGGGACTATACGCTAGCCTCGACAACGTAGCGCAAAAAGAGTTAGTGCCGAGAATGGCACCTGCGGAGAATCTGCCTCCCGTGTTTCCAACAAGGTTCTCGGAGAATAAAATGGCCTTCAGAGTGACTCCTGCCCATGTTCCGTGGCGGGGAATCTAATGGGTAGCTTGTCAAGGGATGGAATATGAAGAGCCTGTCTCTTTGGGCCCAAAGGCACTCTCAGTGCATAGCATTTATGGTTCCTTTGTGTATCACCATAGTGTCGCTTGACATCATATTGCTGCGTGTGCAGCTAGCCAAGTAGGCAGTGTGCTTGGCCCCCACGCAGGTGGCCAGGGTTAGAATCCCGCCACCGCTTGTCGTTTTAGAGCGCAGCTCTTAGGCGCCCGTTTCCGGCTTGAGCGGCGTCGGTGTCGGCGTAACCGCGCGGTGCATTATGGGAAATGTCCCATAATGCACCGCGCGAGCCCCCCCCCCCCCCCCCGGGGTCACGTGACCCCCCCCCCCCCCCCCCGGGTCACGTGACCCCGGGGGGGGGGGGGGGGGGGGGGCTCGCGCGGTGCATTATGGGACATTTCCCATAATGCACCGCGCGACCCCCCCCCCCTCCCCCCCCCGGGGTCAAGTGGCCCCCCCCGGAGGACATTGAAGAATGAGGGGAGGAGGAGGAGGAGGAGGGGTATACCCTCCCCTGAGTACCCTTCCCTCCTCCTCCTCAAGAGCAGCGCTCCAATTCGGCGTTACAGGGAGTTGTAAATGGCTTTCATTTGTTCTTTCTTTATGTAAGTAGAAAGTTCTAGAACGTTGGAGAGCCGTGTCGCTTGTTCATGCTTAGAATGTATAGTTCCGGAACGAACGAGGTAGAATGTTCTAGGCTCCCAGGTAATTCTCAAAAGAAGCCGCACCTCGCCGTACGGAATCACTTTGTCGCCAGCGCTCGACTCTGCGTTCACGCCGACATGCGACGCCCGCAACGCTGTCCCGTTACCTTCCATTATTCTCTTTTGCTTTTGTTTTGGCACAAGTTCGCCACATGAAACGTCTCGTTTCCATCGTTATTTACCGCCTCGTCATTTGTCATTTGTGACAATATGACCATCAAGAAAGCACACGGTCGTGATTTTACATAACATGACGCGACGTCAGTGCCTCATGTCATCATGGTGTCACACGGCACGACGTCACATATCCGGCAGAAGCGTTCAATTATTGGTAATGGTGCGCCGAGACTCTTTCCTTTGTTGACGGAGGTCGCAGCCAGTAGTGCACACCTTCCCGGGCATTTTCTAAAGACGAAGCGAGCTGTGGTTTGTGTGGCAGGCAGGAGGGCAATTCTGCATTCCTGGTGACCAATGAACCGATCCTTGCCCTTTCGGACAGGTCAACTGTGCGGGGATCATTGGCAATGGCAGCATCGAGCAGACCACTCTGGAGCAGTACGACAACATGTTTGCCGTCAACGTCAGGTGGGCTGACTCCCCGCATGGCCTATGGCACAGCTGCTTGCGCACCTGACGGGCTCGGTCGACGCCTTCCATACGGCGGCGAAACATCCGGTGTGGCCGTCGTGTACGCGGGAAGGGACCGGAATAGGTTTTTACTTCCAATGGGAGTTTGCCGAGTGATATTCAGACGGAATTGGCACCCGTTTACCCTTAAAAGCGCGAATGGGCAGGGTGAAAGAAGACCGACACGAATTGCCCTAACGTGTTTTTAGGGTCAGCCCGCTTTTGGGGAGAACTTGGGACTCAAAAATAATCGGAAATGTTCTGGCTTATTATACTTGCACTTACTCTGAACTGCTCCTGCAGATAACGATAGTCGGTGACAGGTGTTCCGGGGAAGCTCCTGCCACCTCTTTCCACTTCAGCGGAGTGAACACTGGAGAGGAGGCGGCCTCTTCTCCAGCGTTCGCTCTGTTTAAATGGAAAGGTGGGAGGAGTTTCCCCCAAACTCTTAACCTGTCAACGACAACAGACAGGAACATTCTGGCTGCTACTTCCATTTCTGCGGTGTACTTCAGTTATTCAAATTTGAACTCCGCTTGTCGTTGTCTCTGCAAGCAAGTTGCGACTGTTGTTTTTCTTTATGCCATTGCAAAGACAAAGGTGCACAGATAGTGTAGCACCCACAGCGTCATCGGTGGAGGAAGGAGATTGCCGGAGGGGGCTGGACTAACGTTTGGTGTGCAGTCTTCGTCCATTCATATGTATACTAGCAACCGCTGGACGCATCTTCCACGTAGCAGCCTAGGTTTGACAAACGAAAAAAGACGAAATAGCCTGAAATAGGGAAATTTAATGAAGTAACCACAAAGTGGTAGTCAGGCACGTAGCCAGGATTTTGTTTCGGGGGGGGCCCGCCCATGACAAAATGCTGTATGAGGGGGAGGGGGGAGAGGAGGCCCCAGCAAAATGAAAGATTTTGGGGGGAGGGGGGGCCGGGCCCCATGGGCCCCCCCCTGGCTACGTGCCTGGTGGTAGTACCTTGTTAGAACCCTGGAAAGACAGTGCAAAACCCCTTAGCTAGACTCGTGACGGTGTAAAACTGAGAGGTCAATTTCGGAGAGTTCCCCATTTCCTCCACTCGTTGATGTATTTTTAAGAAACCACCCTTTCGTTAGGTTGTCTTTTGCAAATTGAGGTTGTCTCTCGCTTCTTACCTCTTTCCAGATTAACCTGACTGTTGGAGACCTGACCGACACCGGCATAGCCGAAAGCCTCGTGGAATCTACGACCAAGAAGTTTGGAAAGATTGACATACTCGTAAGCAACTCCCTTCCCCGTAAATTTCACCTCTGAAAGCCTGGCATGGCCTCCTCAAGTCGAAAGGGCTACTGTACTCGGCGTAGAGTGACCACCCGTCCCGCGACTCGCGGGACTGTCCCACATTGAGGGCTCGTGTCCCGCGTCCCGCGAGAAATTAAAAAAATCTTTAAGATGTCCCACATTTTACACTGTCGTAAAATTCACTCCGCAACTCATGGTGCTGTCGAACAACGGGGCACGGGGGAACGCGGAGGTTGCTGGTAATCGTGTGAATCGAAACGGTACGCCATTTACTATCCAACCATTGCGGGAGCGACCGTCGTTCTTGCAGGAGGCCCGACGCACATGCGCCGTTGTGCCTCTCCCTTTGGTGGCAAAGTATTGCAAGAAAAATTGCTTGCCAAGTTTAAATGTAAAATATTGTAATTATTTTTTTAATTGCTGTGCAAAAAGGTTGCTGTGGATTTTTTTAATTTTTTTATTGAAGACCGCCACATTTGCATTGGTCGAAAAAGAACATAACGTTAAAAATTTGTGTAGGACCATGTTGATAAAAGTAAACGTAGACAGGAAACAAAAACCCGAAAAAGATTTACTGTTTCTTATTTCCATTTGATGCATTGAGTTCTGATACAGTCGATTGTTCTGTTTTCAACTTCGACACATTTAATAACATGTTTGGCATTAAATAAAATATATCACTGGGAGTGGAAGTTATTTGAGCTTAATTGCTGCAATACAATTAGCAGGTGTGTAAACGGTACAGGATAACAAATCCCTCCCTCCTGCCCCGCGTGTCCCACATTTCGCTAGCAGGAAGGTGGTCACCCTAAAGGCCCGTTCACACTCTTGCGACCTCTTAAACCTGGGTTCCTTAAAACTTCTTAAACCAGAGGACACACTGGCGCCATCTATTAGGTAGCAGTGTAAACTCGGCGGTCCGGCATATTTTTTTATTTCTCTCGCGCATTATCCTTTCTTTCTTGGCTCGAAACACTTTTGTGAATGTTATAAACGAGCCTTTCTATGGGTATTACGCACATTCGACCTCGGAAATCCCGCAAAACCTTCGCTCTTGTGAAATGCAGTTCCAGGGTCACCGCATAGATGGCGCCACAATGCCAGTGTGTTCCCTCATTCTAAAAAGATTTAAGAAGTTTTAAGAGATCTCGTCTCTCTAAGTCGTACTCGGTCGCAAGAGTGTGAATGGGCCTTAACTCGGCGTCACCTCTTTTGTGCCATGTTGAGGCTGGCGTTTTTCGCAGTGCCCCAACTCTGTCAAAAGCTTCGAAGCGAAAAATGAATGCAAGGTTTCGCTTGGCGTCTTTTTTACACGAGAGCATGCGGATGCGAGGCGTAAGGCAAAGCCACATGCTCTCACAGTCGTACAGGCCCACAGCTCTGTGGGGACTATACGCTAGCCTCGACAACGTAGCGCAAAAAGAGTTAGTGCCGAGAATGGCACCTGCGGAGAATCTGCCTCCCGTGTTTCCAACAAGGTTCTCGGAGAATAAAATGGCCTTCAGAGTGACTCCTGCCCATGTTCCGTGGCGGGGAATCTAATGGGTAGCTTGTCAAGGGATGGAATATGAAGAGCCTGTCTCTTTGGGCCCAAAGGCACTCTCAGTGCATAGCATTTATGGTTCCTTTGTGTATCACCATAGTGTCGCTTGACATCATATTGCTGCGTGTGCAGCTAGCCAAGTAGGCAGTGTGCTTGGCCCCCACGCAGGTGGCCAGGGTTAGAATCCCGCCACCGCTTGTCGTTTTAGAGCGCAGCTCTTAGGCGCCCGTTTCCGGCTTGAGCGGCGTCGGTGTCGGCGTAACCGCGCGGTGCATTATGGGAAATGTCCCATAATGCACCGCGCGAGCCCCCCCCCCCCCCCCCCGGGGTCACGTGACCCGGGTGGGGGGGGGGGGGGGGTCACGTGACCCTGGGGGGGGCTCGCGCGGTGCATTATGGGACATTTCCCATAATGCACCGCGCGACCCCCCCCCCCCCTCCCCCCCCCGGGGTCAAGTGGCCCCCCCCGGAGGACATTGAAGAATGAGGGGAGGAGGAGGAGGAGGAGGGGTATACCCTCCCCTGAGTACCCTTCCCTCCTCCTCCTCAAGAGCAGCGCTCCAATTCGGCGTTACAGGGAGTTGTAAATGGCTTTCATTTGTTCTTTCTTTATGTAAGTAGAAAGTTCTAGAACGTTGGAGAGCCGTGTCGCTTGTTCATGCTTAGAATGTATAGTTCCGGAACGAACGAGGTAGAATGTTCTAGGCTCCCAGGTAATTCTCAAAAGAAGCCGCACCTCGCCGTACGGAATCACTTTGTCGCCAGCGCTCGACTCTGCGTTCACGCCGACATGCGACGCCCGCAACGCTGTCCCGTTACCTTCCATTATTCTCTTTTGCTTTTGTTTTGGCACAAGTTCGCCACATGAAACGTCTCGTTTCCGTCGTTATTTACCGCCTCATCATTTGTCATTTGTGACAATATGACCATCAAGAAAGCACACGGTCGTGATTTTACATAACATGACGCGACGTCAGTGCCTCATGTCATCATGGTGTCACACGGCACGACGTCACATATCCGGCAGAAGCGTTCAATTATTGGTAATGGTGCGCCGAGACTCTTTCCTTTGTTGACGGAGGTCGCAGCCAGTAGTGCACACCTTCCCGGGCATTTTCTAAAGACGAAGCGAGCTGTGGTTTGTGTGGCAGGCAGGAGGGCAATTCTGCATTCCTGGCGACCAATGAACCGATCCTTGCCCTTTCGGACAGGTCAACTGTGCGGGGATCATTGGCAATGGCAGCATCGAGCAGACCACTCTGGAGCAGTACGACAACATGTTTGCCGTCAACGTCAGGTGGGCTGACTCCCCGCATGGCCTATGGCACAGCTGCTTGCGCACCTGACGGGCTCGGTCGACGCCTTCCATACGGCGGCGAAACATCCGGTGTGGCCGTCGTGTACGCGGGAAGGGACCGGAATAGGTTTTTACTTCCAATGGGAGTTTGCCGAGTGATATTCAGACGGAATTGGCACCCGTTTACCCTTAAAAGCGCGAATGGGCAGGGTGAAAGAAGACCGACAGACGGACTTTTAATCCGTCTGCGTCTTTGCACCATTTGCACTTTTGAGAATTGTAACTACCAAGTGTAGTCGGTGACAGTTTAAGAGTGAAGTGAAAGCTCCTCCCACCTTTTTCCACTTTAGCAGAGCGAACGCTGGAGAGGAGGCGGCCTCCTCTCCACTGTTCACTCTGCTACAGTGGAAAGAGGTGGGGGGCCGGATCTTCCTCTCCACCGACTATAGCTCAATTGTCAACGTTATTCAACCTGTTCACCCATATGAGGCAAAGGCCACAACTGGTCCCAGTGCTTTTCATGGGTTTACTGGACGCCTGACGATTTGGACGAATGTAAAGTACCGTTGTCACCACGAGACGACGACGGAAGCGCGTGGACACGGACGGACAAGAGGCACCGACAAGTTTCAAAAACCACCGCGAGGGTAAAGTGGCTGCCCCATATAATGAGAGGGTGACAGCAGCCATAGCCGCCAACGAGTTTACAATAGCAGAGAGATCCTTGAGTTGTCCTGCCTCCAGTGCAAGCTTCATACCTTCGATAACATGTCGGAGTCTAATGCCTGCCTTGCTTCTGTCCACGGCAACCTGCTGTGGTTATGTCCCAAGGCTATAACCTCTCTACCTTGAACCATTTCTGTTTATATATCTTTTTTTGAGGTGTAGTTGCAGATAGAGACACTACTGCCATTCTCACCTTGGTAGTGACCAGCACTAGTGCCGGCAACAAGCACTTGTAGAGCATACGGATTCCTACAAGCGCTGCAATGCGTTTTTCAGTTGGTTCATGTTTGTGGAGGGGGGCGGGGGATATTGACCAGACTTAAGTTCTCAGTTTGAGTTTTTGCTAATCTTGTTTACCAGCACTGCGAGTATCTCATGATAAATAGATATTAATAAAGGTGGTAAATGCAGCTTTACGAATCTGTTACCCCCACTATAACCATAGTTCTGTTTGGTGTATCATCTGCTTTCATAGTTTGGCTGGTTTGGCTTGCGCTGTGATCCTCTGGAATCCATTTATTTATTCAGAGGTGGCACTAGTGGTGCCACCTCTGTATAAGCTTGGCACACATGGTCGTGGTTCGATCGCTTCCCAACAGCTGTCGCTCCGCCATTGGGGAAATCAAATATTTTTTTAGTTTTCATTTTGGTTGTACTGGGAGTTGAGGCTGCATATTTTAAGTTGTAAATTTCACCTGTAAAAGACGTCTCAGAAAAAAGTTACTGCGTTACACCTTAAGTTGTTCATTTTTGTGGACCGTTCTCTGCGTGTATCTTTTTTGGGGGACACACTGTACACAGCATGCATGAACTTACCTACTTGCAATGCTTACTCCTGCCCTCACCCAAATTGGCATTCTGTTGCATCTGGGACACGACCTACGTTCCCAGGCCACGGCAGGTGCAGGCAGTTCACTCGTACTGAACAGAATTCTCTTTAAGGTCGTAGTCGCATGATTTACGTCGTAGTCCCGCGATTTATACACAAGGGGGCAGGCCGAAATACCTGTGGCACCACCTCTTATGCCAAACGATAACTAACAGATACCAACATTCATTTTAAAAGGAGGAAAAAAAAAATAGTACAGAATTTGTTTTTGTCTTGCATTCGTGTGACAGGTGCTAATTTCCAGATTTCTCGAGCTGAAGGGTGGCAGTTGCTTGACGGTGCCTTTAAATTGGGTGGCTGCTCTCCCCAGGTCGGTGTACCACCTGATGATGCTCACCGTGCCTCACCTGGTCCTGAGTAAGGGCAACGTCGTCAACGTCTCCAGCGTGTGCGGGATGCGGTCGGTGAGGACTTTCTCTCTGCCCGACTCTGCCCGGCGAATACCGCCTAGAAAACAAGGCCCGTACCTTCCCTCCTCCGATGTCGTCACGGTCGATTCGTGCAGCACCGCTTGTGTCTTGCAGCGTCTCGTAACAGGCGCAACAGTGGCACGCCTCTGCTGCTCTGCCGCACACTCTCGCCGAACGTTGCCTTATTTTCTGCATAAGGTGGGTTGGGGATCCACTAATGACGATGTAATGCCAGGCTTTCTATTCTGGGTTGTATTGGTTTTTCTCTCTCTCAGATGCCTCATATCCTGAAAGTCCCCCCACAGGGGTCCCCCTTGTTCTTTTGTTTCCCAATGCGTGCACTCGCAGGGCTAAGTTCCTCAATGTAAAAGAGAGAAGCAGAACAAATGAAGATTGGCAGCCTTAAAAATGGCATCGGCTACTCCAATGTGTTCTCATGAAGCCCTCTCCTGCCTTTCAGTTCCCCAATGTACTCGCCTACTGCATGTCCAAGAGTGCCATCGACCAGCTGACCGCCTGCACAGCCCTGGGTGAGCGTTGCTTCCATTTTTAAATCTTCATCGCCGTGATTGTGGTGCCTCTCGTTGGAACGGGGCCTCACAACTGCCGTCTTTGTCAAACGACGGAGTCGATTGTCCTCGACCTGGCGATGCCAAGCCGTTGACCCGATTGTCCGATGCTTTGCCCACCTAAGCTAAGCTGCAGCAAGGTTCTTACACATTAGAAGTTTGTGGACCTTTGGCAAATTTGTACGTGGCGAACGGGTAGCGAGGTTGTTTGGGAAGAATAAAAGAGTTCCTACTACTACTACATTCGAGAACTTCATTTCTTTGATGGTCGAGTCTTGGTCGAATTTTGTTTAAAAAAAAAAAAAAATAGTATAAAAAAAGGTCAATGTGCAGATTGTTTTTAATTATCTAGGCACGTGCAGTGCTTGCAAGCTGTCTATTTTTAGAAGCATTAAGTGCAAACATTAAAGGCACAAAGTTGTCTCTTTTCTTTTCATTCGTTTCATTTCGGCGCGTCCGCTTCCGCAACCTTCTGGCGGCTTCAGATTCCTAACCGGAGGTACTTTACGGAGCTTCTCCATCGCATGATGGGCTCTCATCCTCCGAACTGAATTTCTAAAAGCGTCGGAAGTGGCAATTAAGAGAGCCAATTCTCCCATTCACATTGCTGCCAGAGCGGCCGGCGCACAAAGTGAGTATCGCACGCGTGGAGCATCCAATTTGAAAACTCTGAATAGCCGGCGAAACTCTGTGCGAACGTAACAATTACACTTCGCCAAAGACGCAACAAATAGCAATACGTTCCGCGGTGCGCTTATTTTTGCGTTCTGCGGCTATCTTCAAACGTGCAAGCGCCGCCGCACGCGTATGGCGACGACTGTCAAAAAGGTTAGGCCGCAGTCACACTGGTAATGCATCGCACAAACGAACACTTTCTGCGGCCCGTTTCTTCCTTGCATGTCGGTCCTGTCCCATTGATCACACGGACGCCGTCTGCAGGCGTGTTCCAAGCGTATGAATGTATGAAGCAAACATGCTCTGAGCACGACTGCAGACACTTCTGTGACTGTGTCTGCAGCGACCATAGTGTCTTTTGCATGACGTACGAGCAGTGTCGACCGTGGCTTAAGTCCCTCCCAGCATCCTGTAATTCACCACGCGTGGACGGGATGTCCAGTCGTTTTAAAATTGGATGCCATTTGGTCGTAACGGTCTTGCTGTACGAGCTCACCTCTAATCTGTCGCAATTCTTCCTTTTGGCCAGAGTTGGCGAGCAAGCAAGTTCGGGTGAACGCTGTCAAGTGAGTCAAGTCTTGCTCGGAGGTGCTCAGGGTCAACCGTTGGTATTTACATGAGCAGTAAATGACACTTTAAAGCCTCGACCACTATGTACGCGACGTGGCAACCTTTTAAGCTGGTTTTTAGTGCAGAGCACGCAGCACAACTGTCGGCGTCGACTTTCATGCCGGGTCGTCGAGGCTAGCGTAGCTTCCGAAGCAATGCTGTCCTGCGCCAGAGCAGACTAGGTGACTTCGTCCAGCTTCTCGTTTGCGGGCGCTCTCGTGCAAAGAAAACGGCAAACAGAGGCGTGCGCATGTGCAAATTGCTTTGACAGTGTTGGAGCCAGGCACGTATTCAGGATGGGGGGGGAGAGGGGAGGGGAGGCATGGGGCCCGGCCTTTCCCGAAATCTTTTATTTTGCTGGAGCCTCCTCTTTCCCCTCCCCCTCATACAGCAATTTGTCATGGGCAGGCCCCCCCCCCCCCCGAATTTAAATCCTGGCTGCGTGCCTGGTTGGAGCATTGCAGGAGCTTTGCCAGCCTTGGCAACGTGATGCAAAATAGTGGACGCTGAGTATAATGGCAGTCACAATATAGTATGCATGGCAATTTGGCCTGTGAACCGCAGCTCTCTCAGTTGTGCATCCTCACAGCACTGTGCACTGTCACATATCTGCCTTTTTTCTTTTACAGCCCCGGCGTGGTCGTCACGGAGCTTCAGAAGCGCGGTGGCATGTCGGAGGAGAACTATGCAGCGGTGCGTTTCTAGCTAGCGTGCTTCTAAACCCTGGACATTCAAAGCGGTGCTTTCAGTTTGAACTGGCAATAACTGTAAAAGCGAAAAATAGCTGGCATTTTCTGCGACTGTGGCGCACGTCCAGAAGGGACTGTAAAGCAATAATGAGAAAAATAATGACCTAAAATCGTCTAATTCACTTTTTAAATATTCGTTTTAGCTGCCACATTCAACTAAAGATTTGTTGCCCCTCGATAAAATATGCCGTAGCTGTTGCTAGAGTTCAGACAATTAAATTCTGCTCCACACTATTCTGCGGCAAAGTTTGGCTGTTTAGAAATACTAGCTGAAGTAAAAACGCTTGCTAGGCGGCGCAAGCCGTCGCCCGATTCTGCGAGTTCAGGCGTATTCACCGATTCATAAATCCTCCACTTTCGAAAGAACTGCTGCCTCCTTTCAGAGGCGTACTTTAAGGATTCCTTGGTATGAAACGAAGGTTACCATTTAAACGCAGAGGGAAGACGCTTTTTTTGATGAACTCGGGGGGGGGCAAAACGTAAGCCACAATGGGGGCAAAAGCGACATTTCGAAAGTGTTCAGTCTCGGTCGTTCCAGCTCAGTGGAGCAAACAGGACATTGTCTCGTTGCTGAAGAAGATGTTCTTGGTGCCCGTGTCACACTTGCGCATGGTTAATACCGAAAAACCGTCGAGACAACAATTCAGAAAAAAAAATGTATGGCAAATTGCTATGCAATTCTGTTGGATGCATGAAACATTGTAGCACCACAAGCATTTAGCGATAGCTGCACCTTGTGGCTGCATCGATATGCAATCGGTGTCACATAATGTATTAGCGGGGAAGCCGGATTGGTGTATAGGCCACATGACATCAGATCACGTGACGTCTATTTCCTCGCTAAATTTAGCGGGGAAACTGAATTTATCTGTAGGTCAAATGACGTCATTTTCCCCGCTAAATCTAGCGGGGAAACTGGATTGGTGTTGAGGTCACCTGTCGTCAATTTTCCCGCTAAATCAACTTAATCCGGCTTCACGAAATTCGGAGCAACGTCATTTTCCCCGCAACATTTAGCGGGGAAATTGAATTTTCCCGCTAAATCTAGCGGGGAAACTGATTTTGTGTAGAGGTCACATGAAATCAGGTCACATGACTTCAATTTCCCGGCTAAATTTAGCAGGGAAACTGAATTTGTGTAGGTCACGTGACGTCAATTTTCCCGCCAAATCTAGCGGGGAAACTGAATTTGTGTACAGTTTACATGACACAAAGCTACCTATGTGACATCATTTTTCCTGCTAAATTTAGCGGGGAGACTGAATTGGTGTTGAGGACGCCTGACCTCAATTTTCCCGCTAAATCTAGCGGGGAAACTTAATCCAGCTTCACGAAATCCGAAACAACTAGCCAAAGAACGTTTTACGTTAATATGACGGTTTCGAAGGATATCCTTCTATTGGTGTGCACCACATGGACGACGAGAGCATAGGTTGCGGAACGAAAGGGTACACAACGCCTTTATTGCTGGAAGCATATGTACATTTCAGACTGAATTCAAGAACACTGTGAAATAATCTTAGTTGAAATAAGTACAGGTGGGCAGGTCTTGAAGGGCTTCCGATGCACAAACAATGCTGGCACTTATTTGGGTGGAGTCCACGTCTTCGGGAAAGCGTAGTTCATTTTTGTGGCAAAAAAAAACGGAGTTCTCGTTTCTCCCAATAACTTTATATTAATTCCTCTTTATATGTACGTAGATATGTTAAGATTTGTTATTTGATGAGGACGTACACGTTTAAAATACAAAACGCAGTGTTTTTTTGGTTTATTTTTTTCATCTGAAATAGTCACTTTGTGCAGGGTATGAACTATGCAACAACCTTGCTTTTTTCTGTGGTAACAACAAGTTTATAGTGACCAGCATATTTCGGGGTGCTTTGCAGTTTCTGGAGCACTGCAAGTCTACGCACCCGCTGGGCAGGCCCGGGGATCCCGACGAGGTGGCCAAGGTCGTCGCGTTCCTAGCGTCGGACGCCGCTTCTTTCGTGACTGGCATCACGCTGCCCGTCGACGGCGGGCGCCATGCCACCTGCGCGAGGTGACCGGTGGCGAGTCTGGTCGCATTGCTTCTCTGAAACACAATGGCCGATCGAACATTTTGCTTATGCTGCAAGGACGGGTTGGAGTGGACCTGGGAACAGTAAAGGTGTCTGTGATCTCTTTCGTGCCGTTGCTTCTTGCTTTCACGGCAGGGAAACCTAGAAACGTGGTCCCCCGACCCGTTGCAACTTTGTACGGAGCGGCGTTCCAAGGACCGTGTTCCTTTTAGGAAGAGCGCCGTTGTTGCATCTTGCGTCCGTGGAACTGGAATGAGAACTTGTGACATTGTTGCGGGAATGGCATTAGTAGTATAGAAAAGGAGAGTACTGGACCATCCCCCATTCCCCTGACCTTGACCGTTTCAAAGAACGAGACTCTTAAGAGCTCCGACTGTTTTAACAAAAGATATGAAACCGTATCTTGTTCGTAAATAGTTTCCCAGTATATCTTCTCCCTTCATGTCAACTAGACGGTAATACCGTAGCTTAAAACTTCCTTTTATTTATTTATTTATTTATTTGGAAATATTGCCAGATAACTAGACGGTGTCCAAGGCAAGGTGAGCACGGTACAGCAAGTACACTGTACAATGTAGACACACAAAGAATAACGTAACAACAATAAGCTAAATCGGCAATACAACGCAAAGTGACAAGAGCATACAAATAATGAAGAAAAACCCAGCAACAATCGAAGATATTCGAGAGACAAAAAGCAAACTTATTCTATGACAATAAATGATTAGTAATGACAATAAATGATTAGTAACTGCCGCGACAAAACAAGGAGATGTGAGTTGATTAATAACGGTTATAGGTAACTTATTTCATTCATGAACAGTGCGCGGTATGAAGGAGTATTTAAGAGTCCTTTTTGGATTGTGGCACTATAATGGTTTTCTCGTGTTTGTTGCGTGTCTGTCTGGATGTATTGTATTGCATGCATTTTTTTAATGGAAGTTTAACATTGCCATTGACTATGTTATAAAGAAACTTAAGGCAATTAATTTTCCTGCGTGCTTTGAGTTCGGGTATGCTTGACAGTGTATACATTTGAGAGACGGAAGTCAGCCTGTCGTAATAGTTATAAACAAAACTCAATGCTTTGGTCTGAATTCGTTCTAGTTGCTGTATGTTTTTTTGCTGTGTATGGGTCCCATACCAAGTCTGCGTATTCTAGTATTGGCCTAATTAAAGTTCTGTATGCTGTTAACTTTGTTTTGGGTGTACAGGAGGTTAGTTTTCTTCTTAAAAACCACAGTTTCTGCGACTCTCTGGCAACTATGTAATTTACGTGTGCGTTCCACGTTAGATCTGACGCAATGACAATACCAAGGTACCTGCATTCTCTAACAGCTTCCAAAGGAACACCATTCACGGAGTATGAAAAGGGCCTAGGTTTTTTGTTTTCTGGTAATAGTCATCTGCACACACTTTTTACAGTTCAGTGTCATTTGCCAGTTGCAACACCAGTCATAAATAGAAGCAAGAGAGTTGTTAAGTATTTCTTGGTTTTCAACACTACCTATCTCTGAAAACTGAACACAATCGTCAGCGAAAAGCCGGCACTGAGTAGGCAGACATGTTGTCAGGTCATTTATGAATGCCAAAAATAGCAACGGGCCGAGTACAGAGCCTTGCGGCACTCCCGATAAAACTGGAACTTTGGGGGATGAAACATCGTCTATGTGAACGAATTGTTGACGTTGAGATAAGTAGGAGTCCAAACACCATAGAATCTTTTCTTTCTTGAGCAACTGTCTTAATTTGTAAAGCAGCTTTGGATGCGAGACACAATCAAAAGCTTTCACAAAGTCTAAAAAAATGACGTCAGTTTGTCCTCCTCTATTCATAACCGTTGCAAATTCATGTACAGTATGAAACAGCTGTACAGTATGAAACAGCTGAGTCACTGTCGATAAGCCTCGACGAACGCCGTGCTGTTCTTCACACAAAAAAACATTGTCGTCGAGGTGCATGGATAGGTGTTTACAAAGGAAATGTTCCAGTATCTTCGCACTCGAGCAAAGAAGGGAGATTGGGCGATAGTTTGGAACACTTAGTTTGTCCCCGGATTCATATCCTGTTTCGCTGTATCCGGTTTCCTCTGTACTGTCAGTTTTTTTGTTTTTTTTTTATTGAAGTTTTTTCTGTTTGCTTCAGAGAAACGAGGACAACAAGTCTATATTAGAAACTAGCTGTATTAATTGGTGACACCACCTTCAAGTGTCGACATTTAGACTAGTTGCTCAATATTAATGAACTTTGGAGGGTCCATTCATCTCGGTGCTTAAATGCACTGTATGACGTTTCATCTCCGTAGGGCAATTTTTTGATCAGCTACAGGGGGACGTATACAGCTATTAATGTAAGTCGTCTCACTTGGCAAGAAAATCTATCATAAAAATGCTGCCGAATATTGAGCATTTCTAAGCTTCAGCCTTAACTAGAACATATTGGGGGGGGGGGGGGGGGGGGGCTGTTCATTTTTTACCCTGAAATCTGTTTTTTTTTTTCCTCTGCAAAATGGCAATTTTAAAAGCATTCCACATAATGGGGCATTTTCTCCTCATCAAAACCCTACTTTTTTGGCAATAAGAACTTCATTTAAATAAAAAATAAATATCTAGCCACATTCCTTATTAAATTTTAGTTCAGAAACATCCCCAACCAAGAATAAATTCGGCAATTCATTGAAATGATATACTTCCTAAAATCGAAATGCTGCAAAAAAAGGGAAACCGAGAAAAACCTATTTGAAGAGCATAAGTGGTGCCTTCTGCTTACATCCGATCTCCAGCATGGTCTTGCTGAGCGAGTTCGAGCTTAAAACGCTTTCTTCGAGTGTCATTTTGTTGTCTGCATGTGAACATTGATTGTGAAAAGAGTGAGGAATTGGGTATGCTTGCAATACACGAACCAACGTCAGCAAATATGGGTGGGGCAAGCATCGTCGAAAAAAAAAACAACCTATGTGGCTTTCTATAAACGAATGTTGGTTTTAGTCAGTTTTCTGTTCAATCAGGGCAGACTTTTCGATTCTTGGCCATGTTCATAGCCTCTTCTACGTGAAAGCTGGACTTCTATGGTGTTCTTGCCCAAAAAGTGTTTACTCTCGAGCAAATATGTTTAATGTACTAAATCTGTGAAGAAATGCTCTTTCCAACGAGTGTATGATCATCTTTCTAGGGCGTACCGGTGTGGAGTTACAAGTTCTTATAGACTGGACTTCTCGAGACATACTTAAACTACTCTATAGACTTCAGCAAGCCCTAACAGTTCCTGTTTCATCTGATACACTATATGTGCACAATGTTTCCTCTCTACACCTCACTATGCTTCAGCAAGACCTAATAGTTCCCATTCTATCCGATACACTGCGTGTATGCAGAGTTTCTCTATACTCCTCTGGACTTCTCGAGACATCTTTAGACCACTCCAGACTTCAAGAAGACCTAATAGTTCCTGTTCCATCCAAGACACTATGTGTGAATCAAGTTCCTCTAGACCTCTAGACTTCAATGAGATCTAATAGTTTCTGTTCCGTCCAGAACACTATGTGTGTAGCAAGTTTCTTATAGCCTTTTCCGAAAGTCACGTGCCAATTATAAGGAGGTCGAAACCCCTGCACAATGGCGGAACAACTGACATCGTGGAAGGTGGAAGTCATCCCATAAGATTGCGAACGTCGCAGCGCGGCCAGCGATCGGAGCCGACAAGTCTATCAAACAGCGTGGGAAGTGGAACGTCATTGCGCTCATCACCTTTTTTTGTGCGCGAGTTTTTGCCTTCTAATCCAACCAAGCGCAAAAAGTGTGCCATGACGTTGCAGATTAAGTCCACCATTGTGCAGGGATTCCCCAACTGCCAACAGAGGGTAGCATTTCGAAAGGGGTCTATAGACTTCAGCAAGCCCTAACAGTTCCTGTTTCATCTGATACACTATACGTGCACAATGTTTCTGTAGACTCCTCTAGACCTCTCTACACCTCACTATGCTTCAGCAAGACCTAATAGTTCCCGTTCTATCCGATACACTGCGTGTATGTAGAGTTTCTCTATACCTCAAGAAAATAGGAGACATAGAAGTTTTACATTTCCAAAACATGATTTTGCATCGTCGGCTTACCGAGAATGTTTTATTTCTCCGTAAATACTTCAGATATTGCAATAGAAATGTGCAGGTGTGTACACTATTAGTTTGTGGAACCACAATATATAAAAATAAGAAAAGTAATTTTTTTCTCAAAAATTGAAATTTTAAATGTTTTCGGTTTAAATAACACCATTATAAAAGTGAAAATTTTTCTTTTATAAATGGAATAAAAAAAAGGCTCGAGGTACGCCTAAACACTTCTTATGAGTTGTCAATGCGAAAGCATGCACGCTGCTCTTCCGCTCCCTTCTTTATTTTTTCTTCTTTTTTTTGCGTTGACGGCATGTTGACGGTTGAGCACGCGCGCTGATCTTGGGTGGAGCTGCTGCCTCGCGGACACGCAGCGCCATGGGGTGGTCGTCGTTGAAACTGACGCGCAGCGGCCAATGGGAGCCTCTTCGACGCGCGCCAGCCGATGGGATTGAAGCCGAAATCCATCAGCTTTACCCCTCTTCTTTGGGATTGGGGAATTTAGGTGCCCTTTGGCTAGGCTTTTCGCCTGGTTTCATAGCTGGGAGCTGGCGAATTCACTTGGAGAAAGGATTTCAGGTGCCGTTTGGCGCGGTTTCAAAGCAGATGACGTCGGCCCGCTCCATGGGACAGTTAATGCTTTCGCATTATTAAAAGATCTTCGCTCAAAGACCTTTATACTTTGGCTAAGGAGTTGAAGATAACAAACCCAAAGAAAAAAAAAAAGGAAATAATGGATGAAATTATTAGAAACGATGTCTACGAAAAGTTTCTCCCCTTTTATTTTGTATTTAGCGATGATTTATTTCATAAACCAAAACCAATAAAGAATAAAAAGTGTACCTGCGGTCAGTGGATTAATCCATCCTACAAAGACCTGTATGAAGGGAATTCAAAAACGACATCGAAATTTTGAAGTCGCAGCAGAGGCCCTTAAAGGCAATATGTATGACTTATACTATGAGAACCTCGATGAATCCTTAACCATAAATGAATTCCTCGAGTCCATTAATGACGAGTCCATACGAAAGATACTCAAAGGCGTAACATTAAAGACGAAAATTCACGTAAACATTCGTTTAGATGTTGAAATAGAGAAGACCAGATCATTGAGTTGATATCGTGGATAGCCTAGATTGGAAAAAAAGATTCATAATTAGATTCTTACCAAATTTCAAGAACATGAATTAGAAGGATCCGGTTGAAACTTTTGAAAGGTAATTGGAATGAATATGGCAGTCACTTAATTTCAACCATTGAAAGGGAAAACGTACATCCCTCTACCAGATGACATAAAGGCTAAGAAGGCTGTGATCAATGTTCAAAATAAGGACAACAAATGTTTTATGTGGGCTGTACTCTCAGCATTACACCCAGCAAACAATCATGTTGATAGTTTCCAAATGTGAGGATTATCAGAATGAATTAAATTTTGATGGCATTGAATTTCCGGTCTCAGGCAAAGATTATCCAAAATGTGAAAGACAAAATAAAATTTTTAAAAAAGTTAATGTACCTTCGAGGGCACCCTAGATGTATTCTATAATGGGAAGATAACTGATTATAAAAGTATAGTAAAACTCCTATTGTATAAAGAACATTATTGTTGGATAAAGAATCTAAGCAAATTAGCCTCCCACTCAGAAGATAATGGAAAGGTATATACATGCGAATAATGTCTTTATCAAACCACGAAGAAAAATAATTTGAATAACCATAAAGAAATTTAAAAAAAAATAACGGAATTGGAAAAGCTTTACCAAAACCAGGTTATATTGAATTCAATAAGTATTTTCGTAAACTCGGACTTCTGTATGCTATCTATGCTGATTTCGAATCGGTTCTTCAGCCAATGAATGAGAATACAGGAACAAGATACCCAAATCACATACTATCCAGTTTTAGAATCTATGTTGTCAGCAGTGGCGCAGCCAGGAATATTTTTCGGGGGGGGGAACTGAGGTGGCTGGGATGTCCATGACTTGGGGTGTGGAGAGGAGGAGAGGGGGGTGGGGGGGGGGGGGGGTCAAAATGCATGTGTTATTTAGGGTCAGCTAAATTTCAGAGGAAGGGGGGGGGGGCTGAAGCCCCCCCCCCCTTTCCCCCTGGCTACGGCTCTGGTTGTCAGTGCTGTAATAATATAAAGGTTCCACTGTTTGTTTATCATGGTAAAAGTACTGCAAAGACTAAAGAAGGGTAAGCCTGTGGATATAAAGTTCAGTAAAACCAGAGTTGTGCCCGTTACTTCAAAATGTAATGGACTACAATTACAAATTACCGAGCTTCAAACGTAATAGATTACAGTTACAAATTACTCTCGCTGAAAAGCAACGGATTACTTTACTGGTTACGTTACAAATTACTTTCACGTTACTTTTTCCGTACATCTATGAAAAGAACAATAGAAACAATTTTGATGTTTTCAAAAATGTTCTGCAACACTACTCCATTTCTCATATGCCCGCGGTATGGTAGTCCTTGTAAAAATAAAATATTGTATTTAAGAGAAAGAATGTATGTGCACTCCGTTCACCTGTAAATTGACAAGGCAGCGAAAGCTGCAGCCACGCCCGCCAGCTTACGGCGAACGGAAATAATCCCTGGATTTCTGCAGACAAAGCTAGCAGTGCGCATGCTCAGTATCAGCGTCTGCCTCCGCTGGGAGATCAAGAAGACAAATCGGCGTTGTCTTCTTCACTTTTGTTTTTAGCAGATTTTTATATTCCTTGCACATTTTTGTAGTGGTTCTAGTGACTGGTCGTACGAAAAATCGTGTTTTCTTTTCGGCTATTCTCCTCTTAACGAGGTTTTCAATTTTGTTGAACTTGCTATCTTGCTGCTTACTTACCTGCTCATATTGCTTCAGTTTCTGTACAATGTTCTTAGTTAAAAAAAGTAACGAATAATTAAAGTAATCCGTTACTAATATTGTGAACGAAATTACATTACAAATTACTGCTGCAAAAAGTAACAAAAGTAACGGATTACAAGTAATTCGTTGCTTGTAACGGATTACTCCCAAAGTCTGAGTAAAACACAGTTAAGAAATCAAGACTCAAAAAGATTGTTTTTTGCCAATCCTTGGGGCCTTAGCAGATAGCAGCCAGAGCCCTGCCGCTTGTTTGTCAAAAGGTGAACCGAAATTTGGATTTCAGAAAGCAATGCAGGAGATGTAGGCGGGACGCTACAATCCCCACAACACCACTCGTAAGGCAATATCTCGAATGGACGGCCGTATTTTTGGAAAAAGAGGTCGAGATTGAACGAGGCCGACGAGGCCCGTGACGTCAACATATCTCGTTTCCTCATCTCCTCGCTTCGCCACATCGAGGCGGCGAGGCGGAGAAGACGCGAGGCCGTTTCCTCTCCTTCTTGATCCTTCTCGGAGAAACATGACGTCAACATATCTGTCAAATGCGCCTCCTTTTTTTAGAAAAATACCGTCATCCGTTCGAGATATCGCTGTATGAGTGATGGTTTGGTGTTTGTAGCGTCCCGCTGCACGCTTCTGCCGCCGTGTTTTTTGGAATCCAAATCTCTTTAAAGGACACATGCAAAGAAAAAAAAATTTTTTTTAAACAGCTTAGATGGAAAAATGATGTCATAAAACGATTTTACAACGAAGAAAAAAAATTTTTAGAGCTATATTTACGGCGCTATACGAATTTGTAGTTGGCGCCCGCGGGCGCCGCGGAAAAGTGGCCCTTATTTATCACATGACGGGCCCATATTTGTCACGTGGTGCTCGCGCTCTTTCGGAAGCTTCCTATGGCCTCTAAAAGTAACTTATTCATCTTTGTTTGAAGTATAACAAAAAACTAAGATGAATAAGTAACTTTTAGAGCTCGAAGGAAACTCCTGAAAAAGCGCAAGCAGACGTGATCGACCTGTGCGCCGGTCAGATGACGGCGGCGGCGCCCCGAACCAGACGAACTTCTGCGGCGGCGGCGACGGCGGCGTGGAGAAACGCATTGAAGCAGCGTTCGCACAACGCTCAGCGTGCGGCGGCGGCGTCGCTTTACGGCTCCGGCGACGCAGGGCGGCGGCGCGCGGGCCTACCACGTGACCGGCGGCGGCTCCAGCGGGCGCCAACTACAAATTCGTATAGCGCCGTAAATATAGCTCTAAAAATTTTTTTCTTCGTTGTAAAATCGTTTTATAATATCCTTTTTCCATCTAAGCTGTTTAAAAAAAATGTTTTTTTTCTTTGCATGTGTCCTTTAAAGGGCCCCTGAAAAGAAATATATATATATATTTTTTAACAGTCTTGTTGGGATACGCGTGTTAAAAAAAAAAATATTTTACGCGGAAAAAAAAAATTAGAGCAATCTTGACGGCGCGAGACGCGATTTAGTCGTCAGTCACCTTATTTCCACTTGTTTTCTCTCTCGGCATTTCGGGCGCGTGGAGGAGAGGTGGATAGGCTTGGCTATCACGTTGAGGAGGAGAAAGCGTATGGCCATCTCATTGAGGTGGAAAGAGCGTTGGACCATTTCGTGACGTCATGGACTTTGCCCGCCAAATTTAAAATAAATCTCGCGCCGTCAATATCGCTCTAAATTTTTTTTTTTCGCGTAAAATAATTATAAAACAGGTGTCCCAACCAAACTGTTAAAAAAAACATTTTTTTTAAAATGTGTAATGATAAAGGTGTAATGATAATTGGTAAAAAACATTTAATAAAGTCACCACTAAGTTCTACAGGTATTATTAAAATATTAAAACGGAAACCGAAATTTAGTGGTGTATTTCCCCCACAAAAGAAATATGTTGCCTAAACATATTTCAAACAAAATTATACAACCGATCGAAGTCTTTCGAGTAAAATAAGTTTTGAGCGACGGTGTTCCTTATTGCCGTCTAGTCCACATGAAGGGAGAAGATATACTGGGAATGATTTATGAAGAAGATATGGTCTTATGTAATAATAATAAGAAGAAGAAGAATACTTTATTTTCGTGTGCCCAAAAACAACCCGAAGGTCTTCGCTTTGGTGCACAAAGGACGAGTAAACGCCAAATTAGCACAAAAGAAATAAAAAACGCATCACAGATAGGTAGTGATCCCTTGCAATTGCTTGTGGTAAACAAAAAAGTCACTAAATATTTCAATACCTGGATTGTCAAAGCGATTGAACAGTGATTGCACGCATGACAAGGGTGGAGATCTGCAGATGGTATTGACATAAAAGGTGGAGTGATTCCTAGTCAAACGGGAGGGGACATGGATATTAACATTGGATAAAAGCGACTCATTATCTATAATTCCATTTACTATCTTGTGAAAAAAAAAATCAAATCTCGTTCTGTTCTTTTGTCAGACAATGGCCCCAACAAGAAGTTATCTAGAAGAGAGTTTTAATCAAAATAAAAGCAGCACTGAAGATGGCGGTCGTAAACAAAGCGTATTAAAGGTGCACTAAAGACGTTTCTGCGATCGTCTGTTCTTGGTGATAACTTATCTTACAGGCTCCAAGCATCCTAGAAATCCAAAAATTATGCTCGTACAATGTCTATTTCCCTACTAAAAATGTCATCGAAATTCGTGCCACGCCCCTTTCTGAGCGGAAAAAGCTGGAGCACAGAATCCAGCGGAAGCGCCGGCGGTGTGACGACGTGCGCGTGTCAGCCAATCGCAAGCCGCTAGTCTCGGAAAGGCGGCTTGCGATTGGCTGACGCGCGCCCGTCGTCACGCCGCCGGCACTTCCGCTGGATTCTGTGCTCCAGCTTTTTCCGCTCAGAAAGGGGCGTGGCACGAATTTCGATGACATTTTTAGTAGGGAAATAGACGTCGCACGAGCATAATTTTTTTTTTTATTTATAGGATGCTTGGCGCCTGTAAGATAAGTTATCACTAGGCACCCTAGTTATCACCAAGAACAGACGATCTCAGAAACCTAAGAACGAAGGGCGAGGGTAAGACAGGCCGGGGAAGAGGAAGCAGACAGAACGCTGGAGAAGAGTGGGGGAAACCTCCTTCTCTTTTTAGCGTTCCGTCTGCTTCCTCCTCCCCGGCCCGTCTTACCCTCGCCCTTCGTTCTTAGGTTGCAACGGACTATGGGGAATTGTAGTAGACCGTTTCCGCAGCCCGCTAAGCACCCGGATAGCGCTCCGTAATCCGCCACAAGACCTTGAACTATGCAGATAAGGCTGGCGGCGCGCATGCGCAGCTACGGCGTTTTCTTCGGGGATACCGTAGCGGAGGAGAAAAACGGTCTACTACAATTCCCTTAAAGGGACAATGAAGGCAATTTCGGACATCTTTTTGGCGATTGAACTGGCTTCCAGGCACGTCTCAGGACACGTTGCCCAAATTTCAGCCGAAACCGGCGCTTGTGTGCCGCGCAAATCAATTAAACAGACGCGGAAATAATCACACCGGGATCGACTGGGGCGACGCCCCGAGAGTTGCGGGAGAAGCTACGAGAAGCGGAGCTCACGTGACCGATGCGGGCCAAGAAGAGCGACGTCACAAAAGACGCGCCAGCGATTGGTCGAAACGAGAAACGTGCCCTCGGTCACGTTTTGGTTCGCGATTTTTTAGGAATAATGTTCTAATTTCCGCTTGAATAACCACGAAAAGTATAAATCGGACCGGAAATGATTACTAAATCATAAATAAAGCGGCATAATTGTTTTTTTCTTTGCTACGCTGGACGCGAAACGGGCAACGAGCAACTATGGGCAAACAAAATAAAATAAAAAAAGAACACGGTACTCGAAGAAGAAGCTGTAGATGGCTGTTCTAACGGTCGACTGAAGACCAGTATTCGTTCGGGCGACGCTAGTTTTCACGTGTGGGTTGCTGTTCGTGTTCTTTGACGACGAAAAGAGGACGTCTGCGGAGAACCGGATCCCGGAACGGTCGGATCGCTACCGCTTTCCCCTCGGCATCTCCCTCGCGTTCGTCCTTCGGCGTGCGGGCCGCCCATTGCCGGCTGGGCGGTCTCCGTCGGGTCCGCCACACACGTACTCCCGTTCCGTTGGTGTTCGGTCAGTGAACGGAAGCTCGAACTCGCTCGCGAGAGCGGCATTGCCGTCCATGTTGACAGATTCGGCGAAACGACCGCGCCACTGCGCTGCTATAATCCACCGCGGTTACCAGAGTCTCGATCTCCTAAATACTACCGATACCGACTATTCACACTTGACGTCACTCCCTACGTCACCTCCGTTTTCGGAGGCCCAGAAACGAGAATGGACATTGTTCAGTTTCGGTTTCTTTACTTCTTTTGTAGGCACAGAAATACGCGTCACAAATGTCTACAAAACATTGGGCACCATGCTATGTTCCCAAGAAGCATAAAAACACCATTCAAAAAAATTAAATAAAATTGTCTTCATTGTCCCTTTAAGGCCCGTTCACACTCTTGCGACCAAGTACGACTGAGAGAGACGAGATCTCTTAAAACTTCTTAATTTTTTTTAGAACGAGGGAACACACTGGCATTGTGGCGCCACCTATGCGGTGACCCTGGAACTGCATTTCACAAGAGCGAAGGTTTTGCGGGATTTTCGAGGTCAAATATGCGTAATACCCATAGAAAGGCTCGTTTATAACATTGACAAAAGTTTTTCGAGCCAAGAAAGAAAGGATAATGCGCGAGAGAAATAAAAAAATATGCCGGACCACCGAGTTTACACTGCTACCCAATAGACGGCGCCAGTGTGTCCTCTGGTTTAAGAAGTTTTAAGGAACCCAGGTTTAAGAGGTCGCAAGAGTGTGAACGGGCGGTCAAGGTCGGGGGAATGGCAGATTGTCCAGAACTTTCATTGTCATACAACTGGCGTTTCTTATTTGCAAATTTATCCGAATTTAGTAGGCGTTGGGGCTTTTTATTAGCGCCCATTTCAACCCCCGACTTAGAAGTATGGGGAAGTGTCCGAGTGATGGTCGAAAACAAAGGACCCGAACAAATGGGACTGAGGGCGACTCAACCCGTAGTTTCATGTAAGTATTCTTGCTCGCTTGCTTTATTTTATTTACGAATTATCCGGCACATTGTTTTATTAAAACCAACTGTAACATTAATGAAACGAACCGCTCCAATCTTAGAAATGTAGTGGGAAATCACTCCTTTTGGACGACGAGAACTCGTTCCAAGATTGAGAAGGAACGAGAAACGAACTTTCGTTTCTGTTTTGAGGAATGTGTACAACACTGACTTGTTGTTGACTAGTAAATTTGCAGCACTACTGCAGCTCGTACGCTCTGCATAGGTGCACTTGTGACTTTCCCGACCAAGTGGCAAATGGTGGACCCCCAAGGAAAACGCAAACGACGAGCTTCGCGATGTCCGATACGAGAGATCTGAATTGAATACTCCTCAGTAAGGTGGGCGTGCCTGCTTCTTTGAGCACAGTCCACTAATCCTCGGTGGTGCTCGGGAGGGTTTCAACCTAGTAGCTGTGACTCGGGTGCTGCGTCGAGCCTTTCGTGGTATGTGTTCGCTCTAACAACAGGCCGATAAGCAAGGATAAAAAATGAAAGACGTTCACAATATTCTGTAATGCAAAATTAGAGCGCAGCTCTTGAGGAGGAGGAGGGGAGCGTACGGAGGGGAGGGTACACTCCTCCTCACCCTCCCCTCCTCCTCCGCTCTTATTTAGCGGGAAAGTTTCGCTAAATTTCCTGCTAAACTTAGCGAAAATTTCCCCCTAAATTTAGCGGAGAAATTTTCCCATTATGCAACGCGCGGTTACGCCCATTCCCATAATGCAACGCACGTGGTTACGCCCGGTTGCATTACTCCCCTAATGCAACGCGCGCGGTTACGCCGATGCCGACGCCGACGCCGCTCAACCCGGAAACGGGCGCCTAAGAGCTGCGCTCTAAAAGGCACAATAAACAAAGTATGTGCACTCGCCGGAACATTCCCATCGTACTCCGCCACCGTAAAACATTTGAGTACCGAGGTCTCTTGTTTCGACCATCAATGCTTTCATGACAACAGCACGATGAAGTCGTGTACTACAGCTTACTGGGTGTCAACATACAGTGGATAATTCAAAGGAATCATTCGGTTGAACCTACAGCGTAGAAAAATGTGCAGTCAAACGCAACCACGACGTTCTGGGAGCACTCTGACAGAGTCCCACATTAGCTAATGTTTTTTTTTTTTTTTTTTTCACCGTCAAAGCTTTCGTGACAACAGTACGATCGTGGTGTAGTTATATACTGCTTACTGCAGGTGTTGGTACAGTGGGTCTTGTTCAAACAAGTCATAAATTGGACCACCGCAAAAGAATGTGCAATCAAGTGCAAGCATGATTACCTCAGGGCACTTGCACTCTGTTGGATCGCAGGGTGCAGATAAATGCTATAGTGGGTAATAAACAGCGCAGGGGCACGGACAAAGTAGAGTCGGAAGACAGCGCCGTGTTTGTTTTCCGTCTTCTACTCTGTCCGTGTCCCTGAGCTGTTCAGTACTACTTGACTCGTTAAAGGGGCGGTGCAACGGTTACAATGTTGAAAGAATCGCCCGTTTGCATTTTTTATATTGTTTATCCAAGCCCAAGTGACCAAAAACGCGTCACCTTTCTCCGAAAAACTTCCATTCTGCTGCGTAATCGCAAGGCAAAAAACGAATTATTGCCGATCTGCGGCCGCCTGTGGTGACTACGGGAACTAAAATGACAGCGTCTCTGGAGGTACGCGGAAGTCAACAAAACCTGATCCCCTCCGCTGCTACACTCGCCGTCAGCCCTGTGGCGATCCGTTCTTTGTGTCCATCGCACGCCGCGACCTTCGACGAGGCTAATCCTTTGAAAGCCGACATGAACTACCGTGCTAGCCCATGCATTCGTCAACGATGCTAGTGGTTCTCCCGTTGGTCGGCGTGCCGCCTGAGCAACGCCTGCATGTGTCCGATGTAGCTGATGGCGCAGCGCAGCGTCTCGACCTTGCTGAGCCGTTTGTCCTTGTCCCTGGGCGAGAGGGGCAGGTGGCTACGCAGGCGCTCGAAGCCCTCGTTGACGTGGCGCACCCGCTGCCTTTCGCGCTCGTTGCGACGCCGGATGAAGCCCGGCTCCAGCCAGCAGTCGTACGCCGAGTAGGGTACCGGCAGCGGGATCTTGCACTCCGGCGAGAACGGGTCCGCGACGGCCTGCAGCGAGAGACAGGTCTAGCACATCGGGGCTCGCAAAAGAGAGTCGTGTACACGGCTTTCAGTGGGGCTTCGCGGAGAGCAAGTCGTCTGCTTCTTGCACAGGGAGAACGACGCCGAGCTTTGATTGGCTCGATCGAAAGGATAGTGGGTAGACCTCAGTGCTAGATACTTGGAGGTCTATACCCGCTATGTTTTCCATCAGCCAATAAGAGCTCGGCGCTCTGACATCATCGCAACCCCTGTGCAAGAAGCAGACGAACTTGCCTTCTGCATAACCTTCGATCTTGTAACTGCCTTCTATCATTGTTCTTTCACTGCATTGAAAAAAGAAAAAAAAAGACAACGGTGTTCTTTGAAGGGAAGAAGGACAATTTTTTTCTACGAGTTGACGTTTGCTTAATTAAGCTTAGAACCGTCGTAACAAAAGAAATGACATTGTGGACGGATGTGACATTTATGAGTGAAAATCACTTGTCAGCACGAAATAAAACAATGTCGGCTTTCTTGCTAGCAGTTTGTTTTTTCGCTGAAAAAAAAAAAAGTTGACAGGCGCCCACAATCATTTCTTATTTTTGACGATATTAGCTACAGCTAGGTGGACGTCGACCCAGTGGCATCACTAAAGAGGGGGGGGGGGGGGGGGGGGACCACCCTGGGTGCAGCGCTCAGGAGGGTGCAGCTGGGCAGTGAAGGGGGGGTGTCGGTGACCCTAGTGACGCCGCTGCGTCGACCCAGGAGCATTTCGTATTTCTCTGTTATCCTGGGATACCCAGGTAACGTCATGTTCTCAAACCTTCTTGTTTCATCACAGCTTCACGTTCTTACGGAGGTTCAGGTTTCTGCGACGCGTAGATTATTTACGCGGAGGTTCTCTTTTCTCACGAACTCCCGATACTTTCCCTAACAAAAAAAAAAAAAAAAAAAAAACAGATTTACAATTTTGTCTGCTCGCGCGCGCCAGCTCAATTTTTTTTTTTTTTTTTTTTTTGCGTCAGAGTAGAGTGACAGCTTAACTGCCTTTTTTTTCGTTTGTCTCAAACCGAAATAACCCGATTTTTTTTTTTTTTTTTTTAAACGCTGAATCGGTAACGTCTTGAAAATCGGAACCTTAAAAAAAAAAAAAAAAAACGAAACGAGCCCGATTTCAGATTATTACAATGATTGTAACCGAACTGTTTTTTTTTTTTTTTTTTTTTTGTTCCCCTCAGTCTTATTAGCTTTTTGAACCTCTATCCATCTTACTACCGGGTTCCTGAGAGAAAAGTTAACCGGGTTTTCTTTTTTACCGGAAAAAAACAAAATGAATTACATTTGAAACGCGTATTTCGGAGACCGATTACTCCAATCTTTCAGCACCCCTATTTTGTATAAAACACCCTTAATTTTGAAGGGTGTCAAAAGGGTGTAAGCGACCTTTTCACCCACTTCAAACAGCTTTAGGGGAGACTGTTTCAGTGACTATAAATCAAATGATTACGGCCTGAACCAAAGCTCCTGTCCTCTAAAAATATTGACGAAAACCTACATACTTGTAACCGTTGTAATTGCGGAGGCGGTCAACCCGCGAATGAGTACGATTCCGGTCTTGTGCGTATACTTCATTGCGTGTGTACACTTACGGTTTTTGTGCACGCGCAGCTAGGTGCCATGCACAACTGTGCTTCTAAGCTTGTTGCTTGTAGAACATATCTCTAGGATTCTAGGATCGCCAGCACCCTACTTATAGGGTGTTCCTGCAACACCCATAGGGTATGGGTGTTAACCTTGGGACAGGGCTGAAGAGTTTGTAACTATTAGCGGCGAGATGTTTTGGTGGCGCCCTCCTGTGGTTCCTCCTTGTGACGTCATTACCTTGCAAACAACAAGTTCGATGGTGTTTGTTATTAGCATGGTGGAAGCTTGAAATCATTGCGCTCTCAAAGGAACACTGCCAACACTGTCAAAATTAAAGTTCTTTCATTCCTCTTATTTCCGTCGATGATAAATCCCCTTTCCGACGTCATAGTCAGCGTTCGGCCAATCCTGCAAGGCCGACCACAGCGACGCTTTCGGTCGCGCACGGGGCTAATACGCCAACTCGCGCCCCTGCCGTCACGCCACAACGGTGGCGCTGCAATCGGCAAGGCCACCCCTGGTTCCTGCTCACGGTTTCCAAACGCGCGGTTTCCAAACAAGTCCACACGAGGTGTGGAAAAACGCGCAGTTCACACTGCGCGTTTTCCCACACCTCTTGTGGACTTGTTTGGAAACCGCGCGTGCATGGGCACCGCCATAACCGACCTTCAGTCTTAGGGCCGGTTCAGACACTTGCGGTTGAGTGCGTTTGACTGCGTTGCGTCGAGAACCGAAAGCGAGTCACCGGCACATCTATGCTTCATATGAAGCCTGAAACCCAATTCAAGGAATCATCTTGGCACGCGATATAAGCAGCAGGGATGTCCTGGTTTTTCGCAGCCGCCACCCAGTCAAACGCAGTCAAACGCTACTGTCTGAACCAGGCTTTAGAGCGCAGCTCTTGGGCGCCGAGGGGTTTTCTCAGGACTTGATTAGGGGGAGGTGTCTAAATTTTTAGAGGGGGGGGGGGGGCATTGAGAATAGCGGAGTTGTTGTGAATTAAGGGGGTGCCTTCGAAAAAACAAGGGGTGTGAAGTTTCCCGCTAGATTTAGGGGGAAACTTAACCCGCTAAATTTAGCGGGGAGATTTTCGCTAAATTTCCCGCTAAATGGGACGTGAGGAAGAGAGGAGGGTACGGAGGGGTGTAGAGGCATACCCTTCCCTCCGTACCCTCCCCTCCTCCTCCTCAAGAGCTGCGCTCTAATTTCGCATTACAAAAAATTGTAAACGTCTTTAATATTTTTGTTTGTTTTCCTCTTCTTCTGTTCGCTTCACTTCATCAATGCCAGAGCAGGGCAGGTTATAGACCCTTTCCGAAATTCAGTCTGGCCACTTTGAACACTATCATCATCTGTAGAACGGTACTTGTGCCATACCAATGGCGGCCTTCTAGTGACTGATAAAGGAAGACATCGAAGATGCTCCTAAGCGGATGATGCGAGGCATGTACATTCGGGGGGTCAGTGTGACGCGACGTAGGAAGGGAACACAAGAGATATTAAGAGGTTCAAAGGCACTCGGTCTTAAAAAGTCGCAAGTGTGTGAACGGGTCTTAAAGGCTGCTTCACACTGCTGCAACCGACTACAACCGCAGCAGCGCATCTGGGGGGCTATGTTGCGCTTTTTGGACTCCCAGGAGACTAGAGAGAGGGAAGTGACGTCAACAACGCAGCAAATGCAGATTGGATGTTGATTTTGTTTTCTTCTGTCAACATCCAATCTGCGTTTCTCTAGTCGTTGACGTCACTTCCCTCTTCCAAGTCTCCTGGGAGTCCAAAAAGCGCAACATAGCACCCTTGGTCCTCTGCCTTCACAAGAGGCTTAAAAACCGGTCTTGTCTCTGTAGGTCTTACTCGGTTGCAAGTGTGAACGGCGCTTAAGACCCCGTAAGCGTTTATTTCTAATAGCTCAGATTCAGTCAATCTGTGGGCGGCACACAATCGGCTTTAAAGCACTTTGGTGTATAGATCGAATGTTCTCGAGGCATCTTAGTGGGTTGGGGCTTTGTTCTGAATGCAGGTTCTTGGTCACCATCGAACTGAAAGTGATCGAGAAAGAACTCACACTGAACAATTCCTCGCGTGCCGTTGACTTGCGAAAGTGACGGTGCCGATACGAGTTCATTTCCGCCATTGATATGGCAAAACCTGAACTGCCTTACGAACCACCAGATGGCACTGAATTTCGGGAAGGGTCTATTGCCACTTTAAGCGCTACCGTGTCCTTCTCCCCAGCATAGGCCTCTGGAGGCTCGTCAACGCCCGCTTCAGTGGCTCGGCATCTCGGTAAGACAAGAGAAGGTCGGCAATGGCGGCCGTATTTTCCACTCTGTAGTTCGCAAACTGTATATACATGTCTAAAATTTGAAATTCTACGCGCTATGTACTATCTACGGGTTTGTACTGCCATACACAAAATGTTTTTCTTTTTTTTTTCAAGACTGTTTTTTTTTATGGCGAGACCGGACGGATTTTGTTAATGACAGCTTATTTTAATAATGATTTCTGTAAAATACAAGTTTCTATGTGCGTTAATAAAATAGGCATATTTCGGTGTAGGATAACATTTTTTTCGTGCAGGCTCGGCACCGTGGTACGGACTATATGCACCAAATGCAAAATATCTTATATATCTATATATATATATATATATATAGAAAAATACTGTTGCGTAGGACGACGAAAAGTGCATAGGAAAGTAAACGTACCTCGAAGCTTTTCGTGGAGTTTTATTACATATAGGTCGACGTTTCGGCCTGAGCCAGACCTTTTTCGAGAAGGTCTGGCTCAGGCCGAAACGTCGACCTATATGTAATAAAACTCCACGAAAAGCTTCGAGGTACGTTTACTTTCCTATATATATATATAGATATATAAGATATGCAAGCTTCTTTTAATATATATATATATATATATATATATATATATATATATATATATATATATATATATATATATTAAAAGAAGCTTGCATTTGGTCTTCTTTTTGCGGGCTATGCTCGGGAAAATAGGATCCTAAAGTGCAGCGCTAGGGCCGCCGACCCAATGGTGGGAACGTGCAAAACGGGCGGCCTGCCTTGTCGGAGCAGGAGTCGTCGGAGTCGCCCGTGAGGACCGCCGAGTCGTCTTCGCACAGTTCCCCTGCCGCCGGTACGGGGGCTCCCTGCAACAGATCGGACCCCTGCAGCAGCTGCGTATACACGGCACACGTCGCCCGGTCGGCGCCTTTACCGTGCATCGTGCAATATTGCGCTTACAGGAACGCAGACATCTACGAGTCTCGAAGCCGGCAGGACCAGAGTGTCGAACCGATATTTTTTATCGGTTCAGTTCGGGTTCGGGTTCACGGCTTTCGGTTCAGCTCAAGTTCAGTTCCGAGAAGCAAAAAAAAAAAAAAAAACCGTTAAATTGAGAATATTTTTTAGCGTTGTTTTGGCAATAGGCACTATTTCCGCCTTGAAATGAGTAACTATATATTTTCTTGTTCATACAATCCCCCAGGGCCCAGGTACCAAAAAGAAAAAATTTCCTTATTTATTTTGCCGCAACAGTCAGCAAAAATCTAGATTGATTAACATACAAAACGTCCTGTTTACACGACTCAACATCCGTTTGTTCACCTCAGTCGCATATATTTTACCTGAATCGAAAGGTAGAAAGGAGTGATCCAAATTGTTCACACTAATATATACGCACCTTTGTATAGGGAGTATTCACTGGCGGCCATAGCTGTGTGCTCGGCTGCGGAGCGCGTCTGAACGCGAGCTTCCACAGTTATTTCGCCACGTGCATTCCGCACCACCAAGATTGCCGGTCTTGGCAGCCTATTAATGCGAGCTCGTTCTGAGCATGCGCTCTAAACAGTGACCTCAAATATGGCGGCCAGTGAATACCTCCTATACTCAGATGAAACCGGGCCTAAAAAGCGCGTACCCAAGTGAACATTTTCATATACAGGATAAACTGGCATCCTGGCTGTTGAGGTTTGTTCTTGACAATATGCCGATCAATTCAATTTGCAAATAAGCATAACCCTCGCTAATTGATGATTTTTTTGTTAAATAGAACAAATTAATGTTCTATGCCTCGACATGGCAGCTACTTAATTGGTCAATTTCTGACGGTCTGAGTGCGTAAGCGTCATAGTGTTGTGCACGCGCCCATGTGTATCTTTTGTCCAGCCGATAGACACATGAAATTGCTGTTCATAACATGAAATAGGCAATAACAGACTTCTAAGTTCTATATGCTTGAGAAGTTCTGTACATGTGTTAGGAAACACGTGGTTATTTAAATCGACAATTAAGACGCCGGAAAAGATTTGTAGAGCATCAAATATATTTTCATTATCATCAATCAATTTGTCTGTGTGAAGTTCACATAACCGCTTGAGGTCGACACGGGAGGACGATACTCGAAAATACGCCAGTTGTTGATCCGAACTGCGGAAACGTGCTTTTTTGTTTGCTTTTTGGCAGTGTGAAACACCGAGTCACCGTCACGGGGTATGCCAAAAATGGTCTTGTGCACACATGATAGATCTGAAGCAGGCACGTCGCCAAGGGGGGGAGGGGGGGGGGGGTGCAGGGGCCCGCCTCCCCCCCCCCCCCCCCCCGAAATCTTTCATTTTGCTGGGACCTCCTCTCCCGCATCCCCCTCATACAGCATTTTGTCATGGGCGGGTCCCCCCCGAATCAAAATCCTGGCTACGTGCCTGATCTGAAGGCAAATACAAAAAAGTGGCAGATAGAGAAAGATAATAAATGGTATTCTTCAAAAAAAAAAAAATCCAATACACAATGCCGCAAAAAAAAAAAAAAAACGGCCTAGAGATGAAATTATATTTCTAGTTGAGCATAAATTGCTCGAAGGATAGACGAAGATTCTTATGTTACTAACATAAGTCACGTTTGGGCATCAGCTTGCATGAACTTGAAACTTCGCGCAATACTAATGTTATATTCGGTTTTGGGTGCGCTTGTCTTGGACCCTCACTTTGCGACTCTGTGCTTTATCAGTCATGCGCTCTATAACATTTTATTAGGCTGCTGTATATCACTGCGGGGCTGATATATATGTATACTGCACAACTTTACAATTTGGATATCTGCTTTTGCTGGTGTTGCTGTTTAACATGGTTTGCACGTGACGTCATCAGCCTGTATGCTGGTGGTCATTGCTATTTGTCCTTGATGAGAAAATCAAATCCGGTCGTGTAAAATGCACGCTGCACAAGTTTCGCGCTCAGTGCAAGCCATACATTTGAGAGAAACACAGTAGTCTTGCTGGGTCACGGCCGGGCTAGAGCGGCGCCTCGCGGGCGCCGCTCTAGTCCCGGCCGTGGCTGGGTACAGCGTCGTGCGCGGAACGGAGGGAGCGTCTGTATACAAAAACGCGCTTTCTGGCATGAGCGTTTTTGCAAACAAAGGAGTTTCCGGGGCCACATTTTTCGATCTGTTCCGATAATGCAGGGCAGAGGAACCTTTGCAACACAATATGTTTTTAACCCCCCCCCCCCCCCCTCCTTTTTTTTTCGTCTTTTTTATTGATTTTTTAGATAATATTTTTTATTCCTGAGGGACTCCTTCCTCCGTTTGGCTGTGTTAATTCCACAATTATATTTGTCATTTGTTAACAGTAATCCTTCATTGCATTTCCTTCGCAACCAACAACTGAAGTTTATACAAGGTGCAGATGTGGTCGAAGCTTGGGGAAGAACTTGAGAACGACACTCCTGTGAGACTTAGAGCGGTTGCCAACGCTCGGCTGTCCCTCCGAGGCTACTAGGATCTTTCTTTTCAGGTATCCATCCCGTGCACTCTTGTAGTTCTATGTAATCTAGGATTAATAAGTCACATTTAGTCCTTTCACTGCTTTCATTCTCGGGGACACCTTTCTGAGGCAGTTGAGCAACAATGAAAACAGGTTTGAGTGCCTCAATGATGTGTACATGCAAAATGGGTCGTGCAACAGTTTTTGCACTTTCAGTAAATACCGCAAAGAACTAATACCTGATGTTCATGAACATCCATTAGTTTAGTGAAAAAAACATCCATTAGTTTTCCTCTCCGCTCAATGGCAGACGCAGAAAAGATACAGGAAGGAAACAGCTTTCCCCTCCTCAACTCTCTATTAGAACAAGTGGCCACGTGATCTGGCGCCAATTATATACCGTCAGTGCTCATCATAGTATGTGCTGGGATTGGCAAAAAAGGGGGG
The DNA here is from genome assembly GCA_013358835.2 of Ixodes persulcatus. NCBI lineage: Eukaryota > Metazoa > Arthropoda > Arachnida > Ixodida > Ixodidae > Ixodes > Ixodes persulcatus. The sequence goes on along the minus strand of JABSTQ010009491.1, from coordinate 389,106 downwards.
CATGGGCTTCAGACGTTGTTAAGGTTCGGTTATTCTCAGCTTTGACCGAACACGATCGAGCCACTGCTCCGGTGTGGAGCCATTACTCGCGGTTTGTGTGGAACTCCCGACGGGGGGGGGGGGGGTTAGGTTAACCCTTTCCCCCCTCCCTTTTTACTCACTTCAGTCCGCCTCCCGTTATTTGAAGCACCATCTAGATTATCGTTGCAAAACTGTGAATTACATAGAGTACGGTGAAATGACATCTAGACGCTGTACATTAAAACATGCATTCCATATATAATACACTGCAATTACCATAGCAGCCATCCTCAAACCGGTGGCGCGTCAAACGACGGGAGGCTCAAGTACCACGGGAGGCGAGCCGATGGGGGAGAGGGGGAGGGGGGGGGGGTGGAACTGCCTGTGCACAAGCAACGGCAATGGGCAGTTAGTTCCGTAACTGAGCTAATCTAGTAACTCTGGTCGAAGTCGTGATGTCATGTGACCTCACGGTGTCAAAAACGCTAATAAATCTAGTGATTTTATCGCCATGACGTCACGTGACCACGTGACACAGGATTTATCCTAGTGCCAATACAAAAGCGCCACAAAAACCCACAATTTCTCATACGTTGCAATTCTGTATATTACGATTTGATCAATCTATAGAAATAGAGCTGACGATTTTTTGTTTCTCGTATGTTCCTTTTGTGACAACGACAATAATAATAAAAAAAATGGCCGTGAACCGTTTCGAACCGGTTACCGTTATATTTCTTTTTTCCGGTTCAGCTCCGGTTCAGTTCCAAGGTGGTGGCCAAGATATCGGTTCGGTTCAGTTCCGGTTCGGCTAAAAATAACCGCTCGGTTCCGCACGACGTTGGAGTAGACCCCTTTCAAAAGTCACGCGCCCATTGTTAAAAGGTTTGAAGCACTGCACAATGGCGGAACAAGCGACACCACTGCAGGGAGTGAGATTCTAAAACTACAAAAGCTAAAAATTAAGTGGCACTAGTAGAGTTTCTGGGATTCACAGATCGGCAGTGCCTTTTCTGTCCGCCATTGTGCGGGGATTCCACAGCTTCCAACAGAGGGCACTCTTTTGCGAAAGGGGTCTGTTGCGAATCTACCTGGAGGTGGTTGAAGTCTACGCCGGCCCCTTGATGACCCCGCAGGAAGTTGGGGGCGTAGCCGGAGGTCGCGTCCGCGTACGCCGGTGCCATGGGCGTCAGGACGGCGTAGTCCCCACGCTGGTCGGCCGCCGCCGCCTCGTCCATCCTCGCCGTCGCCGGACCGCCCCTGCCGCAAGCACCCCATCGGGTGAATAGGGAGTTTTCGTAGACCGCGTTTCCCCCTCCGCTAAGCCCTCCGCAACGATGAAGCTGGTACTGCGCCTGCGCGCCCATGGCCTTGACTGTAGAGTTCCGGGTATCGTAGCGGGTTGCGGAGGGCTTAGCGGAGGGGGAAACGCGGTCTACGAAAACTCCCTAATAACGTCGACGATTGCGTGTGCCCGCGAGTGTGTGCCCGCGGCTCAAGAAGGATCGTTCTTGAGCCGCGAGCGCACACTCGCACTGCCCGTACATCATACGAACGCCGGTCTGCCAGGCGCTGTCCGAGGCGTGTTTTTCCTCGTATACGGAGGTCCTGTCACATCGGTGATACAAAAACTGTCTGCGGTCATGTACGAAACATTCATATATCTACGAAGTAAACATACTTCAAACTTGTTTGAGGCATGTTCGCGGATCATCTCCTCATCATGTCTGTAACAATCACTCTCAAAAAGAAAAAAAAAAGGGGGGGGGGGAGTAGTACTTACACCCTTTGTACCCTATAACTATAAGACACCCCAAAACTTCAGTTGGACTTACAGCGCACTGACGTCGAACCGGCGGTTCCAACTTTCCCGAGCGACCTGATAGCCTAGTGGTACAACCTATTAAGATAGCTAATATGTACGTGCTACTGACCACAAAAAAAAAAATAAAAATAAAATAATAATAATACTTTTTTTTACTTTACTGCAAAACCTCCGTGTTTTTTTTGTGTTTTTTTTCCTGTACTTTTTGATACGTACTTTAGCTGTTTAATAAGTTATATCGCACCGTTGTCAAGCCCCTCGTAAAAGTGGGGGCTGTCAGTTCGACGTGAGTGCGTTGTACGTCAAATTGATTTTTTTTTTTTTTTTTTTTTTGGGGGGGGGGGGGGGGTGTATTATATAGGGTACGGAGGGTGTTTTCTGAGAGTGAACACCGTGTCTTTTGTATGCTGTATGAACGGTGTGACTGCGGCCCTAGACATCTATAGAAAATTGCGTGTCTATGAAGGCTATACACCCCAACCACTCCATCTTAGCTGGCAATAGGAAAGTGTACACGTCTCTAAAATAGGCCATCGCCCACGCAATTTATTAAGCCGGCAATGCAGAGATAGGATTCACACAGACCCGCGACCATACAATTTTGTTTAGCCGGCTATGGATAAGTTGTTTTCTGGCGATTTAAGAACTGGGCGAACTCTCACCGTACGTTGGACCCGATGCCCGCTGACCAGTGTCCGGTGCGTTTCGACGCAGACCACATCGGCTGCTCCGCGCGACGCACGCGAACACCTGTTCATTGAATCAACCGTCGCTCGTTCGTCCACGCTCGCTCAAAAAACACCGGGCAAACATCGGTGTGCTCAGGTGTCCCGTTTGAGCAGCACGGCCGCCGAATGGCTGGGCCCTTCGCTCGATGACCGTGACGTGTACACGCTTTTCAATGACGTCACTGAGACCCTCGGCTGCATACCGTACCCACCCCTCCGCTGACGGTGCACGGTGGAAGTTACGTGCTCGTTGGACCAGTCACATGCACGTTTATACTTCGCCACGTGATCACGGTAACCGGCCATTCCCCATGCGCAGCGAGCGGGGTCAGGTGAGGAAAGGGAGGCGGCTGATTGGTCCGTAGCCTCCACCGCACTGCCAACGTAGGGGCGAAGACGGAGTGTAGCCGGGGAGCGAATTTCCCAGGCTTTGGAATGGAACGGGAAGTGATGACGCGGGGTCACCCTCCGATGCATTTGGAAATCCGTAAATGGAGCAGGATTCTGCCGAACGACACAATCGAGGCAACCGAAAGAGGAGAAAGACTATAAAAAATAGAAGACAAATTAAGTCTAGCGCGATAGTTAGAAAAAAGTAAACAAACTAGACTCAAGCGTTCTTTCTTTTTTCTTTTTTTAACAGGAACAATGATTAGTTAGCCTCTTTATTTTTGAGCCTTCAGTGGAAAAGTTCCAGTTGCTTTTCATTTTGTTTCCCCAGCGTCGACTTATGTCAGACCACAATAAAACGGTTCGGCATTTTCTAATTCTACCACATTTGAAGCATTCATTCCGAGTTCGTGTCAAACTGCACACCAGTGTGTGTGTGTGTGTGTGTGTGTGTGTGCGCGTGCGTGCGTGCGTGCGCGCGCGCGCGCGCGTGTGTGTGTGTGTGTGTGTGTGTGTGTGTGTGTGTGTGTGTGTGTTTGTTGTGCGGGGGGGGGGGGGGGGGGGGAGCCTGTATACTTAATTTTCCATTCACAATCAAAACAGTTGCCCACTCTACCGCCGGCTCCCTTGAGTATAGTCCAGCTGCTTGCACTGCCCTCCTCTATAGTGTCGACGAGCAAAGGCGTTGTAACTTGTAACGGGTTGCGGATCACACCGCCTTGGATTTGATTTCCGCTGCGCCGCTGGGTATCATTTTCCCTAATTATGATTAAGTTTGATTGATTAGAACTAACTATGCTTCTATATCCTTTGTATGCTAATGCATCGCCATGCTATGGGCGATGTATGCTTTAGGTCGATTGCCTTGGCCTGCGTGTCAAATGCTTTTCGCGCAAAATCCAGCACATAAGCATATTATGCATTAAAACACATCAATCAATCGATAAAAAAATGAACTAAGCTTTTTTTTTTTTTGTGCTTTTGCCTCGAATGTGTGGATTTCCCCGGGGCCGACTCAACCAATCCAACGCGGCGTTCCTCCGCCTCCTCTTACATCCTCGCCCAGACGGCGCCATCTTGTTCCTCGCGCGACACAATGAGTTCCCCTCGGCCGTCTAAAGTGCTTCTCATTTATTCACGACCGTCGGTCCGGCGCTCGCGAATGGATGGAGACAACTCGCGCGCTTACGCGGATGCTCCAGGTGTGCCGCTACATCGTGCTGCGGAGAAGAACCCCTTTTTTTCGCACGTTATCGCCGGGCGATTAGAGGGAGGCGGCTCTCGTTACCTTGACGCCCTGAATCGACGACGTTCATCCCTAAGCTGGCAGTGCGACGCACACTAAACAGTTTTACACCCTTAACAGTGTAAATCAGCTGGTTCGAGGGCTAGCAACCGAAGGGTGTAAGCGCAACACCCGCAGAGTGTTAAAACCAAAAATATACGTGGGATGCTGCTACTAATGATCGCCAGCAACCTATTTTAGTGTGTTTGCCAGCACCCCAAAGCCGAACACGTTCCGAGCATATCCGTTCGAAGCATCTATGTTTGCTTCATAGAATCATACAAATGTATACGCTTGGAACATGTCTAAAGACGGTCTTTTGTATCAGGCCCGCAACCAGAAGGGGGAGTCAAACGAAATGCTCTTTTCTCTCTTTCTTGTTTGTTTTTACACCCCGCGGCGCCATCCTGAGTATTTGTTTTTTGGCGGGAGGCGAGGGGGGCCTTCACTTAGTGACCCCCCCCCCCCCCCCCTCTTTCCTGGAAAAATATTCTGGCTACGGGCTACTCTTTTAGGGTGTACACCCTAAAAGAGGTTGCTGGCGATCTTAGCAGCATACCCTGCCTGTATATTTTAAGAGCAACATAGTTGCGCATGCGAAGAAACCCAAAATAGCAGTGGCGCACGCACGTGACCGAAATCATAACCCTGCACTCTAAAAAAAAAAAAAAAAACAATTATCGGGTTTTTTTTGGCCCTACTGCAAAACCTCAGTGTTTTCTTTTTGTGGTCTTTGATACGTACTTTAGTTATTTAATATGTTATATCGCACCATCATCAAACCTCTCTTAAAAGTTGGGGCCATCAGTTCGACATCAGTGCGCTGCACGTCGAATTAAAGTTTTGGTGTGCATTATATGGGACAAAAGGGCGTAAGGTGATGTATACCTTTTTTGTTTAGAGTGTGGTGACTGCTCCACCACCTTAGGCACTATATTATTGAAAGATACTCATTCGCGGGGCGACCGCCTCCACGGTTTCGAAGTTTACAAGCACGTTCGTTTCTTCCCGTACCTTAGGCATAATGCGAGGTTGATTTTTTGTTTCTCCTTAACTTTATAAATAAGCTCCCAGCAAAAAAGAAAAGCCTTTTTACTTTATTTTTTTTTATCAAGCTGTACAGCTCCTCCCCTCATGTATGCCGTAACGCCTTTGAGGTATTTCAAATAAATAAATAAATGATTAAAAAAATGTAGATGAATATTCTAGCTACTTCTCCACGTTATCATCACATAGATTATTACGACTTGGTAGTTGACACAAGCTTTTGGACGCCCTCCGAAAAGGAAGGCTGCCACCTGGAACTTCCCTGGTCATCTAAGATCTCAGTTAATTCGCAGGACTCTAATAAGAACACAAATAGTTTTCCAATTGTTTATAGTAATGCGCACCCGCTCTCCTCTGTCAGTTCTGGGAAAACCTTCTCGCAAAACTATATACCACGGCGAGGCGATGCTTGCCGTTATCTGCTTTAATAAGCGATTTTTGGAAAGTTTCATTAGGAAGATGGTGGTTGACGGACCTGACGAATACGGAGATGAATGGAGCATCCTTTCCCTTTCCCCCCCGCTTTAATGGTTGGTTGCGATTTCGGGGAAAGAGGGTGGGGGGGGGGGGGTGCTACGAAAGACATAAGGGCCCCGGGTGCCGGCTACCAGGAAAGGGCCCCATTTTCACGCTTAAAGTTTCAAGAGCACGCTGCAGATCTGAAGGTTGAGAAGTTGTGAAATTTTTCGGGCACCGCGCTCAAACGCAAATCTCTGTACAAGGTGTCCGAACACCTTATACCGATTTTGCCGAACGCTCATTCCCCGCCGAAAGGTAGCTGTAGAGGTCCGAACCAGATGCCAAAGTTTCAGCACGAACCGACATGTTATTCAAAAGTTATGTGATTTTCTGAAAATTTTAATGGGAAAATGAGGCTCAATTTCGGCCGTTTTCGGTTTCTGGCGCCATAGAGCTCCATATGTTCGAAGCAGACTTGTACCGTACGCATTACAAGTAATCAAATTACTTGTAATCTATTACTTTTTGGAGTAATTTTGTAATCAGTTGATTACTTTTATTAGGCAGTAATCACAAAAGTAATCTGATTACTTTTTGGAGTTTTTTTTATAATCAGTTGATTACTTTTATTAGGCAGTAATCACAAAAGTAGTCTGATTACTCTTTGAAGTAATAAAAAATACCTCTAACCATTACTATCTTTCCACGGGACCCCCTACCTTCCCCTCCCCCCCCCCCACACACACACACACACCTTTCTTTTCTTAAATGACAAAAAAAAAAAAATTGCTTCTTTTTTTCGAACAGAAAAAAAAAAAAGAAATATTTTTGCGGATCTGTTGGAAACCAGTTCAACCCCTTTGTCTGTATAGTTTCTGTGGAATGTCCGTTTTTTTTTTCGAGCTGGGACTGGGATTGGGAAGCCCCAGGAAAGCCCCAGTGCGTGACAAAGGAGATTCAGGGCGAAGTTTGAGGGAGCAGAATGTAGCTTTGTAAGTCCTTCCTTCAAACTAGCCCCCTCGCACACACGCACAGAAATAATAAAAAAAAGAACAATGTAGTTACTCGCAGCCCATAGGAGAACCAGAACCGAAGAATGTCTAAAGCGGATGCAAAATATAACAAAGCCAGTTCAAATACAAGTCTGGATCCCATATTTCCCCTACGTGGTCTTTGTGACAAGCAAGGTTTCGAGGTTGGAGGTAGTTCATTGTTATGAGTGCTGAAGATGTAAGTTTTCACACAATAAAGTAATCGGAAAAGTAACGGTTACTTCTTAAAGTAATGTCCAATTACTTTTGCTGTCGAGTAATCAAGTAATCTAATCGAATACTTTTTAGCCAAGAGTAAAAGTAATTGTAATCGATTACTTTTTTTTTAGTAACGTGTACAAGACTGGTTCGAACCAACGTTACCAGAACCCTCAGTTGGGAAACTCACCGTTGAAACCTGGGCCGCTGGCGTCCACCGAGACCGAGCTAAATACGACAACAGCGCCACTCTGTATCATTTGTCTTAACTGTGAGTGTGGTCACCTTGAGCTTTTAGAAAGCATGTTTTTGCGTAAAACCCAATGGAAAAAACTCTTTTTGTAGTAACTTTTGTTTGAGTTTAGTACAAAATGATGGGCGCGTGTTGTTTTCTAAAATATTTAGTTTGCAAGTTTTGCATTACAATTAATATTGTTTTTATACAACCGTGCCTCAGCGGTGATTTCAGGTAGCGCGTCCCGAGCTAGGTGCATATTAACGTCGGTGGTATTCTGCGGTGCGTCCGCTTGGGAGTCGGGGGTGGCACCCCTGAAGCCCCTTCCACAGTATCTGTTTTGGCCCCAAAATGGCCGATGAAAACCAAAATGGAAGTCACGTGCAGTTCCTCGAGTGGTCGCTGCGGGAGAAATGGCGGCGTTGTGATCGCCATTAGCTCGGTTCTGGTGGACGGGTCGGTGCCACTTTTTCAGAGTAGTCTCTATGACAGTTTCCCAACTGAGTGGTTTAGTAACGTTGGTTCGAACTCTCCGTCGGCCACCATTTTCCCAATGAAATTTCAAAAAATAATTTATAACTTTCGAATAACACAACGGTTCGCGCTGAAACTTTGGCATCTGGTTCGTACCTCTAGCGCTACCTTCGGGAGGAGAATGAGCGTTCGGCGATACCTACTGGGTGATTCAAGGAGAGGCCAGGCTCTTTAAATCGATCGCAAAATTCGGTTTCTTAACCTATCGCGCTACGATTTTGTGCAGCGTTGCCCACAGATGGTGCATTTTTTTTTGTAAAATTTGCAAAGAGCGAACTTACCTGAGGAAAAAGTAAAGAAAGAAAAAGGCTTAGCTCCTATGGAAACGCAGCGACGCCGCCGGTCTTCAAACAACACGGCGCCGTTTCGCACGGGAGACAAGAGATGGCGCAAGCGGTCGCGACGCCAACTGCCACCAACGAACGAGCATACAGCGCCGAGAGCCGGCGTCCTCAGCAGACTATCTTTTCGACTCGAAAGCAACGCGAACTTTTCTGATATAAGTTGCCAATGCATTATTTTATCATCCTTACCGATAAAATATGTTGAATGAACAGATAATTGATTAGAAAAATGGTTTGTCGGGATATCTTGACTGTTTTTTTTGGGGTACCGATGTCGTCTGCTTTGCAGTTCCTTGTTGTTACCGCGCCTGTTTTTGTTTCTGCGACTGTCGCCGTCTGCGGAACGCGCTCCGCTTTTGAGTCGAAAAGATCGTCCGCTAAAGACGCCGGCTCTCGGCGCCGTATGCTCGTTCGTTGGCGCAGTTGGCATCGCGACCGCTTGCGCCATCTGTTGTCTCCCCTGCGAAACGGTGCCGTATTGTTTGAAGACCTTGGGCTTCGCCGCATTTCCATAGGAGCTAAGCCTTTTTCTTTCTTTACTTCTTTACCCTTATATGAGCCAAATCACACCATCCCACAACAAATGCTCAATTTGCGCAGACTCATGGTCCTATAATCGTTTAATTTTTTTTTTTTTTTATGATGAGGCTTAATAAAAAAGTAGCGGCATTCCACTTTTTACTTTTTAAAACTTCAATGTTCTGTCACTTTCTTCGTGTGAACGGTGTGTACCGTGAATTCGCCCGGCTTTTGGAACATTTCTGCATTTTTACTTTCATGTTTCAGTTTCGGTTCTTCAGGGTTGCCGGTCGAGCTCTTGAAAGAAAAACAAGCTCGCTTGCATCTTCTCTGTTATTTCTAAGCTCTACTGCTTCACTCGTTGCAGGCGCCATACCCTTACCAAAACAAAATTTAACTTCGATTGTTTCTGCACGCACTCGCTATTTGAATATTTTAAATACGGCTCGAAAACAAAAATATACTGAATGTTGTTAATTACTTACGAGCAAGTTGCATCCCGTTCCAATCCAATCCGGAGACTGCGTCATGGCGTCTCCCTTGTCAGTGGCACGTGGATGTTTTCTCTTATAGCGGTTGACAACATAACGTGAAAATGAAGAACAAGCCAGTGAAACACAAGAGTGAAAATACGTTCAGGGTAAGTTTCTTCCTTGACGCAAACTGAGTCAACTAGCCCGCATGCTTATCCGACTTATTGAGGTCGCCAGAAGCCAGCGTCCGATGAGCCGGCCCGTTGATATCAACCGCCGCTGTTTTGTTGCGTGCAGTTCCAGACCTTCTCGGAAAGACTCTCGTCCATCAATGTGGACGTGATCCACCGAGTGGCCCTGAGGAGGGGAAACACGCCGTTCGAGAGCGAGACCTTCTTCGAGGAGGCACTGAACAAGTGGGCAGAGCTGAACTGTACCCAAGATTTCGGTAAGAGTCCTTTCCGCTTTAGGGCAGCGAGCGTCAACGGCATACGTTTCGCTTCGCTGCTTTTCGCTCTGAGCGCGTTCTTCGACGGGAGACGCGTTGTTTGCGCAGACATCGCAGTGCAATGTGCCCCAACTTAAAGTTGTCAGCCAAACGTGCAATGAACCTTTTGCCAAATTTCCTAACCGTTAAGGAGAATGCTGGCACCTCAGGTTCACGCGCTGCAGGCACTCTCCTTCGCGGTGTAAAAGTTTCAGACTAAATCAGACAGGGTGTTGACGTATGCACACACAAAGTGTCACTCGTCTGAGGTTTTTGCTTTAGAATAGTTACTGCTGCTGACGCCAGCGCGTGTAACTACACTGGCAGCCTAGGTAATGTAGTGAAAGGTCTACTGTAGTCACTGATAAGATGAGAATGGCAGGGCATATTTTGGACTAAGGACGTTAATGTTAATAAACAGGTGAGCTGGTTTAAGTTACATATAGTTGAAACTGGAGACGACGGAAATGGAACGCGTTGCTGTCCCGTCTCTTTGTTTCCGTCGTCTCCAGCTTTAACTACCTGTATTTTGGATGCATAACCTCCAGCACGTGCTGCTTGTGACCGTTTTTGTCGTGCTTTGGCTGCACATGCACGTTAGAAGCTCACGAGGCACTGAAGTGCTGTGCAACTGAAAGACCTCCCTGCTGTCCTCCTCCTGTCAGTTACCATAGTAGACGCATAGCCTACCTTGCATTCCTTCCCAAGTTATCTGCTCGGAGAGGGTTGAATCTGGGCGATTCCGGTCGTCCGATGCAAAGTTCTTGTGTCACTGGCGCTGTTCACAACCGGCTCGCTAAGAAGAACCTGCCTCTTTTTGCAGACAAGTTGCGCTATGACATCGGCGGGGACATTCATACCCTGCCACAGATCGTGCTGCGGAAGGTGAGTTGCTTTGGTCTTCTGTTAGGCTCTTGAAAGTGAAGCCACCCAATGTTGGAAGGGTGTTTGACGAGCGGTTCCCTGTGTTGCAGGAAGCGATTGTGGACATTCTCAAGCAGAACCTGGCCAACCTGGACAACAGGGCCCTGGATGCCGTGCTTGAGTATGCCGGCTTGGCGTCTTTTGGTCGACGGCATTTCTGCGAACCGGGAGTGCTTCCTCGGCTGGAATGAAGCTTTCTTTTAAACGCGTCACATTTACTGGCGACGAGACGTTTTGGTTACGCCTTCTTATGGCCCCTACCCTCAACGTCTTGACTAGGATTATCCGTTGCCAACGACAAGTTTTTTGGTTTATCTAAAAAGTAGTGATGGACCGAAGCTGCCAAACTTTTAAAGGAACGTTCGGCAAAGATTCAGCAAAAATTCGGCAAACGCCTGCGCATGTGTGCGAATGCAATGGGGCCGCGGGGTTATGGATTGCAAATGGACGTCGTGCGGTCGAGCGGTTGCCATCAAACAGTGTAGTACTACTAGCGGTAGTACTACACTGTACGATGGTAACGTCGATGTGCGGAGTATGTGGTAAATGTGTATTTGTTATGTCTAGGGTTCGGATTTTTCGGTTTAAACCGATAAAAACCGATAAAAGTACGCCGACTTCATTTTCGGAAATTCGGTTTTAACCTGAAAAAGGTCAGTTTTTAGGTTCAGCATTTTCGATTAAAACTGATAAAAACCGATAAAAATACGTTGAATCCATTTTCTAAAATTCAGTTCTAGCCCGAAAAGGTCACTTTGACCTTCCAGTCGTACCGCAGAGCCGTGGCGAAAAAGTGGAACGACAGTGTCTATAGAAACGTGTCCGAATGTATGGGATACACGGATGCCATCACGACGTTTTGGTTTAATGTGCGCACCATCAATCGGAACGTGAAGTCCTTAATGCCCCATGACTTCGCCACAGTACGAGCGTGTTTTCAAACTTGTTGTAAGGACGACTGACTTGATGCAAGCTCTGCATGTTGTGTTGTGCTTCAAAACGTTGCACCGTGTCTCTTTTGGCTGGTCACAATTGGTTGATTCGCCGATTTTGGCGCAGGCAGCGTTTCATCTCCTGAGCCTGCCAGTGTCCAGTGTTAGCGTTGCGAGGGCATTCTCGAAGCTCAGTGTCATATTAACAGGAAAGAAAGAGTGCGGACCCACGAGGAGAACCTGGGAAAGTACATGTGTGTGTGTACTATAATAAGATCACAGGGGGTTATCCTGATATACAGAAGGTGAAGTTCCATGGTTTTGGGCATATGGGCTTCATATCTGACTTGTTTGTACTTGTGTTTTTTTTTTTTCTTGTTTCTTTTACAGGTGCACACATTTGCCAAATGAAGTGTCCATTTCTTTTTCAGTGTATCTGTGCCGTTATTCTTTGAGTAATCACAAATATCAGAGCTACAAGAATAATCTGATCTGGTGTCCGTTGGTGTTTATTTTATATTCACCGAAAAAAACCGATAAACTTCATACTTCGTTGGGCATAAATATACGCCGATAAAAACCGAGAATTGAATTTTAAAATAAACACCGAAAAAAGTACGCCGAATTTTGAAAAAATAGAAACCGAAAACGCGGAACCCTAGTTATGTCACATTCAATTGGGGCGCACCGCACCGCGCTGCACCGACGGACGCGTTGCGTTTAGATGGTCATGTCGGTGCGGCTGCACTACGTTCATTTGGGACTTCGTGCGGCGCACGACACCGGCGCATTGCTGCACCAGCTGCACCGTCGAAAGACCGTGCAGCTTCGCGTACTGCGGGCCGGTGCGGCCTTGAGTTAACGCTCTCCGCCTCCTGCGGCCCCTTCTTTCCCTCGCTTCGTCTTCCTCGTCTCGGTAAACTATGGCGGCTCGGGAGGCTCTCGCTAGATGGCGTGCACCGCCGCCCCACTCGCGGCGGATTTTGTTCAATGGTCACCCGTTTATGTTTTGCCCTTGAAGCGGCGGAATGCTTCGTGCTCACTTGGTAGTGCGTCATGCGCTGCATCCGCTCGGTGGCGCGGCCTTGGGGGCAGCATTTTGTCGGTGCTGCGTACGCCCCAATTGAATGTGACATTAGCCTTTCTGAGTGTGGTTTTCTTCAATATTTTTTGCCTCCAAAACAGAAGATCGACCACGAATTGACGCAGTCTACTTCGCAAGTGACTACGTTGCACATCCGACATTCCTAACTCCTAAACGTCCGCATGCGTCCTAACATCAGAAACCAGCATTTTAAAAGTTAAAAGGAGACGTTGCGAATATGAGACACACACTTTCATGCAAAACTGAAGTGACTCAAATTCGAAAGAAAAAAGCCCCCCCCACCCCCCTCCGGCAACGCCTAACACGAGAGCGGAAGGCCAAGTGCACGCTCTCATGAAGCTGCTGCAAATGGCTACCTAGGAGTCGTTTTGCTCAGCCAATGGGAAAATGGGCATTGCTTTCGCGTTTTTTTTTGCGGTTACAGATGCCGTCCGGCTCTGCTCCATGGGATAGTTAATGCTTTCGCATTAAAAACAAGTTAGAGCTGGAATCTAGAGTGTTTTTATCCCATGAATCTAATATCACATTTGTTTTCCCCGAAAATGTAACTAAACACAAGAAAACACAAAAAACCTTTGACTTGTCGTTACGTCATAAAAGGATCTTTCGTCTGCCAAATGCGTGTCGCTTGTGTGGGCAGCTCATGCAATTGCAAGCTTGCGAGGTATATTCCGCCACACTAACACCAGTCGTGACGTCTTTTTCTGATTTTTTTTTTGAAAATAGCAAGAGTGTGCGTGCATAGCTTTGATAGGCGCTGAAGATGCGCGAGTGCGGAGATTCCGAAAACTTCTTTTATGACAGTTAAGCTCTGGGAAGAAGCTTCAGCGGTACTTTGAAAATTATTTTCTACAGCTTCCTTGCCCCAAATTCAAAAATAATCTTGATATTAGTAATCCTGGAGGCCAAATGAAGACAATTTAAGTGTTTTTACTCAAATACAGAACCGCTTCAGCTTCCCTTTAAACCATCGCGGTCCGAGTTGGCAGCCCAACATTACTCCAATTTTCGTAGACGAAAGCAGAATCAATCCGAAGGGCATCCTAGTGAGCGTTTCACCAGTGTGGAAGGACGATGTCATCAGGTGGGAATCAAGGTATTACGAAAGGTGGTAGACACACCAATCAGAGATGCGTACCAGGCATTCGGCCGAGGTCGACATCTTCGAAGAACGCTTGTTAAGGGCGGCTCTCTGTGTGCAGGCTCACTGTCGCACTGGCGCGGGACCTGCAGAGGGACTTCTACGTCTACTTCCCGGACTTCCTGCGCCTGGTGTGCGGCCACCTGGCGACGCAGGACACTGATATCCTTGAGCGTCTCTTTGTCTGCCTGGCGTACCTCTTCAAGTTCCTCTGGCGCTACATGGTCGAGGACATTGACGCCGTCTTCGGGTTAGTGCAGGGTTTCTTTTAACGGAGTATGCATATTATCGGCTGATTTCCGTCGAGTTTCGTAATGTTTGGCCGTTACGGCCGGCTGCAGTGGCCGGTTGTAGTGAAAAACCGACACCGAAAGGCGTTACGTCCATAGGGAATTATATAAAAAAAAATTCAGTTTCCTGGCAGGATTTGAACCTGGCTCCTTGAGAGTGTGAGCCAAGTGCTTTGCCGACTGAGCTGTCCAGGCTCGGTGGTAGTACTGACCACACAAGAGTGAGGTATTTTTGTGCTTTGCGTGAATGAGTTCGCATGCTTTGCAGAATTCCCAAGTTCGAGAAACGTTGATAGTGGGCGCTTGAACAAAGCTGGTGCTCCTGCGATATTTTACCGTAGTTGTATTAAAATTAACTGAGCTTAGAAGTGCTCAAGTGGAAGGTTGGGAACATCCTTCACGAGTTCATTTGAATTTTTGTTTGAGCGTGTTTCATGGTAGTGAAAGGCTTGGAGAAATTATTCGATGTTCGGTTCTAAAACATTCAGCCAAAACCACTATTCACTTCGAATTTGCTTCAAACTCAAAATCCACTGTTCGCACATGCTTACTGCGAGTGCACACTCGTGACGCCGAAGCAGCGTCGACGTTAGGAAGATTGCACTAGAGGCGGAGCATCTAAAGCTGCTCCCTGTCATTCTCATCCTTTCAGTGACTACAGTAAATATTGACCTAAGAGAAATTTGGTTTATAATGGTCTGTAGCGTAAGATGGTCACAGAAAGATTGATTTTCTTGCAGGCTGTACGTTCCCCTGCTGGGAAGCCAACAAAAAAAGTATGTTAGGGACTTTGCGTCAGAGAGCTTTGGCTTCCTGCTCCGAAAGGTGAGAGCATTCCCTTCCGCTCGACGCCTCGAAGGTTCGTGTTGTGACCCTCGGCGACCGAAATCGCTCTGTCTGCCCAGGTGCCAGACAAGCAGAAGCTTGTGGATATGATGTTGACACACCTGGAGACAGATTCCCAGGTGAGAGGCTGAAGACGTCGGTGTCACGCATTCGCAGGTGCGGGTAGAGGTGTCCAGCCAGTCTGAAGCGTACATTCTCCCCTTTTTTTTAAATTTTTATTTATTTATTTTATACTCGCGGCACCTTTCGGCATTACGGTGGGTTGCAGCTTCTTCTTAACTATAACGAGTTATTCGTCTCTCAGAGCTAGCGGTGCCTCCTATTTTAAAAGCGGCATGCCCATTTTTCCTTTCTGCGTATAACTGGGAAACTTCCTTCCCTTGAATGTAGCTTCCACCAAGAAGATTCTCAATTTGTGAAACAAAATGTGCTTATATTAGGTGGGTGGGTACAGGGTATCTTCCCTTTGATTTGCTAGTCCATTTCCACAAATTACGACGATTGGCTTTCGCGTGCTTTGCGGGGAAGCGTTCGCAAGCTTCTTTCAGACCGGTGTGGGCTCTGTGCGAGGAAGTACGCCAGTGCTTTCCATTTTGTTTTCTGTCAACCCACATCTCTAGGAAAGCCCCATGCCATACTTTCCGAGTGATACTTTGAAACGAAGGCCAGCATTTGGTCGCTCTCTTACTTTGCCACGTAATCCGGTTTGTACCCTCCGGTCGGCTGCTCTTCGGCCACCGGTCTCCGTTGCGCTTTCCTCGAGCATACTCGCTGTTGTAACATTGCCACGTGACAAAGACGTCTATCTGACTTTGGCAGTACACCGACGGCGTTGGTCGCCTGCTCTTCGAGGCGGTCAAAGGAGTGAAGGGACAGACGCACAGCTGCATGGCTGCGGTGAGTGTCTCTTTCCTCTTGTCCTCGCGGACGTCCAGTTGTCCGGTTGGTGGCGTTGTTGGCCGCACCCCGGAGTTGCGTATTCCCTTCGGCGAGTGCGAATCGAGACGTTTCTTTGTGCGCAGGTGCTTTCGCCGGCGTTGCGTCTTCTGGACGGTTCTGTGGGCAGCGTGGACGTGAATCGGCAGGTCCTCCGCAGTGACCTTGACCTCCCTGGCCGGTCACCTTTGCGGGCAGCCCCCCAGCTCGTCGGCACCCGTCTGGCAGTGCCTTCTGGTACCGTGCTTGCCCGCTATTTTTGGCGTACTGCGTAGGGGTTTGCGAAAATTAAAGTCGCGCGCATTTCAAATATGAATATTTAAATTCGACTACTGAATCGAATATGAATACTGAAATAAGGGACCGTGAATGGAATTCATATCTTTCCAAATACAAATATTTTACGTTTAATATGAATCGGCCGTGGGTACTTTAAAAATATCCCAGGTAGAAATCTTTTCTAGAAAGTATACCTATTAAAAGGAACATTTTTTGTTACGTGAGAAACATTCGCAGACTTGAACTAAGAAGAAAAACAAAAGGCCCTGATGAGATGGGTTAGGTAAAACAATGTAACACGAAAGCAAAGCAATGACTGCGTTATTTGAATATAACTTGCGGTTTCTTTTTTCAGCATTGTCTTTTTAGAATTGGGGGTCAAACTATAATTATAGCCAAAAGAAGGCTGACGTAGAGTAGCGAGAAAAATTTCCCGAGACTATATTGGCCTACCGAGGTACTCCAACACGTTGGCCATTTCTCCAAGCACACCGGTGCGAAGCGATGAAGCTGGTTGCCAGAGCGCCGCTGCGAAGCAAAAAAAAATTGACACAAGCAATCTGAGAGTTCTAAAGACACTATTCTTAACTTTCAAATATTCGAAGAGCTCAGATACTTCGAACAGTACAAGTAGGGTGCGAATCAAATAGCAAACACCATTTGCGAAACGTTGTGGAAGTTTTGAATGTCTACGTGTTGCTAATACTGTGCTCGTTTGCTTCTCGCCACATAGAGATGTGCTCTTGCAGTGCCTCCTTCTACCTAAGCTCGGTAGTCACGAGAAGGTCTGGGAAGCTTATTTTGAAGGAACACTTAAGTGGATTTTTTCCCTTTGACCAAATGCAAATGCAAGCACACTATAAAAATACAGTGCAATCCACTTAAACGATAATGAGAAAACCCGAAAATGGGGCAATCGTTATAACTGATTATCGTTGTATCTGGTCTAGAAACTGATAGTTTCTAGTCTAGAAACTTTATAAACTGGTCGTTATATGCGGTATATCGTTATATATGTTATCGTATAAGTGGATTGCCCTGTATTGCGCATTAATTCGAAGGTCGTTCCCATCTCCTCGAGACATGGAGGTTAGATGGGTATAAAGACGTCACAGTTAAAGCTAGCTTACTCACCACTCGGAATGTTGATTACATAGACCACGCTGCTGTGTGAGCAATTACGCTCAGTATCGACAATATTTTTTGCTACGTCGTCGAGGCTATCGTAGCTCCCACAGTCTCACACAGTTGCGAGAGCCTATGGCTTCGTCTTCCATCTAGTTTGCACAGGCTTTTGTGCAAGCCGTGCATGAAACAACACTGTCAAAGCACGGGTAGCTTTGACAGTGATGGTGCATTGCGGAAGCTACTCTAGCCTTGACGATGTAGCACGATGTGGTTGATGTCGAGGCTCGACATTGGGCACTTTTGTAAGCTCTTTGTCATTCCTATTCTAGCTTCGGGTGATTTGGATGAGTATTGTTTGTCAGAATGTGAAGTTTCCTTCGCCGAAAGATCGGCTATATGTGAGAGGCTGTGCCTAAGCTTGGTGAAACTTTTAAAAAGAGACACAAGCCAGGGGAAACAAAAATTCTGCAAAAAAAGTTAATTTTGAGAATTACCATAGTTTTTGTCCACCAACATCTAGAAAGTATTCCCAGAATGTTTAATTGCTTTACACTACGTAGCTATTTTTTTTTATAAATTATTTTCGGTCCACCGATGCTAAAGAAAAGGTAAATGTTCAAGCATTTTGAATGCGTTTTTCTCGTTCCACTTTTTGGTCTAAATTTCACTTTAGGAAAACTATCGTTTGGTAACAGGACAAAAGGAAAGGCTCACTCATTGTTTTTCCTAACTGAAATTTAATGGGCAATGCAACTGTGGCATTGTTTTATTACTTTGTGGATGGATGTCTTTTATAAAAGATGTTAAGATTTTGTCGACGACATAAAAGGCAAGAAATTTATTAGATTTTTCAGTGCAATGTAGCATAAAATAAATTACATTCTGGAAATTTTGTTTTCACAGTTGCACTCTCCAGGCATTCTGCTGCATATCTAGTGAAGAAAAATGTTGGGTATTACAACAGTTTTCTAACAATAGTTTTCCTAATCAATGTGAGTATGTTCCTGATAAAACAACTAATTTTTTTCACAGTTTATGTACACCGCTGAAGTTTGCACTGCATTCTGCCTCACAATTGCCACTATATACTGTAAATGTCATTCATATTAAGCCAAAGGTTCAAAAGTAGACCCTTTTTGGTGGTGTCCTCTCTTACAGGAAACTCTGCCGATTTGTTTTAGCCACCTAATCCTAAGGCATCATCTGAATGTGGATGGCTTCCCGATTCCAAAATGCTATTTCGTTCCCCTAGATTCACTCTAGTTAATTAAAAAAGTTATATTTTGTTCGCTGTTGAAACCGAAGCATCGTTCTCCCTAGTTTTTCCCCAGTTTTCCCCGCCATCCAACGTGGCGTCACTGGCGGGCAGCAACTCGCGGGGCCGGCAATCGGGCACGCTCGCGCCCGCCTTTCTCGCATCTAACAGCGAGAAAACGGGGGCGGGGCGTTCATGCTATCTGAAATTTATAATAATCTGTAGTTGCACAATTGGGATTTTGAGAAAGCTGTTTTCGCAACTCGATATGCTCAAGCTGCTGCTCGCTAGTTTCGGGAAATGGCTAGAAAATCTGTTCTCCCTCTATCAGAAGCTCGCAGTTACGCTGGCAAAAAAATGTAGAAGAGTCGCGCAATACATTTTTTGACAAATTACCCAAGCACCGCGGAGAAGGCTCAGAATCTGGGTACACGCGCCCCACACACTCGTCTTACCTAAAGGACCGTGCCATTTGTTTTAGATTTTCTTTAGAAAAGTTACTGTTGCAGACGACAGCACGTGTAAGTACTATTCTTCCACTCATACGCTTCTTGGCGCTTAAGTAATTTAGCAAATTATCTATAGACCATTCCAGAAAAGTGATTCTGGTCAGTGCAATTTTCAGCGTACGTGCGTGTGGTGCATAGTGCTTTGCACGCCTTTCAAAGCGGCAAACATGCCTGGGCTGTGACCTAACACATGTAGACTGTGATTCTCGTAAACATTGAGATGTATAGAATGGAATGAACTGCATTCGTGTAGTCCAGATGCAGGGGTGGAACGGCTGCGCCATTTGCGCCATTTTGCGCCAAACGCATTTGTCCGCGCCATGTTGCGGAAACTGCGCCACAGCCAATAGCTTGCGCCATTATGCGCCAAATCGTAAAGCGTGCGCCAAAAAAATTGTATTTTGTCTTGGTTTCGGTTTCAATCGATTCGATCGGCAACAATAAGCGCGTTTAGCTTGGTCGGCCTTGCAATCCTTTGTTCTGCTTATTATTCCTGTATATCCCGAGTCGAAAGCGTGCGAAAAAACTCGGAGGCCCAATTCCAAGCGCTACACCACTTGCGACTGGATTTTTATTGTTCAATTATAAGCGGTTAAGCAAGTCGGCTAAGGTGAGGTCGAGTCGTTTAATGTCAAATTGCCTGAGGCTTTGCGGCCGGGGATCCGGAAATCAGCCAGTCGAAAGAAAATGAGCAAAAGATTCCTTTTTGTACTTCATCATTAAAGTTGGAACTGCATTCCCGCCAGATAAATCGTGATTTGATAGAACTGAAACGCGGTCCGATCTGAAACCTTGCCGGCCAGCAGCTCTCACGCGAGCGGTAGATCTGTTCAGCGTACTTTAACCTTGCTCCTGCTTATCGCTTTGAATATGATGACTTCGTTAATCGTTGTCTGCTGCTTCGATATTGAGGTGCACAATAGGATAAACTCGAAATTCGTTGCCCTGTTCTTCCACGCAACTGCACGTCCGCTGCTTACGCACGTCACATGATGCGAACATATAATTACTATGTTGAGCACGTGTGGGTTGTGCGATAAGCAGTGCTGGTTTGCGTATTGAGCAGCTAAAATCCACTCAGATAATATCAAGGACACTATCTCCAGAAACATACGGTACTTGCTTTTTGCTTCTCACAGCGCCGACTGACACAACTCTTTGCTCACAAAGTTTCGAGTTTTCGCATCTGTTACACTGTTATCTCATCTATTTAGGCCCCTAACCACTCATGTTCACCTGTGCTGCTAAGCACAATTGAAAATGCTCCCGTGCTTGTCTAAGACACAAGCTGAAGTGCAATGAAAACTGATCTAAGCTGCTCCTTGCCTGCTCCACAACGTAGTTTTAGCTTCGCCCAAACTGCTCCAAAACAGCTGTTTCAGCTGCTCCCGTGGCTGCTCCCAAGTGCATTTCATGAGTTCCACCCCTGAGATGGCAGGTTACTTGTTCATGAAGGTTGTGCTAAAATGAAAATTAAAAGAACTCCGCAACCACCGAGCCAAACATCAGGGTGCAGTGAAAGGCGCATAAAATACACAAATACACTATTCATCTTCAAATAAAGAATATTTGCTCGAAATATCTTGCTATAAAATATTTTGGTTATCAGTCTAGAAAGGGTTATTGACGCAGTCTGCCGAATTCCCGCCAAATCGAAAAATCGGCAGAGCCTCGTAGGGGCTTCTGATGAAGGTTCCAGCATTAAGACCGAGCTATGCGACGGGCACAGGATGCAGTGACCAAGAGCGTGGGTCGGCTCAGAGATGGCGGTGACAGGACGCACCTTGAGAACCTGGTGGCGACAGTCCGGGTCTGGGTGGACTTCAAGGATGGAGCCCTGGTTAGGGGAAGCACCGTCGTGCCCCAGGTGAGGCCTCCTGGACGCTTGACCGTACCGCGAGCTATCTTGGAGACATGCCAGGGTAGCTATGGCAACCGTGCCTCAGTTCTAATCCAGACAGATCGGTCCTTGCATCACGTGTCGGTGGAGCAGGTCAACGAGCCTATGACATTGTCTAAATTTTTTTCGAGCACACAGCGAAAGAACGATAACAGATCGGAGGTGTTCTAGGTCTGCCCAATATATGGCACAAGTGCATTTTCTCGTCGTAAGGGGTCGCCGGTGGTTGCCATGTAGTAGCGATGGCACTGAAGTGCAAATGTGCGAACCAGCCCTCGTTTGCTTCAAAATGATGGATGGACAAAAGGTTGGCATGTCGGGAAATCTCTGAAGATTTACCTTGGCTACGGGTACGGCGGTGATTGTGCCTTTTCCATGGCCCGCCGGCGATGTCACCCGATCGGGGTCATGTGTACGGGGCCGACGTCGAACTTGCAGATCCTGGAAGCTGCGTTGGGCGTTGGCGACGTCTCTGCGGCCCTGACGACAAACTTGTTTGGGTGCGTGGCCGCCCTCCTCAAGGCTTGTGGTGTCGCCACAGCGACGAGCGACACCGTCTCCAACCTCGTGGCAAAGGCAAGGGCCATTATACCTCCCTTGCAAGAGCCACCCAGAGGGTCTCAAGGACAGAACTTAGGGGCACCTTCTTGTGTTCTAGACGTTCAAGAATGTGACACATTGTTTTGTCATTTGTACATGTGCTCTTTTCCCAATTTTTCCCATTGCCCTCCTCCTTTGTAGTGCCTTCTAGCCTTGAGGTGAACATATTAAATAGATAACTAAATAAATGCATAAGTTGCCTCCACCACAAACTGTTTTGCAGTTCGGAGGCCCTTGTCACGAGTCGCTTTCTCCGTCGTCTAACTGCAGGTGTTCTCGGGGGACTTTCCGTCAGCTGCCGTGTTCGATTTCACGCTGGACGTCCTCAACTACTCCCTGTTTGAGAAGGTGAGTGGGTGTGGGCTTGCCCCGTCATCTGCGTTGGACAAAGGACACACGTGCTAGGTGCACGCATCCTCACCGGATGGTGCCACAGTGCCAGGTGCGAGGCACTTCTTGCGAGAGCCAAGAGATGGCGCCGCAGTGCACGTGGGAAGCGAAAGGGCGAGGACGAGTCGCGGAAGGGACGTGACGAAGGATCGGTCGGTGCGGCTTAACGCCGGGGAGCGTAAATTAGTTTGATTTTTTGGAGTTGCAAAATAGTTTGAACCGGCGATACAGTCACTGGCGCATTGAACATGGCAGAGGGTTGACCGGTTCCTCCTCGCAGGTGGTCCTCACTCCGCTGGTGCGCTACGCGGCTCGACTGGAAGACGAGTCAGATGTTCTGGCGCTGCTGACCGAGGTGGTCCTCCGTAGGCGACCCGTGGACCTCGCGCGGCCAGGGGGTTCCGGCGGCCGGCCACTGTTTGACACCGGGTGAGGACGACGGGCGTCTTTCGAATGAAGGGGATGCTGCTCCGCCAAATCAAATCTGGATTTCGGGTTTTCGTTCTCTTGTCAGATGGGATTGTGTCCCATTGTGACACAGTCTGGCCTTGACCTCTCTAATTTTCAGCTTTTGGATTTCTTTGGAACCATTGCTGTGGGGAGACATGGGCGTGGAAATGGCGGGAATTCAAGAAGGTCAATTTTGAAAGTTGTATTGTGGATGTTTATTTCTAGCTGGGGTGTCCACGGGAGGAGTATAACATCATGAAAGAGCGTTTTGGAAAACAGTTGCACAGCAGCTACATTTAGAGGCACACAAGTCCGCTAACGTCTTGCCCGCCAAATTTCGCTGTGTTAATAAATTATTTATCAATAATAAATAATGGTAAGTAACTACATTTATAACGAAAAAAAGTATACACATCCTTCCTTTTCATATTTTGTCTCTCCTGAATAGGACTAAGATACATCCATTACAGCGGCAGCTGTTAAGAGGCTCTTCCCAGCACTAGAAATGCCATCCGTTGTTGATGTTGTAGTAGTGGTAGTAGTTGCTGTTGTTGGCAGTGTAGGGCGTCCGTCGTCGATGTTGCCAAATCCTCGAAAAAAATCACCCGCTGCCCGCGAGAATCGAACCTGGGTCCACTGCATGGGAAGCGGAGGCGTCACCATTGAGCTACGCCACAGCACGAACGACTCGCTCTAAACTTGGGAATTATGTAGTATCCAATGCCCACTGCATGCACTCTCTGGAAAAA
The DNA here is from genome assembly GCA_013358835.2 of Ixodes persulcatus. Lineage (NCBI taxonomy): Eukaryota > Metazoa > Arthropoda > Arachnida > Ixodida > Ixodidae > Ixodes > Ixodes persulcatus. The sequence continues at coordinate 366,075 of JABSTQ010009491.1, read as the reverse complement.
AGAAAAGTAGCCTATAACTAAATGTTGTTGTAGCACTGTCAATGCCAAGAGCGTGTTCTCCGGAACAAAAAAGAAACAAAAGCGTTCGGATCAAAATGGTACAAAACAGATGTCTATTTTGTTCCGAACGCTTCGCCGCGACGTGTCTCAGCTATCGCTGTGACTCCACTGTGAATTAACGCAGGACTGCTCAATTTTTTTTTAAATGTGAAAGCATTAACTGTCTCATAAAGCGAGCTGACGTTGTCAGTCTGAAGCGCGAAAACGGCAGATAGTTTCCTTTGGTTCCATTGGCTGGTGCGCGTCGACGGGGCTCCCATTGGCCACTGTGCTCGTCAGTTTCTACGACCGCTCACCCCATGGTGCTGCGTGTCCATCAGCGCGGAACGTACAAGGTCACCAGGGGAGCACACGCGCTGACTGGCGACGAAAAGTACGTAGCAGACGAAAAAGGGAGCGGACGAGCGGCTTGCATGCTTTCGAATTCACAACTCATAAGGAATGCTTCGGTGTATTTCAATCTTTGTCTGCATCAATTAAGCTATGGTTTTTCAAAATATTTTATTCAGTATAGTCTAATTATCATGAGCACTTCAAACATTCCCGAGTTAATCGAAATAGAAGGGCATAAACTTAGAGTCTTGTTTTTTTATTCCTACTTTCTTTAAGCTCGACCAATGTTCCCAGCTGCTCAATTGAAACGGCTCAATTGAAGCTGCCCAATTGTTTGACAATCGGGTGACCCCAGCTTCTATGTCTGCCCTCTACGAGAGAGTCCCTACTTGTGTCTCTCTAGAGCTACTCCCGAGCAATTTTTCCAGTGCGGCAAATGCGCTTTGACCACCTGTCGCTCCGTCTCTCCCCTCCTCAGGTGTAGTGCAGTGGTCACACTCTCGCGGGTGGTTGCGAGGATGCTGTCCCTGGAGGTGGCAGGGTCCCTGGAACGTGTCTGGGCCGGCCTCGTCTGCCTGCCACACTTTGCGTGAGTCTGCTCGCTGGCAGTGTGCATTATATCCAGTGGTTGAAGTCCTTTTGCTTCCATGACCATTTTTTATGCTGATTTGGTTTCTGAACGCAAGAAGCCTCTGATGTAAATCGATTGGCAATGCCCGTTCAACATTTCTCAAACCTTTGGTTAAGGCTGAATGTAATCATGTCTCGTTAACGTGGGCCCCATTAAAATGGATACCTCGCTGTCTGGACAAAATGTTTGGGACGAACTGGGTAAATACATCCATTTTTATTTCGTTATTGTGGACAATTTTTAGAGGAACGGAGGTGTCCATATCTACGAGACATGACTGCATCGAACCAAGTAACGAAAAAATTGTCCAAACTGGTTCTAGTAGGTTGTTCCGATAATGCTGATACCGACCCCGACAGTCATATTCGGTAAGTCATTCTAGTGATAATCTCGATGATGATACGACGCATGCTGGAAGGCGCCGGTTGAGTTTCACTTTATGAGTATCGGAGTTATCAAAACAAACTACGGTACTAAATTCTTTCGAGTTGCAATATTCGCAGAAATTAGGTTGTTTACAGTATTTGATTCATGTTTGACCCAACCAGAAAAATCGCATTGGCACCGATATACTAACTTCGTGCCATCACAAGATAAAAGACGACGGCAGGTTCTCGTCTGTGACTGCCGGTCCGAATGGCGGATTTGTTGGGGAACGCTCTAATGAGGAATCTTTAGCGAGACGTAGAGAGAGGAAATGAGGACGACATTTTTTGAACGAACAAAGAGAAAAAGTTATGTTTATTGCGATGAGTATAAGCTAGTTTGAAGGAGTTGCGTGGTAGAGTTCGACTGGATATTCAACACACTCATTTGAGTTGCCTGTTGCAGGTCTCTTGTCGGTGATGAGGAGCTGGAGAGGGCGCTGTCACCGTTGATCTCTGCCCTACACGACCGCCTGACGATCGGGTCGCCCAGACCCCTCTCCCTCGTCCTGGTCCAGGCGATGTCGTCTGCCGTGCTCTGCAACCTCGGCGGCGTCCTCACCTCCTGCCTCAGCTGCCAAGACTTTGTGCAGCTGCTCAGGTGGGGCTGGTAGCGTCGCCGCAAAACCTACCACCATCCAGTTCTAGTGCAGCACCTCTTTGCTTTTTTCGAACGGAGGCTTTGAGTTTTTGATGTAGATGTTTGCAAGCAGCCACGCTTCAAAAGTTAGTCTGATCACCGTGGACGAAAAGTGCCTGTTCGGGTGCAAGTCCGGCAACCGGGGGCGCGCCTTAGCAAGACGCAAAATCTGTGGGGTGGACTACTTAATGAGAGACGGAATTTAGAGCGCCATTTGAAGGGGAGGGGTGTCAATGTTTCTCGGCTAGGCGGCGCAAGCTAGCATGAGAAACTGAGGGTTTCGACTAGTCTTGTGCCAATAGTGGACTTTGAGTTTGAAGCGAATTCGAAGCGAATACTGGTTTTGGCTGAATATTTTCGATTCGAATATCGAATAGTTTTTCCACGCCTTTTACTACCATTGCATAATGCTTAGACGAAAACCCATCTAAACTTGTGAAGGTTGCTCCACGTGTTCATTTAGAAGCAAAGTTTATCTATATTTTTTAACTGTGTCTTCATAAAGTCTGATGTCTTGGGATGGCAAGTAAACAACAGATTTGACATAAAATGAATCCTATAGAGATGGCCAACTATACCCAACTGAGTGAATTTACAAATCTTGCTATATAACATATTCCCTCTTTAATCTCGAGTTAAAAAAGAAATAATTGTGCATGTTGAACGCAGGTTGTAAGGATATCTCTGCCTAATATAGTATACTCTTGCATAACAGTCAGTTTAATTTGGAACTTTTACTACAATGTAGATATACACATTCAAAAAGTTTCCATTTATTCCCAAATACAGCCGGCACGCATGCACCATCACGCTTTTAAGCTCGCAATTGCGATATTCATATTTTCCAAGTGTTTATCGCGGCGGGTTACCCCTTTGAGTGCGCTTCTCACCGAGCACCGATGTAATGCAGAGAAGCAACACCCGCGGAGCTCGCTTCCGCGGGGATTGCTTCTCCGCTGAGCACCGGTGCTTGGAAAAAACCTACTCAACGGGGCTAAACCACCGCAATTAAAGGGTAACTGCAAAGAAAAAAAAGTGTATTTTTAAACAGCCTAATTGGGACAAGCATGTCACAAAACAATTTTTCCGCCAAAAATCAAAATATTTTACAGCAATATTTATTGCGCGAGACTGATTTTAGTTTGCGGCTATTTCGTCCGTTTTAAATCGCGCGCCACAAAGTTGGTATTATACGTCACAGAGTGGCTGCTATACGTCACGGAGTGACGTATAGCAGCCACTCCACGTGCTTCGAAAGAGCGGGATTTTCAAATGTGGAGAAGTTGTGACCACGACTAAATTACGTTCTGTGGCGTAAATATTGCTAGAAAAAAATTGTTTTTTCGCGAAAGATTTGATTTTGTGACATGCTTGTCCCAATTAGGCTGTTTAGAAAAACACTTTTTTTTCTTTGCAGTTACCCTTTAACGGCCCTAAAATGCCCATTTTTTGCCAAAAAATGAACAATATGGTGAAGTTTGGTAAACTTCCGCGCCGTAATTACCGAGAAAACAAACATTTTCGATGCATCCGCGGTGCTCCTGAGGTGCGGCGCGCTCGCGGAAGACGCGAGGAAACAACCATTTTCCCGATTTTCGGTACGCGACAGCGCCTCGGCCACGAGGCCTAGCGTGACGTGCGTACCCTCGTTGGAAAGGCCGTTTCTCGGACGTTCTAATGAGATAATAAACTGGAGTCGAGGGTACGTGTGCACGACGAGAACCCCGTCGCAAAAACTTCTTCCGCGGGAAGGATAATAGGGAATTTGTTGGAACTCGCCTTCCTATTGGTCAGAAAACCGAAACTAGAGCCACGATTGACTTTCAGCCGATCACGTGATCTTCCGCGCCGGTCGCGCTTCAGACCACGTTTTATCGTCGATATGCCAACATCTTGCTTTTTCGCGGTTATCTTTCTCATCATTTTTCGATCGGAAAATGTCGCCGGCTAAAGCCTACGCGCACGGAAGCTTTGGTAAGCGTTCCCGGTTCACGAAACCGCGAGGCACAGCGGGTGGTCGACGTTCGCAAGCTCCTGACGCGGTCCCGTCGGCGACGTTGCCCGGACCGTCTCGCGTGACCCCGTCGCAGTCCCCGGAGGCCTTCTCTTCTACGCCACGACCCCAAAGTGGTTCAGCATCGAAGGAAGCAGATGCCTTGACGACCTTCGAGCGGAAGATCACGCTTTTGGAGCGACCCGCCGACTTGCCGGAACCAACTGACGACGATCGCGACGGCGTCAACGCGGCGCTCGACGGGTTTCGTTTCGTGAGCGTGTCTGCCGTGAAGACATTGGTGAGCGCCTTGCTGTGCCCCAACTGCTTTGGAAGTGGACTGGATTTGAAGGAAAGTGGCATTGGAGCCAGTCTTCAGTTCGTCGTCGTGTGCGGAGCTTGCGGGGACATCGTGACGACGCCACAGTCCGCGGCCGTCGGAGAGACTCGGCAGAGCGAGCTTCCCGCGCGCCTCTGTGTTGTCGGGAAGGACTGCGGCATCAGCTTTACAAAGCTGAATAACTTTTTCGGGGGCATGAATGCTTCACCGATGCATCTAAAGACTTATCAGAAGACTGCAGAGAAGGTGCACGACGCGTCCATGGCAGCAGCGTGCGACGTGATGCAGGAGGCAGCATCCGCAGTGAGAGGAGCTCAGGTGTCCGAGGATGGAGAAGACCATGGCAACACCGCAAATGACTTGCTCGACGTCTGCGTCAGCTATGACAGTACCTGGCAGAAGCGCGGGCACACATCGAACTTCGGGGTTGGAGCAGTCATTGAAGTGACAACGGGCCTGGTGCTTGACTTCTCTGTCCACAGCAAGTACTGCTATGGGTGCAACCTGGGTCCAAAGGAGGACGAAGAAGGCTACCAGACCTGAATGAACTCGCACAAGGATGTTTGCCAGAAAAACTTTGATGGATCGTCGAACGATATGGAGGTTGCAGCTGCAGGAGTCATCTTCAGCAGATCTGTGGAGCTTCACAAGATGCAGTATGTTACCATGCTGAGTGATGGCGACAGCAAAGCATTTACGCACGTTGCTGGTCTTGGCCTCTACGACAAGGACATCCAGAAGGAAGACTGTGTCAACCACGTGGCCAAGAGAATGTACAGTGGCATGGAAAAGCTGAAGAAAACCAAAAAAGGGCTTGGAGGAAAAGGGAAGTTGACCAACGTCATGATGAAAAAGTTAACCAGCTATTATGCAACTGCTTTGAAGGACAATGCTCCCGATGTCCCAAAAATGCAAAAAGGTGTCTATGCAAGTCTCCTGCACTCATACTCTACCGATGAAGCGCCACGACATATGGCTTGCCCTAGCGGCGAAGACTCGTGGTGCCACTTCAACCGCCACAACGCACTGGTTGCTGCTGGAAAACTGTCGGTGCCACGCCCACATCGCCCAGCCTTCTCGAAGGACATCGCTAAGGAGCTGGTGCCCATCTACAATCGGCTGTCTGATCGGAGCCTGCTTCAAAGGTGCTGCAGAATGAAGACGCAGAATGCGAACGAGTCGTTCAACGCACTGATCTGGAGGAGATGCCCCAAGACGGAATTTGCATCGCTCAGAACGGTGGAGACTGCTGTGGCCATGGCTGTCCTTGAGTACAACATGGGGCCTCGGGGCTTTCAGAGGATCCTTAACAAGATGGGCATGGACCCTGGAAGCCACCACGAGGAGCACACCAAGAAGGCCACCCAGCAGAAGATCCTGAAGGCCAAGGTGAAGGCACTGGACACCTCCAAGACCGCTCAGAAACGCCGCAAGCTGGAAGCCATCGCAAATGAGCAGAAGAGGATCGACGAGGAGGGTCCCACGTATGGAGCTGGAGAGTTCTAGAGCTCATGCAGGCACCCCAGAAAATCCTTTTGAGTATTAAAGTTGAAAAAAATAAAGAAAAGTGGACTTCAAACTTCAAACGCATTTTTCTCAGTTCAGCTTTTTGGCAGCAAATTCCACCTTAATAAAACTATCGTTTGAGTACGAAACTAACTGGAGACTTGGTGTTTGCAGCGGCTATACCGAAATTGTATGGAGCCGGTTACTATGGACTTAGATTTTGGATTTTCATGTTGCCTTATTATGAAAAATTTTAATTTGTAAACCTTGATGAATCCGAAAAAAAAACTTGTTTTTTCATTATTTTTTTTCAACCGTAAAAAAACATATTTTGTGAAAAAAAAATTTTATAGTAACCGGCAACAGGTATTCCAGTATACATTCCACCAGAAAAATTTCTTCTTATCAACACCATTTCTCAACGATAGATTCTTTGAGCATATTCCATGCCGAGCTATGTTCTACTTCATTCTGGGGGTATAGTACCTCATAAAATTGGTTCATAGGGCTGAAACTTTGCATGCCCTCCTTCTATATGGCTACAAATATCCCCTCCAAATTTCAAACCGATTGAGTGAGCGGTTCAAAAGTTGATATTTCCAGGTAGTGTCCTCCCTTAACACTTTGAAAAACGCAAATAGTGCAGTTCTTCTCGAAGCGAATATCGAATAGTCTATTATTCGAAATTACTATTCGAATTTCGAGTATTCACACAACCCTAGTTTAGACCAGCACGCGACTCTGACGTCATGCCGCTGTTTGGGTCGTTGTTGTCGGCACGGCGCATGCGCACAGGCCCCCACTCGCGCGTATCTGGTTTTTACACTTTTGCGGTGCCCACACCTGGTGTGGAGAAATGTCGGTTTCTTTGTGAAGAGTAGATTGGCCAATCACCAATATTATCTATCCAGCCATCTACTGTCGAGACCAGTTATAACAAAGTCAACGGGAATTGGAAATCACTTCGCTATATTCGCTATTTTGTATAACCGACTTCGGTTAATGTAGTGGAAAAGGAAATGGGAAATCGTGATGGCTTCGCTGTAGCCGCTATTTCGTTATAACCGACTTCGTTATAACCGGTCTCAACAGTATCCAGACTTGACTATCGGACGATCTGTACAAGCCAGCAGCAAGGTGTTGGTGCCCAGAGGCTGCACTTGCTAATATCTGTACCACGGAATAACTTAGGCGATTTGAGTGTCTCTACGGATGTCTGATGTCGCGGTACTGCATCTGTGGTCCGTTAAATTTTTCACTCCTGCAGCTTGAGGTACAGGTGCAACGGAAAAAGATTAGCACAAGTCACCAATGACCGGAGCGGCAAAATCGCGACACGCGACGCTATCATTCCCAAATGCGCCAATAGCGAGAGTGCCAGGCACGCTTTATGTTGCAAAGCGGGGGTGGCTGGCAGAAAGCAGCCCATCCTACTAAAGCCTGCATTTTGAAAGCAACCTTATCCCTCACTTTTTGGCTTAGAGATGCACCAACATGGTTACGCACGTAAGCCTGTTCATTTTTACAGCGGAGCTGTTTAGGGCTAGTTTCCCCAGGATCGTGTCCGGTACCAAACAAATGTCGACACCCATGGCCGACACAACACTCTGGTTGCCGCCGTCGCTCGTAGACGGCGGTAGCTGTCCAGAGTGTTGTGTTTGCCGGTTGTCTGCTTGCCGCCGTCGCTCATAGATCGTCGCAACATTTCTTCGGAGGAAGAAGAGCGGGAACGGAACGAGCGACGATGTTCGCAGCAGCGCGAATGGTTTCGCAATTGCAGCGAGGCCGCTATCGCCTAAAGTTACACTGCGTCGAGCACTTCAGATTTCCTTGCGAAAAAAGAGCAGATTGCTTGCCTGGAAAGCCACCGCTGAGAACAGAAGCTACAGCTCCGCTGCTGTTCCTTCTTCTCCAGAGTAGAAAGGGTGAAAGTTTTTTTTTTTTTTTTTTCCTGTTTTTCTGCACGGGAATTGTGAGCGGCTGTACTTTCTTTATCGCTGTTTTCCCCTAAACCGACAATAGACCCCTTTCGAGAAACTACCTTCTGTTGGCAGCTGTGGAACCCCTGCACATCGACGGACTAAAACCGCAACGTCACGGCAAGCTTTATATGTTTGGTTGGATTAGAAGGCAAAAACACACGGACATTAAAAAGTAATGAGTGCAGTGACGTTGCACTTTCGACGCTGTTTGATTAATAGAGCGATCTCACCAGCTAGTTTGAGTACGCCGCCGCTGCTGCCATGCATCGTGGGAGCTCTAGTCTTTTTGCACGCGCGACAACCCCGCTGGAGGTCTGCGCGAGCAAAGGACGAAGCGGCATGAGCTGTCTCGTGAACTGGCGTCTGCCTCTATGAACTACAGTTATGGCGGTGTCACGCATGCGTGGAGCGCTTGATGAGATCGGTCTATTTGTCAGCCCCTAACCGCTCACAACGCCCGGGCAAAAAAAAATAAAAGTAAACGGGCTTAGGTATGCAATCACGTTGACTCATCGCTCGGCCGAAAAGCGCTTTAGAATGGGCTGCTTTCTGCTGGCCACCCCTGCTTTGAAACATGGAACATGCGTGGCACTCTCGCCATTTGCGCGCTCGGGAACAATAGCACCGCGTGTCCCGATTTTGCCGCTCCGGTCTTCGGTCACTTGCGCTAATCTTTTTGCGTTGCAGCTGTACCTCGGCACCACCGGTGGCCTGCCGTCAATGTCTGCGCCGTCTGTCGCTACAAGCAGTTCAGCTTATGGGAGCTCAGCCTGAATCTCTCACTGGCTACGCAGGCTGCATCCGGACGACTTGAACGTCCTGAGAGCAACCAGTGTCTACCTGCACCACCTTAAGGACACTGGCAGTCTGGAAGATCAGCTGGAGAAGCTCGTGGCAGACTTCTACGGACCCCTGGAGCTCAACCTGACGTCGCCTTATGCCCAGGTGACCCGTCTGCTCTGTCTGCTCCGAGCGCGTCTGTCTACTTTGAGCGCGACGGCCGAAACGCCTCGTGGTGAGTCGATGGCCGGTAAACCGACGTCTCCTCGAAGTCCTCGAGACTGCGCACGATAGGTGCTGAGGCGTTTCCCGTGCCATCTGCGCCCCTGCGTCGCTTTCCGGCCTTTCGGGGATCGAGAGCGACGACGCAGAGAAGCTGGCTCGGTGGCGACGGCTCCACAAGATAACATGCCATCCCTTCCGCCCCCGTACCAGTACTAGCAGGGTCCATGCTTTTTGGCCTCTTTTACATTGATAGAGTTGTCCTCGTTCCGATCCAGGTGAGGCTCCTGACCCTGCAGATCCTGTCCTGCCTGGGCACAACCGACGTTGGTGCGGACGAAAAGGTGACGGCTCCCGAAATCTTTTCTCGGAGGGGAGTTTCCTCGAAGAAGCGACGCACGTTGCACGACACCATGCACAGCACCCAACTTCTCCGGCCTAGCTGGCGCATTCTGCCGCACCGGTATGGTCGCCGAAAGGATGGGAACGGCAGGGCGTGCCTTTCGAGTCCTCAGCCGCCAGCACATGCTCGTTGCCTTTTGCCTTGTCTTGGCTGTGCGTGCGCTCGAGGTGCACGAGACGTCGAAGGGACGTGGAAGGTGGGAAGCTAGTGCTGGAGGCAGGGCCACTGAGGCTCCTCTCTGCTGTCCTCATCCTGTCAGTGTCTCTAGACCTTTCCAAAAAGATCTCGCTAGCCGCCGCCATTTTGCGACCCTAGCGACCCATATCGGCCAGACATTTCTGCCACCCGCCTGAGCTGTGGAAACCCAGTCAACGTGACTCCCCACCTGCATTGTGCATTCGGAGTTTGGCGGCTTTCCTTGGAAGTTTTTACTTTATTTGCCTGTTTAGGATGCTTACCCTTTGTGTGTTATCTTCCACTGTGAGAACCAGGGAATACCAGGGCTCATAACCTGCTTGGCCTACGCAGTAAACGAATGAAGAGAGCGAACGTCAAGCAGCCCGCGACGTGGGCCGTTCCCCATTCATTGAGGATTATTTCCGTTGAGATAATCTCCTAAAAGCCTTCCCGGCTATGTTCCCGGTCTTGGCGAGAAATAGCTGATAAGGTCCGGGGTATGGGGACGGAGTAGACACGTTCGTTTATTTGTTTTGGTGCTGTGTAAAAAAGCACTGCCTTTAAAATGGGCCCAAGACAAGCCGGATTCCGTCCGATCGTCGTGAAGTGACTATCGTCAACACTGTACATTGGATATGCTGTGTTAATGGAGACCTTCCTCAAATCCTGTTCAGATAACGCGGCACCGTGGGGTACGTACAATATACTGTAAACGACTTTTCACGAGCTAAAATTTTCGCGAATCGGGCCAAAGCTAAAAATTTGAAATTATTCGCGGGTTCTAATTTTCGCGAATCGAGTGTAGCTTCCGTAGCGTTCACATATTGGCCGGGATTGTTCGCGGGACGTATTTTTCGCGAATTGTAGGCGATTCGCGAAATTGGGTCCTCGCGAAAATTTAGTCGTTTACAGTATGTTGTTCGATTGATGAGACTCGTTGAATTTCATGTTGTCAGCGGGGAACACCCATGCAGTTCGGCTATCCTGTACTGTGGTCAAATATTTCCGGCAGTTAAGACATTTGTAGATTGACAAGGCTGGGTGTATGGTGCCGTAAAAAAAATCAACATAAAATGAAACACACATTCCAGTTGCACATGTTCTGTTGCGCACGGACTCACCAAAAATAGCTTTCATTTGTTTGTTTTTGTTCCCAAAAATAGTGCAATGCTTTCTTAAAAACCTCGAGAAATTCTCTTTGCAATAGAACACAAGACAAAATATGAAACGAGGCAATTTAGCCATCACCAGCGTCCGGAATTGCACCCACGTAGGCTGCCACAGCCTACTGACGAGAAAACCCACAGCCCAGCGCAGTCGGGCAACACTGATGTACACTCTCAAAACAAGGGACGCGCGTTGTAAATCGCTTCGTTCGAGACTGCCGCTGGAAAGGTCTATAGTCTTGTAGGCAGCATCTAAAACTGTGAGAAAAATGAAAGAAAAAAAAGCGATGCTCGCTTGTCTTCGCTTGCTGTGTCACGTTTGTCTGGTTCTTCAAGACCTTTGTCATTTGGTTTTTTCAGACACCTCGTCCCACTCACTAAGCAGGTTCGATCTTCGCGGCTTGCCGTTCAATCCCTCAAATCCTTTGTTTTTGGCAATGCTGCCCGCCGGACACTTCCACAGTCGAAACCATCTTTTTGGTCGCGCCCGGGTTTGCATGCTCCGAGTTTCTAGTGTTCATCTGCCCCTTGTGGCCAGGTGCATCTGACCTTGGGAGTCTGGATTCTCGCAGCGCGGGGAGCTGGAGTCGGCGTCGTATGTGTTTGACCTGTGCCTGCGCGCCGAAGAGGTGCCGCTCACGGTTCAGCACTACCGGGAAAAGCTGAAGCACCTGGCTAAGCTGAATGCCGAACAGCTGACGGCATCCGGAGTCTCCCTGGAACGCTACTCCATGGTGAGTTAAGTGCAACCGACCATCCAGTGTGGTTTCTTTCTGTGGCCATCTTAAACAAATTATTTTCAGTAAACTAAAAAAAAAAAAAGGAGGTATGCTAGAATTATTTACATGTTTGCCAAGTCGTTTGTTGATATGTTACACAATACCCCCAAAGGATTAGCTTTCCTGTCTGAAAAAATGGCTCTGTTGCTAAGCTAGCGAAGATCTGGAGTTCGAGAGTACATCGCAGAAGGGGACAGATCGGTCGCCATACCAGCCACTTTGACGAATATTTAATTCATCGCTCTTGCCCGGCCCTTCCACCTCAGTGGCGCAGTTCTGTAGCGCGAAAGCTTGCTCTGCAGAATCCAGGGGTCCTCGGCTCGATTTCCTCCCCTGCCCTTTTAGGGGCGAAGCTCCTTAGGGTCTAGCCTTGTCCGTCCGGCGTCCGTGCTCACATCGATCTTGCTGGTGCTCGTGATCGTGCTCGTGAGCTCACGTGCTCACATGCTCACGTGCCCGTGTAGGGCAAAAAAAAAAAAAAAATTATGAAAACAAACTGTTTGCGCAGTCGACAGGATTCGAACCTGTGCGGGGAGACCCCAATGGATTTCTAGTCCATCGCCTTAACCACTCGGCCACGACTGCGGGACGAGTAAGGGGTTCTGAGATGTGGTAGTAACTCAAGAGCTGGGGATGTCATGGATGAAACGTTGCATGTAGCCGCTCAAGGTCTATACAGGAGAGGACACTGCGGTCAAATGCGTATATAATCGCGTTAAACTTTGCATGCATTGGCTCAACGTTTATAGACGAGAGGGCGCTGCGGTCAAATGCTCAAATGCGTATATAACCAGGTTCCATACCACACATTCTCTTTCTGACATGGATGAAAATGAACAAAAAGCTCGGCATGCTGCGGCTCAGCGTCTACGCAGACAAGCACCACCAGAGCTTCGCCCCAATCAACATCATTCACCACGTGGAGAAGCGGTCAATTTTTTTACTTGAATGGGCATCACGCTAGAGTACAGGCGTGTAATCACCTCTGTGTGATGAACGTTAAGACCCCCAAGCCAGCGGTTGTACTGCACTGGCCAACTTTCTCATCTATAGAGGAGATACCGGATGCCTCTCGGTACAGACTAACAAGATTACTTACTTTCTCTAAAAAAGGTATGTTTTCTTTTCTTAGGCACCAGTGCTGTACCTGATGGGCACACTGCTGGTGAACTTCCAAGTGCTGTGGAAGCCCGTCCAGGAGATCCTGTCCAGCCACGCCTCGGCCGACGGACCTTTCTGGAGCACCTTTGTTGGCCACATCACCCGGGTTTACGACCGCATAGGTGAGTCAGAGTTCTCCCTCCTCTGTGCCCCTCGCCACAAGCAAGAAACAGGCACCTTTGCAGACCTGGTTAGTAGGAGCGCTTGCGAGCAGATCTGATAGGGCATATCTATATTATTAGTGATGCGGGCGGGTAGTTTCATTCTGTCCTTGCAGTCGAATGTCAGAAAAGGAGCAACGCCAACTTTGAACTTCTGACATGGGAAGAGCTCCAAGTAAGAGGGGCTGAGGAAGGAACTTTTCTTGTAGCACAGAGTTTGTGAGATATCTTTGACCATATAGTAGTTCTCTTAGTTTTCTCTAGCTCATACCTAGTCAACAAAAACAGTTGGGAGGCCTGTGGGACACAGATCTGCGGTACAGTGCACTTTACTTATATAACGACACCACATATAACAAAGTGCTGCTTATAACGATCAGTGTCTAGACTTGAAACAACCAGTTTCTAGTCCAGATGCAACGATAATCGGTTTTAATGATTTAATTTTCGGGTTTTCTCATTATTGTTATAAGTGGATCGCACTGTACCGCAGTTCTGTGTGTCCCACATGCCTCCTTTCCGTTTTTGTGGAATGGTGGTATCCAGAAACAAGGAATGACATACAGTCGACTCTCATTAATTCAAACTCTCTTAATTCAAACTAACATGCAGGTCCCATCCTATGCGTCTCTATAGGAGGAAACTCCCGGTAATTCAAACTTTGCTTTATACAAACAAATTTTCGGTCCCCCTCGAGTTTGAATTAACGAGATTTGACTGTAGTAATTAAAACTGGTAAAGTTTGGTCCGAGTGGATTCATGTGGTGGATAACTTGACTGGTGACAGCAACATTGCCCAAACTTGATGACTGTTGTTTGCCAAATTAATGACAAGGGAATGCCCTGGGAACAAGTGATTTGCTCAGACTGATAAAAAAAAAAAGGAAAAAGAAAATGCACACATTACTTTGGGACAGATGGAACAACCTGCGTTCCAGCTTTCTATCTTTCGGAGTTTAATGGTGTCCAAACTTGAACGAGAACAGCCAAGAGGCCGAGGGACGGGAGTCTGCAAGGTTTAGGGAAGGCAATATCAGCCTGAAACCTTTTTGGATTTTTTCAGTTGCTGGCACTGATTCTTTGCTGCTCCTTCTCGCCCTCTCCGTAGCCTGATTTCTTGTTTGAAACCGGAAGAGATGGCCACTAGGGCTCATGTTTGGTATGTTTGCTTCCTAGAGCTGTGCCCACATTATCTGACCGGTTGTGAAGCTCACAACAGCAGACGAGGTGTTAGGGCAACAGTAGAAGAGATTACAAACCTCGGCAAGTTGGAGATGCACAGACAAAAGAAAACGGTGCAAAAAGCATAAGGGACATTAAAAGAAACAAACCTGGTATCCGGTTCGTTCCTTTCCTCTACTCGTCCCTCACTTTTCTTGCCGTTCTCTTCTTGCCGTGCTCTGACGACTTCTGTAGGAGGCGGTGGCTCTATCACCTGCCCACGACTCGTAGTCGCCTCAGTAGCTCCTGAGACAAAGTACCGGCCTATGGGTCCCCAGGTGGCAGGTTCGAATCCCGTCCGAGGCTCCCACATTCTGGTGGTGGCTTATTGATTGATATGAATTGCGTGCCAAAAGATTTCCATATGGTCGAAATCAATCCTCGGTCTTCCGCTGGGGCGTGCCAGATGCCCTTCGTCGGCCTGGCGCGTAAAACCCGCAAATTTAACCTTTGCCCCGAACCGGTTTTCTGCGCAGAGGATCCGGAGGTTCCTGAGACCAACCTGGAGAGCGGGAGCAACTCGAGACTCCTGCGAGTCCTGGAGGACGCCGTGGAGTCTTCGGCGTCCCCAACGGACCATCCGGACTACGTGAACCACCGTCACCTGCTCTGGGAGGCGGCCGGGCTGTTTGCGGGCGTGGCCGAACGCCGCAACAAGGACGTCGTGGCGCTCTTCTACCGCTTTCTCGAGTGAGCCCCCTCTTTTCTGTGTCGCGTTCTTCTGGCCCGCTTTGTCAGGCTTCCTGCCTCCGAGGGTAGTGGCATCCAGAAACGTGCGTGTTCGGGCTCCGAGGATGCACGTTTCCGAGTGCCTCTGCATAAGAAAGCTCGAAGCATTTGCGTATTCACCTGTGGCTTCTTGTCCCCATTGCTTTAGCACGAGCCGCAGGTAGGTTATGGTCTCTGGTCAGTTGTCTGACACACGTATAGATGGTGGAAAAATGAAGATAGTTATTTTTGGAAATGTGCGATAGATATTGATTCCTTATTCTTGTTTAAACAGATCGGTCGTTTCTTGCGGTCTGGTTTCGGTTGTATTTTCTCACCAAACTGAACTGTGTAGGTTAGAGTGAGCTTTGTCTAGGGAAGGCGTGCGCAACCTTTTCAGACTTGGTTTCAGCCTAACTTGACAAACGGCAATAGCTACGGCCCCAGCGCGCCACCCAGAGGCCAGATACAGCTTGTTGTTCCAGTGCACTCCTGCAGTGAGCCGTTCTGTGCATCACTCATCTCTAATTTGGCTTGAGGCGGCTGTAGGGCTTGCTGTTTGCCAAGTTATGCTGAAACAGACCGTAGCTAAGTTCTAAATTTCAATGGCAGAGCATCAGTTTAATCTTCCTTTATTATCGAGAAATCTGTTGGTGAGAAAGGCAGCTCTATTTCTCTCATATTGATTGCTTTGTTTTCTTTAGCCTGCTTTCGTTGAAGGCTAATCTGGAAAAGCCAGCTCACGAATCTATGAGCTGCTAGAAAGGACACGAAGGATGTGGTGTTTACCTCAAACTGGGAAAGGATTTTTTGAACTTGAAGCTAGAAGTAGAAGAGTGAATATTCGTATGGGGTCGTTGCTTCGGTAAATTTTGAAGGCTGATCAGCACAAGTTAAAGTGGACTTTTTCCTGGGCTGTTTATGTGTATGCAGAGTGGTAGCAGATGGGTGTGCGACATTTTTCGTTCGCCTGCACATCAGTGTAGGCTTCGTATCAGCAGCCAGCAACAGAGGCCAAGCCTGAATAGCCGCACACAGCTCCGAACATGCTACAAATTTGTTTCGCTCGCTTCCCGAAACAAGTATGCTGCAACTCTGTCTCTTCAATGCACACAAGCCCTGCATAACGTCGGCCAACTTGCAGGCAGGAGTTCTGGCCGAACACGCAGACGGCGCCTTACCATAGCATCCTGAAAGCAGACGACAGCGTGGCTCCGCCTGCCAAAGCGGAAGAGATGCCGGAGAAGGACGCGGACGAAGCCAGTGTCTTCATTGTCGAAGAAGAGGACGAAAAGGCTGCCAACGAGGCGGCTGAGGCCGAGCAGCGGAAGAACGCCAACCGTGCCGCTCCCAAGGTCAAGCTCAAGTTGGTCAGGTAAGCGCCGCTCGGTCTCACGTAAACCGGTGAAGATAGAAATGCGCAGTCTCGATAATCGTAGTCGTCTGTACGAGTGTTGCGTTAGTGTGGCTCCTTGTCGAGTAAAGAAGCAGTTATTAGAAGCGCACGGCATTGATTCGCGCCGGGTTGTCTGTGTGTGTGTTTTCAGATTGGAGGCACAGTAGTAGGAACAATGCGTTTATTGGGAACCGTGCTGTTGATGCGCTCGAGTAATGCCGTGTTGAGCCTCTCTTCCTGGTGGGTTGCTGGCGATGTGGCGCCCTCTCTTAAGAGCGCTTGGAACTTGTGGCGATACACGACGAGCGTCTGGCTACAAAGCCACAAGTTTTTGGTCTGGTTCCATTGTGTCACGGTCTCAGTGGCTCACGTGGCTGTACACAAACCAGGAGTATTCTCACGGGCCCTTGGAAACCTTTAAAACCCTCGAATATCAGATGTTCTCGAAACAGGGTGGATAGGAGTAGCCTAGCATGATGTTTCACGTCGACAAGCACAGTGGAGTGCACTGAAAGTGTCACTCTCATTGCTAGTTTGGTGTGTGTTCATCCAGACACTTTCCAGCTGTACTCTCTGTCGCAAAAGAACTTCAAGCTAAACAACTCCTGAGACGAGTACTCATTTTATTTACCCTCAAGGTACATTACAGAGGGGAGTGAACATACAAAAAAAATATGACATATAAATCAACTAAGGATGCTGTTGTAAGACTTTCTTTGAAAATAACAGCATCACTAATTGCAGCAGTTAAAGCGGGAAAGTTGTTCCAGTCATGTGATGTTCGAGGTACAAACGAGATGTCGAATGTGCGAGTGGTGACGGGCTTGGTATGCCAACCTCATAAACGTGATCAATACAAGCCGAGTGACAAGATGGTTCGAGGATGAGTTTCTGGCGAAGGAACGGGTTATGATGATAAAGCTTGTGGAATAAACACGGAAGAGCATTTTTTTGGCGAGAAGACAAATCGGGTAATGCTAAGGTTGCTTTCAGGTTAGTTACTCTTGCCGTACCACGATAATTCGTCAAGATGAAGCGAGCTGCTCGATTTTATATGGCTTCCAATGTAGTGATCAAACTTTGATTGCCGGGATCCCATGCTGATGACGCACATTCAAATTTTGAACGGACTATGCATTCATACAGACTTAGTTTTTGTAAGGAAGGAGCTTGGAAGATATTTCGTTTCAGGTAGCCTTGCATGCGGTTTGCATTGCCTGTATCATACTTTACATCTGTGTGCCAAGAGAGATTTGAAGTTGTATAGATGCCAAGGTATTTGTAATTTTAAAAAAGACTCCAGGATTTTATTTTATTGTGATATGTAGGAATAAAACCTCAAAAGCACTGTCGCATTTGAAATGGTGACTTTCACGGCTTTGGAGTCCTCGAAAAAGGCTCGTCATTAAAATCGCCCCAGAAGCCTAGAGTTTTTCGTTTGCTACCAGAAACACGGAAGCTGTGCCGCAGTGGTAGTACGGGTACCAACAGAAGCTTTGAATGCCATGTCCATCGCGTGTCTCTGTTCTCCCCCTTTTAGGAGCTTGTGTGACCACCTGGGAGTGCTTGCCAAGTTCACCAACCCCAAGGCGGTCACCAAGAGTGAGCGGCTCTACCAGACGTACCTGGACGTGAGTGCCGGACACCGTGATTCGATCGTCGCATAGTGATGAGGCTGTGGGCACTCGTCAGTGTGTTGTGCACGAATCGACGGGCGACGAGAAGTGTGTTCTGAGCATTTCGAACTGCTGGCAATTTTTAAAAATGTGCGCCTCAAGAAAAAATATATACATTTTTTTTTTTTTTTGGCAAATGGCATTTTTAAAATTTGCAGCAATTTGTCTTTTAATTTGCCCAATTTATCGTCTAAAAAAGAAGCTTAGTTGTGTTATTAATTTATAACATCTCGTGTGCTGAATTGGTGTTGAATTTGATGAAAGATCGGCACTTTCTCGGAGCACACACTTTCACTCAGCAAATCGGTGTAAAGGATATCTCATTATCTAGGGCTGATTCGACTATAATTAATTTTGCTACATATATAGCTCAATGTGCCAGCTTCCATTGTTGGGAGCAGAGTTTTTAATACAGATCTAGCCTCTAGGAAATGTTTTAATGCTCTCATTTTTATCACTTGGTAGCCACAGATTGAACACTGAAATTTTGTGCATTGTAAAACCGCTGATAGTGGTTCACTCAGCCAAGCACTACCAACATTTAATTCCTTATACTTTGTAACATCTGACCATATGTTAATAGTCCTTTTTTAATTGAGAAACTTTTAATGCGAAAGCATTAACTGTCCCATGGAGTGAGCTAAGGTCATCAGTTTGAAGCGCGAAAACAGCACCTAGTTTCCCTGATCTCAAAGGTCCCATTGGCTGGCGCGCGACAACGAGGCTTCCATTGGCCGCTGCTCGCGTCAGTTTCAACGACCGCTGCCAGATGGTGCTGCGTGTCCGTGCCGCCGGCGCGCCGATAAAACTAACCACCACAACCCCATGCCACTACGGGCCCCGCGCCGGTTAAAACGGACACGTTGGCGCACGTTTGGAGGCTTTTGCTCGTCTCGCCGCCGACCAACATGCCGTCGCCTCCATCATTCAGATCGTCGGCGGTGCTTCTGCTCGTCTTGCCGCCGACGAACATGGCGCCGCCTCTAGCATCCACATCGTCTCCAATGCTTCTGCCACAACTCGAAAACATTGCTCGCGCCACGAAACTCCACGGATCACTCCGCGGCGTTCGATTGGACATTGATGCTTTTGCATTCACAACTCATAAGAGGTGCTTAGGTGTCTTCCACAAAATAGGCAGGCCAGTGGTTTGTTCTAAGAAAATTGAGCTTTATGTACGGCAAGCCACATTGAAAAAACTTTGATGCGTCGCCCATAGGTATTAGTGTGAGGAGTGATTTAGATTGTTGGCATTGTTTTAGAAGATTTCTGAGCGATGCTGCCTTTCTGCTTGCCCACCAACAGCTGCTGACGTTCCGAGACTCCCAGGTGCAGAAGCTGGCCTTTGCCTGCGTCGTGTCCTACGGCCGCAAGTTCCTAATGCCTTACAGGTTAGACGCACCCGCTGGGCATGCATTGCAACCTTCTTGGCGCTATGTAGTGCGTCAACACGCCTCAACCTCGCCTCTGGATTGGATTGGATTATGACGGCCCAACCTTTCGTATCGGGCGATTGCGGCGACCATTGCGAAGGCCTTTTGGCGTCCCACTAGTTCCTGCCTCACGTCTTCTGTCCGTAGACTTTTTACTAGTGGGTAAAATCAGGGCTGCTTGATAGATATTGTGTAGCCTCGGTGGGGAAGGGTGAACGGGCGGTTAGCGTAGGGGAACAAGAGAGTCAAATGATGTGAGAAAGATCTGGGGAGCGTACGCAGCTCAGCGGAGAGGTGAAGATTTCTTTCTTTTATAGGTTTACATCGCTCGGTTTTGTTCACTACAGTCTAAGCCCATTACAACAGACCTGGTTATGACAGACATTTAGATATAACATACCGATTTGTGAAGTTCGGTTGGTTTTCGTCTACATACCATTGACTTACAACAGACCGAAATCTTGGTCAAAATCAGGGTCTGTTATAACGAGCTTAGACTTAGCTGTATTTTCAGGGTCTTGCTTCTGGGGAAAGTTCTTGTGAGGGCTTCTTGTCTTTGTTTGTTGGTGCCCTGGCAGTCCCACACGGGCTACAGGCAAAAAGCTTTACCCTTTCATGGTCGAGTTTTTTTTTTTTTGTTCCGAAAGATGTTTTTCAGTGGTTGGGATTTGTTTAAAAAAAAAAAAAATACAGTTGAACCTCGATTTCACGAAACCCGATTTTACGAATTTCCCGATTTAACGAAAAAATTTGGATAGGCATGGGCGAATAGAGGATTTTGGGTCCGAATCGAATTGAAGCAAATAGTGATTTTGGTCGAATAATTTTAAATTGAATAGTTTGAATAGTAGAGCGCAGCTGACTAAGTAGGCAGCGCGCTCGTGGCCTAACGGTTATCGCGCGTGCCTTCCACGCAGAAAGCCAGAGTTCGATTCCTAGCTGCGGGTACGCATTTTTGTTGACTCTAATGTAATGTTCTGGTAAATTCGAGAACTGTGTTGCTGATTCGAGTTTAGAATATTCTACACGCCGAACCTTCTATGCCGACTGTTCCAGAAGCCCACACGTGTACAAAAGGGGCTCCGCGTGGCCATCCGGGGTCAGTTTCGCCTCAGCGTTCGATCTTGCTGCTTCGCCGCCTTCGACGCCCGCGACGCTCTGTTATCTTTCTTTTTCCTTTGATTTTTGGGCACAAGTCCGCCCCATTAAACATTTCAATTTTCTCAGTTATTCCTTTGTTTCGTCACTTAGTCATTCGTGACAATATACTGTAATTGTTAATTTCAAGTGTATTGAGTTCGGTAGCACAAAATGGTCGAAACGGTCGGAAGCTTGCGCCCCCTGGCCGTAAATCCAAGCCAGAGTAAGTGAAACCCGTTTATATCGAACTCGCAAGAAAACGTCTACCAGTTCGATATAGCGAGTAATTTGGTATAAAAGTTTTAATAAATTTGACTCTCAAAAATCCACTTTCTGCTGAAATATTACACAATAAAGTAGTCTCGCATCTTCTGCTGCTTTTTTTTTTCATTGCATCCGCGATAACGATATTTTTCTACGCTATCGACGGACTCCAAAATACTGAGGCCGCTGCCTTCTATATTCGTGCATTAGCGCCGAACTATGCCGAGAGCACGGAGCACGTCCAACGGGAGCACCTTCACCTGCAGAGCGCCGTTTTGCTCTGCAAGTTGGCTTTCCCCTAAAACAAGTGGCTTCGTTGGGGGAAGCCAACTAGCAAGGGAAGCTGACTTTTGTTTTTTTCTCTGGGCGGCTGCGTCAATTTGGAAGAAAAAATAATATTCTCTTTTGCGTACGGAGCGGGGAGAGGGAGCACGGAGCACCTTCTCTCCTCTCTCTCCGCAAAAGATATATTTTCTTTTCTTCTAAACAATCGACGTAACCGCCCGGAAAAAAAAAAAAAAAAAAAAAAAAAAAGCCAGCGTGCTTTGCAAGCTGGCTTTCCCCCAATGCGGCCGCTTGCGTTGGGGGAAAGCCAGCTTGCAGAGCAAAACGGCGCTCTTGGCAGTTCGGTATATCGGTAGCGGCTGCTATTTTTGTTCGATGCAACCATAGTTTTTGCTATATATTATCACTGTAACACTACTGTGCACAAAAATTGTTCGATTTAAGGAATAATTCAATGTAAACGGGTTCGATATAGTTGGGTTTGACTGTATTTAGAAAGGTCGAATAATTCTATATTGTAGAATAATTCTATATTGTCGAATACTTCTATATTGTCGAATAATTCGATATTGTTGAATACTTAAATTCGATTCGAAGCGAATGCCGAATAGAACAGAATTCGATTGGCTATTCGTAATAACCGAATATTCGCCCATCCCTAAATTTAGATTCTCCACGCAGCCTATCCGCGAGGTCTCCCTTATTCGATTTTACGAAGTTCGCGATTTAACGAAATAATTAGCGGGTCTCGGTGATTTCGTTAAATCGAGGTTCAACTGTAATTTAAAGAAAGGTTCAGTGCGCAAGTTTTTTTCTTTATTATCTAGTGGGAACATGTACAGTGCTTGCGAGCTGTCCAGGTTTAGAAGCATCAAATGGAAAGAGTATTTAGGGCGGAAAGTCGTCACCTTTCATTCGGTTTCATTTCGACACTTCCGCTTTCACGACATTCCGGCAGTTTCGGATTCCGAACCAGAGGTATTTCATGAAGTTTCTTCGTTGGATGGTGGGCTTTCATCCTCCGAATTTGACCTTAAAGGACAGATGCAAAGGAAAAAAGCATTTTTTTTTAAACATCCTGGTTGGGAAAAGGATGTCATAAAATGATTTTACAACGAATAAAAAAAATTTTTAGAGCTATATTTACGGTGCTATACGAATTTGTAGTTGGCGCCCACGGGCGCCGCGGAAAAGTGGCCCTTATTTATCACGTGACTGGCCCTTATTTATCACGTGGTGCTTGCGCTCTTTCGGAAGCTTCCTATGGCCTCTAAAAATAACTCATTCATCTTTGTTTGATGTATAACAAAAAACTAAGATTAATAAGTAACTTTTAGAGCCCAAAGAAAACTCCTGAAAAAGCGCAAGCAGACATGAGAGACCTGTGCACCGGTCAGATGACGGTGGCGGCGCCCCGAAGCAGATGAACTTGTGCGGCGACGGCGGCGTGGAGGAACGCGTTGAAGTGGCGTCGCACAACGCGCAACGTGCGGCGGCGGCGACGCAGCACGGCGGCGTGCGGGCCTACCACATGACCAGCAGCGGCTCCCGCGGGCGCCAACTACAAATACGTTTTGCGCCGTGAATATACCGTAAAATTCCGAGCAAGCGCCCCCACCCGAGCAAGAGCCCCCCCCCAACTTCACCTCTAATTTCAAATTTCCGCGCCGTTCCGGGAAAGCGCCCCCCTCCCCGCTCTGCACCCGTATCACGCACCGTGCTGACCGCGCCCAAGCAACACTGGCCTGCGAAGTTCAGTCCAAGAATCCAATCCAATCCAATCCTACTTTGCAGCCCGATCAGCCTGGTCACTACGCGCCACTGTCGCTTTGTTTTGGGGATGTGAGGTCTTCTATGCGTTCATACACAGTGGCAAAGAAAATCGAGGTCGTCCAATGGGATTGTGAAAACGTGAAAGACGCACACCAGACGTACGTCTCGACCGGATACGGGAATGGGACAAGAATTTTGACAAATTGCGCCAAACTGCGCCAAACCGCGCCAAACTGCGCCAAAAAGGGCTAGTCGGTCCGTGAACGAATCCTTTTTTGGAAGAATGGCGTTTTCGGCTGGCAACCCGGTGGGAGTTTTATTTTTTAGGCTAGGGGCGCAAGCTGCCGCCCGATATAAAGGGTAGAGCCGTTACCATAGCCATCACAATCCAATTCAGGTTTTCGGCCCAGTGGCATTATTGCGCATTATTGTTTTGTTGCGACCGTTTTGATATGCGGCGTTGTGGCTGTTCATTTCTGCATCGCCACTACTAAGTCCTCTTGAAGATGAGCCAACGTGAGTACTTTTTTTTCTGCATGCGCGTTTTAAGTTACAGACCCCATAGTAGAAATTTGCTCAGACGCTCGTTCACCGGCAGACCAGCGGCATCAATACCGAACGTGGTACTCTTTCCGATCGCGTGGTCGTTGCTTGATTTCCTTGTTGCGAATTGTTGCGTGTTCCTTTTCATGTCAAATGCCGTAAACGATTGGTCACCCCTTGGTTGTCATACTGTCGCACTGCGTGCGAACTCAGAATAGAGCTTACAAACATGTTTAATAAATCGCTATAGTTTCGGATTCTCGGACGCCTTGCCATATCACATGAGCGAATGACATTTTAGCGAAGAGCGACATTTGAGCGAATTGACGTTTTAGCGAATAACGGGGGCGCGCGTTAACCCATCCGCCGCGCTGCGCTTTCGCCGCTTCGCGGCGACAGTCTGTGTCGGCTCATTACAAAAATGTGAACCCATTTGGCACACCCGAAAACGCCGCTTCGCGGCGTCCAACTATTCGCTAAAGTGTCATTCGGTGAAACGTGGGCGTTCGCTCAAACGTCATTCGATCAAGTGAGTGCCTCCCACGAAAAACAGGTCGACTTACAATTGTGTAAATACATATTCACCGCGGTAACTTTAAAGTTTGTAGATCATGGCAAAAAAGTTTTGGCGTATTTTCTTGGTTTGTTTAAAATTGGAATTTTGTCCTTTTTTTCTAGAGCGAAGCACCAAGTTTAAAGACTCAGTACTCAGTGAGGTGGACTCAAATAATGATTTAATTAGTCTCTGGTGCAAAAAGGGGACTCACAAAACTGATGCATTTTGCGTCCTCTGCAATTCATCAATTTCCTGCGCACAACATGGAGTAGCTGCCATCAAACGTCACGCAGCATTGAAGAAACATGTTCAAGCTGCTGCAAGGCACAGAGATGAAGACGGAAACCTTCAGCCCCCCAAATTGGTGCAAGCTGCATTGGATTTCTCACAAGGTGCTTCTGGCACATCACTCCAAGACCAAGTGTGGAAAGCGGAATCAATTTTCGCTATGTCCGTTGTTTCAAAGTCTATCCCTTTCTCGTGGGGAGACAGTGCTACGGGAATGTACGAGTGTATGTTCCCCGATAGCGAGGTTGCTAAGAAGTTTAGCTGCAGCAGGTCCAAGTTATCACGCATCGTGTCCGATGGACTCGGCCCTTACTTCAAGTCCAGAGTTGTGAGTGAGCTGTGCCACCCAAATGTTTTCTTCTCCGTGATGATTGACGAAACCCCAAAGCCAGAGCAAAGAACGCAGCAACTGGATGTGCTTGTTAGGTACTTTTCTAACAGCCAGCAACAGGTTGTCGTTGAGCATGTGCAATCATACAATCTCGGGCGTGCCACCGCGGAAGTAATTGTGGGCTGCGTAGAAGACGCGCTGACTGAGCTACCGAAGAGAGGGCTTGTTTGTTTTTTCAGTGACGGGCCTAACGTCATGAAAAGCGTGAGGAACAAGCTCCAAAAGGATATGCCATCAAGTTTGGTTGACATCAACAACTGCAACCTTCACAAAGTCCACAATGCTTTTGCAAAAGGTCTCGATGCGTTTGGCTCAGATGTTGAGGAGGTCGTCCGAAACGTCTACTACTACTTCAAAAGCGCTGTTCGTGCTGAAGCCCTCGGAGAATGTCAGGAGGCTCTAGGGATTGCTTCTCATGTGTTTCTGCGTCATGTCTCCAATCGCTGGCTCACACTTCAAGATTCACTGTGTCGTGTCCTAGAACAATTCGAAGCGCTGAAGTCATACTTTCACAAGGCAAGCATGACAAAGCAGCGAGTGGACACTCAGAATCTTCACAGCAAGCTTGCTGCAGCATTTTCAAAGAAAGACCTTTATGCCAAGGTGTTGTTCTTGAAGAACTGTGCCGAGCTATTTTCTCGGTTTCAGACACTGTTTCAGAAGCAAGAGCCCCTGCTACACATACTCCACGCGGAGTTGCTGTCTCTAGTCCAGCGAATCCTCAGCCGTTGTTTGAGGAGTGCAGCCTATGTGGACAAGAGTGCGGAGGAACTGAAGAAACTCGATGTGCAGGACTCTACCCTGTGGAAAACCAAACCAGAAGTGGGTATGGACACTGAGCAGGCAATGCTGAAATGGGATCCAGGTGAAAAGAAGCGGTTACTTCTTGGGGCCCGTGCCTTCTACTTGGCTTGCTCGAAAGACCTCCTGCAGAAGCTGCCTCTTGACAATAAAGTCCTTCAGCACACAAGTCTCTTGGGATTGCAGCCCAGCGACGTGGAGTCAGAAGTCCGATCCTTGCGATACCTTGCTTCCCAGCTGCCTCAAGTGCTTGAGAGCGACCACGTGTCATCACTGGTCGATGAGTGGCATCTGCTGAGATGTGACTCTGCTAACAGCCTTCAGTTGATGGAAGATGGACGGATCGACACTCGTTGGGCTACAGTATTTCAACAAAAGTGCGCAGCTGGTCAGCAGAAGTACCCACTGTTGTCAAGGCTAGTAAAAGCGCTGCTCTCTCTACCTCATGGCAACGCGGACTGTGAGCGAGGCTTCAGTGAGAATAAGCATCTCCTTGAAGGCCGAGCCTCATTGTGCATTGCGAGCATCAACGGATTGCGGCAAGTGAAGACCTACCTGCAGAGGTATGATGGAGATGCCACAAAGGTGCCCCTGTCACCAGACCTTCTGCGAAGCGTCAAAAGAGCAAGAGCCCGGTATGAGGAAAGAATTGGAAGCAGAGAGGCCGACATGAAGAGAAAAAAGCCTGACAGCGCACAAGTTGATGCTGACAACTCGCATGACAAGCGCTTAAAGAAGCAGTTGGAGGAAAGGGTGATCTCGTGCCGTGCGTTGCTGAAGAGGGCGGAAGAGACCATTGGTGCAGGACTGAAGTGCCAAAGCTTGGAAAAAGTAGAAGGTGGCCAAACTATGTTAGCTGAAGCCAATGCTACTTTGTCACGCACTCTTTGCGAGCTGGACGAACTGAAAAAGAAATGCAAAAAGCATTGAGTCAATATTTTTTTTTTCACCTGTGATATATAGCCTACAGTCAAAAGGCAAGAAGTATTAAGCAATATTTTAGTTTTCATCTGTGATATTTTGTTACATAGTTAAGCTTTAGCTGCAAGAATGTTCTGTCATAAATAAAATGGTTTTCTTATGGTGAGTTTTCTTTGTAAATTACTATATGAAATTCAGATGTTCGTGACACACACAGACATATATATATATATGGGGGGTGAGGTAAGATTGACAAGGGCAGCCGTAATATATATATAATAATAAAGACATGGCACAGAACTGCTCTATGTTCATGCTGCTCCAAAATGTTTAGTTTTCCTGATACCAAGGTGCTCCAAAACGAGCTTTTCCCTGCTCCAAAGGGGGAGTTTATGTGATACGAATTGCTCCAAAATTGGGTTTTTTTTGCTCCAAAAATTGCTCCAAAACCTAAAATGGCTGGACCACCACTGCACATTGTATCTTCACTGTAGCACCTGTTGCTAACGTAGATACTGCATGGATGTTTTTTTGTTTTTTTTTTGCATAGCAACACTTGTTTAAAGTGACAGTGTAAATTGTTTTTCTTTGTCATGCCAATGACTGAATAAATGCGTCAACGAGTGCGAAAAATGCTGCATCTGTTTCGATTCCTTGGAAGACGCCGACGACAAGTAACGGACTCTCAACTGCTGGATACAAGGTAGGCAAGCAGAACTTACAATTCTTTGACATGAAAAGTGGCATGGCACGCGCGAACCGTAAATTTCGAAACAAAATCCACCGCGGTACCGGCGGTACCGCGGTAGGGAGCAGCGGCAGAGCACGGTGGAGGGGCTGCGCCATGTTGGATTTTGAGTGGCTTCGTCTTCGCAAACGGCTAGGAAGCCGCTTAAGCTAGCTCGACGGCGTCAAAAGTTTTATTTAAAACGTTAGCCCTGTATTTTATCAACACGGCTTTTGCATCTTATTTTAGTTTCGCAATTTATCGATAGAGCAATGAGTCACCGATTCGTTGCAGTAATGAGCGCCTCCGACCACGGAAGCGCTGCTGAGCGCCCAGTTTACCCAGAAATCGACTCCATTGGGTCTATGGCAGTAACCGGGCACTGGCAAAGACTCTCAAAGCCTTGGTCTTCTTTTGGCAAGATCTTGCTATTGTCTGCAGCGTAAAAATACTTTCGGAACTGTTTGAACCTGTTCTTTGACATTGTCTGAGACACAAGTGTAAGGTCGAAGCTGTCTCCGCCGAAGTAAGGTCGCTGCGAACCGCTCCTTCTCCCCGCACGTCGCGACCGCGGTTTGTGCAATGTTTTAGACAAAGCCAACAGGTAAATAAGCTTTCTGGAACGCCCTACACAGACGTTAGTAGAGCGCCAAACCCCCATTGATAGCACGCCGTGCACGGACGCACGCATGTGCGCAAAAAACAAGGAAGTTGCGCAAGAGCTTGTGATTGACAAGGCGCCCGACTTGGCCCGACGCCAAAGTATTTGCCACGCGATCGCCGGCTTTTCCGCTTTCCCAGCATCGCTCTTCGTCGCTTCTTTGGTCCGCTCGCTCGCTCGCTCGTTGCGCCTGGTTGGTTTTTCTATTTTCTTGCAGAATTTTCTTTCTTTTTTTCTCTTTTTTTTTTTTACTATCTAGGAGAACATAGTGGTGAAGTGTTTACACGGAACAAACGTTCGTGCTCTGTGCAGATCGGTGGTGTTCCTAGCGCGTATGCAAGCAACGAACTTCGGGGTAGTAAAACATTCTTTCGTGAGCATTTTTTCTATAAAACAATAAAACTAAATCGAGTTTTGAGTTTAATGTATTTGTTGCGTAGCAGCGCTAGATACGGAGAGAAAACTGGGCGGCTTTCTCCTCTTTTATTAACTTTTTGTGCTCACCCACCGAGACATGGCCCACCCCACTTTTTCTATGAATTTCAGGCGGCAGGGGGGTGGGCGATGACTCGGGATATTACGGTAAATCTGCACTTCGCTTTTTTTTTTTTTTTTTTTTTCTGGCGGAAAATTTTTGTCGTCGCCATCTTGAATTTTGGTGCCGTTCCGGGATAGCGCCCCCCCTACTTTGCAGGTAATTTTGACTTGCGTGCAGGGGGGGCGCTTGCTCGGAATTTTACGGTAGCTCTAAATTTTTTTTTCTTCGTTGTAAATTCCTTTTATAATATTCTTTTTCCATCTAGCCTGTTTAAAAAAAAGTTTTTTTCCTTTGCATGTGTCCTTTAAGAAGCGTAGAAAGTTTGAATGGGAAGGGCCAGCGCTCCAATCGTCACCACTGCCAAAGCAGCCGACACGCGAAGCGACCATCTTGCACGTATCGCATACAGGGAGCTCCTAATTTTGGAACTGAAAATGACCTCAGAAAAGTGAAACACCATACGAATACAGTCGCCGACCGATTATTCGGACTTTGCGGGGACCGAAAAAACGTCCGAATAATAGAGCAGTCCGAAAAATCGGCAGATTGAAAAACTTGCCTTTATCACTTCTAAGTGGGCTTAAAAAAGCCGTTAATGGTGCCTCGTTTCAGGTTGCACCTCCGTTTCCGTTCGGCAACTTTCTGTTAGCTTGAGAATCGCTGCCTTCTTTTCTAGCGTTATGGTCGAGTACTTTCTGCACTTCTTAACGACACATCGCAGTGGCAGAACAACAGATGGGGCCATGACGTCCAAGCCAGCGTTGTCTGAACAAGATGAGAGGCGCAAATCCACGAGCGTGAAATGGCGACTGGCGACGCGAAGAAACGGAAAAACAAAGCAAAACGATAATGATGATGACGTACAGCTAAATGGAAAAAAGGGCTAGCACAGCGTCACCTAGCAGTAAAACTCAAGAGTACTCAAGTAGCGCTGCCAAGCCAAGCCAATCCATTTGCAGCCAACAACATAGAATTCAAAATGGCCGCTTCTCAATGGTGTTTTCCGCCGATAGCTCGCGACGATTTTGTCCGAATAATCAAACTTTCGGACTTCAAGCTGTCCGAAACATTGGTCGTGAATATGCACTATTTCTATGGGGTAAGTCATGGTTCCGCCTTTAGGTCCGAAATATCGAACAAGTCCGAATTATCGGAGTCCGAAAAATCGGTCGGCGACTGTATCGACCAACTCATTGTTTACAAACAAGCCCGCGTTTGCCCACCAGGCGAGGGCTCTGCGCGCGCGCAGAAACCAGATTCGGCTTAGGCAAATCAGCTGCCCATGCCCAGTGCCGACAGCAGCGCCACCGCAGCGGCGTGACGTCAGAGAGTTGAGTTGGTCTATAATGTTTGTAGTTTGCACAGGGCATGCCAAATAGCAGTGCCTTCCTCGGTGTGGGACTTTGAATTGTCTAATCGCCGTCATACATGTACGACGATGACCTTCAAAGGGTTGAGGCAGGTTCAAACGCGGCTGCCAATGTTACTAATGGTGAATGCGGGTGGTTGCCTCTCTCCTCCGACCTTGATTCAGCAGAGCGCCCCCTCATCGTCGCCAGAGCTACTCTGGATCTTTTTCAGCCGATCACAACTGCTGGGTTCAGAGCACTCCGAGATTCTCAGACCAGACACGGAATTAAAATTTCTTGACATTGGTAATGCATTAAAAACAAAAAGATTTTCAGCGTACGGTGGACGATCGCTCGCAATGTGATGAAATAACGGTTGTGGCGTAAATTGTTTTACGCATTGGTATATAAAAAATAAACAACAGCAGTATGCGAATTGATTTTCGCAGAACGGAACGAAAGCCAGTGCTTGGAAAGAGTTGTCAACTCATCGCGTTTTCGACAATGAACGCGCTGTGATAGCGGTCATGTGTACGGCAGCGCAGGCAAATATAAAATGGTTAATAAACCGCATTTTTCTCACAACAAAATATTGTGCAAGCGGGATATAGCACATATCACCATGTGACACAAATCGCAGTGCATTATATTCGGCTCTCCCTTTATTTTACAACACAAACCTGTGAACGCACTTTTACCAAACCTGAAAATTTCTTGAAGCAACCACAAAACCCGGTAAATCCATAGCGAGCTCTGCGAGCTGTTTCTTAGTCGGTTAGGCTTAGCGGATTCACCGCCGTGAGATGAACGACCTCGTGAAAGCACTGGGAATACTTCACACGTTCACTTTTCCTGTAACGGTTGCAAACGAATGTCGTCCCGTCCGCTGTAATCCTCGCACCGTCGAATGCACAAACACTTTGTAGAACCACATATCAATCGCCATCATGCCGGACCCCGCACACCACCACAGACCACTGCCGCCGGCCATCGTCAACAAAACCACATGATCCCCGTCCAAGTACCACGTGACGCCTGCGCCACTCCGCACTTTGATGGCTACAGATGGAGTGCTTGGGAGTGCTCTGAGAGGGAGAACCGTCCTCGGAATGAACCAGCCGATCAGGCCACAGCACTCTCTTTCAACCACCTGATCTCGGGCGCTCTGGAAAGTGCGCTCGAGAGCGTGCTGAAAGAACCACGCGCATTCGCCATAAAACACTCAGTTGGGAAACTAACCCTTGAAACCCGGACCGCTCGCGTCCATTGAGACCGAACAGGATACGGTTACAGCGTCGCCCTTTAGTGGCGCCGTAATAGTGGCGCTGTGAGATGTTGCCATTGGCCCTTGCGGACTTGATGGGACCGTACGTACAGCCGCGCAGTTCCCGGAGTGACCGCTGCGGGAAAAATGGCGGCATTGCGATCTCGTTTACTTTGTTCTTGAGCACGGATCGGAGCTGCGTTTTCAAAGCAGGCTCCTATGGCAGTTTTCCAACTGAGCTGTTCTAGTAACGTTGGAAAGTGCTAACGACCGTGCGCCTTAAAACTTCCTAAAATCTTTTGCGACGAAAGAATGCATTGGCTCGAAAAGCTTCTGACAATGTTATAAACTACCGTTTCTCATAGATGGTAGATACATTTGATCTCGCAAGTACCACAAAACCTTCGCTCTAGTGCAATGTAGTTCCCGGGGCCACCTCAAAGGTGGCGCGGCGTTAGCATGCCAGTTAATTGTTTCATCGTGAGAGATAATGAGAGTTCAGGCCGTAAGTAAGCGCAAGTGTGCAAACGGGCCTTTGAGGTACAGATTAAGGGTGGCGCCATCTGTCGAGACGTCTCTGAGCGGCACATCTTTTTTCCGCTGCCCCGCTCCAGGGAGAACTTTGAGCGGTTGCTGGACGACGGCAGCTTCAGGTCGGAGCTGGTGCTGTTCAACGTGGACGACGGGGAGGAAGGGGCAGTCCATTCCGACCACCGTCCAGAGGTTGTTCCGATCCTCCTCAGGTAAGCTCTCCTCCTTCAGGATTGGCGGAGCAGGGGGCATGTCAAGCGATTTCCAGTGACGTGCATGGATGCCCGGAACTGATTCCGCTCTGCAGCGAAATTAAAATTTGCATCGTCGTCGCCAGAGCCTTGCGGGGCTGTCGTCGGCCGAATTTAGTGGGCCGACTTTCTGATAAATTTTGCGGTACATCACTATGGGAAATGTGGTTGGTGCCGCTGTGGATCACATTAACGAAATAACAGTGAGTGTCCAGGCATGCTGGTGATAATGAATTGTAATGTAGCACGTGAAACTGTAGTGCGGAAAAAGTGAGGAAACTTCCAGGTCGATGAAAAAGACAACAGCAGGAGATTGTCTCGAGCATGTGAAACTGTAGTGCGGAAAAAATGAGGAAACTTCCAGGTCGATGAAAAAGACAACAGCAGGAGATTGTCTCGAATGCAGCTAAATATGTTTATTTTTCGCGCTCCTTATATGCACTTGATGCTGACGTCGTCGGCCTTCCCACGGTTACACACTCTTTGTGGACGCTACGACTGAACCACCTCGTAACAGCGAAACGTCGATTCCGGTAGACACATTCATCTAAACTGTACAACCCTCTCTCACAGTGGCTCTGACCTTGAGAGACTTTCTTTCAAAAGGAATGATGACACCATCTTAAGGGGGGACACTACCTGGGAATGTCAGCATCGCTGGAGGGTATTTGGATGTAGCAGGAACAACGAACAGGCTGGGAGCACGCTTTCTATGATCAGTGGATTTTTCGGAACAGCGGTGGCCTACAGGGGGAAAAGGGAGGGTGGAGTGAGAGGGGTCCGTGTCGAAGTTGGCGTGTATGTGTGAGGAAGGATCGGGATAGGGAAAGCATTTCTTTTCATACGACCCTTTGTGTATCATTTCATACTTTGTGTACAACTTCTGGCTCTGAAGAAGAAGCACTGTAATTGTCGCATTTCCCCACATGTTTTGTTCATTATGAGTTTTGCGCGTTTTTCTTTACATTTCTTTTGTGCTCCGAGAGTCTATCATTTATGCATCTCGAGGTTTGCCCCCACATAATTAAAGCCAAATGCAAGCCGCGTCTCATAGACTACACCTTCTTTGAGGGAACTGACCTCTCCCGATGGTCCTTTTGAGGTATCTTCTTGCTGGACCAAAAAGGTGTCGGGCGGTTCAGTTTTGAAGTCTGCACTGAACATCACATCAATTCTGAACTTGTTGGCACAGGCTTTCAGATTGTGTGAAATTGATTGAAATATGGGATCACTGCTACCTTTCTTCGTGGTTCTTTATTATCTTTACTTCTAACCTTGTACTACAAGGTTAGACACGTGCACAAGTACACGTGGTCATGGGCGTACCAACCGCGGGGGCAAGGGGGGCGCTTGCCCCCCCCGTTCTCAGAGTATGGGGGGGGGGGGGGGGCGAGGCATGTGTTTTGCCCCCCCCCCCTGAAACAGCCGCCACTGGGCAGGGCAAATACTGTCCGTTGGCGCCCAAGAGATACCACGGGCACCACCCCCCGACCCGGGGGGGTCTGGTTTGCCCCCCCACTCAGACAAGTTGGTACGCCACTGCACGTGGTCATGGTGCTCGTGCCACTCTGGGTCACTTGACCGCGTGACGTTCATCAGGCCACGCCAGTTCA
Organism: Ixodes persulcatus; assembly: GCA_013358835.2. NCBI lineage: Eukaryota > Metazoa > Arthropoda > Arachnida > Ixodida > Ixodidae > Ixodes > Ixodes persulcatus. The sequence continues at coordinate 332,986 of JABSTQ010009491.1, read as the reverse complement.
CAAGATGTCGCGGTGCCACGTGATGTCATGGTGTCACCTAACATCTCGTTGCATCACGTCTCGACACACAACGTTGCTAGACCTAAAAATGTTGACATTCTGGTGCCACGTGACACCACAACTTCGCACCGCGAATCGTGCGACGTCGCGAGTTTCGTGACGCCGTGATCTCGCGTGATCCGACGTCCCACATTCACATTGCTTGGGGTTCGCGTATGTGTCGCCAATGCATTCTGCTTATGGGACGTCTGGGCAGTAGATAGGAGCGCCCCAAGTGTTCTATTTGCCCACTTGGTTAAGCAGGGTGGCACCGCTGGGAGACCAAACCCGTGTAACGTTCCGCGAGGTCGCGCATTATTTCGAAGCGCAGGTCCAGGCGTGACGAAGGAAGTGTTGCCACTTGCAGGATCCTGTACGGCAAGATGCACACACGGTCTGGCTCGGCCACCGGGGGAAAGGGCAGCTTCAGCGCTCGCCAGGGGGCCGTGCTCCGCTTCCTGGCCAACTGCCGCCAGGACGAGCTTGTTTCGTTCCTCCACCTCGAAGTGGCCACCCTCCGGGAGTACCTGGAAGGTGAGTTAGTCAATTGGGACCCCTGGGGGAGGTGTCTTTGTCCTCTCTATGTGAAGAGAAACTGAAGGAGAGGGGGAGAGGAGAGAGTGCGGTGACATTGGAGCGTCGAGCTGTGATTGGAAGGATTAGTGGGTAGATGCGGAGGCTAGTTGCCTTTGTCCTGACTCACTTGTTTTTTACAGCGGAGCTGTTAAGGGCTAGTTCCCCAGGATCGTGTACCCCGCAAAGAGATGAAGACATCGAACTCTGGACACCTACCGCCATCTATGAGCGACGGCGGCAAGCCACATTTCTGTTTGCCGCCGTCGTTCATAGATGGCGGCAGCCTTTCCACTCTGGCTTGCCGACTTGCGGCCGGCCATTACTTTTCATTGTACAGCTCCGCTGGTCTTCCTTCTTCACTAGAGTGGAAAGGCTGAAAGTTTTCTTCAATCAGATCAGACAGGAGCGTCGTCTGCTTCTCGCACAGGAGCCGCGTTTACATGATTGCGACTTAGTCGCATCGAATCCAGTTGTCGCATTCAATGCGATCATGTAAATGGCATAATGCGCAAAGAAAGCGCATCGCATTCAAGTCGCTAGACAGAGGTGGATCGAGATGGCGAGTGCGCATTCATTCAGCCCATGTAAACGGAGGTCGCATCGCATTTTGGAACGGGGAGGATTATGGGAAGGCGCTCGCTGCGGGAGCGAGTGAACAGCTGAGAACATGGCGGCGGCCAACCTCGTCGGCGGCGCGGAGAGCGGTCCCGTATGGTCGCCCGCAATTTTTTCCCGAGAACAAACGCGAGCTTTTATTGCCATCATAAGTAAGCGGAATATAGCGGAGCTGCTCGGTGAGGGCGGCCCCCGTTCAAGCCTTGCAAAGTATGACTTGCGCGTCCAAAGGGGTCCCAAAGGCTTCGGCGCAAGCACGAACGACACCGAGAGCTCCGAGCACTGTAGAGCACTGCATGGTAGCGCAGAACGAGCAGCTCCTACCTCGGTGCCGTTCCTGGCTGCGCAGGAGCCTTTCGGACTCGGGGTCCGGTTGCGATCGGCGAGGTCTGGCGCAGCGAAGTGCGGAGGCTTCCTCAAAGCGTGCGCACACACGTCTTCTCTGGTCCAGAGTGGCCCGGCGGCCCAGCCTGGAGCCCTAAACGCTTGGGTTTTGATGTTTCTTTAGTCTCGTAACTTCTTTCACATCACCGAAGACATGCGGGCACCATCTTTTTGTTCACTGAACGCCGTCGAAAGGCCTCCACGTGCGATGCACCGGAAAACGTGGTGGGGCTGGTGCCGGAACTGCATAACTTCGATCTTTGACACAGCGTGGTGCCACCTTTGTGTAGGGCTTAGTGCGCATTCATGTAACTGTTTCCGCGTCGGCTTCGTTCGAAGAACGAGTGGAGTCGATGCGCTGAAGTCGCTTTCATGTAAACGAGGCTAGGGTCTGGCATTTGGCATTCGCACACCAGACTTTGTGCAGACGAGAGCTTGCGGGGGACGTCAGTCACACATTCTTGTCCCCTCCTCCTTCAGTTTCTCTTTAAAAAAAGAGAAACTGTAGTAGGACGGGACGAGAGCATCTCTCTTTCGGGAGTTTGGCCTCCGGCATGCACTTGTTCCCTTCTGCTGTGCTTTGGCCACGTGCGCATGCTCTAAGTCTACTCCTAGTGTAAGTCTACTACTACTACAACGTGAGAACTACTGCTACTACAACGTGAGAACTACTGCTACTACAACGTGAGAACTACTGCTACTACAACGTGAGAACTACTACTACAACGTGAGAACTACTACTACTACAATGTGAGAACTACTACAACTACAACGTGAGAACTACTACTACTACAACGTGAGAACTACTACTACTACTCTAAGTCACGAGACAGAACGCTCGGACCGGAGGCGGAACAACTGGTGGACCTCCCTGTCGTTCTCATTCTGCAAGGCACGGGTTTCTTTCACTTTACCGTCATGCCAAAGCATTTACTTTTTTTTTCTCGCTGGTTGTAGTGTTTGCGAGCTTCCTACTGGCAGTTGGTTAAAGGGATACTGAACAGAAATTTCGAGCTCACAAAACAAGGCTGGACGGATAGGCGGGACGCTGCAAAACCCAAAAACATCACTCGTACAGCAATATCTCTGACAGATCGCCATAGTTTTGGAAAAGAAGTGCGTGATTGAACACGGCCGACGAGGCCAACGAGACAAGGCACGTCACGATCCCCATTCCCTCTCTTCCTCGCTACGTCCCGTTGAGCTGGTGAACTGATGCAGGTGTGTCTCCATCATACTTTTGTTTTTTTATGGTAGCACCCAGTTCAGTGTTGACGGGCCCAGCATTGGCGAGCGTAACAGCTGGGAAAACTTATCGATCGAGTGTAAGGTTCTATTTTACTTATCTCGTGCAAGCAGATAAGTATCGGCCGCTGTTCTGTCCCCTAAGCCTTTTGTACCGTCATTCCTCATGCTTGTTGTCTTGCCTCGATGAGAAGGCTGTGCAGAACTCGGTTTTTGTGCCGGTGAGCACACACGGCGTAACACAGTTGGTGCAACTGATTGTCATTTTTACAGCGAAGCTGTTATGCGCAAAAATCATGGAAAAACTGTGTCCTGAAATGTTGACAGAAAACTCCCCATTGGGGGGTTGTGGCTAGTATGAATAAATAAAAAGAGGGGGCAACCAGTGTGAGTCAGCCTTCCTTGGCATTATTAGATACTCAGGTCCTGATCCCTTGTTATCATCTCTAGGCATTGTCCTCGAGGTCGTGTTCAAGGTCGTCCTTGAGGTCGTCCGAGAGGTCATTCTCTAGGCGTCGCCTTAGAGGTCGTTTTAGACGTTGTCCTAGACGTCATTTAGAAGTCGTCCTTGAGGTTGTCCGAGATGTTGTACAGGGCGTTGTCTTCGAGGTCGTCCGAGAGGTCATCCTGGGCGTCGTCCTAGAAGTCGTTTTTGAGGTTGTCCGAGAGTTTGTCCTAGAAGTTGTCCTCAAGGTTGTTCTAGAAGTCGTCCTTGAGGTCGTCCTAGATGTCGTCTTAGAAGTCGTCCTCGAGGTCATCCTAGAAGTCGTCCTCGAGGTCGTCTTAGAAGTCGTCCTCGAGGTCGTCCTAGAAGTCGTCCTTGAGGTCGTCCTAGGCGTCGTCGTAGTCCTTGTGGTCGTCCTAGAAGTCGTCCTTGAGGTCAACCTAGACGTCGTCCTCTAGGCATTGTCCTAGACGTCGTAAAAATAACAGCTTCACTGGTCCTCTATCTTCACGTGAAGTGAAAGGGCTCTAGAATTTAGGGGCGAAGCTCCTTAGGGGCTAGCCATGTCCATATGTCCGTCTGGCGTCTGGTGCTCGTGCTCCACCTCGTGAGCACATGCTCACGTGCTCGGGTAGAAAAAAAAGATAAAAAAATGAAAAATAAAAATATGAAAAAATAAAAAAAAAGATGAACAAATAAAAAAAAATATGAAAAAATAAAGAAACAAATGTGTTTGCGCAGTCAACAGGATTCGAACCTGTGCGGGAAGACCCCAATGGATTTCTAGTCCATCGCCTTAACCACTCGGCCAAGACTACGGGATGAGTAGGGGGGCTTAGAGATGTGGTTGTAGTAACTCAAGGGCTGGGGATGTCATGGATGAAACGTTGCATGTAGCCGCTCAACGTCTATACAGGAGAGAGCGCTGCGGTCAAATGCGTAAATAATCGCGTTAAACTTTGCATGCATTGGCTCAACGTTTATAGATGAGAAGGCGCTGCGGTCAAATGCTCAAATGCGTATATAACCACATTCCATACCACACATTCTCTTTCTGACATGGATGAAAACGAACGAAAGGCTCGGCATGCTGCGCCTCAGCGTCTACGCAGACAAGCACCACCAGAGCTTCGCCCCAATCAACATCATTCACCACGTGGAGATGCGGTCAATTTTTTTCCTTGCATTGTTCTTGCAACTGAAATGGTGTCACTAGTGCCACTAAATTAGCTACGCTTCAAAGTAACGACACTTGGCCATATTGTGGCTTAAAATCATGGTTGCCAGTTATCTGAAGCTTGATCTGAAATCACAGGAAACACTTTTCCGTCCTTCACAAATGTTTAAACAGTTTGCGACAAAGCAAAGCAATATTAGATGAGCTTCCTAACACCAAATCGAATGCTGAGGAAGTCACACTTTTGAATCATGACGATCGGCAGTTGCGTCTGCTCTGCACAAGCACCAAAATGGCGGCACCCACAACATTGTGGGGGACGGAGTGCCGATACTCTAAGTGCAGCTCATTTAGTGACTCTAGGTGTCACTAAGATTGCTGGTGTGGTGGAATGTACTCGTCCCAGGCAACGTAAACGGCGAAGTGTGGTGTTTGTCGTTGTGTCGAAGCAAAACACGCGAATGTGTCGAATTCCTGTTTGCGCTAGCACCGTCGTGCCGTGAACATGAGCACCTTCTGAATTCACAGAGGACATCTCGGCAATGGTGGGAAAGATCCAGGCAACCCTGGATTTGGCCAAGGTCGTGCCCATACGGCGTCTGCACGGGTGAGTGTCGGGGCTGGGTCAGGAGAGCTCCTAGTAGCCTGGGCAATGCTTGTTTCAGCTCCTGTCAAACTCGGACGTCATCATTTGAACAAATGTTGCATTTGGATGTTATCTTTTTTGTTCCAATTGCAAATGTGTATTTTTCTATAACTTGGTTAGTGTTCATTTCTCCAGGAGGAAATGGTGGATACCCTGTGTGGTCAAAGCTAAGTTGAACTTTTTTATGAAGGGATCCGAGGCATATATAGCTTGTGGAGCAAAAAGCAAAGTCTACTAGAAACAAGCATCATATAACAGTCATTAAACATGAACATAGCATTGCGTTAATTAATTTTTTTAATGCATTTTATTGCACGTGTGTCTCGTTAAAGCAGTTTATAGTAATTTATCTTCGGGAGCGCAGTGTCTTAGGCGCATGCGAGCGTCGACTATTATAAGAAACAAAAATGTGACTTCATTATTGCTACTTTGTGCCGAAAACTATAAAAGTAGGACGGCGGTTATTTCACAAGAGCGTGCTATATGCCACATAACAATTATGTGCCATATAAAAAAAAGAATCTTTTAGCGACTTTTATATATAATCAATTCAGGATGCGGCGGACACACTTACGATTCCCGTCGACTTCGTTATGACCAGGTTTGAATGTTGCGTGCTGCCTCGAATCTGCCTTGCAGAGTAAGCTTACAGCGTTCACGAAGCCCGCAAACATTCAAAGCCGACGGCCTTTCGTTTGCGTCTTGCCGCAGGACACTTGGCACGGTGGAGAACGTCCTGCGCCACCTGGGTGCCCTGAGCCCCGGCCTACTGCCCACGCTCCTCAAGCTGACAGTGGCGGTGACCACGTACGCCAGCGCCATCTTGGGCCACAAGGAGAAGGTGGTTCGGCCGCTGGTGGCAGCCACGCGGGCGCTCAGGGCCCAGGGAGTCAAGATGCTCACACAGGTACCACATTCTCTGGACCGTGGGTCCGCACCCGGTGCACATAGTCCAGTCGGCACGGGGTGCCGGTGTGTACTGGCCGTTTTGTTTCGGAGGGTCGAGATTTTTGTAGCATGAGCTACACTGGCCGAGGTTGAGCAGTTTCGCGTGGCTCACATAATGAACCGTGCTCCGTGCTGCGCAAGCGCGAGGAGCAGTGACGTCACACGGCGCACAGCTGGCGTGCCGGAGCCGCCGCTGCCGCGGGCTCCGCCGCCACCGCGTGCGCCTCGCCGTTCTGCGCAAGCGCGAGGAGCAGTGACGTCGCATTGCGCACAGCTGGCGCGCCAAAGCCGCCGCTGCCACCGCGCGCGCCTCGCCGGTCTTCGCATTCCAGAGGAGTGACGTAATAGCTGCGACAGACGAGAGCAGACGCCGAGGGAAGCTATACAGACGCTAGTTTACGCCCGTAAAGTGTACATGATGGAACGCTAGGACGCCGCTTCACGTCACCATTAAATGGTCGCGTCTCGCGAACGCTATTAGAAGCGCTTCCTTTGTTGTCGCGTCTCGTGAACGCTACAGCTCCCCCTGGCCGAGAGAAACAGACCTATAGCCATGGAGAAGGAGAGCGAAATTGCTCCTCAGTGGCGCAGAAGAGCAGCGAAGCTTAACTCGCATCCCGAAGTAGTTGCCCGGCACTTAGCGGTTGAGCGTAAAAAGACCGAACAGAAGAAGGCTAAACATGCTGCGGAGACATCGGAGCAAAGGGAGGAATGTCTAGCAAAGTGGCGTCACCAGGAGGCTGAGCGACGTGCCCGACCATCTCAGCAGCAGCAACAACAAGTCGCCGTCGATGACGTCAAGGCTCACCGATTGACTGACTATACGGTGAAACTTAGCGAAAGCGCCAGTGCGACTCGGACCTTCGAGACGGACTTCGTAATCAATCTGTTTATATATGTGTGCGACGTGTGTGAAAGACTGTGGCACATGAAAGACTTGACGCCGGTAAGTAGTGCCATGCGTGAAATGTTGAGTTTAGCGGCGCCGCCTGAGTGGGGTGAAACCGTGGCGCGGGTTTGTACAATGTGCAAGAACTTTCTCGCTAGGCAGAAGATTCCACTCTTTAGCATTACCAATGGGTAGCCGCTGGATAGCGCCTCTCATTTTGTGCTCATAAGCTCACGCTACGTATATCCTGGCATAGCCAAGCTAAGCCACCGCAATTTAAAAAAAAAAAAAAAAAAGCTGCGAAGGCTACACTAATGCAGTCTGTGCAGGTGTTACATGTTACAGTTAATCATTCCGATTCATGAAATTATTGCCTGAATTATTTTTATATCGCTTCTTGATTGGTGAAAATGAAGGTATGGTTCCAATTAAAAACTTGCTCAGCATTATTGAAAACCAAGTAAGTTAATTTGAGAAACATTTGGGGCATATGGGAAGCGCAGTGATATGCTAAAGTGTTCCAGTTGTGGAACAGGCACGAGGCAAGCGGTACAGAACTGCGCACGTCTTCATTTCTTATTATCCGCACTTCTGCACCGCCAGCATTGTGCCCGTCGCATGAGTGGTAACTTTAGCTCTCCACGCACCCCCAGGCTTTCTAAAATTTACCTATTTTTAATCGTGCACGGATAGTATATTTTGAGTTTGAAGCGAATAGTGGTTTTGGCCGAATATATTTTCGACAGTGGACCTCAGAAAGTTTGATGCCTCAAGATGGCACATAAACAGAGGGTTGGACACACAAAAAATTCACAGGGTCTCCTATGTTATCCCTAAGATGACTTGAAGGCGAAAGCACAAGCGCCGATCCCTGTGATTGCGAACCTCCGAAGACAGCGCGCTCTCTTGGTGAATTCGGGTGGTCGCCTCTCTCCTCTGACCTCGATTCAGAAGAGCGCCCTCTCCTCGCCGCCAGAGCTACTCGGGATCCTTTTTAGTCGATCACAACGGCTGGGTTCAGAGCGCTCTAACATTCTCAGACCAGTCATGGAAGTAAAATTTCTTGACATTGGTAATGCATTAAAAACAACACGATCTTCCTGCGTACGGTGGAAGATTGAGCAAAATTTACGCTCGCAACGTGATGAAATAACGGTTGTGACGTAAATTGTTTTACGCATCGGCATCTAAAAAAAAGAAAACAGCAGTATGCGAATTGATTTTTGCAGAACGGAACGAAAGCCAATGCTTGGAAAAAGTTGTCAACTCATCGCGTTTTCAACAGTGAACGCGCTGTGATAGCGGTCATGCTACGACAGAGCAGGCAAATATAAAATGGTTAATAAACCGCATTTGCCTCACGGCGAAATATCGTGCAAGCATTGCCATGTGACACAAATCACAGTGCATTATATTCGGCTCTCCCTTTATTTTACAACACAAACCTTTGAACGCACTTTTACCAAAGCTGAAAATTTCTTGAAACAACCACAAAACCTGGTAAAACAGCAACGAGCTCTGCGAGCTGTTTCTTCGTCGGTCAGGCTTAGCGGATTCACCGCCGTGAGATGAACGACCTCGTGAAAGCACTGGGAACACTTCACACGTCCACTTTTTCTGTTACGGTCGCAAAAGAATGTCGTCCCGTCCATTGTAATCCTCGCACCGTCGAATGCACATACACTTTGTAGAACCACATATCAATCGCCGTCGTGCCGTACCCCGCACACCACCACAGACCACTGCCGGCCATCGTCAACAAAACCACATGATCACCGTCCAAGTACCACGTGACGCCTGCGCCGCTCCGCACTCCGACGGCTACAGACGGAGTGTCAGGGAGCGCTCAGAGGGAGAGGCACCCTCGGAATGAACCACCCGATCAGGCCACAGCACTCTCTTTCAACCGCCCAATTTCGCGCACTCTGGAAAGAGCGCTCGAGAGCGCGCAGAAAAAACCACGCGAATTCGCCATCTGACAACGCACTTTTGGCGCCGTTAATCTCACAGCATGTCGCACGCCCGCTCTTCACCTTTGCCCAAGCAAGAGTGTCCTCTCCCGCTGATTTTGCGCCGCGCGCGCGCCTCCCCCGATTCTGGCGCATGCAACGCCATCTCGTGGTCCAGTGGCGAACTGTGGGTTTTGGTACCTTTCGTGTCGCCGACGTGTTTTCACTCGAGGACTTTGAAGGTCGACTGAACGATGAAACATATAAGACTTTCGCCTTAACCCCTTAAGTGCCTTGGACAAGCTGAGCTCGTCCAGTGATTTTTTCGGTTGCCCTCAATTCCACGGACAAGCTAGGCTCGTCTGAGTAGTTTTGCGGCGCTGATCATAGATGGCAGCATTCGTATTAGTTGGCAAATATTTTTTTCGCCTCCGCTGATTTTTGCGTAATAAACTTTTCAAATTTTATGTGTAATACTACCGTAATATCCCGAGTCATCGCCCATCCCCGAGTCATCGCCCACCCCAATTTTTGGGCCAATATAGATTTCTAAAAAAACACCGAGTCATCGCCCACCCCTTCAAATACCCCAACGAGGACTCCGCGATCTGCAAACACTCATCCTACCCAAGTGACGCGGCCGCAGACCTTACAGTTGGAGGACGTCCGTGACAAAGTAAAACGGAGAGAAAGGCCCTCTCTTTGCCTACGCATTTTTCGCGTGAGCGACTCCGAAGTGGTAGTGTGTGTATCCATGCGAAAAAAAAACGATGAAGATAACAAAATAAAAGTTTGTTTTGCTTACGAAAATGTCGATCCGACAAAAAAAAAAAAAGAATCGGAAAGATAACACAAGCATTAACCCAGTCAGGAATCGCGAGGTAAGAGTACGCCCCATATTTTGGGATGTAACCGCGGAGTGTAAGGTCGAAGTCTGTCTCCGCAGAAGTAAGGTCGCCGCGAACCCGCTCCTTCTCCCCGCTTGTCGCGACCGCGGTTGTGCAATGTTTTAGACAAAGCCAACAGGTAAATAAAGCTTTTCTGGAACGCCCTACACAGACGTTAGTAGAGCGTCCCAAACCCCCATTGATAGCACGCCGTGCACGGACGCACGCATGTACGCAAAAAACAAGGAAGTTGCGCAAGAGCTTGTGATTGACAAGGCGCCCGACTTGGCCCGACGCCAAAGTATTTGCCACGCGATCGCCGGCTTTTTCGCTTTCCCAGCATCGCTCTTCGTCGCTTCTTTGGTCCGCTCGCTCGCTCGCTCGTTGCGCCTGGTTGGTTTTTCTATTTTCTTGCAGAATTTTCTTTCTTTTCTTCTCTTTTTTTTTACAAACTAGGAGAACATAGTGGTGACGTGTTTTCACGGAACAAACGTTCGTGCTCTATGCAGATCGGTGGTGTTCCTAGCGCGTATGCAAGCAACGGACTTCGCGGTAGTAAAACATTCTTTCATGAGCATTTTTTCTATAAAACAATAAAACTAAATCGAGTTTTGAGTTTAATGTATCTGTTGCGTAGCAGCGCTAGATACGGAGAGAAAACTGGGCGGCTTTCTCCGCTTTTATTAACTTTTTGTGCTCACTCACCGAGACATGGCCCACCCCACTATTTCTATGAATTTCAGGCGGCAGGGGGGTGGGCGATGACTGGGGATATTACGGTAGAGGAGTAATAATTCGAAATAAAAAAAATCTGGCACTTTTAGTTTACGGTACTTTTGGAAAAACAAATTTGGCACTTAAGGGGTTGATAAACCTATAGATATGCCCAGCTATACCTAGTTGAGTAGATTTACAAATCTTGCTACATGCAAACATTTGTTCTTCAATCCAAAATTAAAAAAAAAAAAAAAAAAATGAGCAGCCCTGTGTTAATTTACAGTAGAGTCACAGCGATAGCTGCGACACATCATGGCAAAGTCGTTGGGCATCGGCCTCTCGTTTACGCACCGTGGGTTGCGTGAACAAAAGCGTTTCGAACAAAATGAACATCCGACCGTTTTGTTCAGAACGCTCTTGTTTTTTTTTGTTGCGGAGAGGGTGAAAACTTAACTATTTACAACTATCGCTGTAAAAAAAAGAAAATCGCGGATGATGGACGCAGGTTGATGCCGTCGCAGTTTAATTTGGAAACTTTTACTGCAACGTAGATATTCAACATTCACAAAGTTTCCGTTTCTTTTTAAATACACCAGTTGCATGTGTGCACCACTCCGCTTTGAAAGTGTGCTTTTCCCCCATGCACGCAATTGCAATATTCATGCTTTTCCAAGTGTTGACCGTGACGGGTTACCCCGTCGAGTGCACTTCTTACCGAGCACTGGTGCACGGCAGCGAAGCAACACCCGCAGGGCTCTTTTGCGCATGTTGCTTCTCCAGAGTGCACCCATGCTCGGTAAGAAGCGCACTTAACAAGGCTAACTCGCTGCGGTCAACATTTCGAAAAATAGAAGCAAATATTGAACAGTGTATTATTCGAAACAACTATTAAAAATTTTGAATATTTACGCCACACTTTGTTTTTGTTATTTTTGATGGTGCTCAGGTCGTTTCTTTCCTTAATGAAAAAGTTAATAAATTTTAGATAATAGGCTGACTTATTGTGACGATCAGTACCCTATATTAGTGCTTCTCAAGGCCATCTTAAGGTCCCTGAAGCCTTAGACCGTCAGTCAAGCCGAGTAGTAAAACTATAGTTGATTCTGGGTTACCTACAAAGCTAAATAGACCCAGTCATGTGCACTGAATGGAAGGGTCGATTATTCTCCGTTTTAGACCCTCAAAGTTGGTTTGCTGGTTTGCATGCATTTAGTTTTCTTCATTTACACTTGCACCATTTTAATCATCCATTGCCCTCTCCTCTCTCCCGATTAGGGGAGACATGGGTCTTTGGAGCCGAAAAGTCCCTAAAAAACTGTTTTCTTTGAAAATGGCAATGTTAAAATTTACAGCTATTTCTCTTTTGATTTGCCAAGTTTCTTATTTTTAGGATTAATATTTGAGCCATAATATCACTTTATAATATCTGTGTGGGCTGAAATTGCACTGAAGCTTATGCTAAAACAACACTTTCTCAAAACACAAATATTGGACTCCTTACAAATTTTTAGGAGTGATATCTCAGCATCTAGGGCAGACAGAAATATAACTTTTATAGAAACATGTAGTGAAGGGTGCGAAGCATGCAATGTTGGAAGCAGCTTTTTCACTGTAGGTGTAGGAAATTTTTAACTGAACTATTGTTTTATTGCTCGAAGCCAGACATTGAGCACTGAACTTCAATGTGTTGTAAAGTCACTAATAATGATTCAATCTAAAAAGTGCCTCCAACATTACATTCTTCGTAATTTGTAGTATCTGACCATATAATAAAACATTCTTTAAAAAAATAAATGTCTTTTTTACTATTGCTGCGGGGAGCAAAGTCTTTAATTATAATTATCGTGAGAACTAACATACTAATTTAAAAAAGTAACAGATATTTGAAATTGGCACAAAAGTCTGAACAAGCTTGTGCTGCTTCATTGGGCTTGGCCAAAGGATGAGGAAAAAAGCTCCAAGATCAGTGTTCCCCCCTAATAGGGTCCCTCATCACTTTTGTTGATCCAGAAGGGGTCCCCAAAACTATATACAGTAGAACCTCGTTAATTCGAAGTCGGTCGGACTGCGAACAATTTGCGGATTAAGCGGATTTGCGAATTAATGAAAAACGAAAAAAAAAAGACTAAAAATTGTGCGCGAAGCCTTGAATCTTGAAGGAAGCATTTTATTGAAAACGAATAGTCACAACGAGAGAATATGAAGTAGTCTGTGATATGGGACAGCCGTATTCTGTAATTAGCGGCACCAACCGTCATATTTTTGAGAAAGCTAACTTGGCGCAACATCTCAGAATCACCGCCGTTGTCATTGTCATCAATCTCTGCCGTCACACTCAGTGATTTCGCTTTCAAGATCCGCATAGCAGGTTTACTCATTCTCTTCCATGTTTAAGTAGTCTGTGAAACTTATGCCGACCGACTCACCGTCACTGTCCTAAATGCGGGAGCAAAGCTCTTCTCCCTCATCGTCAATCCCAGGGACACTACTGGCACTAGCATTGGCGGTACCCTCCTACTCCACGGCCGGTCGTATGTAAGCGATTTTGCGAGCGACGAGACGAGCGACGACGACCCTCTTCACTGTTGCTTGGTGAATCGCGCAATGAGGCAAACCGCATGAAAGCGACGGGAGCGAGCGACCAAGGCGATGAGCAACGCGACGGGCGACAGTGAGAAATCTCCGTCGCTTGTCACTGACTTTCGCCGATGTCGCCGTCGCTCGTCTCCTCGCTCGCAAAATCGCTTACACGCGGTTTAGTAACGGCCCGAACCACAGCGTCGCCGCACCAAGAATACCGATCACTGACACCATAGCCGCCATAGCTGACGCCGAGCTCAAGAAAACGAAGGGACTACTAAGTGCATGGACCAGCAAACAGGAACCTGATCAGCGAAGACGCGCGCCATCTTTGTTTTCGCTGCCGAATCTGGATGCCAACTGGCGCCACCTAGCAACTAAAAATGGAACCTGGAAAACCAAATCGGTGAATTAACCAGGTAGGCACAAGCGGAGCGCTCAGATTATCTGGTCATATTTTCATGAGAAGCCACGGGACCGTGGAAATTTCGCAAATTATCCGGGATTCCGAATAAACCGAGATTGAATTGTCGAGGTTCTACTTACTGTATGTGTCTCCCTACTTGTATAACTCACCCGTTCTGACCACATTAGTGTAGCTTTCACAGCTTTTTAAAATAAATTTGTAAAGACGAAAAAAAAAAAAGACCTGTCTGGTCAGTTTATGGCGCTCTGGCTTCAGTGGTGCTCACCCTCACCCTCCATGTTCTTTCCTCCTGGCAGTTCTTCGAGAAGTTCGACACCTATGAATTCACTCCGGCAGAAATCGATGCGGTCTTCGAGTCTGCAGTCTGGCCTCTGGTGCGTATGCCCGCTACCCGAATAACGTAGGTTCTGGGGCGGTTTCAGACAGCACAGGTAGATCCGAAGTTCGGAATTTCGTAAAACACCAAGTGCTGGAAAGCAACAGACTTGGGTCATTCGTGACCTCCGTTTATATCAATTTGATGCCCCACACTGTGGCATTAAACGGTAAAGGGTTTGACTGGGCCTTTGGTCTCGCAATCAAACTTGTGACACGAAAAACTAGGGCTGGTAGATCTCATGTTAATGGAAGATTTCCGTCAATATCGCACTTCTTGTTTTTCTGGGGTTTTTTTTTTCTAACAAATGAACAGGCCCGAAACATGTGTATAATTTTTTTTTGCTCTTGAAGTATGTTTTTCGGCTGCCATCGTGTATTTTGTCATTGGAGCGGACAAGCGGCCGCCAATTCTCGATTTCAGTCGATTTTTTGCGGTTGGGCATTCGTATGGCGCTTCACAGTGAACTGGCTGGGTGACCCGGTGGTTCGTTAACTATTACTCCCACCCGTTCCAGTTGCCCATCGTAGAAGAGCTGGGGGGAAGACAGTTGCCGACGCCACTGCTCAAGTTCTTCCTCGCCCTAAGCCGCAACCCGAGGTAAGGCGAATTCGCTCGCGACATCGTCGTATTTATGCGGCTATAGCGGAGCATGTTCGGTGGAGCAAATGCGTGCACCCTTTGACTGCCATGGAGCCGTCCGCACTTTGAAAACTGTCTCGGAAAGTGTTTTTTCATGGGAGCTCAACGTGAAGGCTAGCTCACACACTTGCGACTACACTCCGTTTCACCTTACGTCCGAGCGCGGCGGATGCTACGAGCCATCGGAGCCAATCCCAGGCCGAGCGAGTGTCATGTGATCTTGGAAAGGGGGCACAGCGACGCGAGGAAAGCATATCACGGGCTACGTCCACGGTGTGGGATTGGCTAGGATAGCTCGTAGAGTCCGCTGCGTCCGGAAGTAAGGTGAAACGGAGTATACTCGGGACCTAGTGCCATAAAATCTCATACAGCAAGAGAACGCACTAGCGCTTTGTATAGACCATTTGCAATATTCCCAAGCGCCCCGGCCCGCGCTCGAGAAATCATGGGAACGGTGTTCCTTCAGCTCCCTAGTGATCGCAAATTTTGACCAATTCCATGGTTACACAGTTTTTGAGCGTAATTCGGAGTCACCCTGAACAAGCGCCTGACATGCCCCAAGGACCTGTCATATCACTTTTACAATTTCCTGTCAATATCAGCATTTTTGATGCTGTGCACGCGATCCACCTTTCAACCTGGCTGAGCTGCAGAAATCTCTCGCAATATTATCATTCTCGTGATTGTTTTTTTAGCAGGAATTGCTTAAAAAGCCGGGAATTCACAACAACAAAAACCAGGATTTAGCTCTGAGTCCGCGGGGCTGTTTATAGCATTTTTAGCGTTTCTAACTTAATATCAGCCTCTTCGAAGCTGTACGAGAATGATAGTAATGTAAGAGATTTCTGCAGCCCATCCAGGTTGAAATGTGGACAGTATGCACAGTATCAAAAACGCTGACATTGAGGAGAAATTTTAAAAGCAATATGACAGGTCATTGGGGTGTATCAGGCGCTTGTTCAGGGTGACTCCGAATTACGCTCAAAAGATGTGTAACCACGGATGGGGTCGAATTTACCGATCACTAAGGAGCTGAAGGAACAGCGCTCCCATGATTCTTTTAGCGCGGGCCGGGGTGCTTGGGGGATATACCGTATTTACTCGAATCTAACGCGCACCTTTTTTCCGGGGAAATAGGTCCAAAAATTGCATGCGCGCTAGAATCGAGTGCGACCCAAAACTGCGGTACCATATTGCCATCGACATTTCAAAATGGCCGCTCCATTACGCGCTGAGAAGTTAGAACTGAGAAGCTGAGAGGTTTAGAGCGTAGCCATCTCGTGTGTTTCTTGCGTTCGTATCAGCTTGGAAGTTCCCACTGCAAAGACACGCCGCGTTCACCATGATGCTGGATTCAAAAGAAAAGTAATATTTTGCGCCGAGAGCTATGGAAATCGGGCTCCATCAGGTGCGTTTAGTGTTCCAGAAACTTGCATTGCTGCAGGACTTCGCCGGATGGGCGAAAGAAGCGGGGTGCACGATCCTGTCTGCCATGGTTATCAAGGCCTTTAAGAAGTGCGGAATTTCTAACGCTCTGGACGGCACCGAAGATGAAATGCTTTGGGCCGTTGACAGCGATAAGGAGTCGTCCGACAATGATGACGAGTGATGCATACCGCCCCACGGGCGCTGCATCGGACTGTCGTCGTGATGACGACCTTGCCGGCGAGAGACAGCGCCGTTCATTTCATCTGAAAACTGAAGCATTTGGAATAAACCTTCGTTAATCCAAGTGAGAAAAAGTTTTATTTCTGTATCCAACCTACAAAATCTGGTGCGAGTAACAATCGAGGTCATTGCGTTTTTTTGTTTTGTTTTTTCGGACCTGGAAAAATGGGTGCGCGTTACAATCGAGGGCACGTTAGATTCAAGTAAATACGGTAGCAAATGGTCTATTGGGCAGCCATGGAGCTCGCCGCCAGCGCGCTCTCACCAGCCGCACAAACTCAATTGTCGCGAGAGCTCGGTCGTAAACAAAGCCAAGTGTGCGGACGCCTCGAGCCCTCGAGCCATCATTACAACACGCTTTGGCGGCATTGATGATTGTTTTTGTCAAACTCCGGCGTGCAGGTACTTCGTGCTGTTCAGCAAGTTCAACAAGGATGACCCCGGCACGTCGGCCCTGCCGCTGATTGTGGCGCTGCTGGGCAACTCTAAAGTGTCGCCAGCAATCGTCAGGACGCTCCTGACCATCGTGGACAACCTGCTCACGTCGACCGCGGAGGAGGAGGCGGACAATACGGAGGAAGGTGCCAAACCCGTCAAGGCTCTGACCGTGAACTGCTGCTTCGACGTTTTGGCCAGGCACTCGACGGCACCTGCTTCGGGTGAGCGTTTTCCCGCTTCTAATAGGATGCCTGGAATGCCTCTTCCACGGATGGTGTGTTTAGAGTCCTAGTTCGCCCACGCATCGAAGGTGGCCCCAGAGTGCTTTTGTAGACTGTGTGGACTGGAGAGCGACCGGAGGCAGAACAGGCGCTTGCCTGACTCTGCCAGGATTGCAGCCGGCGACAGAACGATACAGGACCATGATTCTCGCCCCTCCTTTGGCTTTCTTTGTTGCCAGAGCCCTTGGGGTCGCGACCTCAAGGGGGGTTGCAAAGCGGCTCGGGAACTCGAAAAAGAAAAAAATACCTAAGTAAACTTGACTTTTTTTGTGGTGGTGTCAATGAAACAAAAGTAAAGGTTACGGCCCAAGATTGAGCTGGAACCAAGAGCTGCGGCGTTCAAACTCCGTCCTCGTTTTGAGGAACTGTGCTCTGTCAAACATGCTCGCTCTAGTCATTAAAAACAGTCAATTCTGCTGGCATGCATCTTTTTTTTTTGTAATGATTTCTATACCAGATAATTCACTCCGACTATTTAACTTTCAAATAAAATTTTAGCTTCAGCTTTGTGTATTACTGTTCATGTGCTGAAATGAAAAGGCTTGTGGCATTGCGAAAAGCGGGAGAGAGGGGTTGCGACGAGATATTTTATATTTTCGGTGGGTCGCAGGGTAGCAAAGTTTGGGAAGCACCGTTGTAATGCATTTTCCTTTCAACTTGCTCGACTCGTTTCCACTTTGCTGTTAGATATGCCGGTCTCTGGGTTCATCCCCCAAGTGATGATTTACGTCTGTCTGAATCCTCGCACGGCTTGGGACGCCTCCCTCGCCTGCAAGACAAAGAGTCCCCGCACCGAGCAAATTGCTCTCTAGCGTCGACGAATCTTAGTGTCGCGGCTCGAGCCTTGCCGCAGACGACGTAAACGCCGACGTACATCACGCCGTCCTGCGTCTCCGACCCTTCCGGATTGGCCACGAGCAGAGTCGGCCTCTCCGTCGAGAGAACGGCAGCAACAGCTCGTTTCGAGCAACCCACGAACCGGGGCCTTTGTCGTTCCTGATGGTTCTCTTTAGTAATCTGATGGGGGATGACCTCTCGGCAACCGTCGGCCAGGCGTTGACGCGCGCGGCTTGCGATGTGAGTCGGAACGGCGGAAGGTGCAAAGGCGCGTCTTTCCGTCTTCGGCCGTGATGGGCGATGCAGGGACGCTGAGCTACGGCACTCTCCTGATCCTGCCGTACGTGCCGCACATCCTCAAGAGGCTGAGGCTGGTGATCGAGGCGGCGTTGCGCACCCACAAGCCAGTGTCGGCGGTCGAGATGAGCATCCTTTCCAGGTACGGTTTCATCTCTGGGAAGGACGTTGTCGGCAGGCGGGCAGACAATTTTTCCCGTCTTCCGTTAACACTTCGAGCCAGAATGCGACTTTAACGCAAGATGCATGTATGCTTGGCGAAGAGTTGGCTTGAACTCGCAGAAATTAACGAAGAAAGGATGGAAGAGGACAAGACGGCTGACTAACAAATTTGCTTTAGTACGCTTCTCCTTCATTCGCGTAGTTGTCTTTTTCATAGGCTATTCGTATATACCGTATTTACTCGCACAATGAACGCACTCGCGTAATGATCGCACCCCCCAAGTCGGCTCTCAAAATTTCGACTTTTTTTTTCACTCGCGTATTAAACGCACCCCCAACTCGGACGTCAAAATTTTGACCCCCTCCCCCCACGCGCGCGAAATTAACGCACTTTTCTATCCTAGTGCAGCGAGGTCGCGAATGCATGAGCGAACAAAACGCCTTGCAAAAGGCGTAAAAAAATAAAAAAGATCCAACGGAAGCAAGAAAAGAAACATGGAGAGGAGCTTTTTTTTTTTTTGCACAGCGCAGTCTGGGCTTTGGGTCGCGCCCCGCGCCCAAGGAGATAAGAAAGAGAAGCGGAGAAGCCCTCGCCTAAGCAAAGCGAAACGAAACTGCTTGCGAAAGGCGGCAAAAAAAAAAAACAATCCACGGAAAAAGAAAAGAAAAAAAAAGAGGAGCTTTTTTTTTTTTCTTTTTGCACAGCGCAGTCTGGACTTTGGGTCACGCGCCGCACGCAAGGAGATAAGAGAAGCGGAGAAGCCCTCGCCTAAGCAAGGCGAAACGAAACAGCTTGCGAAACGCGGCAAAAACAAACAAACAAAAAAAAAACAATGAGGGAAGAAAGAGAAAAGAAAAAAACAGAGGAGCTTTTTCTTTTTTTTGCACAGCGCAGTTTGCTTTTGAGGTCGCGCGTCGCACGCCGCGCGCAAGGGGATAAGAAAAAAAAGCGGAGAAGCCCTCGCCTAAGCGAAGCGCACATAATGAAGGCATCCTGCCCTCGCCTCCTCCTTGCACTTTGGAAAGAGAAGCGAGAAGCCCTCGAAATGAACACACTTTTCTATCCCGGTGCAGCGAGGGCAAACAAAACAACTTGCGAAAGGCGGAAAAAAAAAAAAAAAAAAAAAAAACACGGAAGCAAGAAAAAAAACATGAAGAGGAGCTCTTTTTTTTTTTAGGCATCGCAGTTTGGTTTTGAAGTCGCGCGCCGCCGCGCGCAAAGAGATAAGAAGTTACGTCGATTTTTCGGGATAAAAGGTCCGTTCATTATGCGAGTAAATACGGACCCAAAATTTTTACTTCGCGTAATGAACGCACCCCCAACTTTCCATCGATTTTTCGGGCAAGACAAAGAATCCCCGCACCGAGCAAATCGCTCTCTAGCGTCGACGAATCTTAGTGTCGCGGCTCGAGCCTTGCCGCAGACGACGTAAACGCCGACGTACATCACGCCGTCCTGCGTCTCCGACCCTTCCGGATTGGCCACGAGCAGAGTCGGCCTCTCCGTCGAGAGAACGGCAGCAACAGCTCGTTTCGAGCAACCCACGAACCGGGCCTTTGTCGTTCCGATGGTTCTCTTTAGTAATCTGATGGGGGATGACCTCTCGGCAACCGTCGGCCAGGCGTTGACGCGCGCGGCTTGCGATGTGAGTCGGAACGGCGGAAGGTGCAAAGGCGTTCTTTCCGTCTTCGGCCGTGATGGGCGATGCAGGGACGCTGAGCTACGGCACTCTCCTGATCCTGCCGTACGTGCCGCACATCCTCAAGAGGCTGAGGCTGGTGATCGAGGCGGCGTTGCGCACCCACAAGCCAGTGTCGGCGGTCGAGATGAGCATCCTTTCCAGGTACGGTTTCATCTCTGGGAAGGACGTTGTCGGCAGGCGGGCAGACAATTTTTCCCGTCTTCCGTTAACACTTCGAGCCAGAATGCGACTTTAACGCAAGATGCATGTATGCTTGGCGAAGAGTTGGCTTGAACTCGCAGAAATTAACGAAGAAAGGATGGAAGAGGACAAGACGGCTGACTAACAAATTTGCTTTAGTACGCTTCTCCTTCATTCGCGTAGTTGTCTTTTTCATAGGCTATTCGTATATACAGTGCAATCCACTTATGACGATAACGGGAAAATCCATAATTTCAGTCGTTATAACCGATTATCATTGTATCTGGACTAGAAACTGATCGGTTCTAGTTTAGAAACTCTAAAAACTGATCGTTATAAGCGGTACATCGTTGTATGTGGTATCGTTATAAGTGGATTGCTCTGTAGTACACAAAATAACCCTTAGTTTTTGCTTTCTATGAGAAAACTGGCGTTCGAGGGTCAGATTTCACACGTGGTTTGCGCTCGACCCATTCTGTGCTCTCCGGTCTTTGTCAACATAATCAAGCCTGCATAATTTTTTTTTTTTTTTTTTGACAGGATAAGCGAGCACCTGACAGATCCGACCCAGTGCTCGGAGCTGGCTCGCCTGTTCCTGGCGGGTTTCAAGAAGCTCCACAGCCCGGCCCCCGTGAGTTCGGCACTTCGAACCATTTCAGACGTTTGTGGCTCGCCAGGGCGGTTTTTGACACGGGGCTTTGCGAATGTACCGAGGACAGGGTCATTAGTTTCATGCACTCCGTACTCCACACACTTCAATTGATAGTGTAAAAGCAATTCTCTTTTTAAGTAGAAATTTTGCAAGATCAGTCATTTGTGCTTTGCCACGTGCAGATGCCAGACCTTCATTGTTTGGTATACAGAACTGGAAAGCTACCTGTGGAGAACGGTTACCTAGCCCGTTTGGCGTAGTTACAAGTTTCCAGCTATAGACCCTTTCCAAAAGTCAGTCCACTCACCCTGTGCAGATCCAAGCCAGACACTCTAATGGCAGCACTACGCAGCTTCTCCACACCTGAAAAAGCGAACGTCTTCGGAAGCGTAGTGCAGAAAGTGGAAAAGATGAGGGACTTTTGTGTCACCTTCGATTCACGAAATAGAGGGTGCTTGATTTAGCCTAGCATGATCTCCTGTCACTGCCATTAGAGCGGCAATATTGGAGCTTTTGGGACTGCCGCAAGGTGACTCTGACTTTTGAAAAGGCTCTATTGTACCTGGGATACAGGGATTGCAGGCAGCATACACCTAGCTCCGCACCATTGCTGACACGTGAAGCTGTTCACAGTTGCTTCTGTCACGTCTTTGCCAGCCTGCTTACCTGAGCTCACTGGAACGTTTCCCATGTCTCTTTCTTAGGAGGCAGAGCAGCAGAAGCTCACGACAGTGCTGAATTTGACAAAGACGGCGGAGAATCCAGAGAGGTTGCTGGGGTGAGCTGGACGTTTTCCTCCTTGTCAACAGTTTTATCCTAAAAATTGCCCGAGTTTAACCGTAAAGCACATTGAGTTAATTTGTAATAAATCCAGGTGCGATTATCTTTATCATACATGCAAAATATTCTAAGCAAAAGTGGACAATGTACTTTTATAACAAAGAGGTAAGAGTTTGATACAGATGCGCAGTGCAGTACCAAACTCTCATGTTCGAGGGGATGTCTGGGCAGTTTGTTATAGACAGCAGTTTTATATACTTGGGTTTGCTGTAATTGAATTCAACTGTATTGTATCAGCGTGCGTACATACTGTAGGCATGCCTTTTTGTATCGTGTAGGTGTTAGTGCATCGTGGCGTGACCGCTTGTTCTCACAACTTTCAGGTTTGCCGCTCCGCTGTTTGCAAGCCTGGGCAACCGCCACTCGAGGCGCCTGCTCTGCGAAATCTACCTGGCGATCGCCGAGCGCGTTCCTCGCTACGCAGAGCTGGCTGCTTTTGTCAACAAGGTACGGCCGCACAGCTTGACAGAGGACGAGCGCGTCAATCACATCTGTTGATCTGTTCCTTAGTTTTATTCCTTCAGGTGGTGTTCTATCCGAATGGACACCCACTACTTGCGTTGATGGCAATAATGCGACGTGCACGCTCCATTCACCCCTAAGCCGACAGTACGGTGGGAGCGACGTGCTTGCCAGACCAATCATCTGCCTTTCTTTAATCACCTGACCTTGCCCTCTGCGAGTGGGTAGGGAAGGAAGCACGATCATGTGGCGGACGATGAACGTAAGACCGCTCCAACAGGCACATGGCTTGCAGAGTATAGTTAGCAATGGGTGCCAAAACGTAGCATTAGCCTCCGAGGTAATGTTACGTGTGTGGAACTTTGGGTTTAATTGACCGACAGCTCGTATCAAGGTTTTACAAGCTACCTTTTATTGTACCAAAAGGTTGTCTGCCAAAATGCTGGTAAATGGCTTCCACCATTTTTTCTCGTGGTTTGGGCATTTGTTGAAGCTATTGTAGATTGAAACCGGTTGTCTTTAGTGCAAGCAAGCTGTCCTAGTGAAGACACTTTTTTTTTACCCCTATAATTTCCTGTTATAATGCCTTCGAACATTGTAAAGTAATCTTTGAATAAAGATTAATAAAGGAAGGGAGTATTTCATTAGTATCATCTTTGATCCTCGTACGTGTGGTACAACTGCACTCTGTGAGTGAAGTTATTGTGTGACGATTGTCGCTGACACTTCCCCTAGGTGAACTCGTGGAACCGGCGCTTTGCGGAAGAGCCCGACTACCAGACGCGGCTGGAAGGGTTCAGGATGGCCGCGGCACTGCTGAACAAGTACAAGGAGGCACCCGACGTGCCTCTGGTGCTGAGCGTCGTCTATAGCTGTACCTTCACCATCCGCACGGTGAGTTACCCCAAGTTCGGACGGGTCGATCCGAAGACTGGCGTAAAAGGAAATGACCAAACTTCGATCGAGGTTCGCTGCCTGCAAATGTCTGTTCTGCCCATCCAGTTCTCGATAAACCGGAAGGTCTCAGTCGAGAATGCAAGTGTCTAGAACCATTCATTGACGCATACCTATGTAGCAAGCATTCCTTAGTGTGTATGTGTGCCTTTAAAAGGTCTGTAGGCTCCAGCGATGCTTTATTGCATCAATGCCTAGTCCAGGAAAGTTGCTTGGCTCTTATTCGAGAGAGACGAACATTCCTCGAGAGCTCTGGTGGAGACCGGAGAGCGTCCAATCGTATTGGTAGAGCACCTCTACTCTTGATGTATTGAGCGGGTTCCTGACTCTGCGGCCCGTGCGCGACGCAGGTTAACGACCTGGCGGTGCGAGATGCAGCATCCCTGGCTCTCTCCGACGCCATGCCCGTCTTTGCGACGTGGCTCTTGGAGGATGCGGCGGCGTACAAGACGTGCGTGTCTGAGGCCCTCGTGCGTGAGATCAAGCGGGGACTGCGCTCCAAGGACGAGGCGAGTCCTTTTCCAGAACGTCCTTTGAATTTAGGTGCAAAACCTTCATTCCTTTGTCTGCTGTGTCTAATGTGCACTTGGTAAAGTGCACGTACGGTGCGCTACACAGTTAGCGCAAATGAGTTATGTCCGGTTATTGCAGTTCTTGACACAGAAAGCATTTTAGGGCTGGCTTGCGAGTCTAGATCGTCGGGA
The DNA here is from genome assembly GCA_013358835.2 of Ixodes persulcatus. Classification (NCBI taxonomy): domain Eukaryota; kingdom Metazoa; phylum Arthropoda; class Arachnida; order Ixodida; family Ixodidae; genus Ixodes; species Ixodes persulcatus. Next base: position 309,266 of record JABSTQ010009491.1, on the reverse strand, counting down.
ATAGTTGTCGGGAAAATAGGATATAATGGCCAGTCGTTCTTAAAAAGGATTGTGTTCCCCCGGCAAAAGTCGAACCACGGACCTCTACCTAAGTAGTTCGACATCCTATCCCCCGCCCTGGCACAGCGGCTTTGGTTAGCATGTTTACATAGTTACAATATACCAGGTGTTTCTGCGAAGACTTTCAAACATCCCTAAAATAGGGTGTTCGAGAAAAAGAAAAGTCTCTTTGGGAACAAACTGACGCCCGCTGTGGCGGCAGACATCGGATTGCAAAACTCATACTAATTACCAAACTAATTTTCTCAAATTTACTCAATAATTTTTTAATTGGTGAAAAATGGTCCCAATTAAAAATTTGCTGGACGTCATCGAAAACTTTTATATCAGTAAATGTTTGGACGACTTGAAGCACGTGGGAAGCGTAGGGGTGTGCCGAAGTTACCTCTCGGGGAGCAGGCACGAGGACGGTGATGCAAGAACGTGGATGATATTTTTAATGTTTGAAACAGGTGGGGGCGGGGAGTGAATGGGTGGGAATAAAAATTAAATCAAAGTAAAAAAAACAACTTTTCTTTAATTAAGTAAATATGATTTATTTGATTTAAACCGACGTAGCAACATAATGTGTTTATTTATCACCAGATCTTATAAACATGGCAGATTGATCAATCTGTTCAAAATTGTGTTGTATGTATGTTTATCAGCCTGAAGTTATTCTGCTTCAACAGGCGACTTGTCTCCCAGCTTTAGATGAGAAATTTAGCCAGTGCAGTACAAACCACTAGCCTGAGGTCTTTATTGTGCACCACGCAGTAGTGATACACGACCGCACGCCGGTTCGATGCTCATCCAGATCGAAACGGGCAGGGGTGGGGATTGAACCCAGGATCCCTGGGTTCTGCAGTGCGAGCTTTCGCTCCACGTGCTCCGAGCTGGTGTGTGCTAGCCCACACGGCCACCGATCCAATTACTGAAAACAATGAGGAAGAAAGCATTACTGTTAATTTATTTTTTAAAGGGAAGCTGAAGTGGTTCTGTATTTGAGTAAAAACACTTAAATCGTCTTCATTTGGCCTCCAGGGTCACGAATATCGAGATTATTTTTTTTTCAATTTGGTGCACGGAGGCTGCAGAAAATAATTTTCAAAGTACCGCTAAAGCCCCTCCTTCCTCGAGTGTTACGTCATGAAAGGAGTTTTCGGAATCTCTGCTCTTGTGCATCTTCAGCGCCTACCAAAGCTATGCACGCTCACTCTTGCTATTTTCAAAGAGTTCAGAAGAAGACGTCACGACTAGTGTCAGTGCGGGGGAATATACCTGGCAAGCTTGCAATTGCACGTGCTGCTTACACGAGCGACACGCGCTTGGCAGCCGAAAAATCCTTTAAAGGACACATGCAAAGAAAAAAAACATTTTTTTTAAACAGCTTAGATGGAAAAAGGATGTCATAAACGATTTTACAACGAAGAAAAATATTTTTAGAGCTATATTTACGGCGCTATACGAATTTGTATTTGGCGCCCGCGGGCGCCGCGGAAAAGTGGCCCTTATTTATCACGTGACGGGCCCATATTTGTCACGTGGTGCTCGCGCTCTTTCGGAAGCTTCCTATGGCCTCTAAAAGTAACTTATTCATCTTTGTTTGAAGTATAACAAAAAACTAAGATGAATAAGTAACTTTTAGAGCCCAAAGGAAACTCCTGAAAAAGCGCAAGCAGACGTGATCGACCTGTGCGCCGGTCAGATGACGACGGCGGCGCCCCGAACCAGACGAACTTGTGCGGCGGCGGCGACGGCGGCGTGGAGAAACGCGTTGAAGCGGCGTTCGCACAACGCTCAGCGTGCGGCGGCGGCGTCGCTTTACGGCTCCGGCGACGCAGGCGGCGGCGCGCGGGCCTACCACGTGACCAGCGGCGGCTCCAGCGGGCGCCAACTACAAATTCGTATAGCGCGTAAATATAGCTCTAAAAATTTTTTTCTTCGTTGTAAAATCGTTTTATAATATCCTTTATCCATCTAAGCTGTTTTAAAAAATTTTTTTTCTTTGCATGTGTCCTTTAATGACGTAACGACTGGTCGGAGGTTTTTTCGTGTTTTTTCGCGTTTGGTTACATCTTCGGGGAAAACGAACGTGATATTCAGATTCACGAGATAAAATACTCTAGAATTCTTTCCGTCCACCTTAAGGGGAGACACTACCCAGAAAAAACAATGTCTGCAAAAAAAAAAAGTTCATTTCGACAAATTCCTTATTTACATCCAACAACATCTAGAGAGTATTCCCAGAAAGCTATGGGGGCCAGGAGACGGTGATGGGCTTGAAGACGGCATTGTTCCGACGATTCCGAGACGGCCGTGCAGCGATTTTGCGAGGTCGACCTCCTTCAATGCCTCTCGGTTTTCCACGCTTACGCTTCCGAGCACCAAACGTATACGACTTCCTGCCATTCACCGCCGGCATCGTATCGATAAACTTGAAAACCGTAAAGTAAGCAAGGGCGCGCTACGCTGGTAGAAAACGAAACTGAACTCGGCAGGCGATCACGCGCGCGAGCGAGTGTCTTTTTAGTCACGTGGCTTGTCCGAGCGAATCGGAGCTCCGTATGCGTCGAGCTGCCCAATAGGAGCGCGTACAGCGTTTCATAACTCTTTCCGAAGGATGTTTTCGCGGAGGTTCTCTCGCCTGAATGGACAGCGTTGAACAATAAGCCGGGGCGTAAACAAAAGAGAAAGAACTGCTCTTTCCAACGAGGGGTCTTACGCCACGCTAGGCCTAGCCAACGAGCGGCTAGCGCGCTTTGAAATCGGCAAACGCGCGGGTGTGCTCGCGTTTCTGGCCGGCGCGCCCGGCCGCCGACGTATCGAAAATAATTTATTCCGGAGTAAACACTTTACGCACGAGAATAAAAGTTTGTGTGAGCATTCTTTACGAGTTGTAGATGATGATAAAACCGATTTTCAAAAACACGTTTTTTTCGAAAAACTTGCGATTTCTAGGCCGTGCCTCCCCTTAAATCGTCTTCATTTGGCCTCCAGGGTCACGAATATCGAGATTATTTTTTTTTCAATTTGGTGCACGGAGGCTGCAGAAAATAATTTTCAAAGTACCGCTAAAGCCCCTCCTTCCTCGAGTGTTACGTCATGAAAGGAGTTTTCGGAATCTCTGCTCTTGCGCATCTTCAGCGCCTACCAAAGCTATGCACGCTCACTCTTGCTATTTTCAAAGAGTTCAGAAGAAGACGTCACGACTAGTGTCAGTGCGGGGGAATATACCTGGCAAGCTTGCAATTGCACGTGCTGCTTACACGAGCGACACGCGCTTGGCAGCCGAAAAATCCTTTAATGACGTAATGACTGGTCGGAGGTTTTTTCGTGTTTTCTCGCGTTTGGTTACATCTTCGGGGAAAACGAACGTGATATTCAGATTCACGAGATAAAAATACTCTAGAATTCTTTCCGTCCACCTTAAGGGGAGACACTACCCAAAAAAAACAATGTCTGCAAAAAAAAAAAAAAAAAAGTTCATTTCGACAAATTCCTTATTTACATCCAACAACATCTAGAGAGTATTCCCAGAAAGTTTCATTACTTTACACTGCATAGTTAATTTTTCTAAATTATTTTTGGTCCACCGATGCTAAAGAAAAGGTAGAGGTTGGAGCACTTTGAACGCATTTTTCTCCATTCCACTTTTTGGCATAAATTTTACTTTAGGAAAAGTATTGTTTTGTTATTACGTAACTTGGATTCATTTTTATGAGTTTTTCAGGAATGAATTTTTAAGAAAGCTTTGATCTTGTGTTTTTATTTTTGTCATTTGTAATGATCAAGAACTAAAATTTTGGACAGAGGATGGAAACCTAAAAAACAGTTGTTGTGTTTATGTGGCTTTCTTGTCATGAAAGGTGGTATAATATAGAAATACAGTAGACTCCTTTTAAGACGAACACAAAGGGACCCTGAAAATTTGTTCGACTTATCAGATGTTCGCCTTAACAGAAGTGCCCTATTTATCATGCTGGGCATGCCTAAATTGCTGTTGACCAATGAACACAGAATGAAAAGGCCTACAATGAAGAGATACTTAAAAAGGGACATTTATTTAGCTTACCATGCCAAATCAAGAAAAAAAAATAATGTTTCACACACCACTGGTGGGGGAACCGATCCATTCGGTGATTTTTGACTGCCTCCTCCTCTGTGCAAATCGGTGTCTAGTGATGAATGACGACATGTGGCCCATGTTCCTGAGAAAACATAGGCCACATGTCATATTTGAACCTTAATCACTGTCATCACGTCCATCAGACTCCTTGTCCGACGTCTCCTCCCAAAGGCAGTAGTCTTCAGTGCCGTTGAGCGCATTTGAAATCCCGCACCTGAAAGGTGCGGTATTTTAGTTCTTGATCATTACAAATGACAAAAATAAAAACACAAGATCAAAGCTTTCTTAAAAATTCATTCCAGAAAAACTCATAAAAATGAATCCAAGTTACGTAATAACAAAACAATACTTTTCCTAAAGTAAAATTTATGCCAAAAAGTGGAATGGAGAAAAATGCGTTCAAAGTGCTCCAACCTCTACCTTTTCTTTAGCATCGGTGGACCAAAAATAATTTAGAAAAATTAACTATGCAGTGTAAAGTAATGAAACTTTCTGGGAATACTCTCTAGATGTTGTTGGATGTAAATAAGGAATTTGTCGAAATGAACTTTTTTTTTTTTTTTTGCAGACATTGTTTTTTCTGGGTAGTGTCTCCCCTTAAGGTGGACGGAAAGAATTCTAGAGTATTTTTATCTCGTGAATCTGAATATCACGTTCGTTTTCCCCGAAGATGTAACCAAACGCGAGAAAACACGAAAAAACCTCCGACCAGTCATTACGTCATTAAAGGATTTTTCGGCTGCCAAGCGCGTGTCGCTCGTGTAAGCAGCACGTGCAATTGCAAGCTTGCCAGGTATATTCCCCCGCACTGACACTAGTCGTGACGTCTTCTTCTGAACTCTTTGAAAATAGCAAGAGTGAGCGTGCATAGCTTTGGTAGGCGCTGAAGATGCGCAAGAGCAGAGATTCCGAAAACTCCTTTCATGACGTAACACTCGAGGAAGGAGGGGCTTTAGCGGTACTTTGAAAATTATTTTCTGCAGCCTCCGTGCACCAAATTGAAAAAAAAATAATCTCGATATTCGTGACCCTGGAGGCCAAATGAAGACGATTTAAGTGTTTTTACTCAAATACAGAACCACTTCAGCTTCGCTTTAGCGAGCGTGCGCCGACGCAGTGAAAACCTGGCGCGGCGCATAAAGCGAGTAACCCAATGTCGGCTCGCCAAAGTTCTCATGCAGCAGCTCGCTGTTTACGGCGAGGTGCCGTTCACGCTGCTCTTTTACAAAGTTACGGCGAGGTGCCGTTCACATTGCTTTTTTACAAAGTCGCTGAGACTTGCCTCGACGTCGGCGAACACTGCATTCTTTGAGCGCCTAAAGCTTCTTCTCGTTCCGTTGCACGCGAACAGAGCTTGCTTTTGTCATCTCCATCCGCGGATGCTGCCCTCATCTACGGCGAATTGTCGTCCGGCAGCACTGTTACCGACGTCTTCCGCAACCAAATGAACATTTCTTTTGTAGGCGACCGATGATTGTTTTTTCGCCGACGCCATTGCCGAGCCTGACTGTACGAATGGTGGCGCCTCAGACATTGGGATTTTAATGATGATGATAGCTGTTTTGAGCGCCATATTGCTTCGAAATCGAAACTACGGCAAACAGCGTTAGATCCCTCGTTGGTTAGATCGCGCCTCATCAAAGTTGAAAATTTGAAAAAAAAAAACCTTGTGTTATATGTGGGTTTTTACGGTACATCTGACATACACCTCCGACGGCGCAATGCGCGGCGTCGCCCTCGGTGCCATCGCGAAGGGGACCTATGGAAGTTTGAGTTAACCAAAATGCGCACGCAAAGCGGTTCGTGTTAAACGATTTTTTTTTTGCATTGCGTCTATGGGAAACCAACCAAATGTTCTTACTTTGTTCGGCATATCCGAGAATTCCACTTAAGCGAGTTCGCCTTAACGGGAGTCTACTGTATAGCTTTATAGCTATCTGCTCCGAATCACCCTAAAGCAATGTAGCACATGAAAACGACAAATTTATAAGTAATTTCAACAGGATAGTTTTTCTAAGCAGACACGCCCACTTTCACCTTTCAACATTTGCAATTTGTTTTGTACTTGACCCGAGTTAACAAAATTTGGCAGAAAGGTTCTCAGCATCAACAGAAACAAGCCCTATAAATGTCATTTAAATCAGACAAGTGGTTCAGACATTCACTTTTTTGGTTAGTGTCCCCCTTGAGGTACAGTTTAATTAACTTCTTATTGTCAGCACTGTAAATTGTAGAACTTTTTCTTTTTAATTGGTGTGCATGTTTCAGTGTGAATTGTTCTTGTACACTGTGAATTATAAGTATGAATTGCCACCTCGTCCAGTTTTCCATCTTAAGACAGTATGTCACTGACAAACTAACGGGAAGGTAGAACGAATGCTCAGTGCACTGATTTGCTCGTATGAGCACCTCTCTTTTCTTTCATGTTCACCCTGCTATAAATGATTTTTTTTTCTTGATGATTCTTTTAGTTAAATGCAAAACAAATGCACATAGAAAGCATCAAATGAAGTAAATAAGAAAAGTATTTTAGGGATTATTTTTGTGGGAAAATCAAAGCCTTACTATACGCGCAGATTCTGAATGATTTCATTATAACTCTTTCCAAAGAGAGTGTGATAGGTACACATTTGGATAAGACTCCTCTTTTTCACCGCGGGCGAAGCCATCGCTTGCAACTGGCCGACAAGCGCCCTTCGTCGATTACTTCACTCGGAAGAAAATTCTTCCCAAAAAGGGCGTGTCGCGATCTTTGAACACGCTTTTAACGAGGAAATAAGCTAGGCACGATTGTGATTTTGGGTTTGTTGGGATGCTTAGAGCATCTAGATTGAGTTGTCACCACGAAAGGACGATCTCAAGATCGACTTCAGTGCCGCTTTAAGGGAGGACACCACTCAAAGGGGTCAACTTTTGAACCTTTGGCTTGATATGAATGAAATTTACAGTATATACTGGCAGTTCCGATGCAGAATGCAGTGAAAAAGTTTAATCTGTGCAGTGTTGGGTAAAGTACATCTAAAAGGTATTTCAAGTATAATACAAAGTAAATGAGACGGGATGTACTTCAAGTAAAGTAGTAAGTACACTAGGTGCAACGCTCCGGAGGCCTTCGAGATTCGCACTGGGTGCCTCGAACGTCCGTGACTGAGACACAGCTGTTACGTAAAAGACCTGGCACAGCCAGGTTATTACGTAACAGCTGTCCGCAGAAGCCTTCGGACGTCCGAATTCTGCTTTAGACAAAAGATTTTCTTTTTCTCGGCTTCCGAATTATTTTACGTAAAGTTGTTCGAATGGAATGTGTACTGTTATCGTAAATCTTGGTTTGTGATTACGCCTTTGTAGATCATCTTATTCATTTTGCTGGAGAGACGCAAACGACGGGCATAACAAAATCGTTTGCATGTTCCGCATGCCTCGCAAAAGAACTTCCCCAGTCATCTTGCAAAACACAGTCCGCACCGACCTGACTTCCCTGTCTTTTACCTGCTTTAGAGCAGTTGGGGCAGTGCCAACTGCAACTTGGGGCAGTGCCAGAGAGGAAAGAGACAAAGTTTGGAAAGCTTGGTCGCTCTCCCCAATTTCTGAACTCTCAAGTGGTTGTATCATAATAAATGCACCAATGCCCCTTCCCAAAATAAAGAAAAAGCACTATGTTCACTACGTAACAAATGGTCTCAGTTCATGCATCTGTGGGCAGGTAGGAAATCTTGCCCGAATTTATTCACACCGCATGATGAGCGCTACAAACTCGCTCAAGATTTACAGGAAAATATCGGTGAACACTTAAGTTTCCCTGAAATTCTGTATAACTGGTCGTTTGGAGGACCGAATCATCTACTCTAGTGGTGTGCGTCGTGCAAACACATTCGCTGTGCAACCGCCGTCTAACAACACGAAGCATAAAAACGGCAGATTTAGGACAACAATTCGGAGTCCATTGTTCAATTAAAACAACGTAAATTTGTTGAAAACGCCCCGCAGCTTTTCACTCACGGTATGCGTCGGGAATCTTCCACATTTTAAAACGAAACGAAGGAAGATTTACTTTTAAAAACGCTCGCTGCGTCCTATCGGACCAGCTGGACCGGATCAGCTGACGACGACGGGACTGAACCCGTTGAACGTCAACCCCACAACAACCAATTTGCGCTCCGTGTTAGTGTGGGTTTCTACTTCCAAGCCCCGCACCACACACCACGAACGTTTCAGTTCTCTGTCGCATCGAGGTGTCGCACCAAACAGAACGAGATTGCCGAAGTCAATGCAGCTCTGTCGTGAACGTTGGCTTGTGGTTGCGCACTCGTGGACCCTGTGACTCCCTTCGCTTTCAAAGCACACACAACGATTATGAATGATACTCTCCGTCTTCTGGGAACATTACAGAGGCACTCCTCAGGTCACGTCTTCGCGACATGTGCTCGCAAACCCCGGAGCTTATCGCGTCCCGTCAAACCAAAACAATACCGGCGCCATGTTGAACGTGCGTTGTTCCCACATTTTCCCCGACCAAACAAAAACAACGAAAGCAAACCGGCTCTAGCTTCCAGCGTACATCGACGGCACCTTCCCCCCTTCCCATTCCCCTCCCCCCCCTCACCCCCCGATCCGCGGCCGGGAGTCAAGACGCTGCGTACTCCGCAGCCAAGTCAATCCAGGAGAATCCAAGAGTGAGGGGCGGGGCGTAGTTCTCCTGCGCGCGGGTCGAAAGAGCGGGAGTTTCAAATGTGGAAAGGTTGTGACTCCGACTAAATTACGCCCTGTGGCGTAAATATTGCTAAAAACATTTTTGTTTTCGCGGAAGATTTGTTTTGTGACATGCTTGTCCCAATTAGGCTGTTTAAAAAAACACTTTTTTTTTTTTGCAGTTACCCTTTAAATCATCCGGATTTTTATTCTCCACCCTGGATTGAACCCAGGATGCCTGGGTTCTGTAACGCGAGCTTTCGCATCCCGTGTTTCGAGCGCGATGAAAGGAGCTCGGAACAAGCTGCACACACTCCTAAAATGTGCTTTGAGTAGAATACAGGCAATACCCAATGCATACTTGGAGTACTATCATTAGTAGACAATAGTTGCGGTGCTTTTTAACCTAGGGCCACCGTGGGTGACGTCTCATTGTTGTCCCCGTCGTCTCTTGCGTGCAGCCGAGCAGGCACGAGTTCGTACGTGTGCTGTCTCAGCTGCTTCGCCACTGCGGACAGCACCCGTCACTGAGCGGGCTGGCCAAGCTGTGCTGCCGGGAGGACGCCGAGCTGGACTTCTGGGACAACCTCTGCCACATTCAGGTTGGTCCCTCGTGCCTGTCACCTGCCACCAGACCCTTCTCGTCTGTCCGAGAAAGCACTGACTAACAGGTGACTAGGTACGGTGGAAATTCTCTACTAATCTGTTTTCGACTTGGTGAGCCTACAGTCGGCGACAGGATCCGGTAGATGCTCCGCTTCAAGCATGGGCTTTCGGCCTTTGATGACAGTTTGTTGCGTGCATGGCTAAAGGCCGGCAGAAGGCAACAGGTGTGTCTTGGGGGCGTAGCATCTACTGGGACCTTGACCTGTCACCGACATAGTCAAGGTGTCACGCAACACAGTCATGTGACCGCCCCATCACGTCAGTTCCCCTCACACGACAACCGTCACATGAAACCATGAAACTGTGTCACGACGCACCGTGTAACTGTGTCATGAGACACGGTTACACCCATCAGTGTTACATGACACCGTGTAACTGTGTCATGTGATGCATTTACACCCATAACCATGTCACATGACACGGTGACGGGCGTAAATGGGTGTGTCATGTGACACATGACGGGCGTGCCACCGAATCACATGACACGATGACGGGCGTTTCATACGACACGGTGACGGGTTTAACAACGGATCGCTGCCTTGTTACTGAATGCGTTCGGTCTAAATGTGTGCCAGGGTGTTCTCGATCACACGGGGTCAAACGGGGGTGCCCTGTGCCATCGCCCAGATGCACCGCCGGTGCCGCGCCCTGACCCGCTTGGCGGCGTCGCTGCGGGCGGGGCAGCTGAACGACCTGGGCGCCACATCGCTGACGGACGTCCTCCTGCCACTGACGACGTGCTTCGTGCTGAACCCGTCCTACGCCAAGCAGAACGCCCTGGTGGACGCGGCCATTGACCTGATCGGGGCGGTGAGTGGGCGCCTGCCGTGGCGCCCCTACGAGGCGCTGCTATCGCGCTACCTCCAGCAGTTGCAGCGAGACACCGAGCACCACAAGATGGCGGTGAGGTAACGTCCCGTTCCCGTCAATCTCTCGCATTTCACGGGGTTCGCGTTCCTTCCTGGGAGTCCCTCCGACGAGTGGGTTTCACCCTGTCGTTTCCAGTCTCGAGTCGGGTGTGAGTCCCACATTTGCGGTTGGGTGTGATCGATTGGGTTGCAACCACACAACCGAGTAGATGGAAGTTCCCGACCCCCCCCCCCCCCCCCCCCCATTCTTAAACGGAGGTTCGTTAAAACCTTTGTCTTTTGAAGGACGAGAGAAGAACCTTGCACGCTGGCGCCCTCTATCGTGTAGTTCCAAAACACCCCCGATCTGCATGTAATTGGACTGTAGCTTTTGCAGTATCTGTGAGATAATACCCGTGCACTATCTACGTGAAATTGTCACTTTTAACGTTGTCAGAATTATTTCCAGCCCGCGGTATAAGAATGATGCATAAAAAAGTGAGCAGCCCCGTGTTAATCCAGAGTACGGTGGCAGCGATAGCCGCGACACGTCACGGCGAAGCCGTTGGGCTTCGGCGTTGCGTCCACGAACCGTGGGGTGTGTGAACAAAAGCGTTCAGAACAAAATAAACATCTGACCATTTCGTTCCGAACACTTTTGTTTCTTTTTTTTGTTCCGGAGCGTGTGAAAGAGCATCTCCTGGTACGAGCTCTTGGTATTGACAGTGCTACAGCAGCATCTTGTTATCGGCTATATTTTTTCCCCCCGAGAACACAAGCAGTGAACATTGGGTATACTACAAAAACCCTAAGTATAGAGCGGGTCGTTCACGCTATGGCGTAACTCGATGAAGGGGCAGGTGATCTTTTTGAAGGATTCAGCAACATCGACGACAGACATCCCACATTGCCAACTACAACGTCATTGACGGACGTCATTTCCAGTGGTGGGAAGAGCCCATAACAGCTATCGCTGTAATATACACAGATTGGAAGAGTTCCAGGACTACCTAATACCGTATTTACTCGCATAATGAACACACCCTCCACAACAGGTACCAATATTTAGACATTTTTTTTCCCCCTCGTGTAATGAACACTCCTTCTATTTTTGGCTCTGCGAGTCTCGAATTACGTCCAATTTAGCTAGCCACCGAGCCAATTTTCTTTTGCTGCCAAGGGGTCAGTCCAAGTCAAGCCAAGCCTCTGTCTTAATGGCTGCAAGTGCGTAGTTGCGGAAGTGATCAACCGTGAAACCGAGCAGCGCGCACACTTGACGAAGCTTGGGTCGAGGAATTGCCCAGCCCCAGACATTCTTCGCCTATCAGATGCATTGATGTCAACAAAACATGTTGTCGTCCGTGGTACGCTTTTGGAGAGTGAAATCGTGAAAGTGGTTAGGCCTAAGAACAGTCGCGTTGCTCTCCGTGCCGAGTGAGCTTCGCAGGGCGCTTTTCCTTCGGCAAAAGTCACGCCAAAAAGCGCTTTAATTAAAAAGGTTCGCAATTTATAGAGCATGGTTACCGTGGCGCACCCAAGACCAGCCGTGGGTGCGCCTCCATCAGTGGAGACGTGCCGCAGTACCTTGCCGTGTCGTAGTGGCACCTAATATGACATTCACACGAAGTGTGTAAGTGCAAAAATTTTACCCCGCGTAATGAAAGCCCCCCCTCCCAAATATGCATCAATTTTGGGGGAAGAAGTGCGTTCTTTATGCGAGTAACTACGGTAGATGGTTCCAGTGTGTCCCCTCGTAGGCGGTCGCAGGCTATTGAAATGTACTCGGTCACGCCCAAACAGAAATGTGTGAACCAGCCTTTATCCTTGAGTTGGGGCACTCTAACGAGGAGAGGACCAGGGATTTGGAGTTGCTTTCTTGCAAATTGAGGTAGCTGGGCTTTCATGGATGGAGTTCAACAAGAGGGGCCGAGAGCTCCTACTCTGTGAATCCCACACAGGAATGATGGAGCGCCTATTTTTCCTGCATCGGATATCCGAAAGGTAAAGGGAGAAAAAGCGACTCGTGATGGCTCGACGAGGCAAGCCGTTGGGGCTGCTTTCGTGTTGGGTGTGGAAGATGACGGCCTGCTTGTGTGTGGTCCTGGTTGCAGGCTAGTGGTGGCCATTCTGGAGGCCTTCCACTTTGATCTCAGCAAGTCACAAGGTGTTCGAGGAGCGCCCAGCAAGCCCGTCAAAGCTGGGCTTCCCGGAAAGCCGAGCCAAGCCGACATCGAGACAGGAGATGCAGTTGGGGAACCAGCCGAAGTCGGCAACGCCGAACCCGGTGATGCTGAAGCGGGTGATGCCGAAGCCGGTGATGCTGAAGCCGGTGATGCCAAAGCGGGTGATGCCGAAGCCGGTGATGCCGAAGCCGGTGATGCCGAAGCCGGTGATGCCGAAGCCGGTGATGCTGAAGCGGAGGATGGGATCGAGGATTCAGAAGGTGTCGATCGGTTCTGCTTTTTTCTTGTCGGGGAACACAGAAGAAATGATTGGAGTGTCTGTTTTTAAATATTGTTCCGCTTTTAATTTTGTAATTTAAATATTGCTCTTTAAGGTGATAGCTTCGTATGGGATCCTTTCATGGACCTTGCTCTCCGTTGCTGGTGTTCGTCACACATCAGCCCTACCACCCATCACACATACAGCATGTACGACCCACACACTTAATGCGTATGATAGCTCAACACGTTCCTTGTCCCCTGGTGTTTGTCAGCATGATCGAGCTAATACAAAATTTTTTATGACCTTTCTTCGTATATAGCCTGGCTGTTGTGTACATAGCGCGGCACCGTTTGCATGAATAAACGATTGCCAGTATTTCGGTTTCTCTCAGAATCGAAAAGTTGTGATCATAGCTACAAGTGTGGCAAAAATGCTGATTTGGGGCACTAACCTAAGCTGTAAAATTTGGTGCCCACCATTACACTTTCAGTGAAGAAGCGCCAATGTCGTAGTAGTACTGTTGAGAGGAAAAAGGAAGCTCGGAAAAAGCGCCAATGTCTCGTTTGTGCTTACAGTTTCTTGTGGTGAACTTTGACCTGTCGATTTTTGGGATCAATGGATCTCTCCACATTTCTTGCAACACCTCTGCAATCGAGGTTGCTCGCACTCTGAGGTTACGCCTCCCAAAGTCACGTGCCCTGTGAGGTTGTGTACCATGATGTCATGCGTACCGTGAGGTCATGCGCATCACGGGGTTGTACACATTGCGAGGTCAAGCACATCGTGAGGTTCTGTGCACTGTGAGATCATGCACATTGCGAAGTCGTGCACGCTGTGAGTGAGGTCATGCACACCACGAGGTCGTGCACATCGTCTTGCCATGTGCACCGTGAGCTCATGCACATTGTGAAGTCATGCACACCCTGCAATGTGTTGGTCTCTGCTATCTAGCCATTGCAGACCCTGGGGAAGCGAAACAAGCTGTCGCAGAAGAAGAGGAGGAGAAGGAGCAGGCCCAGGCCACTGCCATCCACACTGCCATAGCCAATCGGCTCCTGCCCAGACTGCACAGGGTTCTGGCTCAAAAGGTGGGGGTCACAGAACTCGTTCCGTTCTGCTCTTCTCGCCCGCCAGAGTGACCGAGCTCGCCGCACTCGAGAAATTTTGTTCTGTCGACGCTTCGCTGAGCAATCGACGACCAGTGCTCAGCGATGACTATAGCGCGGGTCTAAAGCCCCTTTATACAGAAAAGTATTGACATCCTTTGAAGGGGGAGCACTGCTTGCTATCGTAGGACAATGAACATGTGAGCGAGTGCTGGAGAGCAAGAGAGAGAGATAAACGAGTGCTTGCGGCAGCGGAGGAGGAGGAGGGAGGAAGGAAGAATACGTATGCCTTCAGGGTGCAGCAAAGGCTATGAGCCGATGGCCCCAGTCACGAAGCTCCAAAGCACAATGTCACAACTCTCGGCACCTTTCTTTGTTCTTCGCGGCTCATCCAAATCCAGAAAGCGTACAGTGACAATGCGCCTTCACTCTGTGTGTGTGCACTTGCGTGTCTTTTAGCCTTCGACTGCACTTCGTTTTTGTTATTAAACCGAGCGTAGAAATGCGGCTCGCCATCCTGGGACGATCATGAAGGCAGTGGTTGGGAGAAAGCAAAAAATAAAGTAAAAGTACAGCGTGCACGTTGTAGGGGAAGAGAAACGTCGCCACCTTTCTTATCCGGGGACCTACCCGGGACTAGTGCTGCCAGCACGTCTTGGGTGACGACAGCGCTAGTCCCAGGTTTTAGCTCGAGAGCCTAGCTTTAAGGGAGGATTCAATTCAAACCACTTGTTTGCACGACGGCAGTCACCTCCCGCACAGATTGAGTGGACATGTATATGCGTGCATCGTCGCATTAAGGATGTCGGGCGGAGAGGCAGAAGAGAGCCAGGAGACTTGCGGGCGACGGACGCTCTTGCGTCTTTGTGGCTCGTGTTGCAAATGCTGCGCGTGAACCACATGACCCCAGTCAAGCGGTTGGAAACGCCGTGTAATCCACGCCTGCCAGCCGTAGCCAATCAAGCGAGCGAAATTGGCTGGCCGTTGAGCTCTCGTCCGTCTTCGCAGGCTCGGTCGGATGACGAGCACCGTGCGGCCAAGAGCGCCTACCCGGAGGACACTGAGATCCTGCGCATCCCCATTGCGGTGGCCATGGTGAAGCTGCTCCAGGCGCTGCCGGGGAACACGCTCCAGAGGCACCTGCCCAGGTGGGTGGCATGGCGGCACCACGTGGTGGACACGGAAAGCACCCGGGCATTCACTCCTTTCTCTCAGGGTATCGGCAGGGCCACCGAACAGGCTCGGCTTAGGGTGTCGGCACTTCATTCTCAAATTTTCTTTGCGGGTGCCGCCGTTCTACGTGTTTGCTTCGTGTGTTCAGAGGCTTTTCACCGAGGACACGTATTTGAATAAATGGCATCTGTACCATCCTCATTCTACGAACTTCTGCGATTAACCTCCAGACATTGTTCTAATGTTGTCTTACTAAACGGCACTCGAGTGTTCTTCTTAACGCAGAATGTGTTTTGTCAGCCGTTTTCATGGAGTTCTATGACGTTTGGCTGTATCAGCCAACAACCAACACCGAAAAGCGTTACACCCTCTACACCCTTAATTAAGGAATCATATAAAAAAACTTCAGTCCCCTGGCAGCATTTGAACTCGCTACCTCGAGATTGGGGGCCAAGTGCTTTGCCGACTGAGATATCCTGGGCCGGTGGTCGCATCAAGGAAAAGCAGTCTCTGGCGCGGCGTGCGAGAGACTGGTCGCACACTACGCCCTCCTCTTCTTCCTTGGAAGGCCTATCACATATTTTGTGCTTACAAGTCTTTGTCAGCATGACCGGATCCCGTATAATATTTTTCATTTTACCATTGTTGGTACTGCAACTGCAATGCCAGTTTAATTTACCGTCATTGCAGTGGTATCTCTTAACACAGAATGTGTTTTATCAGCCAATTTCCATACAGTTTGACACCGAAAAGCGTTAAGAACGTCCATATTTGGAACTGCTGAATGGATTTGAGTGCTGCTTTTTGTGTGCTGTTCCTAAACAACATTGTGAGGGCATGACAATTTTATTTTTTGATAAATTGAGTCAGGAGCTTATAATAAACACATTAAATTTGATGGATGTGGGTATGACCCAAAACATAAAATTCAATATTGCACAAAATGTTTTTTGTAAAGATAATATTGAAAATGGTTTTGTCTTGCCCTGGGGTATCTATGCAGGAATCATTATAACAAATCTCACACTGCTCCTGCTTCTTCCGAATTCTCCAGGCCCGGAACCATAGGAGCAAGTGAACAATTATGACGAACCTTCATAACTTGACGCCTAGCAAGCACAGGACCACGAAACTTTCCAGTTACTCTCGTGTTGGCGTTATGAACATACCCTGAAAATTTCATTGTGATATCTCTAAAAACAAAAAAGTTTGTTTTTTGGGCCCACGTCCTCCCTTGGGCTTCACCAACTGAGCTATTCAGGGTCAGGGGCCCGAGCATTCGAAGGACGCCATTCTCTTTTTATCTGGGGGACCTATCATCGAACATTCTGTGCTTTGCAGTCTTTGTCAGCATGATCAAGCTCGTACAATTTTGTTCTTGCTTCGTTAGTTATATGGCTGCATCGTGGCCAGTGGGCTCGTAGAGTCTGTGCCTCGGTGCTCGGCGTCTCACTTTTTCGCAACCAGGCCCCATTAGAGACTACCCAGAGGCGGTCTGGGGGCACCCTAGACCGCCTCCGGTCATGCCACTCTGCCGTCTGGAGCGAGTCGACCGTATGCGCCGGGGCGTTGTTTGGTGCAAAGAGCTCGCGGCCGTCGGAGACTGCTCCGCAGACGTGCCCTGACAGTGGTGCCTCGCTCGTAGCGTCCTGCTGAGGATCTGCGAGTTCCTCAAGTCCCGGTCGGGGGACATCCGCGAGGCGGCGCGTGGGACCCTGACCAAGGTGATGGCCCTCCTGGGTGCCCCCTACATGGGCTACCTGCTCAGAGAGATGAAGGGCCTGCTCAAGAGGGGATACCAGGTGGGCATCCCTCGTTTGCACCTTTTCCCGCGTGAGGGAGTTTCATTGGTTCCTTTTAGATAGGTCTCGATGCGTCCTCTCTAAGGAGAACCCTTCTCCCGCATGTGACCCATGCCTCTGTGTGCCCGTTGAGGTCTTGGGGACTTGCACTTTAGTCGGTTAGACGTAAAGAATCGGTCACACATTTGCGTTACGTTAGAACCTTGTTCCCTAAAGCCTCTTCAAATTCCTTAGGACGGGAGGACACACTGGCACACTGGCACCATCCATGAGGTGGATGGTGCCAGTGTGCCGCCGAAATACGGTCACCGCGAGCCAGCTCCTTCTCCCAGAAAGTCGCGACCATGGTTGGTAAGGTTGTGCAATGTTTGAGACAAAGCCAACGGGTAAATAAAGAATTGCTGGAACGTCGCACGCAGACATTTGTGAAGCGTCCCATTTCGTGCTCTGTGTTTGTGGTGCCGTCCACGCCACGCAGCAACGCCAGCTCAACCCGTATTGATGGCACGCCGCACATGGACGCACACATGTATGCACTAAACAAGAAAGTTTCACAAGAGCCCTTATGATTGACAAGGCACTCAACTGGGCCCGACGCCAAAGTATTTGCCAACTCTATTGCCAGCATTCCCGCCTCCCCAGCTCGCTCGTTGCGCCTGGTTGTTTGTTTTGTTTTCTTGTGGACTCTTTTTTTTTTTTTTTTACTAATGAAGAGAACATAGCAAAAACATGCTTTCACTAAACAAGGGTTCGCGGTAGATTCCGATCCGCAGTGTTCATCGCGTGTATGCAAGCAATGGCCTTTGCGATAGCAAAACATTCTTTCATGAGTATTTCTTGCGTAAAATAATGAAACTAGTTCAAGTTTTGAGTTTAATGTATTTCTTGTGCAGCTGCGCTAGATATGTGCAGAAAAATGGGCGTTTTTTTTTTTTTTAGCTTTTTCTAAGCTTTTTGTGCTTGCCCCCGAGACATGGCCCTCCCCACTTTTTTTTATGAATTTCACGCGGCAGGGGGGTGGGCGATGTTGCGGGATATTACGGTAGGCTCGTTGACAGACGCCTGCTGGGCGCCCACGTGTTTGCTTGTCCCATGGGGTTGCCTAGAAGGTACACTGGCTTTTCTTCTTCCAGGTGCATGTCCTGACGTACACCACCCACGCGGTGCTGGACTCTCTCTCCGCCACCCTCAAACCCGGCGACCTTGACTCCTGCGCACAAGACATCGTCGAGGCAAGTTTCCGATCGGTGCTATCAGATCACTTGCGGAATTTCCCACAAACACTGTACAACCAAGAGCATTTGTAATCGCGTTCAATTTTTTATAGCGACGGTGCTGCTGGTACGTTTGGCACACGTCATCCGCTAGCTGTAAGTTTTAGACAGAAACCACGTACCATCAGCTCCACGCTTTAAAACACAACAAAACATTCAGAGATTTCTTTGTCGGCAGCTCGACGAATTCAGGCAAGCCCACCGTCAATGCGTCGCATGTGCAGAGATGCTTCTTTTTGAAACTCTAGCTGGTAAGCATCCTAAACGTTTCTTCGTGCCCACAGCAACACAGAACACAGTCGTATTTCATTCAATGTGGACCACGCTAATACGGACACCCTGCTGCACAGACGGAATTTTCGGTGACTAACTGGGTCAATACGTGCATTTTCGTTTGTCACCTGAAGGCGCCAAGAAGGTTAGCCATTAACGATGATAGTGTCTCCTAATGCGGAGCACGAGCCCCGTCGCAGGAGACGTGCAAGGGAGCCTGCCCCCCCCCCCCCCTCCTTTGAAACAAAGCTTTGCAATTGAGGAGCTTCCAGCAATGGACGCTTCTCTCTTCCGGTTGCGGGTCAACCGCGCTGAGAATATGGCACGCGTTTGGCGCAGGTGTGCCAGACGGAGCTCTTCACAGACGTGGCGGAGGAAAAGGAGGTGGCCCAGATCGGTGCCAAGGTGAAGGAGGCCAGGGCCACCAAGAGCTTCCGCATCTACCAGCTGCTGGGGGCGCTGGCCTCGCAAGACAGCCTGCCTGGTCTGACTGGCCCGCTGTGCGAGGTGAGTCCCCTGGGGAAGGCTGCTGCAGCCTGCTGTGGTCCCTTTCCAGATGATCGCGTCTAGTCGTCGAAGCTCTTGCATTGAAAAAAAACCTGCACCCAGCAACACTGTGGCATCTGCTCTGATGCGTTTGCGCTCGTAGCGTACGCAGATGCATCAAAAAGCGCTGGTACTTACGGTCAAGTTCATGGCAAAGATTTGCAGACGCCACTCACTGTTGTCTGCACGCGCTGCTCACCGGTGATTTGGACAACGGGAGAATGCGGAGCAAACGAAAAGCTTGATCTTCTCGTGCTGGAGTCTGTCGTTTTTCTGGCTGCTTGGACGCTGGCCGAGTCAATTTGGTCGAGCCCTCCTTTAGAAGAGAACAGGTCACTCAGACCGATGGGAAAAATGCACCAGTACAGGCATCTGAGGTGCTGACATTGTAGAGGTTCTGATGCTGTGAGACCTTCTAAATGCATAATTATAGGGCCAGCTCCTAGCACTTTTGTGTCCCTGGGGTGTAGCCTCAATTTTGACGTCACGCTGATGATGTCGCGGTGTTCCCACGACGTCACTAGCTTTCTAAGGGATCCACCATGACATCCTCATGTGAACACCACAACTACATCATGGTGTTCACGTGACATTGTCACGAACACCGTGGTGATGTCGTGTCACGTGAGGTCATGTCTTGTTGTGGTCACGTGATGTCATGGTCATGTAATGTCATAATGTTACGTGACATCGTGATGGCATGTGACACTGATGTCCTTTGACACCGTGATGTCAGGTGACACTATGACATCACACTATGACATTACACCAAGAAGACGGGGAGGTTTTGATTGGGGATGCAGCTGAAATAGTCCATTAAACCTTTCTGTCCTCACCGCGGAGAGGTTCCGGTTGTTCTGGGGTATCCGGTCAATTGTTGTGGCCGCGAGGCCTCCCGTTACAATTGTCGGCAGTGCGTGAGCGTTTGCGTCCCCGCCTCCAGGTGCTGCTCTCCGCATCCAGCCACCGGACGGTGCGCAAGTGCGAGGACTGCCTGCAGCACCTGGTCCTGGGGTTGTCTTCCAACGAGGGGCTGCCCATCTGCCCCCTGCTGGTGCACGTGCACCGCCTGGTGGCAGACAACTGCGCGCAGCTGAGCACCAGGTCGGTCTCCCGGGCACGGCCCCCACACAGGGGTCTCGGCCACGTTTGTGGCGCGTAGTCTAAGGGTCACTGCTCACGGCATGTACAGCGCTTGGCCGTCCTGTGGTCGGGGTCAAATTGGGTGGCTCGTGGCTACTGTTGGTACTAGTTGTGCTAGCTGCATGTAGTCTGTTGTTCACCTGCCTGGTACGTAATGTTAACGTAATGTTTCTTCAATTCACATAATGTTTCTTCAAATATTGCCTCAAAGTTGTGCAAAATGATCATAAGTGTGCTTGGAAGGTATTGTGCTTGGTTTATAAAGTAGTAGAAAAAATCATGAGCCATTCCACTCTGTGAAGGTGGATGACCAGCGAAGCTGTTTACACACAACACAGACCCGCCCCGAGGAGGCGGAGGAAAGTAGACACGCGCGACGGGACCGTCCCCCGGTGGAAAGTAGACACGTGCGACGGGACCGCCACCCCGGGAGAGCAGGAGGAAAGGAAACTAGGCACGCAAGCGCTTGGAATGACGACAAAGAGAGGGCAGTGCGAGCGCAGACATGGCCGACGCTGGTCGCACAGCAGCAAATCTTTGAGAAACCTTTATTATCTACCTGAGGGTCTACTGATCTTGAAAATGGTGCCCATTGATAACTAATCTACTGAATAGACCTATTGCTAAATTACCCAAGCATCAAGGAGGACGCAGGGAACGGTGTTCCACGTGCCGGTGTCTGCAGCAGTAACTGTTCTAAACCAAAGTCCTAAAGCAAATGGCATCTTGCACGCGCGTTCGTCAACAATTTATTTGGTTATTTACTTCGAATGTTTTACAGTGCAACCCACTTACCGTAAAATCCCGTAAGGGCGCCCTCCCCCGAGAGATCGCCCATCCCGTTTTTCTGGTTAAATATCTGTAACATAAAAATTCCGAAACATCGCCCACCCCCCGTTTCCCGTTGGACGTCAAGCGATGTCCGATGGGAATCGCGCACCAGCGGCGCGATCGGAGGTACCGGTGTGTCCGAGAAGCGAGTTCATAGCTGGTTCCCGCGTTTTTGTCTGCGATGTGTGCGCGATATTGGCTCGCGTAACACGCGAGTTGTTCCCGCGTGTACATTGCATCATGAAATGCGAATCTGCTGCGTTCGCGATTTGCGGTATCCATTCCCAAGTTCGTAGCGGATTCCCATGTTTTTGTCCGCGATCTATGTGCGCAATATCGATTTTTAGCTGTAAGTAACACGCGCGAGTTTCTCCCGCGTGTATATTGCATCGTGAAATGCAATTCTGTTGCGCCTGCGATATTGTTTCCGTGACATGCGAGTTTGTAGCGTATTCCTGTGTTTCTGACCGCGATCTGCGCGCGCGATATCGGTTTCCGTGACAGGCAAGATTGTAGCCGGTTCCCGCGTCTTTATTGCACCATGAAACTTGAATCTGCTGCGTTCGCCATCTGCGGTATCCGTTCCCGTGAGATGCGAGTTCTCGGCGGGTTTCCGCGAGTCCTTCGCACCGTGAAACGCAAATCTGCTGCGTCGGCCACTTGCGGTATCCTTGCCCGTGACACAGGAGTTTGTAGCGAATTCCTGCGTGTTTATCGCATCGTGAAACGCGAATTTGCTGTGTCCGCGATGTGCGGTATCAGCTCCCGCGTCACGTGGTTTGTAGTGGGTGCCCCGGCGCTTATCATTAATTTTTGATAAAGTTTTGCTGTGGCATCCCCAAAGATAGCCCACCCCATGCTTTACACCATTTATCGCTTCATTTTGGGTGGGCGTCCTTACGGGATTTTACAGTATGATACCACAAGTAACAATGTACCGCTTATAACGATCTGTTTCTAGAGATTCTAGACTGGAAATGATCAGTTTCTAGTACAGATACAACGATAATCGGTTATAAAAATTGAAATTTCGGGTTTTCTCATTATTGTTATACAGTCAAACCCACTTATAACGAACGTGATAGTTCCGCGAAACGTGGTCGTTTTATCAGTAGTTTGTTATATCTGGACTTCCCTTTAAAACGTTATAAATAAGGATAATGAAGCTGGTATTGGTAGTTTCACTCTGCCAGCTCTTTATTTAAAGAAACTGTTTGCACGATTTTAACGGGCCCCCAATTCTAACGCGATTGCAGATTTAGCTGTCAGATAAATAAGAAGTAAATTGCAACCGATTCTACCGCGCAAGTAAAATAATGAAGGTTGACCACATACCTCATAGAACAGATTTTATGAAACGCACGCCACCACAAGAATAAATGCCATGCACTAGTCCGACGATGGTTCTTCGCTGTCCAGAGAGATAATTAACACTTGCTTTGGTCTAAAGCGTTTAAAGTGCCGCGTTTCCTGCGCATGTACGAGTGCGCGGCCGTCGCCTCTGGCAGGGTCGTCTTTCAAACAACACTTTGCGAGCTCGTCGGGTGGCTGGGATTGCGAGCCACGCAGTGCGGCTCCGTTGTCATCTTTTTCCGCCAGCATGATGCCCTTTCGTTTAAATAAAGCCTCTTAGTGGATTTTTTTTCCCCATCTTAAAACAACAGACACGAGTCCGTAGACGCGAGAGAATGTGCGTGATACCAAAAAGGCGAACGTAAACAAACTGTCACGATGGCGATGGGGCTAGCCAACTTGTACCGAGCATTGAGCTCTTCTTGAGTTGCATACAGAGTTTGAGTTTGCAAGCGTAGAACGAACGAACGCAGCCAACGCAGCACGGCATGAGAGTTGACTTTTAGATGCGGAGCATCTCTTGCTCAGGTCTATGTCCCGCGGCGTCGGCGTTGTAGTCGGCACTCGAACTATGCACGCGCAACTCTCCTCCTTCCCTCTCTCCAACAGCTGCGCGTTACTCTCTCCGCTCTCTCTCTCTACCAGCTGCGTGCACTGCGCGTGCGTTCGCTTCTCCTCACACCGCGCGCGCACGCGCAACTCTCCTCCTCTAGTCTCCTCTCCTTCAAGTGTGAAAAAAAATAAGCGGCGAGCGTTCCAAGTTTCTCTGCCGCGAGCCGCGACGAAGGCTCGCGTAGGGGGTAACGCTAGGGCAGTCGGTGGCGCCATCTCTCGACGTCAGCACGCAACTGACTCTTTCCTCGGAACCAACACGATGCTCCGCATCACCCCATGGTTCCCCTCGGGAAGATGGTGTAATTTTTTCCTCCTCTTCTCCTTCCCGCGCACGCACAATGAGCAGACTACGCGACCCGGGAGGGTGTTTTTGCTTTTGTAGTTTTGTTCTCTCCCCTGCCGCGATGCCGTGAAAATGACCTTGAGCGTCTTGCGAACCGCCGCTCCCGGGATGTAGCTCTTTTAATCTTTTTTTTTTGCTTTGTTTGTTTTTGTTTTTTGCGCGCGGAATTTTTTTTTTTATTTCGAAAGAGGACTTTGTGTTTGTTGTAACAGTATGATGCTTTGAAAAACGGTCGTTTTATCTGGACCAATTTTAATGGTTAGGGCCTTGAATTCGTATATTTTCTGAAAGTTGGTCGTTATAACCGATAGGTCGTTATATGTGGGATCGCTATAAGTGGGTTTGACTGTAAGTGGGTTGCACTGTATACGAAGAACTCGCCCCCACCAAAGGAGTGGCCAACATGTTCCGGCTTTCCGCTACCCTCACCACTAACTACTACTGTATACGAAGAAGGCGTGCGCGTGCGGCGCATGTGGCGACGGAAGTGTGGAGTTTTTACTCACTGCACACGAAAAATCCACGGAACCCTAGCCATAAACACCTTCGCTGTAAAAAAAAAAAGCTGGCAGGTTCAAGTTATAAATATGAGAAAAAAATATGGTGACCGCCACGCGCTTTCCTGAACATACCCTAGGAAAGTGCGGGAGTTAGACACGTCAGATGCCCAGAAGGATTTCTTGCAGCCCAGGGGAGAAACCAGCACCACCCAAGCTGCTGGCGGAGCGCGAGGACGTGTTCCTGATACCCCGAGAACCGTCGCGCGACGGGCTGCCCGTGCGCACCAGCAAGAAGACCAACGCCCACGTCTTGGTCGAGTTCGGACTCAAGGTAGTACCGCCTCCCCTTCTGCAAAAAAGGCTCGAGTGTATGAGGCAGTGCCGTCCGGCATTCATAAGAAAACATTGCTGGTTTCGGCGACGCGATTTCTGCGCCAAACTACGCCAATGTACTCACCCCGCTACGTCCCACCGCATTCAATCAAAACGAGAAATTTGCGTCAAAAATGCACCGAAAGTTTGTCGCACCTTGTCGACGCGGAAGCCAAGGACCGGTTCTCGCGTTTGCGTTTGAGCGCCGTCGATTGTCCTACGACTGCTATTGACGGCTCACGACGGGAGAGCACACTGGCTGCACCCGTCGGGTCACCCAGGAACCATCCTGATCTGCGTATCGGAACTCTTTGCGGTATTTGCAAGATCAAATTTACCTACCATCTATGAGAAATGGTGTCTTATATCATCATAACAGTTGTTTCAAGCACAGGGTGAAAGAGTAAAGGATGAAATGTACACAGGTCGTTCCAGGGCTACCCGACAGGCGGAACCATTGAGTTTTCTCGTAGTAAACGTTCACAAGCACTCACGACGCACTTGGTCACGCTCGAATGCAAAAGTGGGAATGAGCCTTTAGTGTTGCAGAAAAATTAATGCCAGTTTAGAGACTGCCCAGGTGAAGTGACCAAACACTGCGAGCAGCGGAAGTGTTTCTTTTGCGTTTTGCGAGCAACCGAAAGCTAAGGTTTTGCACGAACCGAAAATGTCAGCATGTCTGGAGTATTGTACTTCCTTCACCCCTATGCCGACATCTCGCCGGGAAAAGTATTTGGATTTTCCTTAGGCTTTGTCTTTTCATGAGTTGAGATTTTTTTTCTCTAAATTAAAAACACATCAGTTTGTTATTTCTTCTTTAAAGAACAGCCTGTTTTTTTTTTGTTTTTTTTTTTCTCAGCCTCACTTAAATCAAACGAAAATGGGAGAGTCGACCTGCTCCTTTAAATGCCGCATTATGTGGAAAGCTGTAGAAAAAATAAAAGGCCAGATTGATTTATTGCCAAGCTGTTTGCCTCTGACAGATAGAAGCCATTTGAGGCTTCTTGTGACGGAATCACACTTCCTGTTTTTTGCTCTATATAACAATGTTCTCTGGCCAGTTACCCCACCTTGTGGAATGCCCGTAATGGCCTTCGAGGTTTAATAAATGACGACGATGATGAAGTCGTTCCACTGAAGCAAATGGTGCGGCGTGATTGGTGCAGCTGCTGCAGGCGGCACTGAAGCGGGAGCGTGTGTCGGCCTCCGACAAGGGCCACCTGGAGATGCTGGACCCCTTTGTGCCTCTCCTGACGCAGCTGGTCGACTCATCCTACGTCAAGGTCAGTTCAGATTTCGGCTGGAGCTTGACTTATTCGCGACTCCAACTAACGGTGGCGCCACTCATTTTGCAAAATGGCGGTTATAGTGAGGGTCGGAGATGCGTGCCGCTGTTGAGCCTGTCTAGTGTGCCGGCTTCACTGAGCGACGCAAATTATTTCTGGTAATACGAGGAAGCTAGGGTGTTATGAGCGCAGAACAAAAACGGTGCTTAGCGTAATAGTTACGCAAGGATGCGCGTTTTAATTCTGGAGAGAAACCGAAACTAATTTCTATTTTGGATTTAATTTCTCTATATAGGTTTAAATTTCGGATTCTTTCACAACTCAATATGTGTCTTGCATCGTAATTATTGAGTTGGAGAAGTTATCCGCGGAAACTTTGTTTTGTGACATACGTGGCCGATCCAGGCACTTCAAAATATTTTGGCGATTTCAGTGTTCCTTTATTGTGGTTGTTGAAAAAATCAGTGCTGATATTTGTGCGTTATCGCTGCCTTTTCCCGCTCAGATAATTGTTATGGGAAATAATTAACTGCGGGTCTTTTAATGGGCTTTTGGGTATTAATTTAGATGATTAATTGGTTTAACGTTATTCCCAGCACTAGAATAAGAGAATAAATCAAATTTTTACAATATGTCCACAAAGCGTATGAATTAATAAACGCTGTTCTCACTACAACAACCCAAAGACGGAATTAGAGTCCGACAGCCGAAGTGTGCGTGTTTTTTTATAGCAACGCATGACGCATAGGACTTATATTGTATCCAGTGCTTGACTGTTTGTCTATCTTGATAACGATGTCAGTTTTTCATATCTTAAGAAGAAAACAAAATTATACCTTTCTGGAAAGACTATTATGGTTAAATGGCGTATTTGCATGATCTCGGCCTTAATTGGGGGCATACATTTCCGCGATTTGTATTAATAATAATAATATTAAAATGAAGGTATTTTAATTTGTAATTTTTAAGCTCTAATATAATTTGTTGCTTACGATTTAATTTCAAACGTGCGAACAAATATGACAATCAAAAGTGTTCTAATTATCATCACTGGTGATAATTGCAGCATTTTTATGTGTCGGGGACCCATTGAGGACTTGCCAATGTGATTGGGGATCCTGCGCCAGCGGAGGAAGAAGAGGGAGGGGGGGGGGGGGAGTATAAAGTAAGACTACTAATTGTAATGTGAAAAGGGCATCCGTTACTGTTATACAGTGATGTCTCGTTAATATGGACGCCTCCGTTCCCCAAAAAATCGTCCATAATGCGAGTGGTTCATATTAATGAGACAAAAATGCATGTATTTTCCCAGTTTGTCCCCGAAACTGGTGTCCATATAGCGGGGTATCCATATTAACGGGGTCCATATTAACGAGACAGGACTGTATACAGAAGTGAGAAGCATCAAGTAAAAGGATGAATGGATGGATAGATGGTAATGGCTGTACCCTTTACAATGGGTGGTAGCTTGTGCCCCCTAGCCAAGATCAACAAAATAAAAGGCTTGAGGTATACCTAAGCAATTCTTATGAGTTGTGAATGCGAAAGCACGCACGCCGCTCTTCGCTCCCTTCTTTAATCTGCGGCGTACAACGAGCTGACCTTGAGGGTGGAACAGTGGAACCGCTGCCTCGTGGACACGCAGCGCCATCGGGTGAGCGATCGTTCAAACTGTCGTGTGCCTTGCGGCGTGAGGAAGGAACAGACAGCAACGTAGTTCCCAGCAGAACGAACCCCATGGTTTATTCCATGTGCCGTATATATTGCCATGCGCCGTACAACCGGTAAGAGGCGAGCGAACGCAGTAATCAGTGATAACACAACAGTGTGATAACACAGTCAGGATGACACCACACAAACTGACGCGCAGCGGCCAATGGGAGTTTCGTCGACGCGCGCCAGCCAATGGGACCGAAGTGTAAAAGGTGCCGTTGGCTAGCTTTGCGCATGGTTTCATTAAGGTGCCGTTTTGCACGGTTTCAAAGCTGATGACGTCGGCTCGCTCCATAAGACAGTTAATGCTTACGCATTAAAAGTGATTTTTCAATCATTTTTCAAGAATTGAGGAGGAGGGGAAGGGTGTTGAGGGTTAACGCGAGAGCTTCGCATTCCCCAAAAATGGTGCCCCCGGGGGTCTGCGGAACCCCATTTGAGAACCACTGCCCTATCCCATGCACCGGCAGGAGCAGCTTTAAGTAGCGTCGTTATAATTGCCATTTACGTGCTTGTGTTGCAGCAGTGGGGGGAGCTCAAAGCATGCTGCAGATTCTATGTCTACCGACTTTACGCGTGGGATGAAGATACATTTTAATTCACCGTAGGCAGTGCCGGCATTTTTAAAGGGGTTTGTTCCGAAGGCCTTTTAAACGCCCATAAAACGGGGCGTAAAAACATTTCTAGCATCGAAGGTGTAACTAGGACGGCGGTCAGACGTTTATTGAACGACACATAAGAGATGCGGTTCTCAGTACCGCGAGTCCGTCACCATCGTCGCTTCCAGGCTTCAGCCAGTGGTTTAGCGTGTCGTGTCTGCCGAGTGGAGGTGTTATTCCTGTCTAAACATATAAAATAGTCGCACAAAAAGGCTCGAGGTACACCTAAGCACTTTTTATCAGTTGTGAATGCGAAAGCATGAATGTCATTCTTGCGCGCGTCCTCGTGAAGTTGCCGCTCCTCTCCGACATCGGCTGTCAGCGGCACAGAATCGGCTGCAGAAATCGGCTGGCGCGCTCGGGCGCCCGAGCACGCCAGCTGATTCCTTCTGCCGGCTGATTGAAACTGACGCGCAACGGCCTCCATCGACTTCATTTACTTGCCTTTTTGCGCAGCTTCAGAGCTGGGATGCCTCAGATCGTGGCTTCACGAATTTATCTGCTGTCTGATGGGGCTGATGACGTCGGCTCACTCCATGGGACAGTTAATGCTTTCGCATTAAAAAAGACGCTGATACAAAGTAAATGGGACAAGCGCTAAGTTATTCCTGTCAGGGCCTCGTTGTGAGAATTGGCACAAGACCACGCGAGGTATGCGATGTCAGGTGGCACCCGTTCATTGCGGCACCGACACATTCCGGTGGGTCGAAAACAATTTTGAGGTTTCCCTCTGCCTCGGCTCAATCGTTACCGATTCTCGATGCGCCATTTTGACCCCTGCCAGGTGGTGACCACGTCGCTGCGGTGCTTTGTGCGCCTGCTGCGCATGCCCCTGCCCTCGCTGGGCTCGCACGTGCAGCGCCTGGGACGCTCCCTCTTTGTGCTCCTGCACAGGCACACGGGGGCCAGCATGAAGCAGGGCGAGAACATGGAGCTGCTCACGCTCGCCTTCAAGGTAGGGCCTTGGACGAGACCGCCGCGTCATCCGGGCGCTTTGCGAACGGAGCGAGACATGCCGTTAACCGGCGGAGATGTCCGAATTTCTGCAGCAGTGGCGCTGCCGGCGCATTAGGTCCGTGTCGTTTGCTAGCCATGACTTTCTGACAAATGCATCGTGTCACTACCTTCGTACATTAAAATATGGAGAAACGCGCAGATTTCTGCGTCGGCGACTCGGCGAAACAATTGTAAATCTGTCGCACGTGCAGGGCTGCTTACTTTTGGAACGGCAGGAGAAAAAAAAAATCAAAACAAGCTATTCTTTTTTTTTATCATCGCAGTGCTAATAACATTGTTACCCGAAAGCACCTTAAGGACAAAGCATGCTAGCCAGCGGAGATCGATCGAGGAAGGTGTACGCCAAGAAACAGACCTCCTCGACTACATTATGTGGCGAAATTGTACATCTTTACACCCGATTTTTAATGTTTGCCGAAATTCTGCGGCGCCGGCCATCTCTCTCCGGGCGTGCTGGGCTCTGTGTGGCGCGCCGGTGCTGAACGCCGCCTCTGCCCAGGTGGTGACGGTGCTGGTGAAGGAGGCGTCGCTCTTCCCGATGGAGAAGCCCCAGCTGCTGGTTCTGCTCAGCTACGTGGAGCGAGACGTTCACGACCACTCCCGCCAGAGCGTCGCCTTCGCCCTGCTCAAGGTCGACTTTGTTGTACCTTCCCTCTCGGCGGTTTAAGCAGACGGGTCAGACAAAGCGTGCGCTCCATTCATTCGCACGAGGCCTGAAACGTGAAGCCTCAAGTGATCGAAATTACCGAATTTGCAGGGGAGATTGAACACCAAATGTAGGTGTATTCTGCAAACGTTTTGCTCTCTAGGACAATATTACATACCTGCATAAGATGTGTCACTCTTAGTTAAGAAATCTATGATGTGCAAATGAAGCTATTAAGCACCATTTTGACTGCTTGAACATAAAGTGGGGAATGTGGGACTTTGGGCTATCTAGTTTTTATAACTCAGATGTAAATATTTCAGGAAGAGTGATTACCTCAAAATATGAGATGCATATTTGTCCTATGTCAATTTTCGGTGACATATATATATATATTTTTTAATGAGGACTTCAACTTGAGCAAACTAAAGTAGATAGCCCGATCCCCCTTAAATTTCAGTTCAGAAAAATCTTGATTGTGGTATCAGAATACTTTTACTATCGAACAAAAGATCCCTTCCTTCCGCAATAGCAAGGGAAGGCTCGGTGTTTTGAAATTTGTTATTTCGGGAGAAGGAACTTTGAGGGGACGATCAAGGCGGTTAAAAATGATCATTGAATGACCGTTGTTGTGTCCATAACCAGCCTTGAAATGGGTCATTATTTGTCCTCACTCGACTCGGCGAGTCTGTTAGTGTGGCTGAAACCCTGTTGCAAGGCAAGAAAAAGTTACCCTGGGCACATAAGTAGCAATCGTGCACTCTTTGTCTCCGCGTGTGCAGGCAGCAAACACTTCCCACGCAGGAGCCTCGAAGCACTCGCACATTGTACCGGTTGTTACAGACGGTCAACCTTTAGCCCTGTGGAAACGTTTTGTACGGAGGGGCGGAAACGTTTCTGGCAAACAGAGAAAAATTTGAATGTATATTATTTCTACGCATGAGCTCGCAAGACGCGTATGCGCAGCATACTTGGAGCAGCGCTGTGTCGGTTGCTATGGTTACACGATTGCTTATGTCAGCCACCGGGGGCGAAGCGCCTCACTCTCGTTGGCCGGCGTCCCGTTAGCTGACGTCAAAATCGCAAGTCGTAGTCCTATTTGACGATGTAACTCTAATTGACTGGCAATACAGTCACGTGACCACGCCAATCTGATGACCTCCCTTGACAGCCGTCTGCTGAATTTGTCAGAGGACGTCTCACCCGCCAGGTTTAGTTTATCATTGCTTGCATTACAGTGTTTCACGACGCTTTTCTATAACTTAAGCCTCGTTCACGCACTTACGACTGTTTATGACTGTGTGCATTAAAACCTCTTAAAATGTTTTATTGTGTTTTGGCATTTTGCCAAATCCTTCGCTCAGGCGAAATGCAATTCCAGAGTCACCTCACAGATGGAAGAACTCGGTCGTAAGTAAACGCAAGTGTGTGAATGGGCCTTTGCGTTCATCTCGTGAAAACCAGCTCTATAGCGCACTCTTTGTTAGGGGCGGAGCCGATCTTAACCTGATGCATCCCTTGTCCTTTCCACCCCCTAAAGGCGGTGCTGCTCCGTCGAGTGGAGGCAGAGGAGGTTCACGAGCTGATGCAGAAGGTGGCCACCATGAGCATTGCAGACGAGCGGGCGCACGTGCGCGCCCAGTGCCGAGAGGTGAGCTCCGGGCCCATGGTCCCTCTGCCCGCCTCCGCCGGCATGTGGAGCGTAGGAGGCAACCCCCAAAAATGACCTACTAATCGCGGAACAGTTTGTCTCCGTCCAGACGTAGTGCTTGTGGTCTGGACGAGATGCCAAAGTCTCGGAGCTCGCCAAAATATTCCGAGCGACTTTTGGAAATGTTCGACGGGAAAATGGCCGCCGACGAAGCTCCCGACTACGTGGAAACGTGACATTGGCCATCGGGAGAGGACCCCATTTTCTCATCCGGAAGTTTCAGAAAATTGCCTATAACTTTTGAATAAGACAATGCTAATTTCCGAAACTTTGCCACCTGGTCCGGATCGCTTATGTCAGACTTGGGCAGAAACTAAGCGTCTGGCGACGTGTAGTTTGTTTTTTGCGGTGAAACTAACGTGCCCTTTTTTTGGAGGATCACACTGCACCTCGTGCTTTCTTTCTCTGTAGGCCTACCTGCAGTATGTGCTGGACTACCCGATGAAGCGGCGCATGAAGAACGTGGTGGGCTTCTTCACGGCCCAGCTGGAGTACCCGCTGGAGAGCGGGCGCCTGTCCGCCCTCGAGATGCTCCACGCCTACTCGGCCAAGTTTCCACAGGTCAGGCCGTCGTTGCTCGTGCTTGACCGTCTGCCGAGAGACGTTCGGAGCGCTACGCAGTTAGCATGATTGAGCAATTTTTAGTCGCCGACAAGGGAAGAACGGAAGGGAAGAGCTTTGGTCGTCCCACCTCTAGCATGAGCTTTGCACCTTGGATGATGCTTCGGCGTCTTGTGGGCTTCGAGCATTCACGGTCAGCCAAAGCATGGTGGAAGGCAAAAGCGCGTAGCGGAGTCTGGGCGTTCGAAAAACACGCCGTGCCGTTCTCATTTTTTCTGTGACTACAGTACCGTGGTGGAATGGGCTCGTCCTAAGTGCCAACATAGGCCGGGTTTGTGTTTGTGTTTACCGTCCTCGAACAACGCGAAAAGGCGTCACTGTCGTGTTTGTGCCGACGGCAGTTGTGGGCTGTATCGATGCTCGAAAAAGGCGGAGAACAATGAATGTTCTTGACCGGCATTTATTCTTAATCTGCTTCAGATATTTTCCGTGTAAATGCTGCAGAGTTGAATCGGGCACATTTCGGTCGCGGTAATGCCCTTTTTTTAAGGACGTGCGGCGAGAAAGGCTCTAGAACTGAAAGTGGGCTCCATACGAGGATGCTCTTTCGCTCGCTTTTGTGCCAATTCTGGAAAAGTCCCAATACCATCCTTAAAAAAAATTTTTTTTTTTCTAAAGTTTGTTGCAGTATTTTATAGTGTATCGTAATAAGTGTTTTTTAATGGTATAAGTATAAAATTTATGCAAGATTTAATTTCTGAAATTCAAAGTTATTGTGGCCGACTCAACAAAGATGAGAAAGATATGCAGATCTCTCGGCAAAAAGTGACAGCTAAAAATATCAATCTATGAAACCTGGCAAGTTTCAATAGTAAGAAAGGCTGCAAATCGCAATGCTCTAGGTAAAAAAATTTGTCAAGTTCTACCGCATTGTTTCAACCATTGTGGCAAACGTGCCATTTGGTTAATCAGTTTCTGGATGTGGTAAAACACGGGTACACAAATTCCTCGTTATAACGAAATCGCTTTTTTCGAATTATTGCTTTTATCGAAGTTCACTGTGGTCCCGACCGAAATGCACGCATTTTGAACCGGATTACTCGAAGTGTTTCGGCGGACAACCATGCTTATTACGAAGGCCGAGGTGCCGAAAGCACGCTAGCCTACACGGAGGCGCACGGAGACCTTTGCATTCTCTTCCCCATCTCCACCGAAGCAAACGGCAAACAAGAAAAGGGATTAAACAGGTGACAAAAGGCAGAAGCGTGCAGATCGCCACTTCCGATTCTGATGCGCTGACACAGCCAGGGAGCAGCGCCAACGTTCCAAAGCTACTCATGGCGCCCACGGCTGACGCTGTTCGACCGCTGTTGGAAGCGGGTCAAGGGAACGATGGAGCCCGAAGGAGATAATTTCCCCCGATGCACATGCCTGCAGCTCACATGTGCATTCTAAGGGAGTGGAAGTGTTTACCGAAAGTCGCTTAGATCTGCGAGATTCAGAAAAGGGCTCCGAAATCGCCAACGAATTCGACATTCCGGCATCGGCTGTTGGACACTGTCCACCATTTTGAAAAATAAACAAGGCATAGTGGACAGGTTCGAGAACTTTCTGAGGTAAGAGAAAGCACACCCGCGACCCGACCATGAATGATCGCCAACTGTTTGCGTATGTTGGATTTTCTCGCGAGGACGCTTGCCGAGCCGTCGCACAATTCCCAGGGCTGCAGGTGTTGCAACAATCTTTTTAGGAGTGTGTGCAAACATGTTGGCGAAGCCACCGATGATAACTTTGATTTATTTGCGCTTGTCGATGCGGATGTTCCCATTGTTGCTCCTGCCACGGATGCTGCGATAGTAGACCTTGCGTGCAGGCAGGGTAAACACGAAGCGATGTCAGAGAGGCACCTCGGGAAACACCGACAGCTGCTGCAGACGCGAAACATCCTACTGCCGCTTCGTAACAAAGCAGAGTGCAGCGGCAGTGACAGTGGTGTTGCAATGCCTGGAGCAGTTCGAGGAGAACTGATGCCCGGATGAAAATATCGGCAAACTCTGCTCAATTATTTTTCTACTCCGTAAAGCTGCCGCGAGTTGTTCATAACCAACGTTTGTTTGATTAAAAATACAGTCGGTGTGTTCTGCAGTGTTTCCGTCCACCTTAAAGGCTGCTTTCGCTGTTCTTTCGGCTTTCGCTTTTATCGAATTGCCGCCTATATCAAATTTTTTTCTGTCCCGTTGACTTCGTTATAACGAGAGATCACTGTATATCTAGCAGGTACTGCAGAAGACATTTGTCTGGTGCTCAACCTCTGACTCCTTGTAACACATCTTGCACTTGCACCACTTCTCCATTCTTTTGGCGGGGCAGGGGAGGGGGTTTGTGATGCAGCTGTTAGGGGTGGGAGGGGAGGGGGTCGGACATATTCTACGTCAAGTCCAAGAATCTTTTGGTCGAGCTCCGTTCGGAACGCCAGCTGATCAAAACGCGCACTTCTTTTAGAGTTCAGGAATGCTTGGGTGCTGCTTGCGGTCTGCTTGAAAAAGAATGCAGGTGTTGAGAGCTGAGATGTCAATGCAGAGAAAGGAAAGTCTTCAACCAACAGCCACACTTTGTCGGGGTGTTTTACGATCTGATGATCAACTGGTCCGATTTGTCAACTATTCTGGCGGTGTAGTCTTCGACGAGCTGCGGCTTCTTGATGGAGATCTGGGACCGTGTATCCCCTTTTTTTCCCCTCCGTTTTGCAAGCATGTTCTTGTTAGCAGTATGTACAGTGCTCATCATGTGTATGGTGCGCCGGTCTTTCCATTGAAGATTGAATATACATTTTGATTCCATGGCCACCGGACGTCACCGCTTTTTGCTTTTTTATCCCACCTGAAATCCTTCAACTCAAATAGGAATACCCCACAACCTTTACGTGCAGACTCCATGTTCGCAACGCAGATCGCTATCTCCTCCGGGTACTCTCTCCTTGCTCATAATAAATCGCCATCTCGTGGGGGAAAAAGTATTATACAGAAACTCAAACTAGAGTGTGTAATCCAACCACCAGATGCATTGACAACAAGCACAAGCTGCCCCGACTTTCACCCGAGGCCAGCAAAGCACATGAAAACCAAAATCGGAACTGAAACAAGCCTTATCGATGCCCAGTTGTCAACATTCCAAGCTTATTTGACGAATCATCGCTGTCCGAACGAAATTCTGATGATCCAACATCGTCTTCTGACTCACTCGTGCTAGTGTCGGCAACAGAATCGACCGCAGATGCCCTCGAATCGTGCGACTTCCAGCGCTTTCGAAGAGGTGCGTCGTGCGTCGTGCGAAGAAGACACCACGTTTGCAGCGTGGAGCGCTCTTCCTCGGCTGCGTGGTTGGTAACAATAAGTCAACATCTCTTAAAAAAAAAAAGAACTACTATATACGAAAACTGAAACTAGGGTCTATTCTAACCACCAGATGCCATAACTTGTTCAGAAACGCGTCAGAAGCTGCTTTGCAACGGGGCTTGCGCATCGTTGCAACGCAACGGGGCTCACGCATCGTCAATCACGGTCGATCGATTTTGACAGGAGTGGTACAGAAAGGGTTAATTAAGAACTGCAAGGCGTGGTCTATCATGTTTGCGCATCTCTCTCCGTAAGTCCCTCTTGGGCGTTCTCTTCGGCTAGGACCGCAAGTCGTATTGGCTACGGAGCTATAATAAGATGCTCGGGCCTCGCCGCTACCTGCTTTCCTTAAGCCGTCGGTGACCCTATGGCGAGCAATCGTTCCAAAAAGCGTCTTTGGCAGTTGGAAACTCAAGGAGGGGCACGTCAATCAAAGGGCAACGTAGAGGGGGTGCGGGGAACGCGCTACAACGAGGCAACCAAGCGTGTGTCGTCGGGGGTGGAAACAAACGCCGGCGGGTGCATTTTGCGAATAAACGAACGCATGAGGTGCACGAGGCAAAGACAAACTCTCACGCCGTATGGGAAACCTAGTTACATGCTTGGAGCAGACGAGAAGGCAACGAGCTCTGTTTTTTTCCCAATTGCAGAAGACGCTGCAACACTACTCTGGCACCCTGTTTGTGTCAATGGCGGCTCTCCTGGTGAACGACCCCTCGTCCAGCGTGCGCCGTGTGGCAGCCGCCGCGGTGCGCGGCCTCCTCGAGAAGGTGAGTCACTCCCGCCAACGTCTCGAGGTTGGCAGTGCGAGCGCCGAGGGCGTTTAAGCGACGGGGGAACGGCGGTAAACTGGTTGCTCTGGTCATTTCTGCGATTTGATTTTCGCCGTGCAAAGGCGGGGAAGTTTGGGGGATCGGCGGTCAATTGCCTTTCTTGAAAACATTAGCGAGGCAGCACGTGCGCTTGCGCAAACATGCCTTCCCGCTGCTGCCCCTTCGCGCGCGAGCGTGCAAAGGCAATTGTGGTGGATCTAAGATGGCGCGTGCTTGCTGAATCGCAAAAAAAAAGTTATGCAGGCTCGATTGTGCTGACAAAAACCGGGGAGCATGGAATGTGTCCCGCACAAACCACACTCCGTGCGTGGTTTGTGCCATTCTCCCTGGTACTTTTGCCATCAAATAAAAACATTGACCCATCCATACGAGCTGCACTAGTAGCTCAGTGGCTCTAGCATCCGATTGCCACCCCACTGACCTAAAGTCCCTGTATCTGGGAAAAGTGGCGCATTCTCTTCCCTCCTCCTCAAAAATCCCTTCTTACCCCACCTCCAACTTCCGGTTTGCGACGGAGGCGCCCTCTGGAATTTCCCAAGCGTCTCGACGTCTCGGTCAGCTGGAGTGGGCGAGTTGCCGATCGTGTGGACTTTTCTCGTCATATAAGTGAGGCAATGACCTCATTTAGAGCCCGCATTTGCTTCCGACTGTCTTGAAGCCGCTCTAGATTTGTTCGTCAAACCGTGGATTCTGAAAGTGCTTTGGATAATCGTCCCAGTCGTTCCTACCGAGTTACATTCAATCAGTGTCTCGTGAGCGTTCGGCTTCACAGGAATTGCAAGCCGCTTTTAATCATCATATCAAACCGCCAAATTGCGATTATATTCTCTACGATTTCAAATGATTCACTACTTTCTAATATGTGTGCTTGGCGAGCTTTCGGGAGGGTTTGGCCTACCGGCGCTAAAAACAATTTGGTGGCCTAGAAAGCGAGATACTATTCTGTTTCTAATCGGGGAAGCGTTGATGGGGTTGACGCTAAGCTGTTATTTTTAAGCTGACTGCAGTACTAGTAATAACAAAATCGCTATGTATTTCTCTGCGTGTGTATTTTGTGCATGCTGTAAAAATTTTCCACACCGCGGGCGAAGACGCTACGAGAGCGAACGCACTTTGAGCGGGCTAAGCCAATTGGCTAAGCACACACGCTCGTCCAGTAAGAGCGTCATCAGAGAAAACATAGTCGCGCTTGTCGCACTGGCTGCGCTCGCAGTTATATTGAAACAAGGTATAGATACATCCACATGCTCGGGTCCGCCGCCGCGGCAGCGTTGCAAGCTATGTGTGCGAAACAAAGTATGGTGCGCGAGCACGTACGCAACACTTGACGAGAGCGACGCCGATGCCACAAGCACGAGCAGGAGCAGGCCGTTTTGAACGACTTGCCCCTTCGCACAGTTGCGTTTGAGAGCGTTTCACTGCGTTGCGACTGCGAGAACGCAGGACCTCCATATGCTACTTTTGTCGCGTGCCAAGCGATTTCTTGAATTGGATTCCACGCTTCATACGAAGCACAGATATGCCAGTGACTCACTTTCGTTTCTCTACGCAATGCAGTCAAACGCTGTCAAACGCAACTGTGCGCAGGGGCCTTTACTTCCACGGCACGGGCGTCCGTGCATGCCAAGTTGGCAATCTTGTGCTCGCTATTACATCGCTCGCGTTTACGGTGAAATGGAGTGCATAACTCGCTCTTAACAGCTGTATTTTTGTATGCTGGTGAGCTTTTACAGAGCACCCACCTCGCATAACTTCGCGGCTCCCGTCGGGTTGAAATCTTTTCGACCGATTCGGTGAAGCAAGATCTTCCTCCGAAGCTCATTATCCGTTCCAGAGGGAACACTAAAAACTTTCCGGCCGATTTTTCTACAGGCGCAGCAGCCCAACAGCTGCGGCGCGGCAACATCTTGGGAAATTCATGACGACCGGAAGTCCAAAACCGAAAGCCAGATGTCACGTGACGACTGGCCAATAGTGTGCACGGCGGCTAGTTCAAAGAATGGTGCCACTTTTGCCAGGATAGAGGGGCTTTACACTGACCCAGGTTCGAGCACCACCAGGGACCCGAACTTTATAAACTTTATGTGTAATCTTAACGTCTCTGTAACACTCCCAGTGTACGCCACATAAAACTCATTGTGTTAAAAAAAAAAAAAAAAGAATTTGATGTTCATGTTTATTCAGCGTAAGGTGACTCCGGTATGGCGACACCGGTTTAAGTGGTAGATGAGAAATTTAGCCAGGGCAATACGACTTTTAGCCTGGGGTTCTGTGGCATGAGCTTTCGCTCCATGTGCTCATAGCCGCGGAAGCTCCCCCTGGAAAGTAGGAAGTGGCGTAGAAGCAGCCTCTTCCACGTAGACATGCGTACGCTTCAGTGGCGCCATCATTTAGGATTGTTTTCTGCCGCACAGCTGGATGACAACGGACGGACTTCCCTGTTCTCGGTGGCCCTAGCGTGGTGTGGGGAAA
Source organism: Ixodes persulcatus (assembly GCA_013358835.2). NCBI lineage: Eukaryota > Metazoa > Arthropoda > Arachnida > Ixodida > Ixodidae > Ixodes > Ixodes persulcatus. The sequence continues at coordinate 270,826 of JABSTQ010009491.1, read as the reverse complement.
AAATGGTGAGTGTTCACAACCAACAACCTGTGTGTGATCTGTGCTAGATTTTTTGGCAGATTGATACTTTAGACCCATGTTGCGGATAAAAAAAACAGGACGCGGGATGGCCAAAAAAACGTGCTTTTCGTGTAAGGCTCGTCAAATTATGAGGCGCTGGAGAAATTCAGCCTTCTGCGTTAAGTCCTTATTTCGAACTCTTTTTGTTCGCCTTCCGCCCATTGAAAAGCATGCGGAAAGGGCCTTAGAACGCACCTGGTATCGCTGCGCCGCAGCGTTCTTCCGCACGTCTGCTTTCCTCGCCGTCACCATGGCAACGAACGCCGAATGAATGGAAGCACGCACGGTACCGCCGCGTGAAGCCAGCAACAGCTGACGCCATTTTGCGAACGCCGTCTGCTAGCCAAAGCCGAATGCGGTATGTCAGATCAACCGCCTCCGCCGGTGCTCGATCGCCGTCGGCGATCGAGCACCGGCGGAGGCGGGTGCGCTCCATGAGCCTTTGGTCAGCGGAGCGGAGGAGGAGGAGGAGAGGAGGAGGAGGTGGAGGAGGGGCATACCCTCCCATCCTCCTCAAGAGCTGCGCTCTAGTTCCGCATTAGAGAGATTTGTAAACGTCTTTCATTTTAGAGTGTAGCTCTTAGGCCCCCATTTTCGTGTTTGTCGGCGTCGGTGTAACCGCGCTAAATTTAGCAGGAAAATTGACGTCACGTGACCTCGACACCAGTTCAATTCCCCGGTGGGAGGGTGCGCAGGAGGAGGAGGAAGAATGGAGCAGGGGGAGGAGAGGGCATGGACGAGGAGGAGGGGCATACCCTCCCCTCCTCCTCCTCAATAGCTGCACTCTCATTTCGCATTACAAAGATTTGTAAACATCTTCCATTTTTTTATTTGGATTTCTATTTATTTTCATTTTATTTTAATTTTTTATTTGCTTATTATTGTTTTTTATTTTGTTAATTATTATTTTATGTTTCATTTCTATTTTGTTATTTTTATTTTCTTTATTGTTATCTCCTTTTTTATATTAGTCTTTTTTTTAATCTAACACCTGTTGCTTTCACTGGCATGTCTGCATTTGTAAAATCGTTTACACTTCCAGACAAGCTGCGCGAGTAGCTCAGTGGCTATAGTATCCGACTGCCACTGCGAAGTTTGGGCTCAAACTTTGTATATAATCTTCATATATAACCTTAACATCTGTAACTCTTTCAGTGTGTCTCTCGTTTATGATGCTCAGTCATGACAATTTTTTCATAAAAAATTACCTATAATGCACATTCTGCGTTAAAAGTTTGTTTTACGAAAAAAAGTACTGCCGGAACAGTTCCGTGTGAGGTTGGCCACGCAAGTGCTTGGGCACATTTCATTCAAAATAAAATTTATGGAAAAGATTTTGCGAAGACATTATAGTTGTTCTGGGCACATTTCGAATTCGCCGCCATTTCTGCCCTCATCAAGTTTTATGGAAAAGTCGGGTTGCGGAACCTGACGAGGACGTGGAAGGTGTTTACAATTTTCTTAGGCACTATATCCTTGCCACAGTGACCTACCGGGTACGGCGGCGGAATCCCTACATAGGTTAAGGAAATGAGTAACCTCTCATTTGACCAGGCTGACGAAACAAAACAAATAAAATAAAAATTTTAAAATTAAAAAAAAAAAAAAAAAGTTGAAGGGGAATTACAGTTCCACTTCGTTAACAACACAAGTGTCTTGTAAAAGGAAAGACTCGGGGTAACCATAGTCGCTCTCTTTCGGAGGGAGTCTCTCGGACGCTCGGCCTTGAGTACACGCTCGCTGCCTTCCACCACACTTCAGCCGTGTGTGTAGGCTCGGAGCTTACTAGCCGCCAGTGTGTTGTCAAATATAGAGAGTGCATGCTATAGTCAGTTGCAGGTCAAGAAAAGTTGGTGAGGGAAAGGAAGGCTGGCGAGGAGGAAGCAGACGGAGGGCTGGAGAGGGGGAAACTTCTCTTTCCAGCATTCCGTCTGCTTCCTCCTCCAGCCTTCCTTTCCCCCTCCAACTTTTCTTAACCTGTTACTGACTATAGAGGTGGGACGACCGCAAGACCTCTCTGCCGTTTTGATCCTGCCAATGGCTATAGAAACTTTTATCAGTGGAGTCCAGCTACGACAATACTCCATCTTGCCCTTGCACGGACTGCTGTCGAGGCTACAAACAAGTGCTTCCGCTGCGCGAGCGTTCGTGCCTGCATGGCGGGAGCGAGGGGCCTGTGTTCGACGGCAAGACAGAGTATGGTCTTGCGGAGTACCTCCAAGCCCTCAAGGAAAGTCAATCGTAGTGAATGCGACCATTTCCGATCTCTCTGTCGACGCAGCTCGCGACGCGCCGCCTGGCGGCGCAAGTGGTCGGCCTGTTTGCGGAAGTGGAGAAGGACAAGTTTGCCCGGCACCTGCCGGCCCTGCTGCCCGTCCTGGTGGAGCAGATGCATCCGGACCGCTTTCAGGAGGTAGGGCGGCACGGGCTTTGTGCCTCTTTTTTCTCGGCGTACGTAAACGGCGGTTTTCCAAAATGTCCTCGCCCTCACGTTCGTGGCGACCGTGGCCAGTCTTCCAGAGTCCGAAATTCTGCGTGAGCAAAAAGAGGATAAAGGGAGTGGCGTCTTGTTCGTTTTGTTTTTCCTGGTTGGAGTGCAAAAGCATTTGGCGAAGTCAAAGTGTCCCAGGCAGCGTGTGGTTCTCTAACGCCGGATCTGGCTGGGACACAGAGTGCGGTGGCAGACGTGGAGCGGACAAAGGACCACATGGCCTACCTGTACCTGGTGTCCCTGTCCAAGGTGGCCATGGCCTGCCCCCTGGCTAGAGACACCGGCTCCCAGGAACATTTGGGCACGCTCTGCGGTGAGTTTGTTTCTTCCGTGTCGTCGTCCGTCGGATGAAGGCCGAGCCAACGTCAGTATGTCGACGACTGCGGGGGATGCACTTTTCACATCGGAAGCCATTATCATCATCGTCGGCTACCTTTCCTTTTGCTTTCGGGCGACACACTTTTTTTTAAATGTGCGAGGCGGTTGTTTGTTTTGTTACGTTTTAAGAAGTTGATAGTTTTGTTAGTAACAGGTTTCCAGCATATTGCTGCGGCAACCAAAACACATTTAAAATCCTAACCCGTCAAAGTCGCAAGAGAAAGTGTCTGTCCATGCACAGTGCATTCGTAATCAATTTGCCCGGATTCATAGAGTCAAATGTTTGCACATTCAATCTTATTTTAAAGTGCAGAGCCGACGATACATGTTTTTTGTTAAAAACCTATGCCTAGCTGACAGTGTGTTTGCTAGCGCCACCACCACAAAACGCTATGTCGCAAAAATCATTTGAAGCACGCGGTAAAATAATGATACTTAAAACAATAGACGACGCCAGCATGTCCTCTCATCGTGATCGGTCACAACTGGTCACAATGCACTCAGTGACACTCGCATGCAAACGTGCGAAGGAGCCTCGACACAGCGCCTGCGTCCCCTGCGGTTGCAGACTACGCATTGGAGTTCCTGCTCCACCCACACACGTGGGTGAGGCTGGCCGCAGCCCAGCTGTATGGGGCCCTCTTTGCGGCCTACAGTCCCGAGGAAGTGGCAGAGGCGTGCCGTGAGGACGCCCCCCTGTCGGCTTCGGAGTACCTCCTGCAGGGAACCGCTGCCAAGGTGCGTGCGTGCCGGGGCGGCAAAGACGGGAGTGGAACGCAGTAGAATCGTAAGGGCAGACATCAGTGGTTCCGGCAGGAGGAACGGGAAGGAGAGCGATGGAAAAGCGGAGGAAAAGAGCAGACGACGGGTTAGGCGCGTTTGTTTGGCTGCGACATACCTAACCTGTTGTCGGTTGCCCATCGACTTTTGTTTCCCTTTGTGCAATGCCCGACGCCCGTGTTTTCTCGCAATATAAAGCTAGAAAAACCTTTCAGCAACCTTACGAGTATTATTTTTCCGCCACTTTTTATTTATGGACTGCCTCGTGAGAGACTTGGGCCCACCGGGACCGCCAATGTCTACCTCTATGCACCACCATTCCGAGGTGTCGAAATGCGTGAAAAGAGGGCGGACCTTTTCCTCTAGATTTGTTATACAAACCCCATGGCACGCACTGACCAACCGAGAACTTGGCCACCTCCTCGTCTCTTTCAGGTGCGTCGGCTAATGGAAAGCTTCTGCAGCCAGATTCAGGCCTCCGAGGTCTCTAACGAGCTGGCCGAGCAGGTACGTTCTTCCTTCTCTCTCTGCCTGTCCGGGCATTTAGAGGGCCGAAAAAAAATGAAAGCCGTTTACAACTCCCTGTAACGCCGAATTAGAGCGCAGCTCTTGAGGAGGGGGGGAAGTCACGTGACCTCGGGGCGGTCACGTGACCTGGGGGGTCACGTAACCTGGGGGGGGTCACGTGACCTTGCGGTTACGCCAACGCCGCTCAAGCCGGAAACGGGCGCCTAAGAGCTGCGCTCTAAAACATTATTTTGGGTATGCCTTTAAAACTACATAGAAAAGTGGCCTTGTCCGGAAGAGTGGTTTCACGTCTTCTGTGTGGGCAACACAGGCAAACTTAACGGAAGCAGAGCCGAGATTTATGTAGCTGTCACGTTGCAGTCACTCTAGTAGTAGTATCCGTACCGTGCCGGCACCAGCTAAATTTAGTGGGCTAAAGTCCCGCAAAATTTTAGCACGAGGCTATTATTTGTCACTCGGTCACATGCCGAGTGTTGGATAATTGCCAGGCCTGCCAGCTCCCGTAACATTTGGGCGTTGGGTCGTAACGGCGCGTGACTAATGGTGCAAGTGAACGATGTCATGGCATCAACATTGCGACTAGATCTAATAAATTTTGGGTGTCGAGCTGCAATGTAATGCGAAGTCGCGCCCCATGACCACGTTGCGCGACGTCTGATCCCATGACACCAAGCTGTCACACTGCCCAGATTGCACATACTATGTCTCAAATGCACCGTCCATACGAGACGTTTGGGCAGTAGATAAAAAAAGTGCCTTAATTGTTTCTACACTCTGTTGCGAGTTAAGGTTGCAAGTTAAGTTGCAGGACAAGCTTCCTCGCGAACCCCTCCACTCTTTTCATTTTAGCAAGCAAGTGCTGGAGAGGAGGCGAGTTCACTCACCTCTTTTCCAGTGTTTGCTCTGCTAAAATGGACAGAGTGGAGGGTTTTGCAGTAGGAGCACCTCCTGCTTTCTTTTTACAAGCAGCAGGGTATAGTATTAGTATCTCGGCTCCCTACCACCAAAGGCTGATCGGCCCGCTTGGAAACATTTACACTGACACCCGACCTTCTGCGCAGGTGGTTCGCAATTTGGTCTTCCTGACCAAGGTGTGCGTGCGGGTGTCGCGGATGGGGGCGGAGCACGGCGGCAGGCTACCCACCGTCGACTGGGTGCTGCGAAAGATGGCCAAGGAGACGCAACTCGAGGTCTCCAACAACCCACGGAGCACCGTCAAGGTGACGGCCACACCCACCCACCAGTCGCGTCCATCTTTTTCGCGAGTGCCAAGGCCAATATTGGGACTGCGAATGGAACTCAAACTCAACGGCTTAAAGGGGTACTCCGGCGATTTTTTCATGGTCGCTGATTTGCCTCAAAATTGGCTCAACACACCGATAGACATGGCTCTACGAGTTCCCGAAGTATTGTGTGAAAAGAAAAAAAATTCGCGAAGTTATTGAATTTTCGAATTTGGTTTTCATCGTGTTTCTCAAACCGGGAGCCCCTACTGGCAACATTGAAGTGTGACGACAGAAATGGTACAAAGTGGGCAGTAAGCAGCAGTAAGCCATGTTCCCAACTGATTACAAGACGTTTGATGGAGGGAAAAGAATGTTTGGTAACTGATTCACTGAGCAGCATGCAAAAAACACTCGAAATACTCTGTTTAAGACTAAATGCACGACCTGAAAATCTGTACCATGTGTGACGTCACACCACCGAAGAGCGCGCGAAAATTTGAATGCTGGTTTCGGCATCATCTCCATTTACAGTTTTCTCAATTGCTATTTTGAATTTCGAGAAAATAAATAGCATACCATGACGACTGAAGTCCGGGTAGTCAGAAAATGCAATTTGTTTAGGTAGCTCAAAAAACGGCCGGAGTACCCCTTTAAGTAACACGGGACGTGTGCCAAGCATCTTATTAATGCGAAAGCATTGACTGTCCCACGGAGCGAAGCCGCCATTGTCTGTAACCGTCTGTAGCAGCGAAACGGCACTTGAATTCCCATTGGCCAGCGAAACGGCAGTTAAATTCTTATTGGCCTAAAGCACAGCAACGCAGATGCTTCGTCACGGAAGCCGGCAAGGCCGCTCGAGGTCAAAGCGGACACGTCTCGGAAATAAAAAGAAAACACAAAGAAAAGCATAGCCATTCAGATGCATCGTCACGGAAGATGGTGGGGCCGTTCAAGGTCAGCGGACGCGCCTCAGGAATGAAACGCAAAGAAGAGCACAGCAACGCAGATGCTTCGTCACGGAAGCCGGCAAGGCCGCTCGAGGTCAAAGCGGACACGTCTCGGAAATAAAAAGAAAACACAAAGAAAAGCATAGCCATTCAGATGCATCGTCACGGAAGATGGTGGGGCCGTTCAAGGTCAGCGGACGCGCCTCAGGAATGAAACGCAAAGAAGAGCACAGCAACGCAGATGCTTCGTCACGGAAGCCGGCAAGGCCGCTCAGAGGTCAAAGCGGACACGTCTCGGAAATAAAAAGAAAACACAAAGAAAAGCATAGCCATTCAGATGCATCGTCACGGAAGATGGTGGGGCCGTTCAAGGTCAGCGGACGCGCCTCAGGAATGAAACGCAAAGAAGAGCACAGCAACGCAGATGCTTCGTCACGGAAGCCGGCAAGGCCGCTCGAGGTCAAAGCGGACACGTCTCGGAAATAAAAAGAAAACACAAAGAAAAGCATAGCCATTCAGATGCATCGTCACGGAAGATGGTGGGGCCGTTCAAGGTCAGCGGACGCGCCTCAGGAATGAAACGCAAAGAAGAGCACAGCAACGCAGATGCTTCGTCACGGAAGCCGGCAAGGCCGCTCGAGGTCAAAGCGGACACGTCTCGGAAATAAAAGAAAACACAAAGAAAAGCATAGCCATTCAGATGCATCGTCACGGAAGATGGTGGGGCCGTTCAAGGTCAGCGGACGCGCCTCAGGAATGAAACGCAAAGAAGAGCACAGCAACGCAGATGCTTCGTCACGGAAGCCGGCAAGGCCGCTCGAGGTCAAAGCGGACACGTCTCGGAAATAAAAAGAAAACACAAAGAAAAGCATAGCCATTCAGATGCATCGTCACGGAAGATGGTGGGGCCGTTCAAGGTCAGCGGACGCGCCTCAGGAATGAAACGCAAAGAAGAGCACAGCAACGCAGATGCTTCGTCACGGAAGCCGGCAAGGCCGCTCGAGGTCAAAGCGGACACGTCTCGGAAATAAAAAGAAAACACAAAGAAAAGCATAGCCATTCAGATGCATCGTCACGGAAGATGGTGGGGCCGTTCAAGGTCAGCGGACGCGCCTCAGGAATGAAACGCAAAGAAGAGCACAGCAACGCAGATGCTTCGTCACGGAAGCCGCGGGGTTCGCCGCGCCTGCGCAGTGGAGGAGGAGCGTGATGTCACTGCCAGAGCACCACGTGAAAGAGGAAGACGTGGCGCACTGCTTGTAGGAATGTGCTGCGTGTAAGAATACGAAAGCATTCCTACATGTAAGCAGTCTAGAGTGACCTCTTTAGTCTTTATTGCTCCTCAACCAATGAGATTACTAACATAACAAACCATGGCCTGCATTTCTTTTAACAGTGGCTATAGAGTGTTGGAGACTGAATGGGAACAGAATCGGGTACAGATACCCTGAGGAGATACAAAAAAAGCAGGACGAGTGTTTTTTCCACTAGGCACGCTCAATGCAAAAATTGTGACGAGCCACAATTTTTCTTACTTTGACGAGTGAGTGTTTTGGTTAGGTTAGAAGAATAAAGGGCAGAAAACAATGGAAAGAACGGAGACAGGCCGGTCGGAAGAATGTCGACTTGTTCCCGCCATTTTCTTCACTTTCCATCGTTTATTTCAATAACCCGATTTCGGGGGTTTCACGACGCAACACAATGTTTTAAAATTTGTAATTATAAGTTAGTTTCTGTCTGCAGTTAATTTAACAACACTTTGTGCAAATAGGCCCTGGCAGTCTAGACTAACCCTCAGTCCTTTGCTGGAGCACTCCACGGGTCCAGCATTGTTGCTATGGGAGACAAACCCTCTGAATAGTTGAGACCCGGGGCTAGGTGGGTGTTCTGAGCGGTGGAACACGATCGTCTTCCAGCGGAGCCACGTGTTCAAGTTCCTGGCGGCCGTAGCCTTGGATCTCCGGAGGGACGAGCTGAAGGCACGCCTAGAGACCATCCTGCGTCCGGTGTGCAGGGAGCTGGAGGACCGGTCGCCCAGCCACAGTGAGCACGACGGCCTAATCGCATGTCGGCAGTGGGCAGCAAGAGACACCCTGTTCTCGGACAAAGTTGGCCTCTGTCTGAGAAATATTTAGCAAGTCAAGTTACTTTGTTTTTTGTAGTGACTAGCGTAGTCAATGTTTGGGGCATCTGCTGGTCTCTCCAAATTTACTTTCTCTTCCGTGTCGTGGAATGCCTTCCGAGCAAGCGCAGTAGCTCTCTTCCGCAGAACATCGGACGCCGTGCGTATGTTCACAACCCTATTTTTGGCTTGATTTGCTACATATTTTTGAACACCGAAAGATAGCCCACTCCTAGTAATAGTAGGGTTGGGATCAATGATGGCCCCGGCGTAAATGCGGCTAGTTCGCTATGGCGGGATATAAGCGAATGTTGCTGACTTGGAAGTACAGTCATCTTTGCTTCGTTGCCCCTCGCCAGTGGCGTACCAACTTGTTTTTGAGTGGGGGGGCAAACCAGATCCCCCCCCCCCCCCACTAGGGCCGGGGGGTGGTGCCCTTGGTATCCCTTGTGCGCTGCCGGCTGGTGTTTACCCTGCCCAGTGGCGGCTGTTTCAGGGGGGCAAAACGCATGCCTTGCCCCCCCACTCTCGAGAACTGGGGGGGCAAGTGCCCCCCTTGCCCCCCCGGTTGGTACGCCCATGCCCCTCACCACCATAACAAGCTTGGAAGGGACGCAACCTAAAAATGAGCAATTTTTTTCAAACTTTTCTTGATTGTACATTGAAAGTTAGACCACTCCATATTTTCAGCCGATTTGCTGTTGATGTTAGGTGGGTTATCTCTCGGGATTTTACGGTAGTTCTACCTTTGTTTTACATGATACCGTTCATATTGAACGAAAATTTCCAATCTTGCAAGTTACACATTTCTGTCAAAGGTATCTACAGCCATTTTATTTACTCAGGCTGTTTCTAGAACGATGATGCGGACGACAGAAATCCTGCTTGATTGAAAGAAAAATAAACAAATTGATTTTAGCACGCACAATAATATATTTAAATACATTTTCGACCAAAGGTCATTTTTGAAATTAAAATTATATTTAGTTTGCGCAACTTTATAATTCCCCTTGTTAACATTTGGAATAAGGCTATACCTTGAGTTGGAGGCAAACACGGGCAAACAATAAGCATTAAGGTTAGGAACTTTGAGCAGTCTTTCGACCCCCTGCTGCGCAACGGCAAATCGGATGACAAATATTGTCACAGCCTTTCAAGAGACGTGAATAGAGTGAAGAGGATGGAAGATGTTACATACCTTTAGTTAAGGTTGTTTTTGACATGCAACTGATGCTTAATCACTTCCCAATTAAAAAAATATTAAGAAGCAAATAATAAAAGTAATGACATACAGTCAAACCCGTTTATAACGAACAGCAGGAAACGCTACGATCAGTTTGATATAGCAAGTAGTTCGATATAGCAAAAAACATTTACAACGAACTTCCGCGATGGGTTCGTTGTAAGGCGAGAGCTTCTCTTTCGTTCTCATCTCTTCAGTTCCGCCTTGCAACAACGTGCTGAAAAGTGTTTTTGTTTTTTGTTTGCATGCGTGCAGAGTTTGTTCTTTTAGCTTTCTCCCCTTCTGAATCGCTTCTCTTTGCTCGATTTTGTTCCCAACTTGAGCTTTTGGAATTTTCTTTCTTTCCTTCTTTTTTGGGGGAAGGGACAGGCTAGAAGACGATTGTCTGCTCGTTTTTGGAAGCCTTCTTGGGGGGGGAAAAGTTCGATATAGCCAATATGTTGTTCGTTATAAAACATACCTTTTACATGCATTTTTATTTAAATTTTCCGCGAGTTCGATATCGACAATAATTTGCTGTACGTGGGTTCGTTCTAAACGGGTTTCACTGTACATGATTATTTACGCTGCTGTTGAAGCCAAGTCCCACAGAGCCGAAATTTCGCTCGCTATACGCGCTTGTCGCTGGATATACAGGATTTTCCGCGCGGTTTGGCTGACCAAGGGATATCTTTTTGCACAAGATTTCCACCACTCAAGAAGGTCTCCAATGTTCCCATAACTGTCTTCACTGTCCAAGTACTAACGTTCCACCTCGGTGTTGCCAGGGCGAGGTTTCTCGGCTCGTGGCCATTCTTTGAAGCCAATGGGTTTTCCTGCTTGCAACTTTTTTGCGCATTCCTCACCCTGTTCAACTGAATCACAAAACATCCCTATATGAAAAAAAAAAAAAAAAAAATCTAATTTATTGTAAGGTTTACTGATGAGCAAGGCTTCATGGATCCTAGAAATGCCTTTGCAGGGGCCGCAGACTCCCATTTGAGAACCACTGACCTAGACGGTTGTCGTAGTTTAGCAGGCTTTGTATAGAACCTAATGAGCTGCAGCACAATATTCAGATTGGCACTTCTTGTGTTCATACAAACTTTCTGCTTCTTTTTCTTGGTTTTCGAAGATAAAATCCCACTTCCAAATTATTTGGCAAGGTCTGGCCGTTGGGTCCCAGTGCCTCCAACTAGGCCCGACCCGAACCTGAACAGTGCTCTCACGTATTGGCTCGGGCTTTCAGGCTAGCCCGAGCTCATGCAGATCTTGTACTGGCAGCCCGCCATCAAAATGGGTTGAAGCAGTCGTTCGATGACAAGAAACAAAGTGACCTCTAGTCAGTCGGGACTGTCACGCTATCCAGTATTAAAACATAGACGAGAAAGGACGCTTTTGGCAGCTGCACACACCTTCTAAACAACGGGGCCGTAACGCTGGATTTTGTCGTCCACTGGAGGCCAGAGTGAAGTGCAGATTGGACACGAGTGCCCAATCTGTCAACGATCGGCAGGGACTCTCGTTCGATCGGCCGGCAGCACGGCCGTCTGTCGGTCGGAAGAGTCTGCAGCAAGTCGTTGACGGGTTTTCTCCGGCGTCCCAGGTGAGGAGATGAAGACGCTGGCCCACGAGGTGTCCTCGGTGCTCAAGAAGGCGGCCGGGGTCGAGGCCCTGGGCTCTGCCCTGGTCGCGGTGCAGGCTGAACTCTCGGGGAAAAAGTTCCAGCGCAAGAGGACCAAGGCCCACGAGGTGCGTGCACCCTTCCAGCTAGAACTAGTGGAGCCGGAAGTGTTCGGAAGATGGCAAGGGCGACGGGAGAGGAAGGGGATTTCACTCTCCTTCCTTCAAATTGTTTGCTAGAAATGTCTGAAACGTCTGGGGAGGAGATCCCTCATTCTGATGCCACAGCCTCTTGTCAACTTGCGAGATACTAAACAAACTTTGCTACATTAGCACATCTGTTCTACACGAGTACTTCTAGAGGCTGCCTGAGGTTACAACATTATTAATATATCTCGCAGGCGGTGAGCAACCCGGAGGCGAGTGCGAGGAAGAAGATGAAGCGGCAGCTGACCAAGAAGGAGGCCCTCAAGCGCCGGCTGTCCATCAGGGTCGGGAAGAAGCCCAAGAAGAGAAGAAAGCTTGCCTGAGCTCATCCCCTAGTCTGTACATACCATTAAAATGGAATATTGACAGTTTGGAATCGGCGACTCAATTGCCATCGGCGTTTCTGTGCTGGACGCTCGCTCGCCTTCCGAATCGGAAAATCCGTGCTTGGTGGTCCAGATTCCGAATGTTTCGTGAAATTTACAAAACTTTCCATAAAGTGTAGGGATTCGGGTTTTTACGAATCTTGCATCATATTTAACAAGACGTGAATACAGTCGAGCACGGTTATATCACACTCAGGTATTTCGAATTATCAATTAAATCAAACAGTTCAAAGATCCCTCTTGAAAATCACATGTAAAAGTATAGGAGCGTTGTTTTTTTTGTATCCAACTCCGGTGGTGGGGACACTCGATATAGCAAATAAAGCTGGGCCGCCCGTCGCATTTCCCGCGATCTGATTGCGCTTGTGGCGAGCACTACGCTCGCGTTGCGTGGCTGGCAGACCGCCAAGCCAGCATACACGCACGGGGATACTCGGTGAAAGAGCAGTTGTGGGAGAGGAGAGAAAGGACAACCGTAAAAAAAAGACACTTAAGACTGATAACGTGTCGAAATGCAAAAGCATTCGACACGTATTCCTACAAGTTGTGCGCCGCGGTGAGCTCTGCTGTGCAGCCTCTTCGGAGTCTGCCTCGAGCGGGCTCTGCTGGCTCCGTGGCCGGCCGCTGCGACGCCATGGAGAGGGCTTCTCTGTGAGGTGGCGTTCCTTGGAACTACGCCGCACGCCAAACAATGGGGTGGCTTCTAGACGACAGCCTTCGCTCCGTGGGACAGGGGAATTTAGGTGCCGTTTGGCGTGGCTTCAAAAGCTGATAACGCCGGCTCACTCCAAGGGACAGGTGGAGGATGATAAAAGCAAGGGGAAGGGCACACATGCGCACGTAGGGAGGGCAGGGAGTGCCCGCCGTTGGAACGGTAGCGTGTGCTCCTTCCTCGAACACTGCTGTCGCTAAAATAAGCAAAAAAAAAAAAAAAACATCTTCGGCAAGTCGAGTATTGACAACAGGGGTTGTGCTATCGCACTTTGAACGCCTTATCTTCGTTTAATTTTCCTTTGCCGTTCTTGCTTTGCCCATTTTTTGTTGTCGTTTTTTTACTTTTTTTGTGGATTTTGTTGCCTGGATTTAGTGAGCCTTTAATGCGAAAGCATTAACTGTCCCATGGAGCGAACCGACGTCATCAGCTTTGAAGCCGTGCCAAACGGCCCCTTCCCCTGTCCCAATGTCGTCTGTAGCAGAAATCTGATGGATAGGCTCCCATTGGCTGGCATGCGTCATCGAGGAACAAGGCTCCCATTAACCCTTGTGCGGCGTAGTTCCAAAAAACGCCACCAGAGAAGCCCTCTTCACGGCGGCACAGCACACACAGTGGCCTGGCCATCGGTAAGAGGGAGCAGTGGAGGCAGAGCCTGCCCAGGCACACTCCGGAGGGGATGCACGGCCGAGCTCAGCGCCATAACATTGCAGACGAACTAAGGGAGCGGAAGAACGACATTCATGCTTTCGCATTCACAACTTGTAAGAAGTGCTTGCTTAGGTGTCCTCGGACTTTTTTTTGTTAAGTTTTTTTCTATGGATCAAGAGATTCTTCTTGTGTTTCGCTTCTTCCGTTTTTGTTTTGTTTTGTTTTTTCATTTTTAAAATTTTTCATGTTTTGTCGCCCGTGCTGTGGAGGTCGCAGCCAGGCGCGCGCGTAAACACGGCAGTGTTTTTGGTCTCTGCTAACTACGCTCTACTGTATTTAGCAGCTCTTGGATGCTCTATTTGGTAAGCTCCCATTTGTCGCGTCTTGCGAGGAAATTTCAACTGGAGCTTGAGTAACATTTTTGTATATCAAATTATCGATATAGCAAACTATTTTACGATCCCCTTTGAATTCGATATATCCGGGTTCGACTATGGCCCACAGAAAGATTTGAAAAGTCTTACTATATTGCCCTAAGCGGTAACCTTGAACGCTGCAGCGGAGTGCAACATTTAGACATCCGAAGCTGCTGCAACCATCTCAACGGCCATGGCTATTAATCCTCAGTCCAATGACCACATTAACATAACTTACCACAAAAAAAAAATTCACATTGGCAAGGAAATGGGACATGTGCACTACCTTAAATGTTGATATGCAGGGTGCATGTTTTAAACTTTTCTTTTTTTCTTCTAATAAATAAACTAAATTTTAAAAAAAAGGTATGTTCGGATCGGACCATCGGATCAGAAGTGGTGTGTATACCAGTTCAGGCAACGACTTCTACGTGGGCTGTGGCCATGCGCAACTGACGCTAGGAGCTGACGTGACAATTCGACCAACACCAGTTTCACATCCCAGTATTTGGCGTCCTGTGAATTCATTGAGTCCACTTTTCATATCCTCTGCAAGGCAACACAGGGCAAAAGGGTTCTGGTTGCACTAGGACTCCTGTTAGATTTACAGCCAACAATCCCATGGAGTAAGGAATAACTATGTAGAACTAAGTTGTAGGCTTGCAACTCAATCGCATTCCTTAATTTATGCTACAAAAGTAGCTCTGCCTCTTGCAAGATGGCAGAAGATGCCCCTCTGGCAGCAAATGAAAGTATTATAAGAAACACAAAAACTGAGTTTTTTTTTTGCATGGAGCTGAGAAAAATAGGTTTGATGGGAGGTGACCTCCCCTTACCATGCATTACAGCGTGACCCTGAAAATTGTGCCTATTTTCCTATTCAAACAGACATGAAGCACTGCTTGGTTTGTGGCTTTATTTTCCATAAATAGGGGAACTCTGCAATTTATGTACACTGCAGCAACAAAAACTTTGCAAAAAAAGAGCTCTCTTTGGTTAGGCATTCGCCACACACTTTGTATACACGTCGGTACCTGTATGATGCGGTGGGTGGCAGGGAACGCACGACCGCACTTGTTTTCTTTGGTCATTCTAAAGTCTAAACACTTCACTGCAAGTTTCACTTTTTAGGCACAAGTTACGCAAGGTACTTTCTGTGTGTACACGCCACGACACCGTTCGCGGGAACAAGCCCATCGCCAGAAAGACTGTCATCAAAACTACTATTGTGGTGGAAGGTGCTCGGCCAATGTACCAACCTACGTGGCAAATTTTGATGCCTGTCTGTGGCCTATCAAAGTAAAACTCGAAGAAGTGCCGAAGTCGTGTTCACGCTAACAGTGTTGCAAAGTGTACAAGTAGCACCTATCGCAGGTTGCGAGCCCTCCCTGTTCAAGAAAACGCACTTAAAGCTGTTTTCTGTAAGGATCGGAAGCAGCTATTTACAAGTAAATGCACCTTTGGCGACACACTCGAGATACGACACTCCAAGGTCGGGCAAAAAGAAACAAGCAACCAGTTTAAAAGGGGGTTCACGTTGGCAACATTGGTGGCAGGTCGAAAATTTGGACTCAACAACAACTGGCAATATCTGTCGACTAGACAACGACGAACATGCAAGAGGCCTGCGAGGCTTGAAGACACGGTTTTCTATTTTTCTTATCGTAACTGCCGGGTACTTTGAAATAGCGTAAAGGTTTGCGTTCATGCCGACTCTTGCTAGCGGCCGGGCCGAAACGACCGTGAATTATCCTTCCAGAGTACTACGAGCACATTCTCCAAGGTCTACCCAGAACAAAAACTAGGCTCACTGATACGTGTTGGATCCGTGTCAGTAGCCAAGGCAAGGCAGGGTTCCTGGTAGGTTCCTTGGTTTTGGAGCGTGTCGGCGGATAAAAAGTTGGCACCTTTCCAGCTTCTGGAGAAAGTGCGCTATTACACTCTTAACCCGCAGGGACTGCTGTAGCAAAGCAGGGAAACCCATTCTCCCAAGAATGCCTCTAAATTTCACACCTTTTCCGGCGCTTTTCTCGAATGTGCAGGACGACTCGTTTGTCCCTCGAGCCAAGTTGTCCAAGTGGCCGTAGAATGCTCTCCGTCCTCATTCATCAACCAATGGGCCATGAGGGTTGTTGCAAATTTCTAGCTGATTTTCCATCGTGCGAGCTGCCTTATAGACGATTTCAGTGCTACTCCAACGAAATAAAACAATCTGAAACACAAAGCTATCCGAGCAACACTGGATGGAAGGGACAGACATTTCAAAGTGTAGCTACCAACACATCGCTTGGGGGAGAACCTCAAAAAACATTGTGATCTACTAAGCCACACGGAACAACAGATTCGAGGTTGAGAATTTTCACGGCAGCCGACGGACACTTTGTCTTTGGGAAGCTATTTACATCACTAACAAAGTGGCATTGGACTACATTTCTGACGGTTAGCTGGTAGTCTGTTCTCACGTGCACGACTCTTTGGCATCAATGATATAGCGACCACTCGATGTGTGGCAAGGTCATCGCTCCGCCGCGGTTATAGGAGCATGTTGATGTACTTCAAGACGTGGAATGACTCGGTGTCACATTGCTGGCAACGTCGGTTACACAGGCCAAAATGCAACTGCAGTAATGGGCGCGGACAATCTTCTTCCTAATGCCCACAAAACAATTCGGTGCCGGGTGGCCAGTGCCATGGGACGATACGCCAGTCTACGAGCCGAGAACTAAAGACTCGTGGAAGACGAGAACGGGTGCACGCCTTAGACCACGGCCATGTGGTGGAACACACTGACTCGACAGCTACAGTTTAGAGGTACCTCCGTCTAGCATGCACGGTTTGCACCTTTCGTTCAACGGACAAGCAGAATGCATGATTGTACACGGGCTCTTGGTGCCTTCCACTGCAACCAGCGTGCTCGTAGAGTTCGAGGCTCGAGAGACGCTAAAGCGTTACCGAAGGTAGGAAGCTGGCATCGGAGGTGGGACGACTGAAAAACATCCCACCATTTTCATCCTGTCAATGGCTATAGTTGGCATTCTATCCCGTGGATAGGCTAGAACAGCCGCTACCGAGCCAGTTATGCAGCCACTGCTAAACCAGGTGCAGGAGGTTTTTGAAGTCATGTGCAGTCGTATGCCCTCCGCTGGACTGCCATGCAGAGACGACCGCTTTTGCCACGGGACATCAAAAGATTTCCGAAAGTTAACTAGCTGCCAAGCATTTCAGCTAATAAATATAGCAGGTACTGCAAAAAAATGAGACTCGGCATCCACTACGTGAACACCGTTTCCCTTCTGGAACGAAAGACACTCAGGAATATGACAAGAATGCAGTTCAAAATTTGTGCGCAAATGGGCATAGCTTTTATGCGCTTGCCTCGACTGGATGCGACGGGAAAAGGCGTTTCACAAACAACTTTTCACCTGACGACTGTTCCTACGTTATTTTGGCAACGCCCGGTCTGCTCTCCCGTTTGAATTGTGTTTCATCGAGAAATATCTCGACGGGATAAAGCTGCCATTAAAAACAAGGCAGGATTTATTTTGCATGAGATGTTCTCACTGCTGTTACACTTTACAAGAACAGACCTGTACGGGGCGCTCAATGGTCAGGACGTGTGCCAAGGAGGCTTTGAGACGCCGCATCCCGAAAGGTGAGGGGGACCTCTTCCTCCCTTTGGGCGACCTCTCTCGCCCTTTCTCCCGATTTTTAAGCACCCTCAAACTTGGTTCCCATGTGACCTTCCGACGAGAGGTCTAACAAATCCCTCCGCCTGCACGGGATCAAACTTGTCTGGTCCAAGCACCTCCTAACATGCCGACCCTCGTGCAACAATTAAGTAGACGCTCTTTGGTAGTCTACGAAGACGGAAACACGGTGCAACGATCGGGACTGCAAAACGGGGAAGAGTGCAAGCCAAGTACACTGGGTGTAACATAAAACTTCTTGGTTCATCCACGGTACCTCTGCAAGTGATATACAAGGTTCCGACTTGCGCACACCTGAAAAGGACACCCGAAACCTGGGACTTGGCTTGCGGCAACAACCAGCTAAAATAGACACGTCGTTGGCCCTGCTGTCGCCGACTCTCGCAACCACGACCGACGGATGCCGATCCGTTGCCGAGATGCATCGAAAGCCACGTGGCCACGGCCGTCACAACGCACCTGTTGACGCGCAAGACCGACCGGCGCCACCACCTTTCTGCCATCGACATTCTCGAGAGAGAGAGCGGAGTCGAAAGCCGCACAGACTGCCGGGCGTCTTTAAGAGTCTCCCAGGGGTGGAGCAGCAGACGCTTCGCTGAGGGCGTGCGTCGCTGCCGCCTTCCGGCCGTCGACGTCCAGTTCCCCTCAGCAAAGCACGGGCACGGCGGTGCTGTTGTGGCGCGTCTTTCGCACGCTGTCGTCGTGCTGATGCGCCCCGGGATTGGCAGAGTTTGATAGTGCTGCCGTCCGGTCGAAGTCGATGGTGGCGTAGCCCTCTGGCGCCCGCACGGGCGACGTGGGCTGCGACGCCGTCCCGCCCACCGCCGCAAGCGTCCCACCGGGGGCAGCCGCCGCCGCAACAGGCGACGTGGCGCCCGTCGTGCTCGAGTCGCTCTGGTGGTCCAAGTCGAGCACGACGTAGTTCACCTCGTCCGGCGCCAGCCCATTGTTGGCGCCGCGGTCTGGCGAAGCGGGGCAGCTCAGGTTGGCGTACGAATGTCCCTGGGCCGGGTTCACGTTGACGTAGAAGTGACTGTCGCGCCGCCGCACCTCTTGACGGAGCAGCTCGTCCAGCTTGGCGTAGTTGGTGTTGGCGTCCACGCACGGCGGCGGGTGGGGCAGGCCGCACTGCGTGCACGAGTTGACGTAGGAGTGCTGAGCCGTCTGAGCCGGCGGTAGCAACGCCGACGCCGGATTGGGCGGTGCCGTCAGGGTGGCAGGGGGGGGCCGGGGTGGCCCCAGGGCAATGGGTTCCAGGTAGCCCGAGGAGTCCACGGCGGGGCCGGACGTGGCGCTGGGCGGCAGCATGAATCCGGTGTCACACTGCGCCACCGCGCCGTTGGTGCCGTTCGCTTGCTGGGACGCGTCGCCCGGTGCCGCGCTGCTGATAGTCGTCGTCATGGCGGAGGCGGCGCCGGAATTTTGGATGCACTCCTGCGACGCAACGCACCAAGGTTGTCGGAGAGAAAGGAAAACATTGCTTGTGCATCGCGTGTGTTGCTATTCGTATCGTTGTTCACCGCAGCAACGTGGCATGCTTACATCGGTTACGCTCTCCGGGATAACTCGGCTGCATTACAACTGTGAAACTAAACTTGAAAAATAATGAGTGCCCAAATGATTGTAATCTGTCTGACCTAAAAACTTTCCGCCAAACTATGACACAGATTTCTCTAGGGAAAAAAATTAAACGCTAGCGGTAAATTCTCGGCATCAGGGGGGAAGCAATCAGACAGGGCAAAAAGCCTAGGAAGGCAACTAGAAAAACATCCGCACTCGTATCAAAATCTTGTCGAGAGCTCGTGAAGGCTTCGCCGCTTTTTTAGAGTTTCAAAACATAACACTGATAGCTGGCATGTACGCTGGCATTGACAGAAATGTATACAAGGCTGCCTACGGGCACAAGACTCCACTCCAAGAAAACCGACGCCGATCGAGCAAGAATAACAAAGGACTGGACAGTGTTACAGTCGAATCTCATTAATTCATACTAGAGGGGAACCGAAAATTTGTTAGAAAAAAGCAAAGTTTGAATTACCGGGAGTTTCAACTCATTGAGACACACAGGATGGGACCTGCATGTTAGTTTGAATTATCCTCAAGTTTAAATTAAGAGAGTTTGAATTAACGAGATTCGACTGTATTTATTGCAGCATCCTATAACTATCCACAGTATCAAAACACTTTGTGTAAATGCACGAGCAGAATGTGTCCAGGCTGTTATAAACATGGTAATTATTAAAAGCAGATTGAAAAGAAGCCTTCTCTTTAATAACATACGCCTCTTCACCCTGAGGTAGTGTGCAGGGGAGGCCACGAAAACTTCACTGGAACAGAAAACCACAGAGTTTCCGAACCGGAGGCATCCAACGACCTCGGCGTCGCTAAAACAGACATACAGTCGTGTGTCGTTAATATGGACACCTCGATTTGCCCCAAATATCATCAATATCGGGCTCATTCGATTTACCTAATCCAGCCTGCACCAGTGCAGTTGAGAGTAGCACCGTGCACAAAAGTGCAGAGCAATGTACTTCCGGTTCTGTTTTCAGATGGGCTGCTCTTGTAAATCGAATATGGCAGTGCGCACCAAGTGCAGCTGGTGCAGGAGGTGCAGGTAAATCGAGTTAACCCATTGCTAGTCGCCCATGATGACGAGACTAAAATGCATGCATTTACCCAGTTTATCCCTCAAAATGTTGTCTATATAGCGAGGCAACCGCACTACCGGGGACCATATTAACTACTAACCACGACTGTACCAATGCTTTGGGAAAGCGGTGCTCTTCCAGCATTGCGCAGCAACTCGAAAGTCTCCTTGCCGCGGGCGCGGTTTAGGGGCCCTAGCTGTCCTGCAGCCCGACTTGCCTGCAGCGCGTTGAAGAGCCCTTCCGCCCGGTTGCAGCGGAAGGCGTAGATGCCGGAGCCCGTCGGGCAGCGCCGCCCGCTCTCGAAGGAGAAGAGCTGCGCGTCGAAGCCGTAGCGGCGGAGGCCCCTGAGGGGCCAGCGCACGGGGGGACGCCCCCGCTGGTGCAGCACCAGGTCGGTCGCGTTCACCTCCATCTTGCCTGGGCTCAGCTCCACCCCTTGCTCGTCCAGGTTCCAGACCTGCGAGGCAACCGTGTCTCCGGGTCGGCTCGCACGTTTGCGTTTCATTGCGATCGACTCTGCTGCAACCGTTTGTGACCCCTTATGACGGATGGATGGATGGATGGATGGGGCTGAACCCTTTGAATCGGGCGGCGGCTTGCGCCACCTAGCCAGTATTTTTTTTAAGCTATTTAATTTACGAGTTACAAATCTAGATATTTAGTCTTAAAAGCTACGGTCCGTACGACGGAGGCGCCTCTATGCAACCGGGTGCACACACCTTCCGCAGAAAGGGTCGCCCAGTAGGGAATAGGAAAATATTCACCGTTCCCTTGACCTATGCCACCAGTCAGATAATCTCTTCTTGGTTATCTCCACCTTCCCCATGTCTATTTTCCCCTCACTATCCCTAAATCCCAGTGCGGTTGTTATATTAATAGGCTCTTCAGCCACTACAGGGTGAAGCCCCTTACAGTAAAGTACCAAATGTTCAGCCGTCTCCTCCTCCTCTCCGCAAGCTCCACACACGGTGTCTACCTCCTGATATCTAGCTCTATATGT
Source organism: Ixodes persulcatus (assembly GCA_013358835.2). Classification (NCBI taxonomy): domain Eukaryota; kingdom Metazoa; phylum Arthropoda; class Arachnida; order Ixodida; family Ixodidae; genus Ixodes; species Ixodes persulcatus. Next base: position 249,719 of record JABSTQ010009491.1, on the reverse strand, counting down.
CTTAGTCCGCAACACTCCCGTTCTGGCTTCAAATAGCAGGGAACTCCCCCTTGAATTATCATAGAGACTCTCTTTATCGATATCGGTTTTACACAACCTGTACATCTCCAATGCTGATTTTGTTTGCATACCGGCTTCCCATATACTTCTCTCTGTTTCCTTAACCTTCTTTTTAACTGTAATTTCCTGACCCACCTCCCCACTGTTGCCCACATATTTAGATCTGAGTTTTCTTGTTCGCTTTCTCCATTTTGTGTCAATACCCTTCATGTACAGATAGCTAAACACTCTTCGTGCCCACCGTCCCTCATCCATTTGTCTCAGTCTATCCTCAAATTCTATTTTGCTGCTTGCTTCCCTTCCTTCGAAAGACGACCACCCCATGTCGCCCTGTACCCCCTGATTTGGTGTCTTCCCATGCGCTCCGAGAGCCAGCCTACCCACCCCTCGTTGTTTTATTTCTAGCCTTGCCTGAATGTCAGGTTTCAAACATAGAACTGCATTCGCAAAATTTAGGCCTGGCACCATAACTCCCTTCCAAATCTCCCTGACCACTTCATACCTGTTATAGTTCCACAATGCCCTGTTTTTCATTTCCGCTGCATTTCTATTGCCCTTGCCAGTTGTGTCTCTTTCATGTTCACTGAGGTAATCCGTATCTTCCTTGATCCACACGCCTATACCTGTTTTCACCTCAAGAAAAAAGTATGTTTTGCGCATTGTTCCTACGCGGCGCGAAATAGTTCTTACGAGATTCGGTTGTCGGAGGAAAAAGCGATGCTTTTGGCGTTTGGAACGTGTATGTCTTGATAGATAACATATATCTAATCTAAAATTCACCCACATATGTCTTCATTATCCACATAAAGGGGGAAATTAGTAATGTTCCGCGAGGAGCCGGACTTGTTTTACTTCGGTTCTTAGGGTGAAAACAGGTATAGATACCTATACTTGTCGACCCTCCCAACATTGCATTCTTGTATTTTAAGGACTTCACCCTCGTCATCGTTAAATATCATAATCGCCGACTTGTCACTACTGAACTCCAATGCCAATTCATTTCCCTCTGCACCACAGATACTCATTAGTTTTTGTAAATTCATCCTGTTGTCCGCCATTAGTACTATGTCGTCTGCATACATTAATCCCGGTATTGACTGTTCAATCTTCTCGCCATGTCTGTAGTATGAGAGGTCAAAGCCAGCTCCACTCTTTTCTAGTCTCTCCTCTAATCCTTGGAGGTACATCATAAACAGTAATGGTGACAAAGGGCACCCTTGCCTAAGGCCTCGTTTTATTTCTACTGGTGCTGTCACTCTTCCTTCCCATGTTATAAAAACCTTGTTGTCCCTATAAATGTCCTTTAAGATTTTAATTATTCCATTTTCCACCTTCAAGTGCTTCATTATTTCCCACAGCTTTCCTTGGACCACATTGTCATAAGCTCCCTTAATATCCAAAAAAGCTATCCATAGAGGTCTGTTATCTTTAACTGCAATTTCGATACACTGTGTTAATGTAAACAAATTGTCCTCCAACCTTCTTTCTTTCCGAAAGCCATTTTGTAACTCGGCAAGCAACCCCTCGTCCTCTACCCATGTCTGCAATCTGTTCTTTATAACTTGCATTACAACCCTGTAGACTACCGATGTCACTGTTATGGGACGATAGTTGGCTATGTCACCCTTATCCCCTTTATCCTTATATATTAAACTCACCCTACTTAACCTCCATTCTTCCGGGACACTTCCGCCTTCAATGACATTGCTGACCACTTCTCTTAATTTCGTCCTGGATTTAGGGCCTAACTTTTTTAATAATCCAATAGGAATGCCATCTGGGCCTGATGACATGCCACTAGGAACTTTCTGTACTGCCCTTTCCCATTCCCTTTCTCCGATAGCCTCATTTTCACCAACTAAATTACTTTCTTCTAGTTCCTCATTTTCTGTGTACCTTTGCTCCTTAAATTTCGCTGCCTCATCCCCTTCTAGTTGCTCACCCTGGGACGTGGTGATGCAATGCTGTTCTAACCTTGTTTTACGGCTCAAAGAGTTCAGGTGCTTCCAAAATGTTTTGGCTGCCTTCCTGTCTTTTTTATTTACTTTAGACAACCATTGTGCCCCCTTTCTCTTAATTTTTTCATTAATCAAACAGGATGCCTCCTTTCTACATGTTATAAATGTATCCCACTTCCTATTTACTTTGCTTTCTGGTTCCACATTACTCTTAGCATACCTGTCTTTTTGTGCGCTGTTCTGTTCATCATGTCATCATACCAACTCGCTCAACTTACAACACTTCTGTGTTCTCTAGATGCTTCCTGGCGTTTCTCTACTGCCTCCTTGACATCACCATCCCACCAGCTCTTTGGTTTGCGTCTTCACTTCCCCCTTCCCCTTTTTCGCACCTTTGCCAGCGCTAGGTCAAATTGCTTAGTTAGGCTCGTATAAGTCCATTGTGCTTGGTCGTCTCCAGAAATAACTTCTTCTATTTGCTTAGCAGCTGTCTCCAACTGCTTTTCGGTATAAACGTTTTGGTCCCGTTCGTCGTTCTGCTCCATTTTTGTGCTTAATTCTCTAGTAAAGCTCAGTTTTATACTGTTTGTGGTCACTACCTAGGCTTTTAACATCCTCCTCATCTATTTTCATTTTTTCCAGCTTATTCTATGGGACATCAGTGCATAATCTATTGTGGACTGTGACCTGCCCGCTTCCCATGTTATTAGTCCTTCACATTTCTCACTAGTGTTACATAGAACCAAGTCGTGCCTCTCGCACATGTCTAACAACATGTTTCCTGTTGAATCTGTATATCCATCTAAGTCCTCTACATGTTTGACGAGATGACAAACTAGCACCATCTACAGGGTAGACGTGGAACTTGTCCGGTTCGGTTAGGCGAGTCTTGCCTGGAGAGCCTAGATATAGGGGAGGGAGCAACTTAAACCACGGGAAACGTTTGCAATTTAATGGTGGACGCCTCCTGCGCCGATTGGTAAGAAGTATGCATGGACTGCATTGTCAGGTGGCGACGAGGAAAGGAGGAGACGCTTGCCCATGATCGGCACTTTTGTCACTTCCTTACAGGTTATATTGCACACTCAGCCCTTAAACCACGTGACCCCAATAGAGCAGTTCGAAACTCTTTGAATTACATGCTGGCACCTAGTGCCATCTGCCGACAGCCCTGGAGGCACTTCTCAACTGTGTCTGTATTTTCCTAATTTTTTATACACCATTTTTCCACCGCGGGCTTGAAATGGTTCTGACAGTGTCAGAATAGACCGATCTCACCAGCCGATTTCACTACACTGCCGCAATGCATTGAGGGAACTTTAGCCTTTCTGAATGTGTGACGACCTCTCTGCGCGTGCAGAGCCCGGGATGGCAGGAGCTGTCTTGTGCACTCTTGCCTGCCTCCTGTGAACTAAAGTTAATGGTGGCATCACGCACACACCAGGCGCTTGGGGAGATTGGTCTGTTATAGAAATAGAGGAATTTCGAGCATGAAATCATTTTTGTGCAAGTTGTGAAGGCTGCAATACATAGGATGATATTCATAATTGGTCTTATAAGCAAAGCCAATTTCCTTTTTGGTGCGCTTCAACAACTGTCTGTGCAAACACATATTGTATGACAACACCAAGTCGGCACCTGCGTTTTTAATGTGCTTTCAAACTTAAAAATACCGAGCAGGTGCCCATGTTGTAGAAGCACCAACTATCACTCTGTAGAGATTCAGGAGATTTTTGAAAGTTGCATGAATCACGACCTCCTCCTCCTCCTCCTCCTCCTCCTCCTCCTCCTCCTCCTCCTCCCCCCCCCCCCCAAGAGTGCCCATCCCTCGAAATATGCCCGCGCTGACTGCAACAAAAATCTGGGCGAAAAAATTATTTATCCTTTTTGTTTTTTACTGATTCTAGTGTACCGTCTATCTCTCTTTTTTACCTTCGTTTACAGTTGAGTAGTGTTGTACAAATATTCGAATTTTCGATTAATAGTATTGAATAATATACTTTTCGATATTCGCTTAAAGATTAACTGCAATATTCTTTTTTTTTTTTTTTTTTTTTTCAAGCGTTGATCGCGGTGGGTCAGCCCCGTTGAGTGCGCTTCTCATCGAAACCATCTGCATTGTGGGGAAGCAATAGCCGCGGAGCCCACGAGTTCCACGGGTATTGCTTCTCTGTAGTGCACATGTGCTCAGTAAGAAGCGCACTCAACAGGACTAACCCGCCGCAATTATGCAAAGGCAGCGATGTCTTGACAACCCGCGTTCATCATTCGTGCTTGTGTTTTTTTAGAGCGCAGCTGTTAGGCGCCCGTTTCCGTGTTTCGCGGCATCGGCGTCGGCGTAAGCGCGCAAACTTTAGCGGGAAAATTGATGTCACGTGACCTCAACACCAATTTAATTCCCCGCTAAATTTAACGGGGAATTGAATTGCTGGAGATCACGTGACGTCAATTTTCCCGCTAAATCTAGTGGAGAAACGGAATTTGTTTATAGGTGACGTGAAACCAAGTCATGTGACGCCATTTTTCCCGCTAAATTTAGTTGGGAAACTGTGGGAGGAGGGAAGGGTATAGAGGAGGAGGATGGGAGGGTACGCAGGATGAGGAGGGGAGGGTACGGAGGAGGAGAGGAGGAGGAAGAAAGGAGGAGGAGGGTGGGAGAGACGGAGGAGGAGGGGAGGAGGATGGAAAAAGGAAGACAGTGTAGGAGGGGAGGGGGAGAAGGGGCATACCCTACCCTCAATACCCTGCCCTCCTCGTCCTCAAGAGCTGCACTCTAATTTCGCGTTACAGAGATTTGTAAATGTCTCATTTTTTGTAAAATTTGAAATTAAAGAAAAATTATCTTTTATATAGCACGAAGATTTATAAATTCATTCGATTAGGATGGTTGCAACAAATTTGTTGTTTACATGACACAGTTCATAAATATAGTTATGTTAAAATTCCTGAGCTTAGAAGTGGACAAGCGGAAGGTTAGGAACAACTTTCACTAGTTCAGCTGAATTCATGGTGCAGGGTAGTGGAAGTTTTTGAGAAACTATTGGATATTCAATTCGGGAGAGAACCGCTATTTGCTCCAAATCGCTTCGCACTCAAAATCCACTATTCGCTTATGCCTACTGTTGAGCAACTGGCGACCGCATCGACTGCGGCCATATAGACTCTTATCTATGAGAATTTATGTTTAGGAATTTCTCTCAGTTTTTTAAGAAGTTTTCTTAGTGTGTTTTAACTTTATCAATTTTGAAATGGGTGATTCAGCCCCTATGAAGATACCTTTTGCGGCAGACAAACTTTTCTGGAGTTCGGGTGCATGGAAATTGCTATAAATACCACAGTTCATGTTTTCAGGTGGTCTTTTCTTTTTAGCAAATGAGCCTAAGAACTATTTTTCTTTGCACAAAAGCTTCTTTAGCGGCCATCACATGCTTTTTTTTTCGTTTGAACCAAACAAGCGCCATTGTCTTTGTTTTAACCGACTTCCTCCTAAAATTTACGTGGGTACTTCGGTATTTTACGCATACAATAATAAACTAAATCAACATTCATAAAAAAATAAAAAAATATATATATATATATATATTGTTTACCGCATTCACAAAATGTTACGGGACTATATAGACGTATTAAGAAAATTCGGGATCCACCACGTAATTTTAGCAGTGCCCAGCCAAGTCACACTGACGGCACTGAGAAATCTACATTAAATACCTATGTAGAAATTTAGAAGAAAAAAAATATCCCGCATCTTCCATATACGTTCATATTATTCCGTTTATTTTCCTATTTGAAATGGCAAATTAACGCATTTTTCTATGCATCCGACCCGTCGCACGAACGCAATCATCTCCTCACCGAAAGAGAGGTGCTTTCCCCAAGTACACGGCTGCGCTGCGGGGGAGCGACATCGCAAGGGGCCGCCAGCCGCAGAACACGGGTAAAGTCGCTTCCATCGAGTATTGAGTAGTTTCAGCTACCGAACAGGTCCGATCTCCGTACATATTTTCTAATCTTCGATGTTTCGCAGTGGATCCCGAGGCTGTCTTTGTCTGTCCGTTATAACCCGCTACATTTAGCAAAAAAAAATTTTTTTTTTTCCTCCGCTTTTGCAGGTTGTTTTTGCTTTACCGAAAAACGCTCTCCGAAAACCCAAACGTGATCCGGAACTCTGCAGTGAAGGCTAGCGGCGCGCGTGCGCAGTAGTGGCATCTTCGTTGCAAAGAGCGTATGAGAGGGACGAACGAGGTCTTAAAAAAAAAAAAGTTCATATTGTCACGTGACTACGTATGTGACGTCACAACATTCGCTAAATCTATCGAAGGATGTGCATTACCTCAGCTACTGCCGCGGTGCATTTGCAAGGAAAATGAAAGAAACCGCCAATTTTTTTTTCTTCTTTCTTTCGACGCCAAGGTGCAGTCTTTTAAGTGGCTGTGTCGCGACGGTCGTCGCAGCCAAGTTTTGCCGCGGAAACATAAAGAGCGGCCGACGGTAATAATCGCTCTTGCGTGCTCCTCGATAACCGGGCGTGACTGGCTATAAGAGAAGCGTGCTGGCAAGGTTCGCCCATACGCGGCACGAAGTGCTCCCTCCCCACGAAACGACCGTTCCGCAGACGTGGCTTTCCTGCACCGCACACGCGCCATGTGGGGAAACGCGTCCGCCATTCAATCGCACACGATGTCCACAATTTTCACCTAAAAAACCGTAGTAAAAAAAAAAAAATGTCCGGCTTTTCGCGGAGCTTTACTAATTTCCCCATTTGTGTGGAGAATTCAGATATAATCGGTAGGTGCATTTTAGATTAAATATATCTTATCTTATCGAGACGTACACACGTTTCAAACGCCAAAAGCATCGCTTCGTCCATCGACAACCGAATCTTGTACGAACTACATACTTCGCGCGGCGTATGAACAATGCGAAAAACTCGTTTTTAGTGCCTAGATTGAAGAGAGAGTCCGCCTCAGACCACGGGGAGCGTTTGCAATTTAATGGCGGACGCCTCGTTCAGAGATTTGTCGCAAGTACGCATGTGCTGCGTCGCGGAAAGGCAGACACGTTCGCAGACGATCAACGCGTTCGTCACCTGCTCGCGAAAAGGGGCCCAAACCGTTGATCGCCTGCAATGCGTTGATCGTCTGCATAAAATTGGCTGGGTTTGGGTTTCGGGAGGGGCTTCAGCCCCTCCTCAAATCCAGCCTACCTTATGGTCTGTGACAGGTTAAAGGAGCTGTGCAACAATTTCAGTGCTCTGCTTAAATAATTTGGGAGTTGGTGTCTCGACATTTCTGAAGAACAGAAAACCGCTTTTGCCTGCATGTCCTAGTTTTTTTTATTTTAGAAATGGACAAAGATTGAGGTTTTCGGCACCTCTCAACTCCTTCACCATCTTCCGAGTCACGTGCGCTGTGACGCGAAAGGGGGACGCGCGCGGTTCCGGCGAAGCTCTCTCTCTAGAGCCATCAGTGAGCGGCGAGAACTATCCAGCTCGCGACCACGTGACCACGTGCTTGCGCAGCGCGATCAACATGACGAACAAAGGAAAGCCTCTTCCGGGTCCAGACCCTTATCTACCCCCCCCCCCTTTCCCTTTCCGGCTTCTGGCGGCTGTTCGCGGTAGCAGATAGAGTTGACGGTTTTGCGGACCTCGGATAGATGGCGCCACTACAACTCCGTATAATAAAAGTTTTGTCGACGATACCAGGTTCTTGACGCATTTATACTTATGTTGAAACGACAAGATTTATAAAAAAAATTACCTTTTATGGATCGGTATTTGCACAACTTGCTATCTTTTACAAGTCCCCCATTGACGTCATGCCGCGTGGTTCTCATGGCCGCCACTCGCGGCTGCAGGTCGGAAAATATAATTTTTGTCTCGCGATTACGCGGCGGAATCGCAACATTTCGAAGGAAGGAGATGTGTTTTCTGTCCTTTGTGACAAGATAAGCAATGTCAAAAGTAGAAGATGCAAATTTTTTCAACGTTGCACAGCTCCTCTCCTCCCACCTCTTTAGGCTGTAGCAGAGCAAAGGCCGGAGACGAGGTCGCCTCCTCTCCAGCGTTCGCTCTGCTACAGTGCAAAGAGTGGGAGGAGCTTCCCCGAAAATATTTCCTGGCTACGCCACTGATCTAATACCGCGCAGAAAGGCAGCCCCACCTGAAAGGTGCGTTCCCTGCGGCTCCGGTCGGCGCCTCGAGACCCGGACAGGGCGGACACGCAGCTGCCCATGGTTGCCTCGCCGTGCGCCGTCAGCAGGCCTCCCTCGACCGCGCCTGCAGGGAGAGGCGGTCGGCACGGAACACGCCAAACCCCAAGCCAAAAGGGATGGCCGACTCCAACTACCTATTTTTAATGCGAAAGCATTAACTGTCCCACGGACCGAGCCGATGTCATCAGCCGCGCCAAACGGCAGATAAATTCGTGAAGCTGCGATCTGAGGCATCCCAGCTTTGAAGCCGCGCAAAAAGCCACAGAAAACGGCAAGGGCCGCCGCGCGTCAGTTTCAATCAGCGTCACCCCATGCCCATGGTGCTGCGTGCCCGCGCCGCCAGCGCGCCGGAATCAGCTGGCGCGCTCGGGCGGCCGTGCCGCTGCCCGAGCGCCCCAGCCGATTCCGTGCTGCCGTGCCGATGTCGGCGCGGCAACTTGACGAGAACGCGCGCAAGAACGACATTCATGCTTTCGCATTCACAACTCATAAGAAGTGCTTAGATGTACCTCAGTGGGACATTGAAGAAAAACAGGCAATACAGCCTGTGTTGTCTGTTTGCCTTCAATGTCCCTCGTAAATTAGAAAGGAACCGGGTTCGATACCCGGACCAGGCTGATTTTTTTATTCGGTCGCGCACCAGTCAACTATAGCTGTGTTCGGAGATTTGTGTTTGTCCTTTGTCCCCTTTGTTCCCCTTCTCCAGGGATTATTATTGCCATTCTTGTCCAGCTCGCTTGCACCTTTGCATTAATTGCATCTTCATCAGAACCTTAAAAAAATGCAGGTCGCTCATCCTTGTTGGTGTCATACTGGTGGCAGCTGATAAAACCCGTTTGCTCTACTGACGCCTAACTCCCGATTAGCTCAGTTGGTAGAGCGCTCCATAGGAAAATGAGAGGTCCCGGGTTCGATACCCGGACCAGGCGGATTTTTTTGGTCGCGCACCAGTGAGTGATTTGTGTTTGTCCTTTGTCCCCCTTGTTCCCCTTCTCCAGGGATTATAATTGCCATTCGTGTCGAGCTCGCTTGCACCTCTGTATTAATTTCATCTTAATCAACACGCTCAACCCTTTACAAAAAAAAAAAAAAAAAAAAAAAACCTAGCTGTGGCGCCAGCTGGTGGTTGAAATGGGAACTATTGGAATGTTCCTGGCGCTCCGTTTCCGCGGGCGAACCAGCGTTTCCCAAGCCCGTTATGTTGTCCACAAGATTGAAAAAGATAATATTATTAACCGCTGTTTTTTTTTTTTTTTTTTTTTGTGTGTAAGACTATTTTTACGGCTGAATGAATAAATTCGAAATTTCGAAAATCTTCGATTTTCTTGGCATGCGATAGCAAAGTCTGGAAATGTTCGCACTATGAAGCTCGGAAATGTCGAACTTCATAGTGCGAAAAATCGGAAGTTCGAAAACAATCTTATTTCTCAGCGCCGAAAATTCGGAAGTTCGTAAATCGTCGAATTTAATGTAATAAGTTCGACGTTCGAAACTTTGCGAACATTTCGAACCCTTCGTTCGATCTTCGCACCTCAGGTTCGCAAAACGTTCGCGGCATCTCTAATCAGGACCGGTCACATGGCTAAAACAAACTGCAAAAACATGAGAATAATAAGAAAAGACGAGCAAAACACGCAAAATTGCACGAAAAAAAGCTTTTGAAGTTACAGTTACGTTTTTCCTTTGGTCGTAAAGCAGGGCTGGGCAGTATCGCGATACAAATGTATCGCGATAATATCAGTACCTGTATCTCTGTATCGAGATACGTCCGAAAAATGTATTTGTATCCTTGTATCGCGATTCTTTGCCAGACTTTGCTATCGCGTTACATTTGTTGCCCTTTTTAAGATAAATTTAAAGATACAAACATTTATTTGGTGCAAGTTGCTTCGTCACTTATATAAACGGGCTTGACGTCACGGAGCTGCGGCGGCGCTGCAATCGCGCCGGAGCCGAGTGGTGTGGGCAAAAGGGCGCACGTTTTGCATGGGCGTCATAGCATTTCAGCGTGCCGCAAAGCTGTGTAGCCGTTAATTGCACCCAAAGGTACAGCAAAAGTAGCGGGGTGAGTTTCCACAAATTCTCGGCTGACTCTGAAAGGCGCAGAATGTGGATAATATCCGTGGATCGAGAATAATGGTCGCCTCGCGCGGACGACCGTTCGTGCGGGAAGCACTTTCTTGAAGGCAAGTGCGGCTTCCATTTCAATCTCCGTCCTGAGACTTGCTTATGTGCAGAAAAAGCTTCATCTCATCGAGACCACCGGGATTTTGGTCCCAGGGTGTTCGAGCACAAAGCACCGGCCAAGCGCTCGTCGGTGGCTCGCTACGCCCGCGCTATCAATCGGAAGAAGATCGGCGACAGAACGTCAGTGTTGTAGGTATTACCGAAAAAAAGTAACGAGATACGTTGCTCGTTACTTGCAAATAAAAGGAACGCGTTACCGAGCTACGCTACCTCAAAATGAAAGCAACGCTTTACCGTTACCAAGAAGAAGTAGCGCACGTTACTTTTGCTTTACTTTTTTAATCATGATTTAACTCGTTTTACCTTTTTTGATGGTACATGTATGCATAAACTTCTATTTCAAGAAACATTATGTTCATGCAGAAACTGAACATAATAACTTTATCTCTTTTTACGGTTTCACCGTCATACTCACCAGAACAAATGCAAAGAAAAACGCAGAAAACTCAGAAATTTACGTGGCTTGATGCCTAGAAACACGGAAAAAAATGAAATGTAATTCCCTTAAGACATGAAAAAAAAAAAAAAAAAAAACGAGTAACTACGTTGCCCATTACTTGAAATAGCAACGCAAATACGTTACCCGTTACTAATTTGAAAAAGTAACGACTACGTTACTACGTTACTGAAGAAAGTAACGCGTTACCGGTAACGCCGTTACTTGTGACGTGTTACCGCCAAGACTGCAGAATGAACAAAGCGTTACCGCTTGTCATGCCTTGTAGTCATGAAAGGGGGAACATGTCATACTTCACTCGAAGACGCTGTGTGTATTTAATTAATTAATAAATACACTTCAGCAGACCCAACGTCTGCTGATCCCGCCGGCGGTGCGGAAACTGGCTCGAAGTAATCGTAGGCCTCGAGAGGCTTGTACGCCTGCACCGTCTTGGCGAAAAAACTAAATAAACGACGACGTGAGCGACGTCGGTGGCAGCAACTTCGCGTCGGAACTGCACCAGGTCTTGTTTACGGTGAACGGATCGTCGAAGGCAACGCCGTTCACGCACAGTTTGTCTAGATACCGCTGCCGCTCAGGCTCGGCTAGCGAGGTCAAATAGTCGGGCATAACGTGCGACATACGTCGGCAGAAAATACGACGCACTAATATAATTAGAAGCGTCTTTACAACGTCAACAACGAGCGCACGCCATAGAATGCATTGGCGAAAACATGGAGAACCTGGCCGCTTTTGCCCACATAGCTGCTGCGCATGCGCGGCCTTCCGTCCATGTAGGTAAACAGAGCCGCGCCGCGTGTCGGTCTATAACATGATCCATCTCAGTCACCAACATTAGAACAAAAAACTGTGGTTTAAAAAAGGTTACGGGCAAAAATAACAAAATCAGCTCCCCTCACAAAGCCCTCCACTCTTTCCAATTTAGCAGAGAACGCTCTAAAGGGGTTGAGTGAAGAAAACGTATGGTCCTGTAGTCCAATTTCCCTACACCATCGGTGACTGAGGAGTTACAATACGACGGTTCGATATGCGCCCTCACGGCAAACCAGGGTTCATTTCGGGCAGACGCCTTTTGTCAAGCATGGTACGCAGTCTTTTTCCGTTCTGTAACCACTGGGTGATTCAAGGGGCGGCCAGGCTCTTTAAATCGACCGCAAAATTCGGTTTCTTAACCTATCGCGCTACGACTTTGTGCAGCGTTGCTCAGAGATGGTGCATTTTTTTTTTTTTTATAAATTTGCAAAGAGCGAGCTTACCTGAGGAAAAAGTAAAGAAAGAAAAAGACTTAGCTCTTATGGAAACGCAGCGACGCCACCAGTCTGCAAACAACACGGCGCCGTTTCGCACGGGAGGCAAGAGATGGCGCAAGCGGTCGCGACGCCAACTGCCGCCAACGAACGAGCATACGACGCCGAGAGCCGGCGTCTTTAGCAGACAAGGAACTGCAGTTCCTTGTTGTTACCGCGACTGTTTTTGTTTCTGCGACTGTCGCCGCCTGCGGAACGCGCGCCGCTTTTGAGTCGATAAGGTCGTCTGCTAAAGACGTCGGCTCTCGGCGCCGTATGCTCGTTCGTTGGCGGCGTTCGTTGCGCCATCTCTTGACTCCCGTGCGAAACGGCGCCGTGTTGTTTGAAGACCTTTTTCTTTCTTTACTTTTTCCTCAGGTAAGTTCGCTCTTTGCGAATTTTACCAAAAAAAAAAAATGCACCATCTGTGGGCAACGCTGCACAAAGTCGTAGCGCGATAGGTTAAGAAACCGAATTTTGCGGTCGATTTAAAGAGCCTGGCCGCCCCTTGAATCACCCTGTATATGGTTCAACGGGGGTGACATGTTTTCTTTAGCTGCACTAATGATAAATAAAGTTTTCGAAGTAAGGGGAACAGCATAAAATGACACAGAAAAGGAGCACAAGCATAAATTACCGTTCGTATTAGCCACGAACTACACCCTCCCCCAACTAGCACCATTGGGGGAACAATGCATTTCTATAAGTGTCTGTATCTATCTATTTAAAAGAAAATATCAAAATATTTTAATATACACAAAATTCAGATACATACTGTAGCTACTTCTCCACGTAATCTCAGCGCAAATTTAGGCACTTTGGATGCAGTCCTCAAAGAAAGTTACCGCCTGTGAATCTCAGTCACTCCGTCAGGCGTCGACGACACGCCGTCAGAAGTCACAGACGCGAAGGAAACTGCACCAAGTTTCGGTGAGTGCGAACAGACGTCCAGGCTGCGCGTGCATTGCACCTTCAACACAGCTCGGGCAAGCGAAAGAGCAAACGGGCGAGCCAGGCCATACAATATCTATAATATATATATATATATATATATATATATATATATATATATATATATATATATATATATTGTATGGGTTATATATATATATATTTTTTTTATATAGATATTGTATGGGTTTGCTAGTTCCTCAATTATTTGCCCGCAAAACCACGCCTGGCTCGCCCGTTTGCTCTTTCGCTTGCCCGAACCTGCAGCAGCCTACCTTGCGGCGAAGGTGGGTATGTAGGTTCCGCCCGAAAGGTTTCGACGCATGCCTCGCGATACTCCCGACTGCCCTGGCGACCATTTCCGGTTACGCTGAAAGCCCCGACCACTTCCGGTGCGTGACTTCGCGTTATCTTCTCGGCTGGGTCAACAACAAAAAACCAAAAAAAAAAAAAGTAACGTACCAGTGCGCATTTCCGGCGTTTCTCCCCTCCATCCATTGTTGCGAGGTCAACACCGCGGCAGGGTGTGAGTGCACGATACATCATCAGCTCCCGGTTGACGTGTTCCGTTTTTAGAACCGCCAGCTGGCACCGGTCGAAACCCCGAGACGTTGGGCTCGCCCGGGCCGAGAAAACGGTGTCACCTCGATTCGGCTCTCTCCTCGCACCAAGTGCTCATCTCATTATTGCTCCTTAGCGAATAAGATCGCGATACTAGTCGGGTGTGCGTGCTGGAGTGTACGCGCACCTTGTTGGATTAACCTGCGTTGTGCCATACGTGAGCAAAACCGCGCTCGAGCCTATTCTGGGGAATTCATTTGATAAATTTACACCAAACTGGAGCGCGTTTTTTTTTTTTTTTTTTTTCATTTACGAGGTAAGATGTTTGTTTACCAGACACTAGAGGACCTACTTTCCCGCAAGGTATTTGAGAGAGCCAACCGAGCTCGAAAAATGACGGGGAAAAAAAAGTTTATTCGTAAGGCGCCATGTTTCCCTTTGTTTACTTTGGGTCCTCGCCCAGTCTCGCCCCCAACTTTTCTTTGTGTCTTTCTTTCGGGAATTCGATATTTAGCGAATACCTCGCGAATATTTCACCCAAGCTAGTAGCGCCGTGATGTTTAGGTGGCGACCTCTTGCGGTTTCAGTTGGTGACGTCGCGACCAGGATTTGCCTCGCCGCGAACAGACGATTGGACAGGCCCTATCGGTATATACAGGAAGCTATGGTTCGGCCAATCGCTAATGCCGCCCACTGCAGCGACGGTTTTATGGTCGCATTCGTCGTCGTCGCTGGCTGCCCCCGACAGCCCACGTTGGGAAACTACCATAGAGACTGCTCTGAAAAAGTGGCACCGACCCGTACTCGAGAACCGAGCTAGTGGCGATCACAACGCCGCAATTTCTCCCGCAGCGGCCACTCGAGGAACTTCACGTGTCTTCTATATTGGTTTTAATCGGTCATTTTGGCGCCGAAACGGTGGGGTGCCACCCCCATCTCCCAAGCGGACGCGCCGCGAAATACTGCCGAAGTTAAGATGCACCTAGGTCTGGAAGCGCTACCTGAAATCACAGCTGAGGTATGGCTGTATAAAAACAATATTAATTGTGCTGCAAAACCTAGCAAAGTAAAGATTTTAGAAAACATCACGCGCCCTTCATTTTGTACTAAACTCCAATAAAAGTTACTACAAAAAGAGTTTTTTTTTTTTTTTCCCGTTGGTTTTTACGCAAAAACATGCTTTCTCAAAGCTCAAGGTGACCACAGTAGAGACAAATGATAAAGAGTGGCGCTGTTGTCGCATTTAGCTCGGTTTCGGTGGACGCCAGCGGCCCAGGTTTCAGCGGTGAGTTTCCCAACTGAGGGTTCTAGTAACGTTGCCGACTAGGGGTGTCGCGAACTTTTGTCGAACCAGATTTTTAGGTCGAACTTTCGGGGTTCGACTGGGTCGAACCGGTTCGACGAACCTTCGAACTTTTCACCAGATTCGACCGGTTCGACTTTGTGGGCAGTGTGGCCAGACCTTGATACAAGCATGTCTAGGTTTGGAGAATTTTTTTTTTATGAAAAGGGTTATTTTATTTTAGAAACAGTTGCAATTAAAAGAAACTAATTCTAATCACTGAAGAAGTTAATAACTTAATTTTTTGTACTGTATTAACTGAAATAATCAATCAGCGCTGCCCTTAATTCATCCCTTAGCCATCACCATCCAATCCGAAGCCAACTGGCCAGCCTGTCGCGCATGCGCACACGAGTCGAACCTCAATACAAGGTTCGTCGAATTTTCCACTAAAAATTCGAAAAAGTCGAACCTGGTCGAACTCGAACCTCGGCCGGTTCGCGACACCCCTATTGCCGACAGCCTAAAGGGCGTTGTCTATTACGATGCCGCTTCCTATTGTGCGATTCGTTCTTCGGGTCGGCTCTACTGCATTCTCATTGGCCGAGGAACGATGATACGGTGCACTCGCCTCCGCGAGACGGAATGCCGAATCACGGGAAGCAAGATCTGGCTCGACCCACATTAAAGGGGCCCTGCAAAGACTTTTTTACTGGTTTTTAATTTGCACCGAACCTGAGCGCACTGAACGTAGTAACTTAGTGAAACTTCTCTTTTCTCAAAATTCGCTTTATTTTAAAAGTTATAGGTCGATCGAAGTCAGCGTTGAAAATTTTTATTCCACCGATTGTTATAAGGCCGATCGTGTCGGTGTCGCAGTTTTGAAACGGTGTTTCAAAACTGCGACGTTTCAAAACACCACGTTTCAAAAGACGCTTCGAGGTACTCCCGGTGCTTACTCAATTTTACAGTAGAAATAGGAATTGCATGAAAGAAAGAACCGAACAGAAACACTTCATACCGGGTGGCGTAAATCCCGAACATACAGGGTGTCACAAAAAAAAAAAAAAAATTACAGGGTTTTTTTCATCGTAAAAATAAACTAGGCATCGCCGAACGCTCATTCTCCGCCCAAAGGTAGCGCTAGAGGTCACAACCAGATGCCAAAGTTTCAGCCCGATCCGATACCTAATTCAAAAGTTATAAGTGCTTTTCTGAAAATTTCAATGGGAAAATGGCGGCCGACGGAGTTTTCGAATACATGGGGCTCTATGGCACCAGAAACCGAAAACGGGCAAAAATGGGCTCCATTTTCCCATTGAAATTTTCAGAAAATCACTCATAACTTTTGAATAAGGTATCGGATCGGGCTGAAACGTTGGCATCTGGTTGTGACCTCTAGCGCTACCTTTGGGCGGAGAATGAGCGTTCTGCGATGTCTAGTTTATTTTTGCAATAAAAAAAAAAATATTATTTTTTTTTGTGACACCTTGTACTACACAAAGTACTACTTCAAGTACTACACAAAGTAATACGAATTAACATGAGCGCTGCTCAAAATGATGTATTAGGTAGGCATACAGTTTTATACTTAACACAGCCTCCACACTGACACCCAAATGTTTTGATGTACCGTTTTCAAGTTCATTTTCTTCATTTTACGCCGACATTCGTCACGTCAAATAAGGGAAAACATATTTCGCCCCTTCGCCCCATACTCAGCATTTCGTGCTAGCTGGCAGTTGTTGCTCAGCGTCATCAAGTGACTTTTTTCTTCCAGAAGCACGGGGAACGCAAGGCAAGCGATTAGAAACGATAACATATTTCTCATAAGTGAATATGTCAAGCCGCAAAACCGTACACGTTTCCAGGTGCCCCGGCATTTAAATGTCCAGTATTTAAATGCCATTGGTACCATTGGCTCCGCTAGCTTAATGGCGATAATGGAAAGATCAAGATTGTAGGCGATGCACCGACAACTACAAGGAGGAACCGTCATTATCGCGCACAAACAGTTCACAGCCTCTTCTCTATTTATTATGTTCATTTTCTTTTATTTTTTAACACCCTTACCACCCAGTGCTCTTGAGCACATGGAACTTAACTGCTGCCAATCTGGGCATAAATGTGCTCCGAAAGTATGAGTCCTTTTCCTGTCCACTGTCACTTATAATCTTTCGAAAACATTTGAAATCCTCGGAGAGCTTCGTATACTACGGATAAAACAAGAAAGGCCTCATCCTTTGGCACCTCTGCGCAGAGGAGAGAAACACAGCTATAACAGCGCTTCGAATGAGGCAGCAGAGCGTTCTTAGCGAATCGCAGCGAGATTTATCGCGCTTCACCGAAGGCGCATAAACAGATATTGCGTACTTTTCGTCGCGTTCCCGAATATATGGCAGTCATACACAAACGGCACCGAGCTCTACGGAAGAGCTACTGCGGACGCTTCGGACGCTGCTAGCCCGATTCGGCGCACCAGGGAGGCGCTTGGGGTTCAGGTAAGAGAACGGCAGCTGCACGCCAGACTTACCTTAGCCGGCGTGCGTGCTGGGCGACTCATTTTCACGACGACGGAAACATCAGTCCCGTCCGAAACGGACGGACGCAAGACGACATCTTGGTTCACGATCGCCGGTGTATCGCGGGGAGTAGTGCGGCTATCGTTCCTCAACGCGTCTCGGGGCGTCCCGTAAAGTGAGCAACGTACGTCATATGGATCCGAAAAGTAACGTTGCCGGTTTCCGCGATCCTAGCGGTGATTTGTAGAAGCTCTGGAGGGAAGTAAGAAAGGTCCCGAACGCGAGGATCGCTGTCGTTGCGGCGCCCCAATACGTTTCATTATTCTCCAACTCGTAGCTGCGTTGTTTCCGTCAACTGTTTTTTTGACCGGCGAGCGGCGGCGTGGCGGTCGGTTCGGCGGCGCGGCCGCGCGGCGTCGAATATTCGACGGTGGCGGCAGCGGGGCAGCGGCGCCGGTGACGATGGCGTATGGTAGGGTGGCTTATACGTATGGTTGGACACTCTGCGTCGTTGCAAAAACGTTTGTTTTAAACTTTTCAAAAAAAAAAAAAATATTGTGCTTTTTTATGTAGAGGTGAGAGTAAACAACATAATAAAGACGTCATATTCCTTATGAGCCTGTTGATAAAGTATACTAGATAACAGAAATAATAAAACAAAGGACGAAACGCAAACGAGTACATTCTTTCACTACTCGTCTGTGTTTCGTTTTTTCTGTGTTTTAGTGTTTCTGTTATCTAGAAAGACGTCACTTTGTGAAAATTCATTTTGAAGTTGGAGAATTTTCACTATGGCGGAGTGCAAGTTTGTCTGCTTCTTTTGCAGGGTCTGTAGTGACGTCAGAACGCCGAGCTTTAATTGGCTCTGATTGAAGGATAGTGGGTAGACCTCAAAGCAAGCTGCCTTGAGGTCTACCCACTATCCTTCAATCACAGCCAATCAGAGCTTGGCGTTCTGACGTCACCACAACTCCTGCAAAAGAAGCAGACGAACTTTCGCTCCGCATAAAACTACAGAACACTTCTTTGGCTATAACAACGCAGTTGATAGTAATTAGAACGTGTTTAAAATAAACAAACCTCTTTAATTTCATCAGTCATTCCTTATTGAATTATATATTCTAACCTGTTGTCTCCTTGGTTCAATGCATCACCTGGATGCCATTGCAAAAAAAAAAAAAAAATAAACGCATTTTTCATGCTTCAAAGCTATCTAGCTGGCTGTGCTGCCAGTTGGGAGTCATATATTTCTTTATTTATTTATTACATGCTGTTGGCCCGTGGGTCGTTACAAGGACGAAAACACATTTATCAAAACAATAGGCTTCATACCTCCAATAAAGCATTAAAAAAATCATCTTTACAATATTAGACAAAACGCGCCTAAAGCGCGTTTTGTATATGATGGCAGCCGCAGAAGCTTATAGAACAGCCATCTAGGAGGTTGAGCAAACATTTTCGTTTTACCATGTAACATGTCGTCCCACCATGTCACGTGTCTTCCCACTATCACCCCACATGTCATCCCACCTTGCATGTTACTTAGTACCAGAAAAAAAAAAAAAAACTTTTTGAATGTTATGAACAGAACCGAAAGGATTGTGCTTTAGCTCACTGGTTATAAATGTGTATATATAATATAAAAAAAAAAAGTAATTGCAAGACGTTTAGTGTAGGGGTGGGGAGATAAAGAGGGAAGGGGGAATTAGGAGAAGATGATGGAGAGCACTGATGTGAGGGGGGGGGGGGGGGGGCGATAAGTCGTATCCCCCAGCCGGCCCAAACCCCGGTCCGAGCACGCGTTCCTCGAGAGGGTCCCGACTTCGTCCAGACAAAGCTCTTCCAAGTCCCGGGCACACAAGGACCGGCCACTGGGAATGATTGTGTGCTGTCACAAGAAACCGCTGTGTATCTGTTTTTAATGACTTTCTCTTTTTTTTTTTTTTTTTTTTTGAGGTTGGTGTCCGAGTGGTCTAGCGCACACCAGCTCGGAGCACGTGGAGCCAAAGCTCGCCCTGCAGAACCCAGGGATCCTTCGTTCGATCCACACTTCTGCCCGTTCCGATCTGGATGAGCATCGTTACACATTTTCGAAAACCGGAGACGACGGACGAAAAAGGGGACAACACACAAAACGCCTGTCTTTTTCGTCCGTCGTCTCCGGTTTTCAAAAATGTGTAACATCAACCAGCTCGCCTGCCTACTTACTTTATCTTCGAGCATCGTACCGGCGTGCGGTCGTGTATCCCTACTGCGTGGTGCACGTTGAAGACCCCAGGCTAGCGGTTGTACTGCACTGGCTAAATTGCTCATCTACAGCTGGGAGACAAGTCGCCCGTTGAAGGCAGACTATGTTCTAGACTGTATAAACATATACACAACACAATTTTGTTAATTATAATTTTTAAGTGTTTTGTAAAGGCGCAGGTTTAGTTACCCTAGGTCACCCTAATTATTATTTTTTTCCATGAATTTTCTTGCTATTCATTATAATGTGATTGCGAAACTGATCGACAATTCGAAAACATTATTTTCAGTTGATGCGAACAATATTAGCCCTATATTTCTTTTAAATACTTCACGCGTCTTAAGCTTTTCTTTTTTTTTCGCAAAATGTTTGATTTTTTTTTTAACTTTTAGCGTTTTTTTTT
Source organism: Ixodes persulcatus (assembly GCA_013358835.2). Taxonomy (NCBI): domain Eukaryota; kingdom Metazoa; phylum Arthropoda; class Arachnida; order Ixodida; family Ixodidae; genus Ixodes; species Ixodes persulcatus. The sequence continues at coordinate 229,525 of JABSTQ010009491.1, read as the reverse complement.
AAGTAAAAATTAGAGAAGGTGGTTCCACTTCCGAAATCTGGAGATAAATGAGTCATCTTTTATACTCCGTCCACCCTCCACCCCTAAGCTAACCGTACCAATCAACCACCCCCTTTCATCACCTGGCCCGCCCTTTCTGCACGTGGGTATGGGCGGGAGGATGATCACGTGGCGAAAGTACACCCCCCAAAATTTTACAGCGCATAATTTACACAGCTCTGATTAATTAATTAAACTCCGAAAATATTTCTTCTCTTCCTCACAGCAGGGTTTTCGTATATTTGTCCCGCGAAACTCAACTTCTGACTTTAACTATTTATCTGATTTTTATACTTTACCGTGGATCTCAGATTCTTAGAATATTGCGAAGCCTTTAATAAATTTCCTCACAAACGTTTACTTTTTAAACTCTGTCACCCTTTCCCAATGTGCTGCCTTGGATTGAATGTTGTTTAACTAATCGTTCTCAGTTTGTTTATGTGTGCTAATAATGTTCATTTTTTCCTCAGTTTTGTACTTTTGGCGTCAGGAATTGGTTTTCAGACCCCTGTTGTTTTCAGTTTACCCATATGACTTATCTATTTGTGTATCCTCATTCATTAGTCTGGTTGCTGTTGACTGTGTAACCTATCGTGCAATTACTAATATTTCCTTCACCATACTTATCCAAAGGTCCTTCGTGCGATAGCAGAATGAATGGTGCGATCTATGGCAGTTGTCTCTCAAGATTAAGAAATGTTAAGTAATGAGAATCTCCCATCGCAACACTTTATTTTTGTCTTACTCACTTTCTAGCACTACTCTAGAATTTGTCACCTGCTACGAGTACCTCGGTGTTCACATCCCTCCTAGCATGTCATGGAAAGCTCATGCGGATCGTACAGTATCGCCAAAGTCAATTTGATACTTGCTTATATAAGAAGTAATTTCACTTAAACCCGAATGTCTTCGAGTCTACTATTGTATAAATCATATTACAAGGGAAGTAATGATACGTGTCATACTTGCTCTCTTCGCGTTGTTGACGATGGATGGCACTGCAGCCATTCGAGTAAAGCAGTATTCGCACAGTCACACCACTAATTTATTGTTCCTGGTTTCATATTGAGAGCCCACGGGAAACCCCACAGTGCTAATTTGTATCTCCTCTTCACTAGTCTCTACGAACGAGGCGTGCTGTTCAAGACTCTGGTATTGGGCGGATAAAAAAGCAAAGGCGACGCCTAGCGCACACGTCGACTTCAAGTCGCATGGCACCGGCATATCAGCCAATCGGCTGTACCATGCGATTATAATGTTTCAAAGCTCCCCTGGCATGGACGGAGAAAGATCTAATACGGCAGCGAAGACAGTCCTTACTGTCGTCGCCAGTTTTGAGAGATGTACTGTGTAAATTCAGTGTTCCAATCGTAAACTGCCGTAGGCAATGATGACAGCTGCGAAAGCCTTCCGGCAATAGGGGGCATATCTCGTCTGCCTTACGCGCACTGAACTTGGTTTTGCGAGATTTCTGCTTCTATAGGATTGATAACAGACGGTTATTGGCAGCGAGTATGAGTGATGACATGTGATCTACAAATGGCATGGCAGAATCCCAGCACCGTAGAAAGTGTGCAGCCTTCACCATGAACGCCTGCAGTGTTGCCATATGGTAATGAACCTGATGCATAACAACATGACAAGATTGACGAGATGGTCTTCAAGTTATCGCGTAAAATGGTAGCCCATCTGCGCCCTTGAAACTTCGATGGATGCACGTAGCAGGCAGTAATGCTCTGGCAGCATGGTGGTGTGCAGCAGACCCCAAGCAGTCGAAGTAGACTGCTGCCACCTGGAAGCCTGTTCCAAGCAAGGGCTTGGAACGTGCGTTGTCGGAGTTTTGTTACCTTGAACCGCTTGAACGTCTTGTCTGTTTTCGGCAGTTACTGAAGCATGCTCAAGCTGCATGCTCTTGGATATGGTACTAAAGGTATTCATGGTCAATGAAAAAATTATATGCCGGAGTTCAGGGAATTATGAACTTGAACAGACCTATATATAAGTAGTAGCCCGGAGATCCCCCGAGAACGCTGAGGAGCCATTTGGGGAGACTATATACCTTTTGGAGGAAGAAGGCACATTGTGTTGGGTCAACTGTTTCACATTTATTCAGACGTCGCACATTAGAATAAATAAAATACAATATTCTTTAAAACAAAACAAAAAACAACAAGATCTAGACCTCCAGCCAGAAGAGCCTGGGTGAGACCGGGGCATAAGAGATGGTTGAGCCGTAGTTTATTTAGGGCTCGTATCCACGAATCGAAACAGGTACACTAAAAATTCTGGCCGCAACTGTTCAGACGGTCAGATATGTCGCCGACGCTTAAAGCTGCGTTTGCTCGGCAACAGAGCCGACCCTGAGAGGGTCCGGTTCCTAGTACGCGTCTTTGGGGAGTTTAAGCAGATAATAGAGAGTTTTAGTAGATTGTTCCGATATGTCCAATAATGATACCCTATAACAAAACGGTGCACGCGCAAAGCCGTCGCCGGAGTATCGGAGTCGTCGAAATGATCTACTAAAACTCTCTAGTTCTGATAACTCCGATAATGATGCCTGCTACTCCGCCGATGCATTTGCGCACCCACCGTTTCGTCATCGGGTATTGTTAGCGGAGACATCAAAACGATCTACTAAAACTTTTTTTTTTTTTTTTGGCTGGTACGTGTGATTAACGTTTGCCGCCCATGCAACAAAAGCAGTCCCGAAAGGGCAATGGATGGCGTCACGCGAGCCGGAATGTCATGGTGTCGGAAGTCGCGATCTTGGAAGCATCGTCGCAGAAGTTCCGGAAAAAAAGACGAGCGAACGCCGGTGTCGCTGTCGTGGTGGAGTCCCAACTCGCTGCTGCAGAAGCTTCCGCAGACTGTCGAGTTGAGAGCGAGCCACAGTATGAACAGTCGTCTGCCGCGTTCACCTCAGCTGCTGTGTCACCGCAATGATCGCTGCAGGCAATAGCATGACACCTCTTTGACATCATCAGGCGGAACTCGAGGGCCTATATTTGAGGAGACGTTGAAAACACAAGTCGAAGACGCGTTCCCGCTCGGCGTCATATAGTAAACGACCAAGAAGTGCGGTCCCCGGCCGCCTAGCCAGACAGGGACCAAGTGTTCGCTTTGTGCCCGTCCACGGAAGATATCCACGGGCCTACTGAACGGGACGGGTGTCGATGCTGGCCACGCGGTCCCGGTACGGCGTCGGTCCGTCACTGCAGCACGAGCCGTACTGCTGCTTCTGCTCCACTTCGTACGAGATGGTCCGGGAGTCGCAGCGCATGGACTCCTTGGAGCTCGTGGCAGAACCCACGTCACTGTCGGGCTCCAGGATCCTCGGAGCCATCTGCCCGTGCTCCGGGCACAGGATGTCCCGGATGTAGAATCCGATCAGGAGCAACGCCTGAGGGCCGAAGCGATCAAGAAGATATTAGAAATCGGACTGGCTTTTCTTTTGCTCCAGCGTGCACCGCAGTTTTCTCGGCGAGAATACAGCGTTTCCGCGTATTGCTGGAGGCTTCACTTTTACAAAAAGGTTGCCGCAGTCTCTCACTCCACAGTCACATATGAATCTTCCGGACCCGTTTCCTGCCGAACCGTAGCTCTATAATTGAGCTGGATTACACACACACACACACGCACGCACGCGCACGCGCACGCACACGCACACACATATAAAATTAGAGCTATCAGCACGGCACGCCTGGAAACGCAGAGAAACACCGGAATATACAAACCGCACACGGCGCCTCGGCCTTCTTCATACAGCTGCAAAGGAACCTAGATCTACGAGGTGATGTCCAAAGCTTTTAATTAAAAAAAGGCTAAATTATATTTAAAAAAAAAAAAAAAACTACCTTGAGGGTCGTCCCCTAAGGCGTTTCAACGGCAACCCCCACCCCGACCTTGGAGGCACCGATGAAACGCTGTATTAAAAATCTTTTTTTCTTTTTTTTTTGGCATTACAAAAATTTTTCTACGCAGCCAGCCCTCCAATCTATTCCACGCTAGAAACATCTGGGAAGGTCCTGACCACGACAGCCTCGAAGCTGAAGAGGACCATGGTCCCCCACTTGTACCCGACGTGCTGCAGCAGCATGCCACCCAGGGCCGGTCCCGTGAACGATCTGCAACGGGTTGCAAGCAGTGACGGGTGAGTGGCCGGCCAACCTCGGCCAACACCATCTAGAAAGAAAGCCGTAGTGTTGGATTTTCTTCGTCACTAACGAATGCTAGCGCGGGTTACAGATCTTGGACACGAGTGCTATACGTCAGCATTCGGCCGGAACTCGCTTTAGTCAGTGAGAGCACGAGTTTTTTTCCGAACGATGGCACAGCAGTCGGGTCCGACCTTAACTTGTCCCGCGCTGGCCCGTGAGTGACGTAGAGTGTTGAGCACTACGGCTTTCTATCTATTCTTGGTGACAAGTAAAGATATATGCGCGCTCTGCCTCCAGCACGCGCTCGTCGCCCTTAACCGGTCTTTGGCCCTCAAATATGGCGTTTAGTAAATACTCCCCATAGGTGATTTTACACCCTACCGACAGGGACGAGAACCCCTCACCCGATCGACTGGCTCAGGGTGAACATGGACGAGATGAGGCCGTTGGTCGCGATGCTCGGCTGGAAGCCCCGGCTCCTGGAAAGAAGCGCAGACGCGCACGAGTTCAAAATTAACAAAAGCACGCCGAGAATACGAGAAGCTTCACGCGAAGATTGCACGTCCCGTCCGGCGTGCTGTAAGGGTTTGTCACTATTTACTAATGTAGAGTCGTCTTCAGTACGAAAGTGAGTGTGCATCGGTCGATCGGATCTGGCGGCGATTGGGAACGAAAGAGGCTCCTGGCTCTTCTCTCTGCGCAAGCCCCTGACTTCCATCGACCGACGCACCAGTACTCCCCCCACCTCAGTGGGTCAGTCCAATACCACTTAGAAGACAAAGACTGCGCCTCTCCCCTCAAACGTCCTCACTATAGTGGATCCATGCAGCGCCGCCTAGCGAAGCTGCCAGCGCGTTTTGCAGCGTCTCCCAACAAACGCGACGCTAGCACGCGGAGACGCCAGACGCCCGCGTCTGCCGCACTGCCGCGTAGTGCTTGGGGCGGGTAAGGGACCTACAAATGATGACGTTATGCACCGGCCTTGTCTTCTAAGTGATATTGGCCAGACTAGGTTTTGAAGCCTGGCTGCTTGCAAACGTCTATAGATATACGAAGAGGAAGTCCAAGGTACAGGAGAGCGTACACGCGCTGTGACCGGTCTTCTGGGCGACTCACAGGGTGTACTGGAGAGTGGCCATGAAGGCGCAGATGGACGCTCCTCCGATGCCCACGCCGAAGAAGGCCATCGACAAGATCACCAGCCACAGCTTCCTGTTGGGGACGGGGCGCGCAGTGAATTCGCTGACCAAGTGAATCCTTCATTATTTGTAGGAAAACAAGGTGGGTTCAGCAGTCGGGAAGATACGTCTGTGCTATCGAAGGCAGTGACCGCCTCATTTTGGTGCGCATCTTAGGAGATGAATATTAAATACTCGACTGCAACTATATATGGTGCGCTAGCATGGGGGGTGTGGCGATCGCTCGCTTCTCCCAGCAGCGGACAGCGGTCCCCGCTTCATGCCTTATCTGTCCCTATCAGCATGGTACCATGTGTAAACTGGCAGCAGCGCCACAATGACAAAAACTAGTTCATTATTTTAAAATTGGGCTCTAAATAAAAAAAAAGGAAACAGGCAAACATACGAAAAAAAAAATCAAGGGGTCGTGTGCCCATTTACGGCTGATCGTCAGGCGGCTGTTTGCATTTGGCTACCGAAGTACGGGGTCGCGAACTTGTCGTTTCTGACATGGTAACCCTGGAGCCGGGGATCCGGCTCCAGGGTTACCATGTCAGTATTGAACCAGCTCGCCTGCACCCTTGCTTTAGTTACCTATTCGTATCGGTTTTTTTTTTTTTTTTTTTTTTTGGGGGGGGGGGGGGGGGCGATGCGCAATTGTGCGATGAGGGCGACGCGCGTGCTCACGTGTCGAAGGGCATGAAGGGTGCAGGTCCGACGAGCAGCAGGTAGAGGAGCACGAACAGGGCGCCGATGCTGGTCAGCAGCTTGGTGTTCACCTGCCAGAGAACGAGACACTCCTTTATTGGGCCAAGTATCCCTTCAAGACGACAGCCCTCCTCTCGTCGCTCATCTTTACAACAAGCTTGTTTTAGAATGCTCATTCCGACTAATGCGGCTATCATAAAGCGCAAAAAGAATATATATATTTATTTATTTAGGCGCAATTTGGTAGAAAAAAATGAAAGCCGTTTACAACTCCCTGTAACGCCGTTTTAGAGCGCAGCTCTTGAGGAGGAGGGAAAGGCACGGGGGGGGGGGGTCACGTGACCTCGGGGGGGGGGGGGGGTCACGGGGCCTGGGGGTCACGTGACCTCGAGAGAGGGGGGGGGGGGCGGTGAAAATTTTCCGCTAAATTTAGCGCGGAAAAATTTCCGCTAGATTTAGCGGGGAAAATTTTCCGCTAGATTTAGCGGGGAAAAATTTCCGCTAGATATAGCGGGGAAAATTTTCCGCTAAATTTAGCGGGGAAATTTACCCATCATGCACCGCGCGGTTACGCCGACGCCGACGCCGACGCCGACGCCGACGGCGACGCCGCTCAAGCCGGAAACGGGCGCCTAAGAGCTGCGCTCTAAAATCATGAGCCATTCCACTCTGCGGAGGTGGATGACCAGCGAAGCTGTTTAGCAAATGACACAGACCCGCCTCTAGGAGCCGGAGGAAACTAGACACGCGCGACGGGACCGCCACCCCGGGAGACCAGAAGGAAAGGAAACTATAGGCACGCAAGCGCTTGGAATGCACACCGGGCGGCACTGCACACCGGGCGGCACTGTGCAATAAAAGTGCAATAAAATACAATACAATATAAAGAGAGGGCGGTGCGAGCGTAGACATGGCCGACGCGGGTCGCACAGCGGCAAATCTTTAAGAAACCTTTATTATCTACCTGAGAGTCTACTGATCTTAAAAATGGTGCCTATTGATAACTATAATCTACTGAATAGACATATTGCTACATTACCCAAGCATCAAGGAGAATGCAGGGAATGCTGTTCCATGCGCCGCACCTGCCGGCGTCTGCAGCAGTAACTGTTCTAAAGCAAAGGCCTAAAACAAAGGGCATCTTGCATGCTCGTTCGTCAACGCTTTGTTTTGGTCATTTACTTCGAATCTTTTATACCGGGAAGGCGTATAGACGCTTTCAGGCAGCTGTGCATAGGCGCCCTTCAGTTTTTGTTCCCTCTTATTCCGTTCGCTCCACTTCATCATTACCACAGCAGGACAGGTTATTGCCATATGAAGTGTTACTGTGTCGTTCTCCCCAGCATAGGCCCCTGTGGAGACCCTTCAACGCCCGCTTCAGTGGCTTGGCATCTCGGTAAGACAAGAGAAGGTCGGCTATGGCGGCTCAATCTGGCGCGCGCTGAAAGCGTCTATAAAAGATCAGCCATAGCTTTAGTCCCAAGCCTGGCAGATCACCACGAGAAGCGGCCGCCGAAATTGAAAAGGTAGAGCGGCAAACAATGTATGAGAAAAGAGCCACGTGACGGGCGCCCCGCTGCGGCGAGACGCCGAAACACACTTCTCCCGAGCGATGGAATGTCCGCTCGTGCCCCTGGCGTTCCTCGCGCTGCCGCTTCTTTTCTCCTCGGGTTTGAAAACCATGTTTTGGGACCTCGCCGCTGCAAAAGCTGTGCGCTGACGTTCAGGTTCCCCGAGAAATGATCTGTGCTACCAGATCCTCGAGCTCCAAATCTGCGACCGGGCACTCTATGGCTCCGTCGTCGAACTGCCATGCTTTGTGAATATAGAGGAGGCTATGTCACTGCACACGAAAAATCCACGGACCCCTAGCCATAAACAGCTTCGCTGTAAAAGAGTTCAAGGCATTATCGTTTCAGGAAGTGCATATCTTCACAAAAATAATGCTGCTAAAGCAAACATTTAGTATTTCACAGGGTGATTCGGGGTACTAAACTGGCACAACCCGTATTTAAAGAGATGATAAATCATTAAAAGAAACACACCGGCAACTCTACAGTGTACACGAAGAGAGACAAGGAAAGATGATATAAGCAAAATAAAAACATAGTAAAAAAATTGCACGACAAAGGTGTGGCGCTCGTCGACGGCAAATGGTGCGCGTAGTGATCGAAGCAAGCGAGCAAAGCAGCGCCCGAGGGCAGCAGTGTGTAGCTGGCACCGACCTTCCAGTCACAGAGCTTGCCCCAGACGGGCACCACGGCGCAGTTGAACAGGCCCGGTATCATGAAGACCAGGCCTAGGATGGTCGTGGACAGGTGGAACTGTTCGGACGAAAGGGGTAAAAAAAAATGAATGAAAGACGTTTACAAATCCCTGTAATTTGAAATTAGAGCGCAGGTCTTGAGGAGGAGGAGGAGGGGCGTTACAGAGGGAAGGGTATGCCCCTCCTCCTCCTCCTCCTGCGTACCCTCCCCCTCCTTCACCACACCCTCCCCTCCTCCCAGTTTTCCCGCTAAATTTAGCTGAAAAATTGACGCCACGTGACAACACCAATTCAGTTTCCCCGCTAAATTTAGCGGGGAAAATGACGTCACATGACTTGATGTCACGTCACCTATGAACAAATGCAGTTTCTCCGCTAGATTTAGCGGGAAAATTGACGTCACGTGACCTCAACACCAATTCAATTCCCCGCTAAATTTAGCGGGGAATTGAATTGGTGTTGAGGACACGTGACGTCAATTTCCACGCTAAATCGAGAAAGGGGAACTGAATTTGTTCGCTAAATCTAGCGGAGGCACTCAACTTCCCCGCTAAATTTAGCGGGGAATTGAATACGTCTAGAGGTCACGTGACGTCAATTTTCCCGCTAAATTTAGCGCGGTTACGCCGACGCCGCGAAACCCGGAAACGGGCGCCCCGCGACTTCCGACGAGAGCGCCACATGGTTGATGCTTTGGTCACATGATCTCTTACGCCAACCAATGGGAATGAGGTACCGCCTCGAGGAAGCCCTGCTACTGCCGTGCGATGACACTATTGCGATGGCCACCAAAAATCTGAGATGTACCCAACGAAACTCGCTAGCTTAGCTGAGACATGAGCTTTAGTAGAACGTCCCCACACCTCCAACAACGATACTCGACAACGACACGATGCATGCGCAAAGGCGTCGTGGAGTGTCGAGTATCGGAGTCATCGGGACAATCCACTCATTTTAAACGGGTAAAACAGCTCAAAAAGACACGGACAGGAAGAAGTACACAAACGGAGCGCTGGCCACCGTACTACTCTCCCTATCTTCTGCCAGATTTAACGGAGTGGTCACTGGACGCGTCAAATGATCACACCGATGTCGTCATTTTCGATTCGTGTTTTCATGTCGGCCTTGTCCTATTGGCGACGTGAGCGATCGAAAGCGTCGCTGTGGTCGGCCCACCACAATTGGCCGAATGCTGATTATGACGTCAGCAAAGGATGTCTCATCGTCGGAAATAAGAGGTGTGTAAGAACTTCAATTTCGACGGTGTTGGCACTGTTGCTTTGAGAGCGCTATGATTTCAGGCTTCCACCTGCTCATTACAAACACCATCGAACTTGTTGATCACAAGGTAATAACGTCACGAATGGTAACCAAACGAGGGCGCCACCGAAACATCTCGCCGCTAATATTGCCAACCCTAAAACGTGTTCTACGTTTATATATGTTTACACACACACACACACATTATATATATATATATATATATATATATATATATATATATATATATATATATAAGAGATGTGCTTATTACGCATTCTGCGGCACCTTTCAATGCAGAATGGCATTCTGTACGGAAGCCTTCTACAACCGTCGCTTGGGCGCCTCGCATAGTACAGTGGAAGGTACTAGACTTTGCCAGCTGCCGGAAGCTTTCAAAAACAAGAAAAAGCGACAGAGAAAGAGGAGGGGGCGACGCTTTGCAAAACCACGACAGCGCGTGCCAGGAAGAGCGAGAGTGGACTCACTACACTCTAGGAAATGCCTGCGCGTCTACTTACCCGCAAAACATTCAAAGAAGCAATCTCTGCGATCTACGAAATCAGCTCAGCGAATGATGAGGCGGAACATCCGTTTAGACCTAAAAATGATGTTTGCGCTGTGGCATTACGCAATGCAAAGCGTCATGCCTGCATCGCGTAATGCCACAACGCAGACTTAATTTTCAGGTCTAAACAGATGTTCCGCCTCATCATTCGCTGAGCTGATTTCGTAGGTCGCAGAGATTGGCTCTTCGAGTGTTTTGCGGGTAAGTAGACGCGCAGGCATTTCTTAAAGTGTACTGCGTGACGCATGTTAGAGGGGCGATGCAACGATTTTTGTACTTTGCGCAAATACCGCTTAGAACGAATCCCTGACGTTAATGACACGTGAAACACCCGTTCATTTTTCACCACACGCAATCTAAGTCGCAGGATATATTAAAGGACAACGAGCAGCGTTCACCCCCTCAACTTGCAGCCAGAAGAAGCGGCCACGTGATATCTAGGGCCGATTATATATGCCGCCAATGCTGATCATAGACACGTGCTGGGGTTGGCAAGGCACAGGACACGCGCTAAGCTCCACGCATTGTTATGGTTCGGCTATTGTCATTGCAGCGATTCGACATGGGCCATTACCCGAATGCTTCTTCAGCTATTGATTATCACGAGCCCAAATCGAGTGTCCACGCAATGCTCGGGTCAAACCCATGGGCCGCATTCAAATATCGTGACTGGGCGGTACTGCGACCGCCCAGCTATACGTCATCATGTTTTCCGAAGGAGAGATTGAATCAAAACGCTCGCTTTTGTCCGAGTTTCTTGGCCAGTGGCGTTGCGTGTGAATATCCTTGAGTACCGCTAGTACTAGTAAGCTCATGTAAAGTGAAAAACATTCCAATTGAATATCGTTGCACCACCCTTTCAAAGACCCTGCAGGCTAGCGGTTGTACTGCACTGGCTAAATTTCTCATCTACAGCTGGGAGACAAGTCGCCCGTTGAAGCAGACCAAGTTTTAAGCTGTATAAACGTACACACACTCCATTTTTTTTTTTTAACGCAATTTTGCATGTGACCGTTCGACAGATGTATGAAGATGCAGCTGTAAATTATTTTTCTTTCCTGCCCCACCACCAGGCGACGAAGGTCCGAGGAGAAACAAAAGCACAAAGAGAGGGTTGGTGAAAATACACGAATCAAAGAAAGAATAAAAACACTTAGGGACAAGGACAGACAGCACAGTTCTTTCAACTAGCAACGAACATTTACCGATGTCTCCTTCAATACGTACAATCTTCCTCCGAACTTATTAAACAGAAGAAAAGGATACATGAAAAAACACCCGGAAAAAGACGAAAATCCGTCCAAAATAAAAGAACGATGAACTAGAAGATAAAAAAAAAAAGCCTAGGAAAAGAGGGAGAAAAAAATTGACAAATTCAGATAGATGAGCCCATTGACTAATTCAGTTCGTCACCAGCTATCCTGCAGGCTTCAATCATTTCTCGGCCGAGCTTGTTCTTGTGTTCCCCAATTATTCTGGTGTCCTGGAATGGAGTTTCGTCTTTTTCCAGGAGTTTTTTCATGTATTTTCTTCTTCAGTTTAATAAGTTGGGAGAAAGATTGTATGTATTGAAGGAGACATCAGTAAATGTTCGTTGCTGGTTGTAAGAACTGTGCTGTCTGTCCTTGTGCCTATACTCCGTTTCATACTTAGCGTGCAACGTTGTCAAAGCTACTGGCGCGAGCGCGGGGCTTCAACTATAGTTTTGTTTGCGCGAGAACGCGTGCAGATGATCAACGAGATCAAGCCCCACGCTCGCGCCAGTAGCTTTGACAACGTTGCACGCTAATTATGAAACAGAGAATAAGTGTTTTTATTCTTTCTTTGATTCGCCCGAGGAGAGTGGCATTATTTCTCACCTGCCTGAGGTGCGGCTCCATGGTGGCCGTGTTGAAGCCCGCGCACGCGTAGCTGCCGAAGATGGCCAGACCGTACAGGTAGACCATGGGCCCACTCCAGAAGTGGCGCAGGTTCGTCGGGCCGGAGCTCATCTTGTCCACTGGACAGCGGCACAGCACGCGCGTTAGCTTCCGCCGGGGCAGAGCGTATACAGTTACTCTAGGTTTACCTAGCTGCTTTATCCTACAGTCAGGGGTGGATGTATGTGTTTCCAGTAGGGTGGGGGGTAAGGAGGGGGGAGGGGAGGGAGGGGGAGCTAGGTCAGCGCATCAGATGTTTGAGGGCTCCCCCTCCCCGCCCTAGGAAAAGGGGGGGGGGGGGGGTCAAAGCATCCGTTCTGAAGACGTCAGAAGACGTCAGAAGACGTCAGCCGAGCGCTGCGTCAAAAACACGCCCTGGTAATTTAATAATTTATGTTGTACCCATGGGTCTAGTTCTCAGCTTTGCCGCTAGGGGCGCGGCGGTTGGATCTACTCCCCAAAGGGGTCTCAGAACCCCTGTGGAAATCTATGGAGGATCTGAGATCCTCCGAGACCCCCCTGACTTTTTTGCACTGGGAAAGGCGCGTGCGTATACCTGTCTTGGGAATGATGAAGAGCGTGACCAGGGTGGACGAGAGGCCCAGGCCGCCGCAGACGACGAACGGCGTCGCGTAGCCGCCGAGCTGCAAAAACCGAGACGGCGTCACGACCCCTGTGGGAACCGACGCCCCACACCCGCCCACTCACGTCGTACAGGAATCCGCCGACGGTGGGGCCCACGATCATACCGACGCTGAACGACGTCTTTAGCGAAGACTGCGGAGGAGGAAACGGGGCGTCAGCTTTTTTGCGACATGGCTGCTGTCCTCGGACTCCGGACAGACACTCATCTTGATGTTCCCTCATCTCTAAAGTTGCGGTCTGCTAATACATCATACAAAAGACAGTGTGCAGAAATTGTCTGAGGCGTGTTTATTCCTTAATATCATATATGCCGTTCCTGACGTCACATCGGTTATACAAAATCTTTCTTTAGACCGAAGATGCTAGAGGTGTTTCCGCAAGCACTTCTGTCATTATGTTGGACACACCGTGTCCTTTGTATGATGATAGTGTGACTGCAGCTTAAAGGGGCACTAAAGAGGATTCTGCGATCGCCTGTTCTTGGTCATAACTGATTCTACGCATGCATCCTAAAAATCCAAAAATTATAATCACGCGACTCCGATTTCCCTATTAAAAACGTGATGAAAGATCGGGACATACCCCTTTCTGAGCGGATTTTTCCGCTCAGGATAGGCGGGGCATACCCCAGCAGCGGTGTCAGCGCGGTGACGATGAGCGCTCGTCGGCCAATCGCAAGCCGCCTCTCTGAGACAGCCGAATGCCGAGCGGCCCTGACCTGCGGCGGAGTGATTTTTGCGATTTTCGAGTTGGTGCCGTCGGTACGGTCGGACTCTGCCTATCACGTTGCGACTCCGTAGCACGATAGGATGCAGACGAAGGAGAACTAGGTGATCGGGTCAATCGGGTGATCTCGGTGAACTTTAGTGAAAGGCGACGCGCTCCCCACGAAGGAGACGACGAGAGACGTCACTCCGCGGAGGCAAGCGAGGCCAAAAAAAAATAGTTCATTTTTTTTTAAACGACAGTTGCAGCGTTACTTTTTCTACATCACAAGGATTTCACATGTTTGTCAAAATACAACCCACAACATATCTGAAAAGTCCTATAAAAATAACCCTCGCAATCTGTATAATACGCAGTTTTTTCATTAGTCCAATAATTCCAAGAAGGCAGGGCCAGGCAGTTTCCTTCAAAGCAAAAATAGTTCGCGCCTATTTCTATTACCACATTCAATAGGCAGCCTTGTTATCTAGAAATAAGTACATTTATTAACCGACACGTACTGAACAGTGAAACTATACAAAAGCAAGCTTCTTTATTTACTAAAATGCATGGCATTTACAAGGCATTTTCGTGTTCTCGCTGGGTTCTAGCCTCGATGACGTCACGGGCCACTAAGAGGTCATCCCAACGGCGCTCTAAATATTTATTACGTTTGTTTGTAATGCATTTATAAGTCCTCTGTGACGTAACATGACACCATGCGACACAGTGACGCCAGGAGACGTCATAGCGTCACGTCACACCGTGACGCCATGGTGTCGCGTGACATGACCTTTCGTCCAGCGGTCACATGACACCGTGACGTGATATCGTGACTTCCCATCAGTGACACTAACGTCAGGTGACACCATTACTTGACGCGTCTCGTCACGTGACGTCACGGCACGTCATGATGTCACCTGACGTTACGCGATGTGATGGCTTTATAGTATACAAAAATTGGCAACGACCTTTCCCTCCCAAGTCCTATAATTCACGAAACGCTAAATTTAGCGGGGAAACTGAATGGTGGTATAGGTCACTTGACGTCGATTTCTCCCACTACATTTAGCGGGGAAGCAAGGATTGGTGTCGGGGTCACAAGACGCGATCTTTTCCCGCTAAATTTAGCGAGTAACTGAATTGGGTGTATAGGTCACGGTACGTCAATTTCCCCAAGGTGTGTAGGTCAGGCGAGACCACTTTCCCTGCCAAATTTAGCGGAAAATGCATGGGCGAACGGACGGACGAAATAAAGAGTTTCCGTAGATCGTTCTCGCCATCCCGCAACGCTTCCCGCAACCCGCTACGATACCCGGAACTCTGCAATCAAGGCCATCGACGCGCAGGCGCTGTAGCGGCTTCTTCGTTGCGGAGGACCTTGCGGAGGAAGAAACGCGGTCTACGAAAACTCCCTCATTTTTATGACTGGGGGTAGCGTTAAAAAGCATTTCATGCTTAAGAAAAAAAACAAAAAAACACTCGCATCGTTCTCTTTAAAAAGCCTCCTTGCTCGATATATAACTGAAACTACACCAACAGCGGTACAGTCAGCATAGGCCCTTTTCAAAGTGTGCGCGCCATCTAGTGGCTGATGTGTCAATCATCAGAGTCCGCCATTGCTTGAGCACGTACTCCGAGTACGCATTGAACACGAGGGCTGCGTGAGCGTGCGGCGAGGACTCGGATCCAAATGAGAGTTGCGGAGTTGCCACTCTGGAATTGGAATGATTCCGGAATCATTCCGCATTTTCGCGACCCCGGAATGGAATGGGAATGGAATGGCGGCAACGTTGAGGGGAATGGAATGGGAATGGAATTAGGTGCCTCTTGCCCGGAATGGAGTGGGAATGGAATGGGCACGGTTCTTATGCGAGCTGTGTCGATTTTCACCTAGGGCCTACTGGCTCATGCCGCAGTTCGTTAGAGACGTGTGGATAACTTTCCACGTCACCAGAACCTGAAGTGTTTTTTTAATAATTATTTCACTTCAGTTCCGCTCCTGAGGGAGCTAAAGGAGATAGGCATCCTAGCCACAGGAACTATCAGATCAAACAGGATGAGTGGCTGTAAGCTGAGGGGAGAAAAAGAGATGAGGAAAGATGAAAGGTTGACGATGGACACCAAGGTGACTGAAGAAGGAGACGTGGTGCTGATCCGATGGAAGGACAACAACCTGGTCAACGTTGCGTCTACACAAGTTGGTGTGGGTGACCCCGGACTTGTGAAAAGGTGGAGTGCCTCAACAAAAGAGCACATTGAGATTGATTGCCCCCAAGCAATCTTAGAGAGAGGACATAGGCGGTGTGGACAAGCTGGACTTCATCATGTCCCTTTACCCACTTCGTGCCAAGACAAAGAAATGGCCTGTGAGAGTAATCTCACATTTTGCCTCTTTTGCTGTTGCCAACTCCTGGCTAGAGTATCTAAGGGACGCGACCACGGAAGGCCTTCCGCGGAAGAGCATCAAGGACATGCATTCCAGAAGGGCGTTGCTCTCAGCCTGGTATACTCTCCAACAAGCCAGTTGAAAAGAAGAGAGCTAGGACGGCCAAGCTCCGAAAGTGCGCAGAAGCAATCCAAGCCAGCACACAATGCTGAGCCTCTCCCAACGCACTCTGTGCGATTTGATGGCAAAGAACACTGGCCACAACATGTTACAGCATCGTTTCCACAACGTTGTCGGAAGGAAGGCTTCAGGTCAAAGTCACGTGTGCGCTTCAGGAAATGTAGAGTTTTCCTGTGCTTGTCAGCTGCGAATGACTGCTTTTTCGAATTCCATACAAAGTAGGCATCTAACGGCTTTCTTTGGCAGGATCCCAGACAGAAACGTTGAAAGTGTAGTTGTTGTGGGCATTATGTTTGAAATAAAGTAATTCTTCGGCCTTTCTGAATCTGTTGGTGTGGTGTCACAATCTGTACAAATGAGGACGCCATATATTTTTTTTTAATTTCTTGGATAATTGTCCGCATTCAATTTTTGTTATTAAAATATAACCTCCTCAGTATATATACTAGGAGTTTTATATTTTTTACTTCAGTTTTACACAATACGTGACAGAATGGGATATACTAAAAGGCCCAGAACGTAAACAGGCCTTTACAGTCAATAAAATGATCGTGGGCTCGAACAAAGAGGACAAAATAATGCGTGACGAAAAAATATAATATATATGTAAAAAAATTACTTTTCGTATCATATCGTATTTGAATAAGCATGTTCGAAGCATGTGTTATTCATACACGCTTGGAACATGCCTGCGGACAGTTCTTGTATGGCCAATGTTGCAGAAGATCGTCATACGAGGAAGAAAAGGACGCATCAGACAGTCTTTGCAGAGTGCCCTTTGTACGATGCGTTAGAGGTGTGACCATCGGGTTTAGGTCACTGAGTCACTGACCAGCACGAGGCCGATGTTTTTCGGGAACTCGGACATGATGATGGTAGAGCTTGCCGTGATGTAGGCGGCCGCCCCGAAGCCCTCCGTGATGCGGATGACGAAGGCCAGCGCCACGAACATCTTGCCCGCCGGCACCAGGTCGATGAAGCTGCACATGCGCGCAACTTAGCTGCTTAGCTCTGGTCGAAATGCGCACGAGTGCACACCGATGGTTGTGTTGGGTTCTTGCTCCGCTAGAAAGCTCGATTCTTGTGTTTCGGCAGATGGGTATAGTTCGTCTGTTGAAGACTGCGTCATATACTGAAGCATGAGAGGTGCTCGAAGCATGCCTCAAAGGTAATAGGTGCCTTGTATCGGATTAATCATCGTTATCTGGACTTTTTGAGTATGCCCCCACCGCCCTTTGTATTGATTGCTTGGCAGTAAGAAAACAATGGAGACGTACAAACCATCTAATTAGTATAGTGAATATTAACAGTTATACCGCGAAGCAGCGTATTTCATTACATGGATTTATTGAAGCGCTCTATAGCCCTCGTTGTTGCTGCGCCATTAAATTCCTCATAATCATCCTTATTGCTGACGCCTACTTAAAATTCAAAAGAAACGGCATGTAAAAACAAGGATGCATAGTCACACCCGATAATAAACAGTTCAACGCAACATTGTAGAGAGGCTTTTTAGCAGCTGTTTATGGGTGCGGCCATAACTGACCTTCACTTTCTGTTTTCTTTAATTCAGTTTGATTTATTTTATTACTGTGGTAGCACAATAGGTTATTGACCTTCCAGACACCATGTGTTCTTGCCCTCTACGCAGGCTTGTGTGAATTCATCGCTGACCATTTCATTGGGGGCATCTCGGTGAGGCAGCGGAGGTCAGTTATGGTTGCTCAATCGGCGCACGGGAAAAGGCGTACGGGATACTACAACCCACGCAAATCAACGAGTAAACACGCTACACGCTGCAGAAAGTTCAAAAGCAGCATTTTAGCACAGAATGCGCTTTATTAGCCGATTTTCACGGGGAAAAAAAAAAAGCTAGCGAGAGATGGCGTTTGCTCACGACGCGAAAAGAGATCCTTTCGCGCGGCGTTCGAAGGCCGCGCGCCCGCGGCCTTGAAAGAGTGTGGGCATGTCATGCTGCGCCATCTCATGGCGTTGGTCGAAAATGGGAGCAGATCTTCGACACACTTTTCTTTGTAGCGAGGCGGTGCCGTTCAGAAGACGAGAGAGGCGAGCTTATCGAAAACGTAAGAAATTACAGAAGCAGCATGAAGAGACGCCGATGATTGTAAGGCACACCTTCTGTGCTTATCAGTCTTTGTCAGCCTGATCGAGTTTGTAAATATTTTTGAATCATTCAATAATATCAGGATTCGCGTTTGAAAGTTCGCGGCCACGGCTTGAGAATCATAATTGCTTCGTATTTTTTTGCTCTAAATTTGTCAGGCTACATATAGATTTGTCTTCGGGTGATTTGAAAGAGCGCTTTTTTATCGTTGCTGACGTGGCTATATTTCTTATCGTAACTTCTAAAACTAAGCTTTTTGGTTACTAAAAGTCCGCATTTTGCAAGATACGGAGTGGCATAAGAGAGTTTTAGAAAAATAGAACCCAATGCTTCCTGCGCATGCGCGCTGTTCGGCGCTCCAAAAGCTGCCTTAGGAACCCAAATTGTCGGGTTTCCCATTCCAAAACTTTCTGTTAGCCCTAGATCGAAAGTTCTGCATGCAGCGAACTACTTTTGACTGTAGGCGTTTGAACGCGCAGTCGAGCTGCAGGATAATAAATGCCTTGGCGCCAGTCACACTGTCCGACGCGTGTCGCTCGGCGAAGTGCTCACCCGAAGCAGATGACGCAGACGCTGGAGAGGATGAAGCCGCCGTTGAGCATCGTCTTGGGCGTCACCAGCGCGATCTGCAAGCACGCGACTCGTGATCAACAATGATCGCAAGCGAAACCGTGGTATGACACAGAGTGACGTCTATCATCGCCACAAACAACGGCGGGCTCAAGGCTGTGGTTCACACATTTGAGTTTGAGAGTGAACCACTGCGACAACTAACCGACATGCGACGAGCGAACACGCGGGCGCAATCTATATGGTAGACCTGGAACACTTGTAATGTGCGTTTAATTATTAAATTAATTAATTAATTTAATTACCAATAATCCTGATTCGGATTGCGCGATTAGCGATTTCGCAGTTGCGACATCGCTCGTGCGGCAAAGAAAGCCTGGGGGAAGCTGCGGTGCCCGACGTCGCAGCTGCGAATTCACGAGCGAAATCGCGCCATGTGAATCGGCGGGCTTCACGCATATTCCTATCGCCGTTGACTCGAAATAACTCTGAAAATGTTATAAGCGATCTTTTCTAATAGATTGTCCGTAGATGTGATCCCGCAGGTACTCCGAAACCTTCCGGAATAGTTACAGAGTTATCTCATAGATGGCGCCAGTGTGCTAGCCTGTTTAATCGTGTTATCTTGTAATGGTTGCAACGCAGTCAATCACACTCGATGACAAACGTGTGAACAAGCATTCATGCTTCCAAAATTCCAAGCACAGAACAGCACTTCTATTCTCACTTTTCGCAACTTTATAAAGAGCTTTCGAAGATAGGCGCCGAAAAAACAAGGACAAGAAGAGACGTAAACACTGGTTCTTCGATCATGAACGTTTATAAAGAGCCTTTGCGGAGAGCAAGTCGTCTGCTTCTTGCGCAGGAGCTGCGGTGACGTCAGAAAGACGCCGAGCTATGATTGGCTCTGATTGAAGGATAGTAGATAGGCCTTAAAGCAAGCTGCCTTGAGGTCTACCCGCTATCCTTCTTTCAGAACCAATCAGAGCTCGGCGTTCTGATGGAACCACAACCCCTGCAGAAGAAGCAGACGAACTTGCGTTCCGCATAGAACAGATAGTAGAGATTTAAGAGAGGGAACAACTCAAACCTCGGAGGGCGCTTGCAATTTAATGGCGGACGCCTACGGTGCAGATTGGTCGCAAGTGTGCATGCGTTGAGTCGTCGCGGAAAGCGAGAAGGAGGATCCGAGATGAGACACTGGCAGACGATCACCGCTTTCGTATAGCCTCCTCGCAGCTCACATTGCAAACGTGGCTCATAAGCCTTTTTTTTATTTGACAAAAGCGTTACAAGACAAGGACATAAAGGAAGAGACAAAGCACAAGGGCTTGTGCTGTGTCTTCTTTATGTCCTTGTCTTGTGGCGCTCTTTGTCCTGAAACACCCTGAAATCCAGGCACACTGCGCAACTCCAGCGGAGGCGACGCCACCTAGTGGAGAAGACGCGAAGGTAGGGAAACGTGAAACAGAGGAAAAGAGCTTAAAGTAATAACGCAGTGCCGAATTTCGGGGCGTCACCTAAAGGAGGCCAGAGCATGGCAGGGATCGAGCACGAGCGCCGAGTCAGCGTTCGGCCGAGACTCGTGCTTACCCCAGCCGAAGCGGCAAACGTCGCCAGAAAGAGCCCCACAAAAGCAGCTCATTTAGTTAAGGCTCAGTCACGACGTTCATACAACTAACAAAAAGACACGGATATTTCTCTGCAGAGATGATGACAGAATTGTCCGCGGACACGCGTCAGGCTTGTTCGGAGCGTGTTTGCTTCGTACTACATGTGCATGCTTCGAACGCAGACAGTTTTCGTATGACGAATGTTGCAGAGAACCGTCATACAAGCACGCTCCAGCCAATGTTTGCAGTGTGACCACGGCTTTGGTGCGCGCAAGTCGGTGCGCGCTCGCTCACCAGCTTTCCGTAGACGGGAGCGATGAGGAAGATGGTGAAGTAGAAGGCGGAGAAGATGAGTCCGTACTCGGTCGGCGTGGCGCCTTTCTCCTCGGCCTGTAAAACACCGAATGGCGTCCTTAGAAGCTGCCCCTGAGTGGTTTGTATGTTTGTCTTTACGCAAACACAATGTCTCGGCCATCGGGTAACATGGCACGGGATCTGCTAATGTGTGCACTCTGACCGTTTGTGCAGCTCTAAAGGCAGTCCTGCAAAACCAGGCTATTGCCGTCTGCTAATGATTTCAAAACCAACTTAATCGTGTGCGTCCTTGTTCTGGATGTGCGAAGAAAGTTGGGGCATTTCATCGTGCGCGCTGGACTGGACCTCCGAACCTTGAAGGACAGTACCACACTACGGCTTGCCGTAGAATTTTTATCCGATAATAACAATTCGGTGAAAACACCAGAAAAACACTAAAAACAAATGGCGTAAAGATTCTTGAAAAAAGAAAACGCCAATAAGAGAAAGGCAGTTGTGAACGGGTCACGCTTTCAGTTACACCCTGACTTGCTCACGGCGCAACGGAAACACCATGCCCTGTTCACAACTGACTTCCTCCTGTACACGTGTCTTTTCTTTTTTAATTTATTTTGCTTTTGGTAAAAATTGATGAAAGCCCTCGACAAATCAAACAGACCGTTGTTTTGATCCGTTATTTGTTCTCTCGGTGACCTGGTCAACACTGCACACTTCGAGCCCACAGTAAAATTTTACGGTACCTCTGAAAACATGACATCGGAGTGTAAACATTTGACCGTCAGGGTGGGGCAACCCAATCGATCAAAAACGGAACGCACACACACACATAGCACCTAGGCAAAAGTCATATATATCCATATCAACAGGGAACTCAAAAGCCTTCGCGTTCAAACATTTTAAACAGTGGCCACACTTGGAATTCGCTTAGTCAGCCTACTACCCCTGTTTTCACGAGATATTAGGGACTTTTGGTACATCATTCTGATAACACCGATGATGATACCCGACACTCCACTGACGCTCACGCGTCCTCGGAGGTATCGAGACGATGTACTACCTAAACTCCCTATTAGTCTGCACAGGACGTATCGTAAACAAAAACAAAAAAAAAAAAACAAAAAAAAACGGACAAGGAAAAAAAAAAAAAAAGGATGTCACTTGTCTTGATCGCACTCATTCACGTTATCGTTGCGTAACCGGCAAATAACCGATAAGACGGCGGCGACGCTTTCGACGACCCGATTAGAAGGACTTGTCAACAGTGTGACACAAAAAGTGCCACGAGCTGCTTTGGAGTTGCGCAGACAATGTAATCTCAGTTCGGTTGCTTCGTCCCGGTGCGAATTTTGCACGAGGGTGGCGCGGCAACAAAGATCTCCATGGAAAAGGCCGTGCTCGTCAAAAGGCGAGTCTGCTTCCGGCCAGTTAGAATAATCAAGGTCTGCGAACCCCCTCATCCTCCTCCTCCTCCTCCATGAAACGTCATCACAATCAGATAGCGCCAACTAGTGTCACAAGTGCCAACTCAACAATAAACCTTTAAAAAAAAAAAAGCATCAAGCAACATTGGTGGCCTCCATTTCTTGGGACTAAGTATAAATACCTAGCAGTGTGGCCGAATGAGGAAAAACAATACTTAGAAAAACAGGAAGAAAATATGCCAAAGTAAAAGGGGAAAACGCAGCAATTATGAAGCATACGACACTATGTAATTACAATATTGAAGTTGTTTGGGGAATACTGGAAGGAGTCATGGTGCCGGGGTTGTCTTTTGGCAATAAGGTATTATGCATGATATCTGAGGTCCAGTCGAGCTTAGAGACTCGGCATATGAGCCTGGGCAGACTGGGACTGGGGGCGCATGGGAGTACACCAAATAAAGGAGTGAAGGGAGAGATGGGCTGGGCATCTTTCGAGGCTAGAGAGGCGATCAGTAAGCTTAAATTTGAACAAAGGTAGAGACGATTCAGGATACGCGATGGGCGAGAAAGGTATCTAAGCATCTATACATGAAAAGTCTGAACACTAAAGGGACACACCGAACCCGAAAACTGAAGCTGAAATACCAACAGTCAAGTGCTGGGGCAGAGCAGACTACCCCCGTGAAAAAGGAAGTAAAAGATGCCGAGAGAAAGATGTGGGAAAAGAATGCAGGGAAAAGTACAGGGGACGAAAACAGGAAATAAGGAAGGAACATTGGTACGATAACTCACGGGGGAGCTCGTGGTTGTTCGAGGTCTAGGACATAAGGACAAAGGATAAAGGAACTGAAAGGCGGTGTGCCGTATACGCCAAGGGGAAGACGAGACAATAGAACATGTGGGGTTGAGGTGCACAGGGATTGCTCCGACCCTCCCGGAGGGGGCGACGGATTTGGCCGGAGCGCTGGGGTTTGCAGACGAGAATGCGAGAATGGAAGAAGGAATGATTGATAAGTGCATTTTAATAACAAAGATGAGATTGGAAGACTGGTGGAAACTGTCTAGGGAAAATTGAATGACGTGCAACTGACTGACACGGACCGGAACAAGGACAGAGAAAAATTGGGATTCCCTCCCGCGTGGCTTCGACCCAAAGTCTCCACCCTGTCTCCCAGTGGGCCCGGTGCCGGGGTGACGCCGATTAGGTTTGGCCGGGGTGAACTCGACGACTCCCTCGCCCAGGGGAAGAGGCGGGGGTGATGCTTTTAGTTGTTTTGCCTGATCCCCCAAAGGTCATCCAGAAGGGCTGTGCAAGACGGCGGGACGAGGAGGGACCGCGACATCACCGCCTGTTGCGATTAGTCAGTGCCACGCCGCCGACCACTCGCAGCAGGCGGCGTTGTCCCGGTCCTTTCGTCCCTTCGTCCCGCCTTGTCCCACTGTCTTGCATAGCCCCCCTGGTGATATCCGACACCGTCTGGTGATAGTTACGAAATTACAGTGGGTGAGCAAATTTGCGAAGGAAAGGAAGCATACTTTTCATTCTTAATTTCTAGGCTAGGTGGCGCAAGCTACCGCCGGTTATGAGTGGTATACAGTCATTAGCACTTATCTATTGATCCTTGGACACAAAGCATGTGATTGGATCCGAGTCCACGTTGAACGATGCCGTAGCCCTCGTTGCGTTCCCAAACAATGGCGGACTCGGAAAATTGGCGCAGCAGCCCGAAGCGACAAGGTGGAACCGATCAAAAAGCGCACGTCACTAGGCCTTTTCTGTTTATGATTGGTTCAACGATGATTTAACGTGTATTTTAGTTGCGGAATAAATATGGTATAATATTGTTGGGTCACTATACCATCGGGCAGGATTTGGCGAGATGGACTTACGAGATTAAAACAATTAAGTGGTGCCGACTTTTACGCACGCTATCAAGGAACTGAGATATGATTGAGTGAAAAACGAAGCCTGATGGCCCTGATGCCATTGTCATGATAGTAAATCTTGTGACAAAAAGACAAGTGCGATAATTTCCTTCCGAATGAGGGTAAATTGATGCTAGCTTGTATTCTGAGCGGAGTAAAACTTGAGTGTAATCTGATAATTTGAATCGGAGTGCACGATTTTGTTCTGCATCGACCTATGCTTGATACCTATGAATGTTGTCAGAGACCAGACAAAATTACGTTTACTCAAGTATTGTCATCTTACAAGTCTGATGTGAGCTAGTTGTTTTACATATGGCAGTTCGATATTGCGTCGAAGATATCCAAGAAAGCATTTTTTTTTTTTTATACGCATGCTTAGAACACGTTTAACAGCCCAGAAGAGAATGATAGCAACCCAGACAAGAGACTTCAGACACTTTAGTCTGTGCTCAAAATGCGCGACAGTACGGGCATTCATATATCTTTCAGCTAGAATAGGAGACGTGAAAGTCATAAGGTTAGATGCAGGTCGGTAAAGGACTCAATCGGCAAAAAGTGAAATGCAAGATGTTACAGAATTAAAAGTAAAATAAAAAAAAAGCCCAAAAACACTGTTTTGGGATCTTCGCCCAAAAATAAAATTTGAAGGTGAGCAATTGATAATTACACCGTATACCAGATACTTTCCTGCAACCATTTTGATAAACGCCTCGAAAAAAAAATGCAACGTCCTTTGCGTGGTTCGACTTCGTTTCCCTCTGACCTTCCCAGCGCTTCTAACCCCCCCTCTTTTTTTTTTTTTTTTTAAGCGAGTTACCGGGCCGTGGACGCGTGTATGTGACGTTTGATATTCCGCAGGGGAAAGCAACTACGTATGGCCAACACCTATAGCTGTTCCACAGCCCATAAAGACAAATATGGCAGTGCTTAGAAGGTAACTATTGGAATCTATGGATACTCACCTTCTTGGGAAAAAAAGGCGCCTGGAGAGAGAAGCTCATGGCGGCGCAGAAGTTTCCAGCGTAGATGAGGCCCGCGATGAGCCACTGGCGCCTGGTGATCTTGGTGGCGCCCTCGTCGACCGAAGCAGTCTTGGTGAACCAGACGGTGCTGGGCGCCGACTTCTGCACGAAGATTTCCTCCTGGATGCTCGGCGACGCCACCGCCGAATAGCTGCTCCAGAACATGGCCTCCGTCGTCCTCATCTTGTCGCCTTTTCGGCAGACGCCGTCACACTTGAGGCACGTAGAATGGGTCTCGAGAGATACTTCTCGGAGCACTTCGCAGCCCGATCTTGGCGAACCGGTGGAAGTGGTACCTGGCAGGCGGTCACGCTTGAGCAGACGATGACGTTGTACCTGCTAGCACGGACACCGTGTCTCAAGAAGGACTTGTTGAAGGGCTTCGCAACCGGATTTTGGCGAACCGGTGGAAGCGGTCCTTGGCAGACGGGCACACTTGGGGCGACGATGACGTTGCACCTATACTGGCGCGGACAATGTATCCCAAGAAAGACTTCTCGAAGCACTTCGTAGCGCGATCTTGGATAACCGGCGAAAGCGATCCTGGGTATGCGGTTCTCGAGCTCAACAAGGTGCCAGCCTCACGGCTTTTCCGAGTAATCGCGCACAGCTGAAAGTGGGCGACTGGGCACTGGCTCGGTTTGTCGGTAGGCGGAAAACCACTTGAGTCTTTGTCTTTCTGCAAAAATCGGGCGAGGGAAGCCTTATTTGTGTGTTTGCGTTTCTCGCTATCAGGTCGTGCATACGGTGCACTATCGAGGCCGTCCCCCCTCCCCCGAAGTCAGTGTATCTGGATAAGAAATCGAGGACTTGTGGGCGCGAGTAACGACTTTGCTGCCTCAGCTTTCTCGGTGGAAAATGTTTTTTCAGTTATTCTGTTTTATCGCGACGCAACCAAAAGAAATCGTTCGCTAAGACACTGCTGATGACTAATTCGAAACTCAGCTAGGTCGTGAGATTCGAATCCCTCCCGGAAAATTTCAAGTATACATTCCCGTTGTGCGTGCATGGTAATTTCACATATCTTCAAAGTTCAGATCGAAGCATGTCGAGTGAAACGGAGAGTCAAGATCTCAAAAAGATTCACCGATCGCACGAATGTCCCATTTGAACTGGAGTTCGCTTCCGGCTTTCGACGAGAGCGGACGGATGATGAAGCGCTCCGATAACAGCGCGCTATCGGCTGCCACGAGCCAAGGAACCAATGCTGCCGTGGCCGACGGCACTGATGACTACCGTATTTTGCTACCACGTTTCCCCGACAGCAAGATATGTATGAACTCCGTTTTTTTGCATGGCGACCTTTCTGGTAGACCGTACCGTGCTGTCGACTTCCGCGGTGGCTTAAAAGACGTTATTGACCTCCGTGAAGTGGTTTCTCTTGGCCAATATCAAATGAGCCACATCTGGATGGCCACCCTTGCAAGCATCGCAGCCACAGAAAACCTCAAGGCGGCCGGACAACTGAAGGTGAAAGGAAAGAAATGTTTGGTGATCGATCCCCAGTCGAAGGACCTCAAAGTGAAGATGCTCTGGCTTCCGACCTACCTGGAAGACAGACGAGTTGTCGAAGCCCTCGAGCCGTACGGCAAAGTACGGACCATCACGAGAGAGAAGTGGCGGGTTCCTGGGATGGAAACAATGGAAACCTTGAATAGAGAAATATGTCTCACCCTTCACGACACCGTGACTTCTAGTGACCTTCCGCACTTGATCAAGGTGTACGGCGTGCAGTCTCTGCTACTGGTGCCGGGGAGACCACCCCTTTGCCTTCGTTGTAAAAAAGTGGGCCACATCCGGAGGCAGTGCCGGGCTCCAAAGTGCGCCCGGTGCAACCGTTTTGGACATGAAGGCAGCGACTGTTTCTCGACGTACGCAACAGCGCTGAGAGGACCTCAGGAGGATGGTGAAGGCAACCCCGACCAGCTGATGGACATCTCAGAGGTCGTGGACGTGACGGGAGACCTCCCGGCAACAGGGATCGCCAGCGACGCGGCCACGAGTTCAGGGGAATCTGAACAAACCGGAAAAGTCCCGCCCGACGAACCCGGACACACAGGCGCGTCGGCCGCGTGCCCGGGCGTCGTCCCTAACGACAGCGTCGACAGGACGGGGACCTGCAGGGAATCGGAGGGGAAGACCGCAGAATTCAAAGAATGCCTGGTGAGCTCCAATGTAAAGAGCCAGCGCGACCAGGAACAAGCCGGAGCCTCCTACATGGACACAAGCCCGGCGAAAGACGACACCGATGGCAAGAGAAAGCACGCCGAACCGCCCGCCACTTTGGCGAGTAAAGGCCGGTTCCTACATGCAGCGAAGCGCTAATGTAGCGCTGCTCACGTGCCGTCAGCTACTTATCGTCTGCCATGAGCAACAGTTTTGACGGTGCTGTACAAAGCTGGTGAACGCTCCCGCCAGCGCGCGCTTAGCACGAGGTAAGCGCTATGCTTGTAGCGCTCCGCTGCATGTGTGAACAGGCCTTAAGCGTCCAAATGCTAAGCTTTCTGCCGCGCGCCCGCCTTAAGAACGCCCTTTGATTACAACCTAAATGGGCACTGGTTTACGCTTTGCTACTCTAAACGTTAGAGGGTTTAATTCGAGAAAGCGACAGTATCAATTACAGCGTCTGCTTGAGGATACAGAAATAGATTTCATTGCAATTCAAGAAACTAAACTATCAACGGAAGAGCAGGTGGAACGCGCATTGCGGTTATTCTTAAATAACTTCGAGGTCTGTGTAAGCCACGCAGTGGGCCTTTCAGGGGGGTGCTTTCTTCTTCTTAAAATATCAGTAAATTTGTCAGAAATAGCAATAACAAGTGACCTTTGCGGGCGACTTATACTTTGTGACATTGTAATTCTAGACACGATCGTGTCTAGAGTAATTTGTGTTTTCGCCCCCAACGATGTTAATGAACGAGTTGTACTTCTTGGTGACTTTAACTGTGTGTGCGACATAGCTGACCGCGTGCCAGTTAGAACACGCCTCGATAAAAGCGAGCATTTATTGCTCGATGTGATCGAGGAAAGTGATTTGTTTGACGTGGCGCTTTTTCAACCGAAGGCAGGGAACATACGGTTCACGCACTTTCAGCAAGCCTCACACGCTCGGCTTGACAGAATTTACTGTTCCTTAGATCTCATTAACCAATTAAGTGATTATTCTGTCGACCCGGTTTATTTTTTCGACCACTGTATAGTCGCTATTACAATTGGCCAAAAACCACGCACGCAAAAACGGATAAATTGGAACTTATGGAAAATCAATGCCGCGCTCCTCAAAGACGAAACGTTTGTTGCTGATACAAACGAAATGCTACAACAATTATCTGGCCAAGTAAAGCATTTTCGTGAGACGTGGGAGCGGTTCAAGGAAGATGTGAAGCAGCTAGCAATCGAAAGATCGAGTATACTCAGTTACTACAAAAAGAAAAGAGAAAGGGAGCTACGCAATGACTTGCGCCTTTTACACGAGCTTGAAAGCAAAAACCCAGGATTGCATACGTTAAAACCCAGCTTGATAACCTTTATCAGGATCGCTATCAGGGGGCAGTTGTCCGTGCGCGATCTGAAAGGTTTCTTCTGGGAGAGCAGCCGACGAAAAAATCGATGGAAGATGAAAAACGACACGCTATAAAAAAAGTAAATTCTGGAAATAGAGCACAAAAATACAATATATGTTGATACAGACGGTACATGATGTATTTCTTCAGCACTATCGCACGCTCCTGGGAACCAGAACAGCTGTGCAAGACGAAGGCCTTACAAAACTAATTGCGTTGCTACCTCGTCTATCAGAAAACCAGATAGAAACCCTCGAAGAACCTATCAGCCTACCAGAAATTGAAGCGGCAGTGGACGCACTACCCCAAGGAAAAACTCCAGGTCCGGATGGACTTGTCTCTGAATTTTATAATCTACACAAAAATTCTATTTGTCTTATGCTGCAAAAAGTTTTTCAAGAGGCGTACGAAGTTAATCAATTGCCTCCCTCTTTTCTCAAAGCTCACACCGTTTTAATTCCGAAGAGTAAAGATGCGAACGCGCTCCGTCACGTTAGTGGTTATCGCCCTATAACCCTATGTAATGTAGATTATAAAATTTTTGCAAAAATCTTGGCAAACCGACTGCAGACTGTTATACGAGACCTAGTTGGAGACCATCAAACTTGTGGGATTAAGGGTCGGGCCATACAAACTAACATTCATGTCGCCCGAAGTGCGTTGGAAACCGTGTCTAGAACAGGTGACCAGGTGGCAATGCTTCAAGTGGACCTTGAAAAAGCGTTTGATCGCGTTCAGCATGAGGTTCTGTACACTGTTCTGGCGCACGTTGGTGTTGGTAAAATAATTTCACAAGGTGTTAAGATGTCATACATGGGTTGTCGTACGAGCCTAATTATAAATAATAGTCTTTTGGAAAGCATGCCAGTGAGCTCTTCAGTGCGGCAGGGGTGCCCCTTGTCGCCCTTGCTGTTTGCCCTCTATCTTGAACCACTGTGCCAAAGCATAATTCAAAGCGATAAAGTTAATGGTTACACCTTGCGGAGTGCGGAAGTAAGAGTTCTGGCCTATGCGGACGATATCGCCTACCTGTGCAAGGACAAAGAAAGTGTTCAACACGCGGTCGCCCTCACGCGCAATTTCTGCGCTGTCACTGGAGCAGCCATGAACTGGCAAAAGTGCCGGGGTTTCTGGCATGGCTCATGGGCCACGACACCAACCGACTAAGAAGGCTTTGAATGTAGTGACACACCGTGTGACTACCTTGGAGTGCCCTTGCAGCACTGCAGGAACAGCACGACTTATTGGTCGGAAGTGCGACAAACCTGGAAAGGCGAGCAAAGCGCTGGGCCCTCCGCGATGTGTCAATTTTCACAAGGTCAACAATCTGCAATATTTTCCTCGTGGCCAAGCTTTGGTGTGTACTGCAGGTTCTCCACTGCGCAAGGTGTAACATTCAAAGGTTCCATCGCATATTCGCTGTTTTTATCTGGAAATCTTCCTGGGAGCCCATGCAACGAGGAAACCTCTTCCGTCGCTTCGCTGTCGGCGGTATAGGCCTCCCGCACCTGTTTGTACGCCAGTTGGTTTCGAGGTTTCTTTTTTTTGAGAGACCAGAAGAAGACCCCTTTGATCCGTGAGATGCTTCAGAGTACACTGGCATGTTATCTACCGTCCTTTGTGGTATCATCAGCCGGGGATGGAGACCAAAACGCAAGGTTAGTGGGCTATCTTAAAGAGGTTGTTGACGCCTTCAATTTTTTAGTAGTTTTATTTTCCAGGGACCACCTTGCAACTGTTACCAGAAAAAAAAAAAAAAACTATCGCGTGACCTTGTGGATATTCTTTTTCCAACACCAATTTATCGATCGTTCTTTGTATAGCCCAGGCCAGGATGTATTGTGCCGTGTTAAGCGGATGGGCATCCCACCAGCAGCCAAATCGTTTTTCTTTAAGTTGCACTGTTCCGTACTCTCAACTAAAGTCTGGCTAAAAGAAAAGGGGGTATTTATTCCCTGGACGGAGAACTGCTTGTTATGTAAATCCCCAGAGACTGTCGAACATATCTTTATCGACTGCTGGGACGCGTTTTTGTTCTGGGATGTCCTGCAACGAACCTTAAAGAAAGATATTGATATTTCAACGCATTCAATTCGATTTCTGCCTACCACGCCGGGTGAAATTGTACCAAACGACCTGATCATGCTCTTGGGCTTATACAGCATATGGAGGTCCCGAATGGATGTAAGAAACGCTATTCCTGCACCAAAAACTGTACGACTGCATTTTATTCAATTAGTAGCGCAAGTCAAAAGTGTCTATGATGGCTGTGAAACTGTGCCCGACTATTTGCCGGTACTTGATAGCTTGCTGAAAATGAACGAATTTTGAGGTGACGCCGCGGCAAATGCTCTTTTGTGCTACATTGGGTGTGATGTGTTGTTCACGTTAAAACTTTCCATGTAATAAAGAAAAAAAAAAAGTCCCATTTGAACTGCGCAACGCGGGGACTATTTGTCAATCGACCCAATGAACCGATGGTCGGCGAGGCCTTTACAATGGCAGCAAATTAATGACCGAGCGCAGCCGGATGAATGAATCCTTAAAGCGGCGGCTTGCGCGACCTAGACTTTTTTGTTTTGTTTTAATTGCAACAACTAATAATTCCTATAATAATTAGGCCTGTCCGCCATTGCTTGATCACGTACTTTGAGCATGTATTGGACATGAACGGCTGCGTTAGCGTTCGAATCCCGTCAGGCGCTTTGTGCCCAAAAAATGGCGACCATATCCTTGTTTCTTAATGGACTTTTGAAAGGGGTCTGCGTCATTTTTGCAACCATGGCCTCTCCACTCCAGAGCCACTAAATCATCTACGCTTGAAGCACCGGTACTACACTTCCTGGTTTTCTTGTTGGAGCCGCCATTTTAGTACCTATAATGCACCAGAATTAAACTTTCTGGGTTTTATATATGACTCCAAGAAAGCTAAAGCAACCGCGTCTTGCTCTGTCGCGAGCGTTTCCCACAATTTCAGAAAAAAGCTTCGTATAAGTGGCAACAATTAAACTAAGCAGCAAGATGGCTAGGTGGCGCAAACTACCGCCCGTTATAAAGAACATATGTATACTTCTTTCGACTCGTGCCTTCTGTCAGATGTTGTCAGATTACCTCTGCTTGGTTATCTCCGCTTCCCCGAACGTCCATTTTTTCCCTCGCTGTTTTCAACCCCCAGTTCCTTTATCAAATCAGTCGCGCCTTCGGAATCTCAAAACTTTAGGATGAGACCCTTTACAATAGAGTATCAAGGATCGACGGCCAGACGACAGGGGGCCCCCTACGCTCCTCCCGTGACGTCATGCGTTGAATGTTACATGCATTGCTAAAAATATGTTTGGTCGGGAGGTGATAACAGTCATAATCGAATCTAACCAGAAAACAAATCTCAGAAAGTTCCCTGCGAAGCTGCAAAGGAAAAAGAGTTTGCCCGATGAACTTGCCGCATACGTCGCATTGAGATAAAACATCATTGCATCGGGTAGCAGTCCTTCAACCCCGAACAACTGTCTTTAGACATGTTCGAATCCTACATATGTATGAAGTACTTCGAACATTCTTGAGGAGTGTCCGCAGAAACTTCTGTCATCATGTCTGCAGCGAACGTCGTGTACGGCTGTACGCTTTCAGGCAACGTTTCATGGGCGCCGCCATCTTGGCATCACGTGACTCGTCCGCCATTGCCGGCCTCTACTTTCCCGCTGCTGCACTGCGCTTGGCTGTGAATAGGTCGACAACACAAGATTATGGCCTCTAGACTTCAGAGACCATATAACTTCATCACATTTGTTACCTTTTTGCCGGAAAGAAAGGTAGCTGAAACCCAGTGCAACTTCTGATAATGTCGAGTTGACACAGCAAGGTTATCGCAGTCTTATCCATCGCTGCACGTGCGTATAGTTTACACGTTGCGGTCTTGTTTCTCGCCGCATTTTGGCACGTTAATCCCGTAGGCGATTTGGCGAGCGAAAAACTTGGCGATCAGTGACGGGCTGGTCCGTCGCCGTGGGGGCGGATTGCTCGCTGTTGCTCGTCGCACCGAGCTCGGTTGTAGTATATTCTTAGTAAACTTCGCTCGTCGCCCAGGAGTCGCTCGCATGCGGTCTTTGGTTTGGAGGTGTGCCTCCTCGCTCATCAGGAAAATATCGTGTTCGACTTTGGATGCATCGGAGTTACAGCAGGCAACCTGTGCGTTGGGTAGAAAGTTTTGCGCGAACGAGTAATCGTATAATTTGCTAGCGCGACCCGAGAGAAAATCGCTGCTACAGACGACAGGCTTCGCTCCATTGGGTCAGGGGTGTTTAAAGGCCGACGACCAGACACGAGGTTCTGCAAGGCAGAATATCCTCCTCACCCTGGGGAGGAGTAAAAAGGCAGCAGTGGACAGGGTAGAAGGGGGAGAGGAGGAAGCTGGGAGAAAAGTGGAAAGCGGGAACTGGTTGTCGGTCTTTAAGTGCCGTCTGGCGCGGCTTCAGAAGTCTGATAACGCCGGTTCGCTCCATGGGACAGTGAATGCTTTCGCATTAAAAGTGCTGGCAGTCCCGTCCTCAGCTTATTCTGTACGAGTCGGTGCATCGAAAACGGCACAAAGCACGGACAGTTTACGTGCTTCAGCGGGGCATGTTCAGTGCACACAGCGTGGTTCTGGACCTCGATGTCGCCACTGCAGTTTTTGCAACCCACTGCAGAACCTGTCTTGCCCGTTGGACGCCGTTTACGCGACCCACTGCGGCCGCTCATCGTCACACAAACACCCGCAAGCGAGGTAACCGGAGCGCAGGTGCAGCCAAAATACAGGCCGCCAATGGCGGCTCGAGGAACTCTAATGGCGGCCTGAGGAGCGCCCCAACTGGTGGCGGCTCGGGTAACCGATGCGCGTGATTGCGACCTAAAGAGGGAGCACGGTGTCTTCGATAAAGACTTTAAATTGCTTCGATAGAGGCAATGTGCTAAACCACTTTGAACTGGACGCCCTATCGTACGACTAATAAACTGGGTGAAACAAAGGCACAAACGGGATGAATGTAAAACGGTGTGTCCTAGGTAGGGTATCAGACGACGAGTACATTCGAGTGCGTAAAACGCGGCGTCGCAAACAATTGCTATGGCTGTCAAGAATAGTAGGCTGAGCGAGGTAATTGCATCGCGGCGGTGTATTTATAGTGAATTATTTTCGAGCAATAATCAGTCATATAAGTAAATATAGCAACAATCGTAGTTGGGGGCGTGGCTACATGCCACGAAAAATAAAAACAGCCCGAAAAACACAAGAACTCTAGAGTTTTATTTGTCTTTTTCATGAAGCAAGCTCAACTCACGCGCCCTAGGAATGCTAGAAAACCCGAACTTACAATCATGCTCATGCGTGAACTTTTTTTCTAAACATTGCTAGACGTCCCGTTTATATATATATATATATATATATATATATATGGGCGGTTTCAATTGGATTCAGGCAACGAGTGGCAGTCATATTTTTTATTTTGCTTCAAATTTTTATTTTTTGTGGAGCATGCTCCAATAAGAACAATCCTTTTTATTTTAATGTCCTGACATGATTAGTTCCTGAGAAAACAAATCTCAAAGAAGCGGGAAAGAACTACGAGGTTTTGACGATTGTCGTGTGTGGCGTTTTTGAATCACTCTCAATCTCAAAGTATTCAAAAGAGAGCGTCTATATTTTTTTAGTATGACATATATGCAAATAGGTAAGACGACATTATAATTGCTATTTATTATTCGTCGCTCAAATTTTTGTAAAAATCCCCAAACATGCCTTTGCGAACAACTGTGACCTAAATTTCGGATTTTATTTTGAGTCATCTATATTTATACCTGTTTTCACCTTAAGAACCGAAGTAAAACAAGTCCGGCTCCTCGCGGAACATTACTAATTTCCCCCTTTATGTGGATAATGAAGACATATGTAGGTGAATTTTAGATTAGATATATGTTATCTTATCAAGACGTACACGTTCCAAACGTCAAAGGCATCGCTTTTTCCTCCGACAACCGAATCTCGTAAGAACTATTTCGCGCCGCGTAGGAACAATGCGCAAAACGTACTTTTTTCTTAAGGTGAAAACAGGTATAGTATCGCTTTTAAAATAATACCACGTGTAGAACCTTTTATTGCCTTCCAAATTAGGCAAAGTTTGTGTTTTTATCATGTACGAGTACTGAGAAATAAATTATGAAACAGAGAGGGTTTTCACTTTTTGTTCAAATTCAGCACGCTGTATAAAAAAAAAAAAAAAAAAAAAAACATTTTTACTTTTTTTTTTTCTCGCGTCGCGTTCTCTTCACACCCTTTTTTTAGCCAGAATACATTCCGTTAGAGGTATGTGCCTTGGTTTTGAGTTTTAAGCCTCTAAATATGCTAAAAAAGAGCAAATGCCGATGGTGGGATTTGACGATTTTCGTGTGTGGCGTTTTTGAACCACTCTCAATCTCAGAGTATTCAAAAGAGAGCTTCTATATTTTTTTTATTGTGATATATATGCAAATCGGTAAAACGACATTTCAACTACTATTTATTATTCGTGGATACAATTTTTGTAAAAATTCCCAAAACATGCCTCCCCGAACTACTGTGACCTAAATTGCGGATTTTATTTTGCGTCGACTATGTTTAGTATCGCTTTCAAAATAATACCACGTGTAGAACCTTTCACTGCCTTCCACATTATGTAAAGTTTGTGTCTTAATCGCGTACGAGTACTGAGAAATAAATTATGAAACAGAGGTTTTCACTTTTCGTTCAATTTCAGCACGCGTATAAAAAAAAAAAACATTTTTAATTTTTAATTTTTTTTTTTTTTGCTTTGCGTTTTTTTTAGACCCTTATTTTACCCAGAATACATTCCGTTAGAGGTATATGCACTGGTTTTGAGTTTTAAGCCTCTAAATATGCTGAAAAATGATTCGGTTCTGTTATCAACATGAATTTCCCATTAAAAATATAAAATTACGCATTTAAAAATCTAGGTTTCCAATAGGAAGTGTATTTTACTCTAATGTTTTACAATATTATACTTTGATATTTCTAACGTAGTATAGATTATGTAGCGCATAGGGTTTAGGCTTGAGGCCCCTCCAATCATGGCACCGGCGGAAATTGTCTGAAAACCCGCTTTCGGCAGTTGCGATTTTATAGTGTTTAGACATTTGGAATTGCAAACTTGTTATTATACGCCTAACGACATTCATGTTTTGATATGAGTATTTATTCAACGTCCCTTAGATTATTATAATAAAGAATAAAATATACAACTATAACCCCTAAACCCACCATCAGCATTTGCTCTTTTTTTTAGCATATTTGGAGGCTTAAAACTCAAAACTAGTGCATATACCTCTAACAGAATGTATTCTGGCTAAAACAATATGTAAAAAAACGAGACGCAAAAAAAATTTTTTATATATATTTTTTTACAGCGTGCTGAAATTGAACAAAAAGTGAAAACCTTCTCTGTTTAATAATTTATTTCTCAGTACTCGTACATGATTAAGACACAAACTTTACATAATGTGGAAGGCAATGAAAGGTTCTACACGTAGTATTATTTTAAAAACAAAACTAAACATAGTCGACTACAAAAAAAAAATCCGCAGTTTAGGTCACAGTTGTTCGCGGAGGCATGTTTGGGGATTT
Source organism: Ixodes persulcatus (assembly GCA_013358835.2). Lineage (NCBI taxonomy): Eukaryota > Metazoa > Arthropoda > Arachnida > Ixodida > Ixodidae > Ixodes > Ixodes persulcatus. Next base: position 193,302 of record JABSTQ010009491.1, on the reverse strand, counting down.
TTACAAAGATTGGAGAGAAGAATAATAAATAGTAGTTGGAATTTCGTTTTACCGACTTGCATATATATCACAATAAAAAAATATGGAAACTCTCTTTTGATTACTTTGAGATTGAGAGTGGTTCAAAAACGCCACACACGAAAATCGTCAAATCCCACCATCGGCATTTGCTCTTTTTTAGCATATTTAGAGGCTTAAAGCTCAAAACCAAGGCAAATACCTCTAACGGAATGTATTCTGGCTAAAAGAAGGGTGTGAAGAGAACGCGACGCGAGAAACAGAAAAAATTAAAAATGTTTTTTTTTTCTTTTTTTATACAGCGTGCTGAAGTTGAACGAAAAGTGAAAACCCTCTCTGTTTCGTAATTTATTTCTCAGTACTCGTACATGAAAAAAACACAAACTGTGCTTAATTTGGAAGGCAATGAAAGGTTCTACACGTGGTATTATTTTAAAAGCGATACTAAACATAGTCGACTCAAAATAAAATCAGCAATTTAGATCACAGTTGTTCGCGGAGGCATGTTTGGGGATTTTTACAAAACTTGGAGCGACGAATAATAAATAGCAATTATAATGTCGTCTTACCTATTTGCATATATGTCATACTAAAAAAATATAGACGCTCTCTTTTGAATACTTTGAGATTGAGAGTGATTCAAAAACGCCACACACGACAATCGTCAAAACCTCGTAGTTCTTTCCCGCTTCTTTGAGATTTGTTTTCTCAGGAACTAATCATGTCAGGACATTGAAATAAAAAGGATTGTTCTTCTTGGAACATGCTCCACAAAATATAAAAATTTGAAGCAAAATAAAAAATACGACTGCCACTCGTTGCCTGAATCCAAATGAAACCGCCCATATATATATATATATATATATATATATATATATATATATATATATATATATATATATATATATATATATATATATATTTGTTTTAAGCTTTACGGATTTGTTTACAAAAAGCAGTGAAAGTTACACTAATTCGGCTTGTGGAAATGAGTTATACGGCCAGGGGGACATTATGTGGGTGGCTAATCCTTGCGATAAGTCGCCTAATAATTAAAACTTGTTAATTAACTTTTTAATTTGTGAAAATAGGCATATGGTTCCAATTGGAAACTTACTCAGCGTCATAGAAAACCATAAGTAAGTAATTTCAGAAATACTTTGAGTGGATGAGAAGCGCAGTAGTGCACTAAAGTTACCACTCGTGGAGCAGGTAAGGTACAAGGCTAGCGGTTGCGGAACGCGGATGATTAGGGAGTTTTCGTAGATCGTTTTCGCCGTCCCGCAACCCGCTTACGCTACCCGGAACACAAACCTCATAACGTTTACGACTGTTTTTAAACAAATCTGCAAAAACAAAAACAAAAAAAAAACCTGTGTATATGGTATTTTACGTAACTTGAGCCAAGGTTTAAAAATATTTCGGTGCCTTTTACGAAGACGAAACCAAACGAATAAGGCTGTTAATTGTTTGGAGCAAGTCAGGCTATTTTTGTATTTTGCCCAATTTACTAATTAATTAAGTTTAATTATTTAACTCTAGAAATATTCACTTCAGAGCAAAAGTTGCAATGACGAAGTTGTAGAGCGTCCTCAGGAAACATCCAATTCAGTTGTTTTTATCAAGAAACCTCTAACACGGTTCGTTTGTCCGGGCTTCAAGAAAAGTGCCCGAATTATGAGAAGAAAAAAAAAAAAAAAACTACAAAAAAACACAAATTTGTCAACAGCGCCCAGTCAACAATGCTCTATTCAACATGCAGGCCTAGTTTATCTAAGCCACGGCTGAAAGCGCTGCAGTACAAGGTGCACATGCGCCAAGTCAAACTGTTTCTTTCATAATTTGCAAACTTTTTCCGAAGCCTATAAAAAAGGGTGTTAAAGGGGCCCTGCAATGACTTTTTTTACTAATTTTTAATTTGCACCAAACCTAAGCGCACTGAACGTATATTTTAAAAGTTATAGGCAAATTAAAGTTACAAAAACAAGCAAAAAATAACCTCCTTCATGACGTCCTTGGTTGCTTGAGTGGCCGTGAACTAGACGAGGGGTAGTGAGCTGAGCGAGCGCTCACGGCTGCCGCACTCCGTGTCGACGGCGCGAGAGGGCGCCACTAAAGCGTGTTCTGGATAGGCTGTATGTAGCGGGCAGCTAGAGCGGCTCTCATTGCATTTGCTGCGCGATTAAACACTAATTCGGCATGACACTTCATTGGCCACAAACGACAGCAAACACGGGGTAAAGATCAGTTCAGCATGGGAGCCACTTCGCGCTGCCATACCGCGAAACGGCCAAACCGCCAGACAAAGCTGCTCGCCGAAGGCCTTGGGAGCGCTCAGAGCCGGTCCGATCCTTCAGTCCCTACGACCGCAGCGCCGCCGCATACATCCGGGACCTTTCCGTGTCGGCGCCTGATCCCACTACTCCTTCCTAGTATTCCTAGTATGCGCCGCCTTTTCCACCGCTTGGTGGCGGGTATGTCGACGGATCATTTCTAGTTTCCGTACTTTATAAACTGCATTTGTTTCTTTTCTGATCTAAAATACTGAACAAAAACTACTTTTATAAATAATTGAAACGGTTCGCGCCACTTACATTTTGTATTTCGACTAAAAAGAAGCTTTTAGCGGCTCTGACCAGTAGTAAGCCCAGGACCTAAGACGTCACATTACGCGCGCTTTCGGTACCGCGGGTCGCCCCCGTCGGTGGAGGAGGTTTCCGCGTCGTCCGGTTAAAATATGACGCACTGATATTTAGTTACTCTCTCCGTGCCCGCTGGCTTGCCCAAACCCCAAGAGACGTGGAAACCGCAAAAAAGGTAGACGCTTAATTATGATTGCAGGGCCCCAAAACTACTGCACTGGAAGTTTCTGAGGACGCTCTACAACTTCGTTATTGGAACTTTTACTCTAAATTGAATATTCCTAAAGTTAATTACTTAACCATAATTAATTAGTTAATTAATCAAAATACAAAAAATAGACTGACTTGCTCCGAACAACGAACAAACTTATTCATTTGATTCCGTCTTCCTACAATGCACCAACATATTTTTTAAACTTTGGCTCAAATCACGTAGAATACCCTTTATATAACATGACTGTAAAAGGGGCGTCCCGCAATGTTCGGTCCCGTTTATAAAAAAAAAAAAAAGGCACGTCATGATTGTTATTTTAGTTTTCCTTGGATGCGTGGTGCACTAAGGTTAAGTTTACGAAAAAAAAAAAGTATACTTTATTAAAATTATTTTTCGTGCCCTACGCACTTGGAATACATTTTGAATTCATTCCAGGTTGAGCACGCTTGATTGAATCTGCGTTATTAATTTCTTTTTTTTGTGTGTGTGTGTGTGTGTTGTGTGTGTACTGCGTGAGTGTGAGTTTGTGCGTGCGTGCGTGCGTGCGTGCGTGCGTGCGTGCGTGCGTGCGTGCGTGCTCGCTGCGGTATGACTTGGCAAGGGGCTTGTCTGACTTTGATCTGTCTTTGTATTGCTTCTCTCTGCCATTCCCATATATCTTTTAAAGTAAAAGGAAAACTCCCGTCGAGAATCAGCGCCGTGTTGGAATTTATTTTGAAATTCGCTATTTTCTGACCAAAGTACTAATTGTAATTGTAATTATATTTCGAAAGGCTATCGAACCGAGTCTGACCACGTGGTCGACATTGAAGTCGGCGCAGTGCAGAGGCGGGGCACTTTCCTAGCCTCGGGGGAGGCTCAAGGAGAGACAATGCCAAGTGCGAAGATAGCAGCGCGGGGCGATGTACTCCGCGGGAATCTTACGCGACCCTCTTGAAACGCCCAGACGTTTTTCTCTGCTCTATCAGCGGCCATTGTCTTGGGAAGAAAGCGTGTAAGGCTGCATCGCCCCGTGGAGGACTCTGCACTCACCCCCTCTGAGTTTGAGAAAGAAAAAAAAAAAGAAAAAACTGTCGTTTCTGTTGTTCTTACTTTAATCGGGAAATCCGTCGTGTTCGTACAAAGTCCACGTTTTTGTTTGTACTTTCAAGCGTCCCATCTTTGAGGAGGCACGGTTGTCGACGAGGTATGCCTCCCTCCGCGGAAGGCATTTGTAAGGCAACAGGAACTGCAAGGCCACAGCTACAGATAAATTAATATCTTCGGCATAAAATAGGATTTTATTTTTTTTCCACGCGAAAACATCCCGTCAAGTAGCAGTAGTAGAACATCTTTATTTATACCGCTTTAGGGGGAGGGAGGGAGTGGAATGTGTACATGGCGTCGAGGCGTAGACTCCGGGTATCAAAAAATTATACAGAATGCTTTTTTTTTTTGTTTCTTTTTTTTTGGCATGGCATGTTTAAAAAAAGTTGTGAAAGGTGCATTAATGCGACTTGTGCAGATGAGTTATGGGCCAGGGGGACATTATATCGGGAGCTAATTGTCCAAATAAATTGAATAATTAATTAACATTTGTAAGTTAGCATTTTAATTAGTGAAAATAAACGTATGGTTTCAACAAGAAACTTAGAGAGCATCATCGTAAACCCCTAAATCAGTCAATTTTAGGACGAGAAGAAGCACGGGGGAAGCGCGGAGTGCGCTAAAGTTACCTCTCGGGAAACGTGAACCAATGCTCGCGGTGCAAACCACGGGTGATAAGAGACGGAAAAACCGCGCGGATGTGTTTTCGCACACGTAGGCTAGTGCACCTGCTGCACGAGTGGTGACTTTAGCGCCACCACCGCCCTTCCCACGCTCCCTGAATATTTCTGAAATGTACTGATTTAGTGATCTTCAACGACGCTCGGCAAGCTTCTAATTGGAATCGTATATTTAATTTCAATAACTAAAAAAAAAGTTAATGAACACATTTTAATTAACCGACTCATCGTGACGATTATTCTTCTCTATTATGACACCCCCCCTCCCTGGTCATAGAACTGACCTGCGCGGACCGCATTAATGTAGCTTTCGCGGCTTTTTTCAAAACAAATCTGTAGTGCCTAAAAAAAAAAAAAAAAAAAAAAACCACCCTATATGAGTCAGTTTTGTGAATGAAATCGAGAAGCAAGTGTAGAGCCTTCCCTTGCTTGTCTCCGAGGGCCCGGGGGACGATCCATCCCTCCTTGGAAGTCACCCCCGTTCTTGAGGTTCCTATTCCGTGATGGCTCGAAGGTGGAAAAAAAAGTCATGATTTACTTTTAAATCAAATTAACCAGAGTTGTTTGAAATCAAATTTATTTATGTCCCTGCAGCTCGCGAAATGTAAATATTTATCACTAGGACTGATTGACCAGTCCATCAGATTATATATATAAAGCAAACAATGCAGACGAAATATTTTTTTTTGTTTAGATTTAAAGTGCACTTTTATTAACTTTTGATTGTTGTAAATCCAGTCATACTAAAACAAAAACAACTTGATTTTTGTTTTCAGTAACAAGGCCGTAATAGTATTTTTACGTTTTGATTTGTTCGCTATATGGAATTTGCTGAACACACACACACAAAAATATATATATATATATTGTTATTGATAAAGTGCAATGTAGAAAGAAGCTAAACTTTCTCGATTAGCTCAGAAGAGCACTGATTTTTGCTCAGGTTCAGCCTGCAACAATCTTCCTGGCTTGATTATTATTAAATTTAGATAAATGCACATAGAAAGCATCAAATAAAAGACAAACTGTAATAAAAAAAAAAACTTTTGAAAATTATTTTTGAGTGAAAGTTTCGATTTTGATAACCACGGTAAAACTGGTGCGATTTAAATCCCGATTTAAATCATTCTGGCTTTTTATTATCCTCCTTGGTAGGTGGTCTCGGTCGACAACAAGTTGGCGGTCCTTGCAGTAGCTGCATGTCGGTGGTATGGGCGCCTGTTCCGCACGCTGCTCCCTCTTGTGTTCGGCATAACCCTGAGCTCGAGCCCACCGCTCAGGTCTTTTCCCCGATCAGGTGCGACGACGACACAGAGATCGGCAGATCTGAAAAGTAATTAGCCGTCCAAGACATTATCAGTCGTGAAAATAATAAAAATTAAAGAAAAAAGAAAGAAATAGATTATATGACGCAACGTTTGTCACCGTCGAATTTAATTAAAGCTGGCGGGTTTCGAAACAAGCCCTCGTGATTCCCGGAGCCTTACCAAGGCCTCGTAGACCACAAGGCCGTAGTGTTAGATTTTCTAATTGGCTTTCTTATTCGGAAGATCAGACACCGAGCGGGCGTCCACAGCCCATGAGTTGTGGACGCCTGAGCCACTGCAGTGGCTCGGCGTTTTTCGCCTGTGTCATAAGCGCTGGAAAAGTGTGTAATCAGGAGAATTTTTAGGAGGCACGTATTACGCAGGGTTCGGAATAATCTTCCGCATCAGTTCAAGTTCAACAATCCGGTCACAGAGAGGAACCGGGTGTGCTTTTCACAACTGGGACCGGAAATATTTGTATATGACTGTCTCTTACATGGGCGTACCAACCGAGGGGGCAAGGGGGGCGCTTGCCCCCCCAGTTCTCCGAGTTGGGGGGGGGGGGGGGGGGGCAAGACATGTGTTTTGCCCCCCCCCCCCCCCCCCCTGAAATAGCCGCCGCTGGGCAAGGCAAACACTGGCCGGCGTCGCCCAAGGGATACCAAGGGCACCGCCCCCCGGCCCTCGGGGGGGGGGGGGGGGGGGGGGGGGGGGGGGGTCTGGTTTGCCCCGCCACTCACAAACAAGTTGGTACGCCAATGGTCTCTTATCCTACTCTTGCCTGTGGTCTAAGAAAAAATATATTCGAATTGACTGCAACACCAAGGATCATGCTGTGTTCGTAGCTACACGCTGGTACGTGATGGCGTCCGCAGCAATTATTTTAAGTAAAACCATCGATCTGTGGAAATATCAAAACACTTGCGTGCCAATCGGCTATGCATTGCAAATCGAATCGGATATCTTCAAATACAATTATTTTAGATTTAATGTGAATTGAGCATAAATACTTTAACAAATCTGAACTTTTACACTTTTTTTTTTTTTTTTTTTGGGGGGGGGGGGGGAATAGAGAGAGATGACTTTTTTTTAAAGTCAAACAAAACCCTCTTTTTTGTTTCCGCGTGTGTGTAAACATGCATATAAGGATGCGCTCTCCAGCGTGAGTAGTTTCCGAGAGCGCAAATGCAAAGCATTTTTTTTTTTTTTCGGATGCAGAGCATTGAAGCTTGAGGCGTGCGAGCCGGTGCGATGCGGGGAAGCTTGATGCGAGAGAGCCGCTGGGAGATGCGGTGAAGCTTGACGCGAGAAATTGGGGAATCCCGAAGGCATTCTTCGTAACTTATCGAATATTCGAGCAACTAAAAAAAAAAAAAAAAAAAAAAAAAATCTTTGAACAGTGACATAATGCTGTGAATTTTATTACATAGCAAACACTATTTGAATATTAATCACTTCAAAACATCCGCACGTCTCTAAAAAAACGTAACAAACGGCAGTTTGCGCGTGCATTCATCATATGTATTGAATTTTTCCTGCGGACAGGGGGATCACGTGCTTCGCGTGTACATACAAACCCAACATACAAACCCAACGTCGACAAGAGTTTATACACAGAGTATCTCATGTTTTCTGGTCCCGAGAGCGTCATTTGTGGTCTCTACTAACCTAAATGGCCAGACCTCGAAGCTTTAGCACAAGCCCGAGACCTTAACGCATGCTTGTTGTATTTTTGTACTCGAGCCTTTTAGCGTTTTGAGGTATGTGCACGAGCCAGTGCTGGGAATCTCGACGCTGCGAAGCTCGGGTATTTTTTTGCTTGTGTACGAATCAACAAGCTGTAGCAACCAATAAGTATGCATACATCGAGCTCGCGCCTTTACATTTGTTGACCAGGAAGTTTGTTTGTTTCGTGCGTCCATAGACGAAATATAACTTTTTGCAATTACTGTTTTTTTTTTTTTTTTAATACGCCTGAGTACGCGAGGTAAAACTCGGAGGCGCCATTGAAAAGCTCCATTTTAACACACTTCTCATCTCTTATCTGTACTGCCCCGCAGCACTGCACGAAGTGAAGTCCCCACCCGCTTGCATTCCACTAATATTCAACATCGCGTATGCGCATAAAGTTATCCTGCAATCATATAGGGACATTAGCACATACAAACCGTTTTAAGAAAGCAAAAGATGTCGCACCGTTCGCCGGAAGTGCGCCGGACGGGCATGAACCCCTATGCGGTGCGCCAAACGAACGGAATTATTCAAAGCGCATTTGACGATTGCTAATGGCCATAATATTTGTTATGTGTTTGCTTTCTTCCTGAGTATGCCGAGATAATTTTAGACACACCGTTCAGGCACAGATCTTAGGCGTCAGTAAAAGCTCGTCCAAAAAGGCTTAGCGAGGAGTAGGGGGCGCTTGTTATGGCCTTCGTGTCGTAGCTAGCCGATCTCAGCGTTTGCGAAAACTTCATTTTCTATCAGCATAAAGTTTGACTGTGAGATATGTGATGACACGAGGAAGACATCATAGTAACTTTTGTGCAGTAGTGAGGTCGAATTTATTGCGTTTCCTTAAAAGTTCATGCGCCAACGCTGGGCTCAACTTTGATACTCCTGTGAGGATGCGGCTTGCTTTTCGCCCAATGAAGTAACAAGAAGCAGACGTTTGGCAAACAAAATACGTGTAGGGCTCAAGGTGACCAGATTTCAGTTGTAGTTCACTGTATACTAGACGGGATTACTGACACTGAGCTCAAAGATGCACTTGTGGGGTGAGGTGACTAAGCCACGTCTTACTACGTTTGCATACGCACGCATAATATCCGGTGTTTCGGGAACCAAGGAAAGTGCCCCAGTGTGTGTTTTGTATCGCTCGAGAATGAGTGTATTGTACATTCGTAAAAAGTCAGATAGTCGAAAACGCCAGCAGCGCGTTCGGTCGCGGCGTGATAGCATGAGATGGAGCTGCTCAGTAGAAACCGAAACTGAGTGGCCAACTAGTTCCCAGAGTGCACTGCGTGGTATTTCGCCGCGATGGGGCGCGTCAGTTTTGAAAGAAGTCTGTTCCGAAGCAAAGCAAGAAAAAAGGAAATTCTTCTTAATGCTCATGCGCCGCGCGAAGTAGTTCTTACAAGATTTGGTTGTCGGAGGCAGAAACGATGCTTTTGACGTTTGAAACGTGTACGTCTTGATAAGGTAACATATATCTAATCTAAAATGCACCTTATCTCAGTTCTCAGCATAAAGAAGGAAACTAGGAATGCTCGGAGAGAAGCCGCATTTTTTTTACTACTGTCCTTGAGGTGAGAACGAGCATAGATCAGTTGTTTGTTATGTTTTTATTGTGCCGGACGCTTGAAAACAGTCCCTAGACATCACGCTAAAATTTGAACGAAGAAAAAAATAATTTCAAAAACGCATGTTTGAATTTCGCGGTGTTTTAATGACGTAGAAACATACAGCGCGCTCTCCTAACCTTCTCTCCCTCCCTCTTCTTCGCTCCGCAAGGTGAAAACGAAGCGAGGGGGAAAGCTGCAATGGAGGAGGACTCTAATCTTTAAAAAACGCGTTCGCGCGCAATTTGTTTTTCTTTTTACAAGATGCAATTTTTTTTTTTTTTTTTGTATGTGACACCGTGTTAAAGCAGATAAGGCAATAAAAAAAAAAACATTTTGGGGTAGGTTTAGAACATTTGTGCTTTGAAGTACATTCTCTCAAGATGCACTTGAACTTTACAGTATTTTTTTTTTGTACTTTCCAAGGAAAGTAGGACTCCCGACTTCAAAGTAAACTCCCCAATTTTGGTCCTGTTAAATTTGTATCACAAAGTGATGCTTTATCAACTCACCAGAAACGTGAGCAGACGACGCATCGCTCCGTTTGTCCTGGGGCGGCTTTCCCGTAGATTTTTGAACTCTTGCTTCTTCCCGCTCGGTCAGCGCAAGCGTGGAACACTTTTCTACTAGAACATTGCTCGTGGTAGCTGCGTCACAGGTTAAGAATTCAGGGGAACCTCCTCCCACCTCTTTCCACTTCAGCAAACGTTAGTAGAACAACTCAGTTGGGAAACTGCCATAGAGCCTGCTTTGAAAAAGTGGCTCCGATCCGTACTTGAGAGCCGCGAACTATGGTGCACGAACTAAAGGCGATCGCCACGCCGCCATTTCTCCTGCAACAGCCAATCCGGGAGCTGCACGGCTGCACGCATAACCTTCTGATCCCGAAGCGCGCGCTTCGGGATCTCGGAGGTGCTGCACGCATTGGTTCAGGTTGAGTCGCGCAAGGGCCGGTGGCGCCATCTCGCAGAGCCATTTCGCAGTAGCTATATAAATCAACTTTTACGTTTTTACTCGTCGCTAAAGGGCGGCGCTGTTATCGTATTCAGTTTGGTATCGATGGACGCGAGCGCTCCGGGTTTCAAGGGCAAGTTTCCCAACTGAGTGTTTTTAGTAACAATTACTTCAGCAGAGCGAACGCTGGAGAGGAGGCGACATCCTCTCCAGCGCATGCTTTGCTAAAGTGCAAAGAGGTGGGAGGAGCTGTCCCTGAACTCTTAACCTGTGGGTGCAACAAGCCAGTGCAAGCGGCGCCAAATTCAGAAGTTGGAGGGACTTCTCAATTTGGCGTCATTTCTGAAAATAACTATCTTGCGGCGAATCGGCCATATTCAATATTCGCCGCCATTTGCGAAAATAATTAAAGGGATACTTCAACGAAATTTGAAATATACCCGTCGTGTTCAAAAATGGGTTGAATATGATCCACAATATCCGTAAATGACAATCACACATTTGTATTTTGAGCCTGGTGGCTGTATTTTTCGTTATAAACGGCCCTTTCTGGCAAGCGCTCGGAGAACAGCCAGCGGAGATCATGTGACATCCAACGCAATCGTGATGTAGTTCGTCTCGGGACGAGCAAAGCTACGGCGAGGCTAACGTCGAGAGGATGGCCGAGTCGTTCCAGCTAAGTTCCAGCCACCGAAGCGGCTACTTTTGTACGAATTTTGAGTGACGGGTTAATCTTCTACAATCTTGTAGGGGGACAATAGCGACTTCTGGGACACACAAAAGGGATTCTCGGGAAGAGGGGAGTTCCTCCTTCCCCTCTTTTCTTGTCGTGGCCGGAGGCGAGACAGTTACCGTCACTAGCTGTCAAGGTTCCTAGACGGGCATTACAAACGAGGCGTTACCGACATCCACCAGGTGCCCTTTGCTAATCGTTTAATTCGTTTCAAAATTCCTTTTCGTGACTTTTTTGAACAAGATATTGGTGTGTTCGATGTGATACTCCTCCTTTGAACACATATAGACCAAAAAATGAGCACCGAAATTTCGTTGTAGTATTCCTTTAAGTCATGCACCCAATTACATCTGGGCCAATGAATACCAGTTAAAAAATCACTCTATGGGAGAATGAAAGGGCATCATGAAAGATTGTTAAAAGGTACTCATACTTCACTTTGAAATTACATTCTATTTGTCTAACTTTACTTCAAGTACATCGGACCCAGTGTACTTACTTCTCTTGAAGTATACATTGGCTCTGGTCTACATTGTACTTTACATAAAGTACTTTTTAGATGTACTTTGCCCAACAATGCTATCTAGATGGCAGTTTCAATGACTGGTGGCAGGCTTGAGGGGGGTACCCGCTTGCGCGAGAGTTCCACCAGTGGCCTGTGAGAAGGACCTCGTTGCTGCGCGCGGATCTTCTACAGCATATACTCTGCTCCACCAAATTTGTTTTTCTCGGCAAGGGCAAGTAGGAACGACCTTTGGTACGGTGCATTAACGTCCCATGCAAGCCATGTATTACAATGAAATCGTGTTACAGAACAAATTGACAGACACATTAATGTAACAACTGCAGGCCGTGCAGGCCGCAGTAACAGGTTTATTCCTTCGACCATCGACATCAAGCAGTGTCTGAGAGGTGCCGATCGGTGGTCAGGACAGCTCAGGACGACCTGCGGAGTTGGCCTCGTCCCAGACCGTGGCTCCGCTGCAGGCGCAGATGCGCTTCGGGTTTTGGAAGATGCCCGAAGCTCGGGCAATGATGCCGCAGGCCAGCCTGCACAGAGCACGACAACCCCACCATCACTGCTAGAGGTCCTCGATAAAACTTTAAGCGTGTCTCAATCCCATCTGGTAGGCTCGGAGATGCACAGACTGTTTTGTGATTGAGTTGGGCACATGCTGTGTGTGTCACGCGACTCTGATGTCACATGACCTCAAGACATCAGACTAGCACGACGTGACTGGACTCGCGGAGCCAGTGACGTCAAGTTTGGCTGTCACGCGATGTCACGGTGCCACGTGACACTTTGACAGCAAGGTCGTTTAAGCAATGTATATCCTAAAGGGCTATTCGCAGCGAGAACCACGCTAGGGGGCGCTACTGAGCAGCACGTAAATGTCACGTGATGCCCGGAATGTGAGGATGACCGATTTGTTTACATCGAGCACAAACCATAGCAGTATGGCGCGACTGATTGCTTTCGGACACAGTGCGGTGGTTCGTTATTGTTCTCTCAGTGATGACAGGTACGCAACCGAAAAAGGTATGTTTCCATCCATATACGAGAGAAAAGCAACTCGGGAAGTAGAGATTGTATTAAAACAGGGACAAAGAGGAGTGGACGAGCATGATGGTGTGTTCAAACCACTTATCAGAAGCTTTCACGTATGAATTGTGTTGTATTATGTTTTGCTTTTCTTTGCGAGTGCCTGTTTCGTTCTCCGAAGGGTTCCATTGGCGGGACTCAGCGCCAACGATAGTCCGATGATACGCCTTTTTTTTTTCCCTCCGCACCCAAATTTCTTTCTCGCTGTTGTCCGTGTCACCTGTCGCGCTGCAAAGTTGAAAGAATGCACAGTCCTTTTTATGATGCCCGAAGCAAAAGAATGCTTGTGTGTCTGTTAAAAAATTCGGGTCCTGAAGATCCCACGTTCGAACAAGTCTTGCTTTTCTAAGGTGCAGTGGCTGCGCCGTAGTGTTGTGGTCGAGAAAAAAAAGTACCGTATTTTCCGGTGTATAAGTCGCGGTTTTTTTCAAACATTTTTCTTGGTTGCAATGCGACTTATATAAAAAAGAAAAATGTTTTCAAAACGCGACACCATTTTTGTTTTTGTTTTTTTTTGTACGCCGCGTGCCATCTTTTGTAGAGCAGCATAACTACGTAGCCATAGGTGTTGTTTCCCCCGCCAGGAGGCACTGCTGTCGCCGCACTATTTTGACTCGGAATGCGAGATATTTTAATTTTTATGGTTTCCCCGAAGCGGCTAAATGTGGATAGGCAAGACAGTGAGAATAAAGCTTTTACAGCATGTTATTGATGTTGCCTAGTTCAGCCATGGTTCCGTATTCTTTTGCTTCAGTCCAGTAACACTGAAAAGTAAGTGGGTGGTTTGCTTCAGTCCAGTAACACTGAAAAGTAAGTGGGGTGGTATACACGCATTGCAGAATATTTTCTCACGTCTTTTTTAGTTTCCGTTCGATGAGCAGTCTTTTGTGCCATGCTCCAGCCGTGTTGCTACATGTAAAAGGAAGGATTGTGGCTAGCCGATCTTTTAGAGGTACCAAAAAAAAGTATGTCAAGCTTTATCTTTTTGCTTGCGCATCGATGCTCGCGTCGTCTCCGGGGCTTGGCCTAGGCTAGGCCTAGTGCTCCAAAACTTAATTCGCGAGTTCGCTCGGCATGCGTCCGCTCGAATAAAGTCGGCTACCCTCTCATTTTCCACATTTTACGTCCTTTTGCTGGGAAACACTCGATTGACCCCGCCAGACAGCATTATACTCTGGGCATTTCTCGCGAGTCGAAATGCGCGTCAAACGGTATGTATGTATGTACGTGCGATCTAGCAGTTGTGCGAAACTCAGATTTCGCTATGCGAATGCGCGTAAACTAAAGAACTCACCGCGTGAAGAGGTGCGACTTATATACCAACTTCTCCACGAAAACGGCTCAATATACGAATGTGCGACTTATACAAGGGTGCGACTTATAGTCCGGAAAATACGGTAACCTATGCTGGATGTTTCACTATTTCACCTACCAATAAACGCCATTGGGATTTTTTTTTTTTTTTTGTGCAATGAAAGGGGCGTTGCTAACTGTTTATGGTCAATACTATGAGTGTTCATCATTCTAGACGGCTTATGGCCAGCAAGACAAAATGTCATGTAATGTCCCAAAATACTGGTTGTGATCCTATAGACCATTTCACCCTCCGTCGCATGGGTGTTGCCATCTTGGAATCGCGTGACGCGGCTGCCATAAGGTGGCTTCAAATCGTCGCTCCTCTTTCCCCTCCACGCCCTGGCGAAGGCGTTGTATTCGTGCTTTTCGCCGCGTTTTTGCAGCGCTTCTTTGCCTTGCTTTGTGAAGTGTCGTCTGATACTTATTTTACTACCTAACTGCATGCCATCACTATGTGTACAACTTCTGCACTTGATTTTATAGCACGTTTTGACTATTTGCACAGTTGGCGTACCGGATACGTGTGAGGAAAGGAATCAGTATTAGCGTTGGCGCACATTGAGTATTTAGATGACCCTAAGGCACACAAGGGTTGAAAGGCCGATTATTTATGACAGCGCAAATTTGCTTCAAGAGGTGGTACGAGGATTTTTGGACTTTGGCCAATTAACTGCGGGAATTGGTCTGTGTCACCTATGGAACGAAGAACAGAAAACCATGTTTCCTTGCACGAGCTAGTTTTTATTTTAAAAAATTAAACAAATCAAAGGTCAAAGTGCCTCTCAACTCCCATGTCATCTTTCGAGTGATGTACTCTGGGGGACCACCTGGTTTCCCGATGGGTTCTCTCTTCAGATCCCCCAGCTGCTTCCTCCGCGATTGTCGACTTTTCAAGGATTATCATCGCCGAAAGTCGCGGAAAACGATCGACACAAAAGACGGTTCGCCTTGGGCAGACGGCGAGTGTAGCAGTGGAGGGGGACAGGTTTCGTTGACTTTTGCGTGTCCCCCAGAAGATGTTTCACCAAAGTTCCCTAACCGCCACAAGCAGCTGCAAATCGGCAAATAATTAGCTTTTTTTTTTATTTGCGATTACGCAACGGAATATGAGTTTCTTGGGGTGACGCGTTTTTGGTCACTTGTGCTTGGATAAACTATATAAAAAATGCAAACTGACAATTTTTTAACATTGACCCATTGATAAAGATAATTTGACAAAACGATTTCCATGAGGAACTTGTCTATGTTTATTTTTTGTTCTTCTAATTTTAATTGGGTATAATGGTTTGTTTTCACTAACTCTGTAAAGACTCAGTCATCAAAGACTCAGTCGTCCACACTTTATATGCTGGGAGAATTCACTTCACTGTAATTACTAAAATAATAGACATGGTGCTGGTGGTGATTTTCTTAAGCTTGGTAAAGTCCACAATGTGTATAAAAACAAATTGGTACACGACTGCCCTTGATTTTTTAGAGATGCAACAATCCAGATAGAGAACTAAAAACTTAATCTCAAGGGAGTAAACCAGGACGACAATGATGCCTTTGATTGTTATCCAAGGAAGTGGGACAAGAAATGTTTCTGAAACTGTCAATTAAAGTTTCAAAAGATGGAAATTTAAAACATAGGTGAGTTAAAAATAAGCGTCTTCACCGTGCTTTGCCCAGGACAAACAAATAAGAACACTCCAGTTAGCAGCATTGAAGCCTGGTATGAAGACCTGACAGACGCAAAATTTGTAGTCTTCCACGACAAATGCAAAGAACATCTTAGAGAAAAAAAAAAAAGACAAAATAAAAAGTTAGCAGCAAGACAGTGAGGATGAACGAAAGCCCATTCGGTTCTGAGAAGCAACAGCGGCATCCTCACTTTGGGTTGTGTCGCGCTTCGGCTAGATGGCAACACCGAAACATCTTGCTGCGTATACCGCTTACAACACCTCGACTCATATGTTAGCCGGACAGTCCAGACCTGAGGCATTTGGTGTCCGACTCCGTTAGCTGAGCGCAGACCACCAGCGAACGGCCGATGATGTCCGGCACCCGGACCGTGTCGTCTGTCTTGCGGAAGACGCTCCGGCCACTGGAGTCCACGCTGATTTCGCCCAAGGCCCCATACACCTGTCCAAAGTAAGAGCAGTCTCTCTTATTACTGGTAAAAGCGAGCGAGTTGAACATGAAAACTTAAACGCGAAAGAATAAAACACAGAGGACAAGCACAGGACAACCACATTCTTTCAACGGCAGCTTGGTAAAACATAGTCGGGTCGAACATGGCGCAGCTTCTTACTCCGGGGACAAGACAGGACAAAGCTCACGGTGACTGAAGTACTGGTAAAAGCGAGCGAGTTGAACATGAAAACTTAAACGCGAAAGAATAAAACACGGAGGACAAGCACACGACAACCACGCGGTTGTCCTGTGCTTGTCCTCCGTGTTTTATTCTTTCGCGTTTAGGCTGTCTTAATATATGGTGCCCGGAATCAGTTGTGTGGGCAGGAGGATGGTTTGGGGGGTCGAAACCCCCCCAAAATGCAAAAGCTACCCCCCCCCTCCCCCCCTCTCCCCTCCCCCCAGGGCCCATTCGCTCCCCTGCTCATGCAGTTGGTTTTGCATGGGGCACAAAGCAAAGGGGCAGCGCGGACTATCTCCACCTCGTGGCTACGCTGATTTCTTCTGTTGGGATTTTTGGAAGAATCCCACTATGCATACAGGGTGAAACAAGGAGACGGCAGGCTCTTTAAATCGACCGGAAAATTCGGTTTCTTAATCTATCGCGCTGCGACTTTGTGCAGCGTTGCCCACAGATGGTGCATTTTTTTTGTAAAATTTGCAAAGAACGAACTTACCTGAGGAAAAAGTAAAGAAAGAAAAAGGCTTAGCTGCTATGGAAACGCAGCGACGCCACAGGTCTTCAAACAACACGGCGCCGTTTCGCACGGGAGACAAAAGATGGCGCAAGCGGTCGCGACGCCAACTGCCGGCAACGAACGAGCAGACGACGCCGAGAGCCGGCGTATTTAGCAGACAAGGAACTGCAGTTGCTTGTTGTTACCGCGCGCCTGTTTTTGTTTCTGCGACTGTCGCCGCCTGCGGAACGCACGCCGCTTTTGAGTCGAAAAGATTGTCTGCTAAAGACGCTGGCTCTCGGCGCCGTATGCTCGTTCGTTGGCGGCGTTCGTTGCGCCATCTCTTGTGTCCCGTGCGAAACGGCGCCGTGCTCTTTGAAGACCGGTGGTGTCGCTGCGTTTCCATAGGAGCTAAGCCTTTTTCTTTCTTTACTTTTTCCTCAGGTAAGTTCGCTCTTTGCAAATTTTACAAAAAAATGCACCATCTGTGGGCAACGCTGCACAAAGTCGTAGCGCGATAGGTTAAGAAACCGAATTTTCCGGTCGATTTAAAGAGCCTGCCGTCTCCTTGTTTCACCCTGTAGAAAACGCCTGGTCCCGTCCCTATCGTTGTTAGTGTAGTTTGCTTAATTTACCGAAGTGAACCCTTTTAAAACAACACAAAAAACATGTTGCCAATTCAACACACGCTACATGGGCGATGTCCGACCTTTTCAATCATTTCTTGACGACGGGTCATGCTTTGGATTTCAACTATGCTTTGACTTTGCCACGGAAGCAGAGGTGGGGGCCGCGAAAGTTCGTAGAATTGTGGTTTGTCCGCTATGAGTCAACGGCGTGCAATGTCAACTCTGGCACCTTACCGGATGTTTACGGGTTTTATGGGAAGGGTAGACTGGCTGGCCCTCTCCATCATGGTCCTATATATGAGCCCCTTCTGTTTATGCGTGAACGGTTGCTTTGATTTTCCAGCGTAGAGATTTTGTTTTTGTTTGTGTTGCTATTTAATTTTTGTGACAGTATTGCTATCCTTGTGTTTTGTCTGGCCGGCACGCGTTGGTAATGCAGTGGTACCTCAAAAAGCAGAAGGAGTAGTGTGCTGAGAGAACACTTTTAAAGTTAGCCGGCCACAACAACGATGACAGTAGAACAGTGAGCCACCATGCCCGTATTCCTGTAAATGAAGCCTGCTCCATTTTCAAAAATGACAATGAAGCTTTACCCGTTTTATCTTAACGGTGCCTCCAAAATCTTTGCGTGAGTGTCCGTTCCGCCGAGCTCACCCTGCTTCGTCATTGGGGGGGAAGAAGGGGATTAACACCACTGAACCCCCCCCCCCATCCCCAAAATAAAATCCTGGCTATGTCGCTGCTTGGAATGCATCCCAGACTGCTGCGTCTACCGCGCCCTCATTTGTGGTCCCTCGATTTCCGCCCGATGATGTCATAAAAGTCCCATGCTATTGGCTGCCGGGATCCTGGCAGTTTCACGGCAGCGGAGGAGGATACCGCGGATGCGCATACTGCTGTAGGTCGCTTTTCAGCACGACAGTCTGCAGAAGCTTCCACAACCAGGAGTCAAGACGCCGCGACAATGGCGACCACTCTGTTTGCACATCTTTGTTGGAACATCTCTGACCAACTGCCAAGATCATGCCATCCGACGATGCTACGCGCCGGATTCTGCGACGTGATTTGTTGCTGCTTTGAGACTACTTTCGGTGCATGGGTGGCACTAAGAACGCTGCTCAAAGACGTGTTCCAGGTACCCTACTCTTGGAGCATGGCTTATGCCATGTGATGTGCTGAATTGAAATACTGTGTTGTAATGTGTTGTATTGTATTGAAATGCGATTGAGATAATTGCAATAATCTGTTGTATTGAAGTGCGATTGAGAGGCAAGCTGCCTCCCCGAGAGAGGAGGCTTGCGATTGGCCGACAAGCGCGCATCGTCAATGCGCTGACACCGCTGTTGGGGTATGCCCCGCCTTACCTGAGCAAAAAAAATTCACTCAGAAAGGGGTGTGTCCTGACCTTTCATCACGTTTTTAATAAAGAAATCGACTTCGCGTGATTGTAATTTTTGAATTTCTAGGATGCTTAGGGCCCGTAGAATCCACTATGACCAAGAACAGACGGTCACAGAATCCTCTTTAGTGCTCCTTTAAGATTTCTCAAACTACCTACTTGCAGTATTATAATATAATTGCTGTCCCATAAAAGGCATGTCATTACCTTCTAAGCTATATTAAACATATGCTTTTTTTAGTGCTGTTATTTATAAAGAAATAAATTGCTAAACTGTGAGACACTGTTAATATATATATAAACAGCATTGATAATTTTGCAGGTTTTGAGTAATTAAGAAACAGTAAGAGTCAACAGAAACATGAACAGTAATGTTCATCGGGACGATAGAGTCTGACCATCACATAACAAGGCAGAGTTCTGGGTCAGTCGGTAAACGCACAGAGATAGTCGAAGGCGGTGCACAGGAAATAAAAGTGACTCAAGGCAGACGACTGCTGAGACGAAGCGAAGGATTAACGAACCAGGAAGCGTCATCTTTTCTTTTCCCCTTCCTCCTAACCCTGCTTGTTGTGTGTCACCACGCAGCTCATCGTATGTAGGGGGAGGCCGGTTGCACTCTCTGCAACGCCCTCACCCAGTTCCTTGTACACAGGCTTGAAGAGACGCACATCTTGCAACAGCCTCACTCAGCTCATCGTGCACCAGGGTGAATGGACATTCACTTTGCAACAGCTTCACCCAACTCATCGTACGCTGGGCTGAAGGGACATACACTCTGCAACAACCTCACCCTTTGATCTTTTTGCCGGGAGGTTTCACTCGAGAGAGGATCGAAGATGTTGCCCGTGCTGGAGAGCCGGTCGAACATGCAAAATAAAAACGTTAGCATAAGGACTGACACCAAAAGAAAAAAACTTGGCACATGCCTGGCACTTCCACGTGACATCCCAAGTGTTAAATGTTCAATTCGGTGCATTCCGATGCTTGCAGAAAGCAGCTGCATTTCAGTTATTTCACTCCACTCATGCGATGCACCTTGAAAGAGAACCTTATGGGACTGGTCTTCGAGTTTCTTACGAGAAACTCAAAAGTTGCCCCTTAAGATTGACGACATACCGAAGTCCGACTGACTGTCCAAACTGAAAGGTCAAGTTGCATTATCTTCCAAGTTGGAAACCAACTGAGAGGTGTAAGATGCACACCACCTTGCTGGCCATTTCGATGTCAAAACTGGGCCAATGCTTCTGCATGAAATTTCATGCCACTGTTCCAGCCAAGACAGAAGCCACACTCGTAAGAGCATATTGTATGAGGAATTTACTCCTAATTTACCATACGGATTTTCATAGTTTTGCTGCCGATTGTGAGCAATTTAAGGTGAGGTGACGAGACATTCCGTTTAGGCCGGGACAGTCCCATTTTTTTAGGTTCATACCTGCTGTCCTGTCATTTTGTCTCAATAGAGCCAAATGTCCTGTTTTCGTAGGAAACCGCTTGCAAATACTCTAACATCGCCAGAGATAGCCCACCTAAAATCGAAAGCAGATCTTGTGAAAGTCAGGAGTAGGCTAGCTTTCGGTGTGCAATAAACAAAGTGGAAAAAATGCAGGTTTTAGATTTTGTGAACTACGAAACTTGTGACTGCATGTGAACCAAAGACTACTGTCTTTCCCAGTCAGCAATGTTCACTTATCTCCCACTGTGGATAAGTAACACCATTTCTGCCAAAGTCACCACTGGACAAGGCCCTGCAATTACTAGAAGTGGGTTATCGTTTGGTGTTTTGGGGAAAATAGCAAATCATGACAAAAATAGGGGAGGGGCTATCTTTTAGGGGTGGGGCATCTCTGGGGATATTCCGGTAGAAGAAAATAAATGCTTACTATGGACAGAGTATTAGAATAAACATAGTGTAAAAATGTTATCTCCAGTAGAGCATGATTTTGAGCTTTTTTGTTTTGTTCACACAGACATGTGCACGGGGCATTTTTTTTATATCCCTGAATTTGGCATGATTAGGTTTTGCAGAATGGGTAAGAAAGGTGCTTGTGTACTAAACAACTCAACGAAAAGCCTCTCAAAAAATGTGTTTTCACAGTAAGCAGAATAGTAGTAGAGATTTTTCCTTTGGTGTCGCTCAGACCCTTGATATCCCATTTTCTACCCTGGGGAGAATGGTCACCCTATTTTAAGGTCAGTAGGTATGTCAAGCTTGTTGGCATACTGTTAGGAGTCACAAAGCACAATTTTCAAAACCTGCACCTCACAAGGAAAGCTATAAAGTTGTACCACTGCACATAACAAGAAAACAAAAAGGCGAGGATGCAAAAAAAAAAAAAAGACTGTTGCAAAATATTTTTTTGAGCGTGTTGATGCTTTCTTTTTTTGACCATTGATGCTACTTTGAAATGTCCTAGAAAAAAAATATATATATATATGTAAATTTTTGGACACCAAGAAACTTTATTTTGAGGCCGTACGGTTCCTCCCACCTGTCACACCCGTTGGACAGGTCCCCCAACTCGTGGATCTGCAGCCGATGCCGCACGGTGGCGTCCAGTCCGTCGATCGTGCCGTCAATGATGCAGCCCCGCTCCGGCGCGTCTGAGAAGCGGACCACTCCAACGACGCCGGAGGGACCGGAGATCTCGGAAACAGCCGCTGCTAGGCTCCCTCTCGCTTCTGCAACATGTTCAAGACCTCGTCAAATAGCCGCCACAACAATTCCACGGGAATTCCTAGACGTCTTGTCACTTCTCACAGACACGCCTATCAAGGTTAGGTGTACGCTCTGAGCAAACAGGTGGTGTCTTTGCCTCAGTACTTCAGATGATTGCTGGAAGATTGTACAACTTAAATGTTTAATGAAACGAACTTGAGCCTACAAAATAAAGCGGAAGGCGCACTGCGTCGGCAACGGAAGAGCGACCGTTCCGAAGCGGCGTGATACAGCCATTTTAATACTCACAGTACGTACGTTCAGGAGTGTTCTGAACTGGAACATGCGATAATAGCCGACAAGGAACCGGAACTTTCCAGAAGAGCATATTTCGAGAAAAGAAAGAACAGTGTCCTTCTGGGTACGGCCCTGGCTCAAAGCCTCTGGCCCAAGGAACCCGCGGGGACGGTGGCCCCACCTGAGGAGGCTCCGTAGCCCTTCAGGACGGCCTTTTTCCCGGTGCTCTGGATGGCCTTCTGAACCGTGGAGAAGGGCAGATCTGTCTCCACCACCACCGACTGGCCCGGGACGTCGACGTGCATGTGGCCAACACCCAGGCGCTCCAGGCTGGCACGCACCTTGGTCGCGCACGAGCCGCACGTCAGGTCCACGTCGAACTCGAGCTGCACAACCGTGGCACTGCAGTTAAATAGGGCTAAATAATGAAACTGTACTATTGTATAGATTGGCAATACAGCGATACAGCGAACAATAGACAAGGACAGCGATAGGTAGTAGACGAGACGAGTGCTGTTTGTCAGAATGAACCAACTGGCTTGCATTGCCACTTTGATTTACACCGGTGTAGCAAGGGATTTCAGTTGTACATAGTTCATTTACATATGGAAAGAAATTAGAACTGTGAATCGGAATGTGGGCAGCGTAGCTGAAATTGACCAAACATGTTGAGCACGTGCGAGAGAAGGCCGCTCTTCTTCTCCATCTTGCGTGCACTTCGTCGTCGTCGTGGCTCTTGGTCACTAGGCTATATTCACTTTGACCGGAAGCAACGCCACAAACAAATTTGGTGTCAAAACTTATCACACGCTGAAACCCGTCCGTTTGGATTTTTCGGTGCAAGCTGAAACATCATCGGCGAACACGTTGCAACGGCGTTGCTGAACGTAAGTCGAGTCCCCAAACGAGGGTGCCAAATCAATTCGGCTGCGGGACTTCACTGTGGAAGAGAGAAGGGGGGAGGGGTCTTAATCTTACATTCGCATGTCTTCTTACGAAAGGGCCCATGCCGGACGTTAGCAGTGATCATCACTCACTGTCGTCAACTGCCCGCCGTCAATGAATCGCGTTATTGACGTGATGGGTTTTCGAAATGGAGTCCGGCCACTGTCCGAGTGTGTCAACTCGCTACGATTTGGGGTACATGATGCAGAAATCTCGTGCTGCGGAACCCAGGCCTCGCTGGGCTCGATCCCCGCCCTTCCTCGTTTCAACCCGACCGAGGATTGTGCCGGCACGTGGTTGTGCATCGCTGCTGCATGGCGCATGCTGAAAGGGCTTTGCAATGACATTCGGTCGTAATGTTTCTCACTTTACACAAACACACTGGTGCTAGTGTGAAGTATATGCTCGCGAGCAATGTCGCTGACCCGAAACCTTCTTTGTTGCGGTACAATTTCACGAATAAAAGCGAACTACTACTTTTAGTCTTTCGTCTGGAAAGTTCGATGATGTAGCCGCGGGGATAGAGGTACTATTGACATAGTCGCAGGGGTTTCCCTTTATGATCACAGCCGAATAGGGCTCATGAAATGAACGTGAGCACTCTGTGAACACTCGACTTGTGCTCGTGAAAACAATTGCTTAGGCAAAAGTTTGGATAGTGAATCTCCACCACAATAGATCAAAGGAAATTATACATTCGTGCTGAGACAGCGTAAGGTCGGTCCGCCTTTGAAATATGCCGACACTGGTTTCCGCGGTAGACGAGAAGAGCAGCACTCAGTAGTGACACACGAACGCATGCCGGTGCGATGCCTATCCAGCTCCAAGCGGAAAGTGGCGGGGGCAGAATCCAGCCTTCGCACGAAGCGGGACAGTCAAGGACACTTAATTGTGCCTAGTTTCAAACGGACGATGGCAGCCTTCAAGCTGACTTCGAGAGAGCCGAGCGTGACACAACCGCACGAAAGCCGCAAGAAAGTAGAAATAACACAGACGGTAAGAAAGAATTAGTGCACCTTCATCGCCGTGAGGTTCAATCTGAATTTGAGACCATTGCGTGTGCAGTCTGCCGATCAAGAGAAGGAAAAAAAGAGGAGCGAACGGAAGTTGTCAGCTGGCGCCGGCGAAAGGGGTAAAATGTTACGTTACCTTGGAATGGCTGCTCGCTGAATTCTCGGAAGTCATGCTGTCCGCGCGTGAGTCCGTACGTTACACTAGTAGCGCGGTAATTGTCACACCGCTCCAGTCAGGCGATCACATTTTCAGCTTAAACAATTTGAGAAGATTGGACCTTTCCGGTACAGCGATCATCCCATCCCATCTTACTGCGCCATCAATCCGTAGTGTGTGCTTGGATTGGATTTATTTCGGTTTCGGTTTTCAACATCCAGCTATTGGATTGGAATAACTCTGGTATGGTTTTGCTCAGTTTCGCTTTCGTGTGCGGTGGCAATGCTCGTTGTGAACAAAATCTGAAGCTGTAGTGCATTCGCCTTGTACTTTTTTATTGCCTGATTTAACCTCTATTTTATCCTCTACCTAACCTTTCGCCCCAACGATCGCAGAAAAATACAATGTTAAAAAGCAAAAAAGAACAAAAATCTATTGTCACGTTTTATTTATTTTTTTAGGGAAAAAGGAAAATGGAGTGGCAAAGTTAAAAAAAAAAGCAGGGGGAACTTGCATTTGTAAGTATGGGTTTATACTTCGTTCATTAACTTCAATGTCTTAATTAAACATTTTATATTGCCATTTTTGGCGTTACTAGATTACCTCAGTTGTAGAACTCCCGCGGAGGGGGGTACCCCACCTCACTCACTTCAGTTCGCCTCCCGTCGTTCGAAGCACCATCTAGATTTTCGTTTCATAACTGTGCGTTCCATAGATGATAGAGCAAAGGTGAAACGCCATCCAGACGCTGTGCTTCAAAACGTACGTATTCCAAAAAATATTAACATATCAGCAGTCCGGCGCGTTGAGCGACGGGAGGCGAGTCGTGGTGGGTGAGGGGGAGGTACTGCTTGTGCAAACAGCGGCTATGAGCAGTTCCGTAACTGAGCTAATCTAATAACGTTGGCTCATGCCTTGCACGTGACGTCGTATGGCATCCAAGGAGGTTAGAAGTACTATATTGGAGGGGGCACGTTGCAATATTGGTGAAACCTAGTCATAAAAAGTTTAAACGATGTTGTGGCCAACGTGACCGTAGATCTCTCTGGCAATTGGTGCGCGTGACATGTCACGTGTGGGATGGATGGTTGATTGTAGAAGGATTCTTTGCAGGCTTGCGCGCGCTCCGTCCGGTAGGTTTTATCAGATCGAAGGCTAGACGAAGGCTAGCTACGGTCACGTGATGTGGTCACGTTGGCCTGATAAGTGAGGAGAGTAAGGAGGAAAATGAGAAAGAGGCGAGGCGTCAAGGGAGCATGGCTTGTGGAGGCTACGCGGCTGGCGTCATGCCCTCTCCTACCCTTCTATTCTCCTTGTTGGCATCGGAGCATGGTCCGGAGCAATGGCGGCTGATGTGACGTCAATGCAAGTTATGTATAGCCTATACTCTGTTTCACCTAATGATGTACCGCAGGAAAGGCTACAAGCGCGAGCTCCTTGCTCTGGGGCACATCCCGGCGCTATGAGCTCGCGCTTCTAGCCTTCGCTGCGGTACAACATAAGGTGAAACGAAGTATAGTCATGACTAGTGTCACTAAATAAGCTACGCTTCAGAGTATAGTTGTTGCACTCCCGCGACAGAGAAAAGCAATATTACATGAGCTTCCTAACACCGATTCGAATGCTGAGGAAGTCACACTTTTGAATCATGACGATCTGCAGTTGCGTCTGCTCTGCACAAGCCCCAATATGGCGACGCCCACAACAATGTCGGGGAACGGAGTGCCGATACTCTAAGCGCAGCTCATTTAGTGGCTCTAGTCGTGACAAGATGCGTAGTGGGCACCACGGGGCGAGAAATACCATCCTTGTACACGCGGCTTCAAAACCGACACCAGGTATACGCGCGCCCATGGCGTCGATACCTCCGTCCTGCGCATGCTCCGCAACTCACGTGTCCGTGAGTTGCGGAGAAAGTTTGAGGAAGTCACTAAATTTATTAGCATTGTTGACACCATGACGTGACATGACCTCAAGACTTCTCACCGCGAGTCACGTGACGCCGTGGCGTTCTCAAATGTCATGAGTGCGAGTCGAGCACTCGGGTTCATGACAATCAGCTTCGTCAAACATTAGGGCAATGGCTCGTGTTCAATCAAAGATGAGAATAGCCGAACTCTAACAATGTCTGAAGCTCAACCCATGCTTTATTCTTTGTCAGACCCAGCGTATGACTCTGACGGTATATAATTAACGTCAGATCACGTGGTCACTTGTTCTAATAGAGAGTTGAGGAGGGAAAAGCTGTTTCTTTCCTTTATTTTTCCTACGTCTAGCACTGAGCGGAGAGGAAAACTAATGGATATTTTTGCAAGTTGTTAAAGTCAGGAATTAGCTCTTAGCGGTATTTACTGAATGTTATAAAATTGTTGCACTCCCCATTCTATATGTGCACATACATCATTGAGGCACCCAAACATGTTTCTATGTGTGAAGCTTAGTCATAAAAAGTTTAAAAGGGCGATGCAACAATTTTTGTATTGTTGCGCAAATACCGCTTAGAACGGATCCCTGACGTTAATGACCTATGAAAAACATTGGCGGCATATAATCGGCTCCAGATGACGTGGCCGCTTGTTCTGGCTGCCAGTTGAGGGGGTGAGCGCTGCTCGTTTTTCTTTAATTTTTTACTGAGACCTCTATTGCGTGGGGTGAAAAACGAACGCACGCGTTCGTTTTTCAGTTATTTTACAGAATACTTGGTGCCGAAACCCGGGAACTTGTCGCCTCATCAGCGGCCATTACCAGAACCGGAGGACGATCTGACGACATGGAACGGGTCAGAACAAAACGGACGGCTCGTCGCGCTCAGACAACCCGGCTAATCAATGAGGTCAGTACAGTATTTTCAAACGAAGCCTACGACCTGAAAGACCTCATATTGTTGCACGAACGATTGAGCCGCAACAGCGAGGAGCTCCAGACCCTGAATCGGGAGCTGGAACAATTTGTGGCGGATGGAGATTTACAGCAAGAATACGAGAGCGTAATGAATTACGAAGACCAAGTGGCCAGCGCTCTAGTGACACTGATGTACCACATTGACCGGCTGAAGTGCAGTCAGGCAGTTGCGGCACCTCCAGCGACGTCTCAAACGGGAGAACGACACCACGAGGAAACTCCAACGTTGGTGGCAAAGCTACCGAAGCTGGAGATGCTGAAATTCGACGGGCATATCGGAGAGTGGCAGTCCTTCTGGGGTATGTTCCTCAACACCGTCCATGAAAATGCGCAACTGCGGAGCATCGACAAGTTTCAATACCTGAGATCACTTCTCACCGGAACAGCTGCCAAGGCTATCGCTGGCATTCAAGTATCGGACTCCTGCTATTCCGACGCAGTGGAAATTCTAAAGGGACGATTTGGCGATACCAAACTTATAATACAAGATCACCTAGCCAAGCTTCGGACTCTGCAAAATGTCAAATCATCTAGCGACATATTGGCCCTGCGCAATTTATTTGACACGGTTCAGATCCACATCAGAGGGCTGAAAGCTTTAGGAGTCGACGCCATTTCGTACTCGGCTATGTTGTACGAGATTTTGTTGAAGGTTTTACCAAGCGACATCGTTATAGAGTATTACCGGCGGCAAAGCTTCGGTGGCCCAAGCACATCGCAACAACATCGGCAAGCGGCGACCTAGACGGAATTTTGGGACATTTGAAGGTCGAAGTAGAGATTCGAGAGAGGAGGCATGGTTCAGACCGAGCTACAAAAGACAGTGGTCGGTCTCCTGAACCCACTGTAATACCATACTCGATGCCATCAGCAGCAGTACTTCACAATCGTACGAAGCCGTCGCCTACAGATTGCCTTTTCTGCGGCTCGCAGACACAGAAGACGGAAGAGTGTGACACAGAAAGGTCTTTAGAAGAAAAGAAAAACAAACTCGCACAAGACTGGCGATGTTACAAGTGTACAATGAGAGCTCATCAAGCACGGAACTGCAGACGGCGTATATCGTGTGGCACGTGCAAAGGGAGGCACGCGACAACCATGTGCGACCCCCGCAGAAGGAGTGCGAAGGACAACGCCCAAGAGGAAGATTCCAAGGCATTAAATGCCTTCACTGCTGACAGCATCAGAGGAAAGGAGAAGCCGCAAGTCTTGGTGCAGACATTCAGGTCATGGGTCGCCGGTAACGGAGCCTACATCTATGCGAGGGGAATTCTTGACGGTGGGAGTCAACGGACATTCGTCCGAGAAGACGTTTCTCGTCGATGCAAAATGCGGTGCTCGGTGAAGCAAACCTCAACATTAACATCTTTGGATCAACCCAGCCGCGAAAGCAGCAAAGACAGATCGTTGAAGTGAAATTGAAGAGTCAATACGATCAGACAGAGTACGTCCTAGAAGCGGTGGAGGTACCACATATTTGCAACGACATCGAGAAGCTCCCAGTAGACCTTGGATTTATACAGTCTCTGCAAGAACAAGGCAAAAGCCTCGCAGATGCGTGCTTATTTGCAGGAACCAACTCGGCTGAAGGTATCAGCTTGTTGATTGGAGCCGATCAGCTGTGGAAATTTGTCAAGGGAGAAGTCACCCGAAATACAGACCAATCAATAATGGCTGTCAATACGCGCCTTGGGTGGACAGTGCAAGGACCGACTGAAGCATCGTGTTCCTTGACTAACCAGTCAAACGTGGTTGCGTGCGCACTTCGTATCGACGCACTTCATAAAAAAGAAGAGAGATGTTTACAAGCCTTTTGGGACCTGGAGCACATTGGCATTTCAGGTACTATGGTCAAGTCAGCGTATGAAGACCAGGTACTCGAACGATTTCAGGAATCAGTTCGTGTCAAAGAAGGACGGTATGAAGTATCCCTTCCGTGGAAAACCGACTTGACGAAGCAGCTCGACAACAACAGAGACCTGGCAGAAGCTAGGCTGCGTGGACTGGTCCGCAAGCTGCAGAGGGACAAGGTCCTTCTAGAGAACTACGACAGCGCTATTCGTCAGTACCTGCAAGACGGTCGCGCAGAAGTTGTTCCCGACGCAGAAGCAAATAACGTCATGAATGAGCCGGAACATCTCTACTATATGCCACATCATGCAGTACTGAGAGAACAGTCTGTCACGACAAAAGTGAGAATAGTTTTCGATGCGTCCTCGCACAAACAGGGACAAGACAGTCTCAACTCTCATTTGGAAACAGGCCCTAAGTTGTCAGACCAGCTGCTGCAGATCCTACTGCGGTTCCGAACTAGGAAGGTTGCAATGACAGCAGACATTCAAAAAGCGTTTCTACAGGTTTCAATCAGGACGGAGGATCGGGATGCTCTTCGTTTTCTCTGGTTCGCGAGCGCACCCCAGACTGTTGGGACTCTACCGCCATTGCAAGAATGGAGAATGACGCGCGTGCCTTTTGGAACTACTTCTAGCCCCTTTTTACTCACAGCTACGCTCCAGCACCACTTTCAGAATATTGACAGACACAGAGAGACTGCCGAGATGTTGGCGAAGTCATTCTATGTCGATGACCTCCTCACTGGAGCCGCAAATGAGAATGGCGCCTTTAAAATATACACGGAAACTCAAGAAATTATGCAAGCGGCTGGAATGACAATGAAGAAGTGGACATCGAACTACAAGGATTTACAAAGGCTTTTCAGTGAAGGTGGCGACGAGATTCATGATGGACCTGCAGAAAGAACTCCAGAAACAAAGATCCTAGGTGTGGTATGGAGCACGTCCGAAGACACCTTTAGGGTGTCACTAGAAACCGTCCTAAGTTTACTGGAGTCGCAAGTCAACACTAAGAGGTTCATTCTCCAAGCATCGGCGCGAATCTTCGATATCATGGGTCTAATTGCACCATTCACCATTCGGGCGAAAATGATCTTTCAGAAGCTGTGGGAACAAAATATTTTATGCGACGCTGAGGTTCCTGTAGAGATCAGCAATGAATGGAGCACGTGGTGCAACGAACTTCATCAGCTTCAAGCACTCGCCATGCCCCGATTCCTATTCCACGAATTGCGAGGATTCGAGCGGTCTACCGAACTGCATGTGTTCACGGACGCCAGTCCTCAAGCATATGGCGCTGCAGTCTACATTCGATCATCTGACAATGAAGGGAACGTCTGTACTCGTCTGTTACTAGCAAAGGCTCGTGTTGCCCCACTCAAACGGCAAACGCTCCCACGGTTAGAGCTGATAGGAGCACTCATCGGAGCACGGCTTTTGAGGTACGTCCAGAAGACGTTTGAGACAGAGGACTTCACCTGCTACATGTGGACAGATTCCATGATTACTCTGAAGTGGATTCAAGGGCAACCGCAGCGCTGGGAAACGTTTGTCGCAAATCGAGTTGAAGAGATTCAACGGCTGACAGTGAATTCCCACTTCCGGTATTGTCCAGGAAAGGATAACCCGGCCGATTTTCTCACTAGAGGAATTTCTGCGGAAAGAATGAAGGCTGCCCAAGCTTGGTGGGAAGGTCCAGTGTGGCTCCAGAGACCCATTTCTGAATGGCCCGACCACTGCTTTGAAGAAGCTCTGGTGGAGAAGAAAGACTGCATACCTGCTGCTGTGCTACCAGCAAGAACTAGCTCTTTCGAGCCGTTGTTCGATCTCCATCGTTACAGCAGACTGCAGAAGGTAATCCGAGTTACTGCCTGGATACTTCGTTTTAAGAACAATTGTTCAAGCGAAAAGCTGTCGGCAAATCACCTCTCAGCGGACGAAGTAACCCGAGCAGAACTGTACTGGATTACACATGTTCAAAACACGGTATTCTCTGAAGAGATAGCCTCACTGACAGAAAAACGGCAGGTAAGTAAAAGCTCGAAGATCGCCGAGCTTAACCCCTTTCTTGATGACAAAGGAGGGTTGCGAGTAGGCGGAAGGCTCCAAGAATTCCGTTCCACAGAAGACGTAAAACATCCTCTCATTCTACCAGCCAACCACCGCATAACGGAGTTGATAATTTCAAGTGCACACATCCGAGTTCTACACGGAGGAGTTGCTGAGACACTAACGCAACTGCGTGAAAGATTTTGGATTATTCGAGGCAGGACAACTGGTAAAGAAAAGTATAAACAACTGCCCAACATGCTCTAGATATCGGCTCAAGCCACTGTCAGCACCTACAGCTCCTCTACCTGCTGATCGCATCGAGCCAACAAACCCTTTCGAGATAGTGGGAGTCGACTTTGTAGGCCCCCTTTATACCAAGAACATGACCCCAAACAAAGTTTTCATAGCTCTCTTTACGTGCGCAGTGACAAGAGCGGTCCACCTTGAAGTCATATCAAGCATGTCTTCCCAGACCTTCTTATTAACACTACGTCGTTTTGTGGCGCGAAGAGGTCTGCCAAAGGTCATCTACTCGGACAACGCTCTCACTTTCAAAAGGTTGTGTAAAGACATCAAGGAGGTATGGACAGCCTTACGCCACCAGGACGTTCAAGACTACGTTGCCCACAGCCAGATATCCTGGAAATTTAGCGCTGAACGGGCAGCCTGGTGGGGAGGATTTTGGGAGAGGATGGTTCGTAGCGTGAAGTCCTGCCTTCGAAAGATTCTTGGACGAAGTTCGCTAAACTTCGAAGAGCTCACCACTGTGGTACAAGAAGTCGAGGCTGCGGTGAACTCAAGACCGTTGACGTTTATGCATTCAGAGCACGACGAGCCAAGAGCCTTAACTCCTGCTCATTTCCTGATCGGAAAGCGACTCACAGCATTACCGTCATCCAAAGACGCCGAGGCGCTACAACGAAGAGCGGATGAACTCTCAAAACGCTGGAACTATCGACAACTAGTAGTTGCACAGATTTGGAAAAGATGGATGTCCGACTACCTTCTGCAGCTTCGTTCGGCACATCATGCGAAGCCACAGAAAAATAATGATCTAAAGGTCGGAGACATCGTAATTATACACGAGCCAATGCGTCCTAAAACGATGTGGAAACTAGGACGGATAACGGAATTACATGCAGGTCGGGATTCCCACGTTCGATCATGCGACTTAAAGTTGGCAAGTGGACAAATACTACGACGGCCAGTACAACTTCTTTATTCACTCGAGGTGCCTCGTTGTCCCCCTGCGGCGGCAGCCTGTTGAATATTTTCAACAGCGATCAGCCAAAGAGAGAAGAGGACGACGATCACGAGAGCCGCCTTAGAGGCACGCATCAATTTTTTTTTTACCCGCCACGGTGCGAGCTTGAAACGGGCATCGTCCCATTAAAGCCATTTCCATGCTTTAACCAGTAATATCGTTCAGTTATTTTACACGAGGCACGTGCAACGTGCAGCCCTTGGGAAGATCATGGCGGCACAGCGCAGTACTGAGCTACATTGCAGACGCCAGGAATTTCCCAGAAGTGACGCGCGGCACGTGCCTCGAGCATTTTCACAACAATGAATGGCGCCACTTTTCTCAGGATAGAGGGCATAACGGCGATAAACGGCGCTCCGCAGCCGTGATTCCACAATCTTCGCTCAGAGGGCAGGCCGAGCTCGCGTGCTCTGCGGCACGGGAAGTCGACGCCGCGACTCTCGCGCGACTCGGCAAAGCGAGCGGCGCGAGGGGCCGCAGATTTGCCTCTACCGGACTACAGTGTTCTTAGACCGGACTCCGAGCCACGGCCATTCGCTTCTGGCGCACCCGACATCGTCATGCAGCAGGAGCACGTGGACGTTTCTTCAGCTGCGTCCGCAGCTCTACAGATATATATGCACCATACTAAACCTATGCACTGACATCTTTTGTTTTGTTTTGTTTTGCTGTTATAGGGGTAATTTACTGAACTCCAAATTTGTGGATGCTGTTTAGAGCGCATGCTCAGAAGAAGCTCATCTTAATAGGTTGCTAAGACCGGCGATTTTGATGGTCTGGAATGCGCGTTGCAAAAGAGCAGTGGAAGCTCGCCATCAGCACGCGCTCAGCATTTGCGCTCACAGACGTTTCCACTGTTTACAAAAATCACAGTCCACACGTGTTAAATCACAGTCCAGAACGCGCACGTTCGTCGCTTCGGAAAGCGAGCAAATCACGCGCCATACGCACGAACACTGAAAATGGAACCTGCCAAGTGCCCTTTTTTGGAAAGGTGCACAAACTTTGTGGCTTTGAGTCGCACCCGCAGCCAAAACCCGTCACCAACAATAGCTATACATCGTCTCACCTTAGTATGGACTAGAGCCACTAAATGAGCTGCGCTTAGAGTATCGGCACTCCGTTCCCCGACATTGTTGTGGGCGTCGCCATATTGGGGCTTGTGCAGAGCCGACGCAACTGCAGATCGTCATGATTCAAAAGTGTGACTTCCTCAGCATTCGAGTAGGTGTTAGGAAGCTCATGTAATATTGCTTTTCTCTGTCGTGGACTGTTTAAACATTTGTGGAGGACGGAAAAGCGTTTCCTGTGATTTCAGATAAAGCTTCAGATAACTGGCAACCCTGATTTTAAGTCACAATATGGCCAAGTGTCGTTACTCTGAAGCGTAGCTTATTTAGTGATACTATAGTCGGTTGCAAGCTAAGAAAAAACCGGAAATGCCTCTCAGAGGAAAATGTATTCCTACGCCGAGAAACGCCAGCCAATCGTTTTCATGACGTCACGATTCCGTGGACCAATCGCGATCCTTTTGAAAAAAAAAAAGCTCAGCATGGCTGCTGGCCTTAGCAACGCGACGCTAGTTTCTCGTGACAATTATTCTGCTTTTTTGCACCGTGTTTTACGCACCACTGGCCGCTGTTCAAAACCCGACCACGCTTGTGCTTCTTGAAGAACCGCTTTGGTGTCGCCGGTAAGGCTGCACCAGGCTGTTTCGTCCAAGAAGAATCAGGGGAATCGCTTTCCGATGTCACCTCAGTGGGATCCATGACGGAAGACAAAGAGAGCGGGGCGCGGTGGTGGTGTCGATGACTTGGGAGGGTGCCGATTTGTCAAACCCGAAAAGTATAATTATTCTTGTTTTCTATTCATCCAACAAAATAAAGGCACACATTTCGTGCGCAAAGCCCAGAAAACTAAGTAAATCACTAAATATTTATTATTTGCAGGAACAATAAGTGCTTTGTTATTTATAATTTTGGCGAGAGAAAGGTTAGTTTCGTTTTCGCCGCTTTCCCTTAATCGAAGGCGCTGGAAGACAGTATGTTAGACAGTATCTTGGACAGAAAATGAATTGGGAAGACGGTACATTGGACATGACTTTCTTTCTTTGCTAAACAGCTACTTCGTTGACAAAAACGTATTCTAACTTATTTAAACGTCCTGAATGAATTAAATAAATATTGTAGTAGTTTAAGACACGTTTACTGGAGGAAGAAAATGCAACGTTGCTAGCGAACTACTTTCTTGACGGCGGAGGCACTTCAGATGGGCGCAATGCGCTTGTGGGTGGAGCTAAAGGATTGTTCTTAGGTTGCATCCGACTATAGTATGGACTAACTGCGAAGGCTGTCCAAGCGCGAGCGGCTAGCCTTGACTGCCCTGACTGGAGCACTCGCTGGACGAGCGCGCGTGCAGCCGCCAAGGCTTCATCCAAAGCAACTGGCTCGCGCTTTTCGCATGCGCGGCTAACAATAGTCCATGCTAAGGTGAGACGAAGTATAGAAAGCCGTAGTGGTCATATTCTACGTCACTCACGGGCCAGCGCGGGACAAGTTGAGGTCGGACACGACTGCTGTGTCATCGTTCGGGAAAAAAACAAAAAAACAACTCGTGTTCTCACTGAGTAAACGCGAATTCCAGCCGAATGCTGACGTATATAGCACTCTTGTCCAAGATCTGTGACCCGCGCTAGCATTCGTTAGTGACGAAGCAAATCCAACACTAAGGCTTTCTTTCTAAATGGTGTTGGCCGAGGTTGGCCGACCACTCACCCGTCACTGCTTGCAATCCGTTGCAGATCGTTCACGGGACCGGCTCAGCAGTCGCGCCCGCAGCTATGGCCGGCAGTGAATACTGTAGAAGGAGAATTGTCTATCTCACCCTACATGAGAGGATTAAGATGGCGAATTTCGAATATTATATCATATGCGATGCGTTCCTCTCCACTTTAGTGTCAAAGCTCTATTATTCTTTTTTTTTTTCGGCAGCTCTGATTGCAGACCTTTATATAATATATAACTAGTTTTTGTTCTGGGTTCAATATATTTTTTTTTCTTTGTGTAGCATGGTAATTAATGAAACCGAGCTTTTCTTGACTTATGCATTCTCAAGCAATTGACTTCATCTAGTGATCGTGCATCGTATGGAAATAAACATCAAGATTGGCAAGATAAATGGTGCAACTTCAACTGCTGTCCTTATTGAAGGGCAATCTCACTTGGAGAAATTTGTTTTCTCTGACATGTCACACATTCTTCTTAGACCTATTTTTTTTTCTCTGCACCAATTTTGTCTTCTTCCTTAAGAAATAAATGCAATCGTGTGACGCTGCAGATTGTTTTTGTTTTTTTTGTTTTTTCATCAGACGAGCCCATTTTGCGAACAGGGAGAGGTCGCTCGGCGTCCAAAACAAGGAATGTTTCTCTTTGCATGTCTTGTAACCCATGTTGCACCCCGGCAAAAAACACAACCGCTCTGTCTTTTTCTTCGCAGTATTTGACATCGTTGTGAGTCCCTTGTCTCTTCGGTACAGCTAGCAACCACACAATATTGTGTAGCTTCACACACAACGCAAAACAAGAAAAATTAGTCACTCCAACCTCCAACACGACCTAAACCAGCCTCACTAAACTCTGCCTGACCGGCCTTCTGGCCCCGCTGTGACTGGCAGCGTCACTCCCAGGCCCCTGCGGCAGAATTAGGCCACACGACACCCAGCTCATTGCCCAGAGCAGGGCTGCCAACAGGGAAAATAAAAATTTCCCTACCGAACGCCAGAAATTTCCCCATTTCTGCCAAAATTTTGCTTGCTTGCCCAAATAGTTACATAATACTAAATATTCGCCTTTTTGTTTGCATTTTTCGTTTTGCATACGTTTAGCAAAAGTGAGTTCATCGGGTCAAAACCGCGGCCAAAGCAAATATGGCGAGGGGAAGTGTTACCGGGAGGTTCAAACTGACGAATGAAACCCTATCTTCACCTTAGATGTTATGTACGCCATCAGAAAATGGTACTGCTTAAAAACGCCACTAACGTTTTTTATTATATTCCTCCCAAAACAAAAGGCGTAACACAAGCGAGAGTTCTCGTGCTCAAACACAGGGAACATGACAGATAGTAACTACCATTTCGTGCACGGCAGTTCACGAAATATTGTTAACCATGGTTCTTGCCTTTGAAGATGAAATTAACAAAAAAAAAAAAAAAAGACTGCGTTAATTGAACGAATTGATGGGCTGGAGCGACAGGTAACCGGTTTAAACGCGGTGACCAAGCAGATAAAAGACATGGAAACAGCTGTATCAAGATTTGACATACAGTTATCTTCACTCAAGGCTAAAGTAGATGATTTAGGAAACAGAAGCCGCAGAAATAATTTGATAATTTATGGTATAGACGAGCCTAATACTGAGACAGTTTAAGAGCTTGAAGGGAAAGTAAAAGACGAGGTTTTTCTACAAAAACTAGGAATAACGGTCACCGGTATTGAGAGTAGCCATAGGCTTGGCCGAAAAGTTGAAAACAAGCCCCGTCCAACTATCCTCAAGTTCATCGATTACCGAGAAAAATGAGCAATAAGGTCATCTTATAAACTAAAAGGCACTAAGGTGTCGATATCTGAGGACTTCTCAATCAGAGTTCGCGAAATTCGAAAGCAATTATGGAAAAGTGCGGCTAAAGAGAAAGAAAACGGAGCAAAAGTTAAACTAGTTTATGATAAGCTGAACGTGGATGGTGTGCTGTTTGGATGGGATGAAGGGAAGGGTTCACGCTTCAAGATAAGCAAAACAGATAAATGACGGTGTAGAGGTGCTTCTCGATGACTTCGCTTGTTGAATGTCAATTGTAGAAGCGTCCTTAACAAGGCCACAGAGTTGGAAGGAATCTTGCTCTGTCATGATCCTGATATCGCCGTTCTGGCTGAGGCTTGGTTAAATGATACATATACGGCAGTGAATTTGTCCCTGCTGGCTACAGTGCACACCGGAAAGACCGTGGTAGTAACCTGATACCAGTGGCGCCACAAGGGGGGGGGGGGGGGGGGGCGTACCGCCCCGGGTGCAGGGCTCAGGGGGGTGTCGCGGCGGGCCACGAGAGCGGGGGGGGGGGGGGGGGGGGGGGGTCGCGGTAAGCTACCGCCCCGGGTGCCGCTGCAGCCTCGTGACGCCACTGTCTGATACCGAGTGTATTTTTTGCAAAGCATACGATGGTAAATGTAAATGCTTTATTGTGGCATTTCATAGACCCCCTGGATCTTCTACGGCTGTTCTTGATAATTTAGAAATGTATCTCGATACACATGTGAAGCCTGGCAATCGAGTTATTTTGGTAGGAGATTTTAATTTGCCAAACGTTGACTGGTCCAATTTTTCACTGAGGCACCAAAATGATAACTTAGGGGAAGCAATGTTAGACATGGCCTTTAAATTTGACTTACTGCAAGTCGTCGAGGATTTCACGAGAATCCGAGGAAACTCTGCATCTATACTTGACCTTGTTTTTGTAAGCGGTACAATTTCGTCTAAATCTAGATGTGAAGTAATCCCTGGTATCTCTGATCACAAAGCAGTATTGTTAACCTTAGAAGATGTTTCTGTAAATAAAAAAACCAAGTCGAAGTGTTATCCAAAGTTTTGTCGTGCAGATGATGTCTCTATTTTAGACATGTTTTCATTTAATTTAGACGATTTTGTAAACAGTTCTGGTCACGTAAATGATCTTTGGAATTTGTTTAAAATTATTGTAAGTGAGTGTATCAACCGTCTTGGGCCAGTAATTGTAAAAAAGCAGAATAAAAATAACCCCTGGATTTCTAGAAAGGCCTTACAGTTAAAAGACAATTGAAACGATTGAAAAAGAAAATGAAAACAAGCGGCGACTCGTGCGAACTGACTGAACAATTTCTTGCTCTTTCTTTGCAACTTAAAACCCAAGTTACAGTTGAGAAAAGTCGGTATTTTGGCGAATCTTTGCCAAACTTCATATCTACTTCTTCACCGGAGATATTTTGGCGATTAATATCTTCACATCCTAGAGATTGGGATGTTTTCGAAATTGGTGGTAATGACGAAATATAATTTCAAACACATTTAATAAACATTTTAAATTGGTATTTACTCAAGACAATGATGTGTTCCTAAATTTTGACGCTGACTATCCGCCTATGCCTGATATTGTAATTAGTGAATGTGGTATATTGAATATGCTTTTGAAGTTGGATGTACAGAAATCCCCTGGGCCTGATGGTATCCCCAATGCATTTTCATCCAGGTATGCTGAATGGGTCTCAAAATATTTGTTTGTTCTGTTTTCACGATCGCTGACCGAAGGTCAGGTTGCAGACGACTGGAGAACGGCCAGAGTCAAACCACTTCATAAGAACGGAAACAAGCAGTGCATTCAAAATTACCGTCCAATTTCATTGACTTCAACTGCCTGTAAAATTCTTGAACATATAATATATAATCATTTATCAAAATTCCTAGGCAAACACAACATCTTGACTAAAAATCAGCATGGACTCCGAAAAGGTTTTTCAACATGTACTCAATTAATTGAGACTGTTTACAATTTCTCCTGGACAATAAATAATGGAAAACAAATTGATGCTATTTTTATAGATTTTTCGAAGGCGTTTGATAGGGTCTCTCACAAAAACTTACTATGCAAATTGAAAAAAAAAAAAATATTTAAGAACACACAGTTAGTCAATTGGATTTCAGCATACCTTTCAAATCGTCGACAAATCGTAGTTTATGGTGAATATTGCTCTGACAGACTTTCTGTTGACTCTTGCGTTCCCCAGGGCTCTGTGCTCGGACCTCTCCTTTTCTTGTTGTTTATTAATGATATAGTACAACATGTTCCGGTAAAAATCAGGTTATACGCTGATGATTGTATAATTTACTCATAAATAGCTAGTGCTTCCGATCAACTTTTGTTAAATAGAGCTTTTCAAAAATCACGGAATGGTGTACGAAGTGGCAAATGACTATTAACTTTGAAAAAACGGTTTTATAAGAATTGCTCACAAAAGAAATCACTTGAAGTTTGTTTACAATACTAATAATATTCTTCTATCAGAAGTAACACAATATAAATACCTTGGACTATAGGTCACTCATGATCTTACTTGGACAAAACAGATTGATTACGTAGCATCAAATGCTGTTCGAAAGTTATTCTTTCTTAGAAGGACGCTAAGACTTTCTACCCATTCCTTGCTTCTTCTAACATAAAAAGCTATAGTCTTGCCTACATTAGATTACGCGGCTATCATGTGGGATCCCTTCACCAAACTAAACATTAACAAGCTGGATCGTGTGCAGAAAAAAGGTAGCTCGCTACATTTATAATAGCTTTGGACGTACCTCTATAACCAAACTTTTAACCAGAGCTAACTTAAAGTCATTATCTCTCAGAAATCGGCATTCTCGACTAATATTTTTGTATCAATTAAAAAAATGGACATTATAGGATGGATCTGTCTCACTTAATAAACTTCTCATCAGGCTACGCTACTCGACGAAGGCATGCGCCTAACAATAACTCCTTTTCGAATCGCATAATAATTGCTTCAAGTACTCTTTTTTTTCTGCGAATGTTGACTGACTGGAATAGCCTTTCTGAAAGTGTTGTTATGCAGCCATCATTGTCTTTATTTGAATCCCTCCTAAATTAGTTTTGTCCCTCTGTAAAATATTTGTTCTTTTGTTTCTGCGACTTGTTTGCTATTTTATATGCCTGCGTGTCTTGTTAATCAAATCTACCCACCTGCTAAAATCCCTTTCAGGGATTGCAGTACTTATAAATAAATAAATAAATAAATAAATAAATAAATAAATGGTAAGTCATGGCATCTCCAGCTACATCTGAGAGACAATTCGCCCGTTAAGACAAACTATATACCGTATTTTCCGGACTATAGTTCGCGTACTACACATACAAAGTTTAAAAGTTGAAATTTTACCCGATGCGGACTATCTACAGGTGCAGACTATACGAGGATTTTTTTTCTAGATCGTTCACTGTGACAAGACGTGAAGGATTTTATGAATAACGGACTATAGTAATGTTGATTTATGTATAATACAAAATTTTTTGTGAGCTATATGATACAGCAGGCATTTGTCAAGGTGTGCTGTGTATAATAAGTTTTACGTTTGGACTGTGCACTAAGCGCGGACTATGCACCGGGTGCGGACTATAGTCCGGAGAATACAATACTCCGTTTCATAAAAAAAAAAAAAATGGGGCGTGTGTATGTTTGTACAGCCTGGGACTTAGTCTGCCCCAACGGGCGAATCGTCTCCGAGCTGTATACATGAGAAATCTAGCCAGTGTCAGACCAAACCGCCAGCCTGAGGGTCTTTAACGTGCACCACGCAGTAGTGATTACACGACCGCACGCCGGTACAATGCTCATCCAGATCGAAACGGGCAGGGGTGGGGATTGAACCAATACCACCTAGAACACAAGGCCTGCGCGTTTCCTCCTCTAAACGTCATCACTAGTAGATCCCCTCAGCGCCCCCTAGGTAGCCCGGATGAGCACCGTCGTCTGCTACATCATCTGCGACATCGTCTTCTCCATCGCCTGCTTCAGTGGTTTGTGTAGCAGATAATGAAACAGATGCTCACGCCGAGTGTCTGTTGCTATAGCATACGATGAAGTTAGACGTTCACGTGGAGCGTCAAATGCATGAGTGAAAATGCCTTACTGCTGTGCGAATGGCTGCAAAGCCCTTCGCTGGACGCTGGACGCTGGCACTGGACGCCATTTTCGAGGGCGCTGTTTATACTCCGGGTCGCTGCTTTGAAGCGTTCTTCCGCAGAACGAGCGCGCGCGCTAGAAATGCTCGTCTCAAAGCAAGGAGCGCGTGCTAGCTCGCGCTTGTGGCCGAGGGAGTGTTCGCGTGCGCGTTGCAAATGAACTGGAAGCTCGCAATCAGCTCGCGCTCAGCAGTCACGCACACAGCTGTGGCCGCAGGCAACGTTACTAGATTACCTCAAGATGGTTAAAGTGCAGGCGAGCTGGTGTAGATCATACATAGTGGAACCTGAGACTGAGGTATGCAAGGAAAACTTCGAGGACGAGAAAAGAGACGGTGTTTAGTCCTCTTTTCTCGTCCTCGAAGTTTTCCTAGCATACCTCAGTCTCAGGTTCCACTATGTAAGATTACCTCAGTTGTGGAACTCCCGCGGAGGGGGGTAGCCCCCCTCACTCACCTTAATCCGCCTAGAGTCGTTCGAAGCGCCATCTATATTTTCGTTTCATAACTGTGCATTCTAAAGAGCACAGCTGAAGCGCCCAATGGCGATCACAACGCCGCCATTTCTCCCGCAGCGGTCACTCGAGGAACTGCATGTGACATCTATTTTTGGCTTCAATCGGGTTACAAGGGTTCCACCCACGTCTCCCTAGAGGACGCGCCGCGAAATACCCCCACAGTTAAAATGCGCCTAGGTCGGGACGCGCTACCTGAAATCCCCGCTGAGGCATGGTTGTATAAAAACAATATTAATTGTGCTGCAAAACCGTTGAAAACTAAAAATTTTAGAAAACATCACCCGCCCCCATTTTGTACTAATCTCCAATAAAAGCTACTACAAAAAGAGTTTTTTTCGTTGGTTTTTACGTTTCTAGTGACGTTGAACGAAACGTATCCCGATTCAGTTACCAAAGCAGCCGTCCGGCGGCGCGTCGAGCGAATCTGGGCGAGTCGTGGTGAGTGAGGGGGGGTACTGTTCGTGCATGCAGCGTCTATGAACAGTTCCGTAACTGAGTTAATCTAATAACGTTGGCCGCAGGTGAATGCGACGTAGTTGCGACGCGGCCCATACTCTCGTCAAGCTTCAGCCTGTTTGCGGGCGGGTCGGGGATCTACTAACGAAACGTCATGCGCAGGCCTTGTATTCTAGGTGGTATTGATTGAACCCTCCGTTTCTAACATACAACGCTGTCAAAGCTACTGGTGCGAGCGCGTGCCTTCAACTATATATGGTTTCGTTCGCGAGAGAACGCGTGAAAATGGTCAACGAGATCAAGCCCGGTGCTCGCGCCAGCAGCTTTGACAGCGCTGTTTGTTAAGTATGAAACAGAGGATACTTCGGGCGTTTGCCCACACAAGGTGTGGGCACTGCGCGTGCGCAGAAGCCGAATTCACATGAAATGAAGCGTCTCCGCATGCACAGGGCCGTCGACAGCGCCACCGCATCTGCGTGACGTCAGGGCCGCGTGTTGGTCTATAGACCTTTCCAAAAAAGGACACTTGTCAGGTTCCATTTTCAGTGTTCGTGCGTATGGCGCGTGATTTGCTCGCTTTCCGAAGCGACGAACGTGCGCGTTCTGGACTGTGATTTAACACGTGTGGACTGTGATTTTTGTAAACAGTGGAAACGTCTATACATACATACATACATGTGGGCAAGCACGTGCCTGGAAAAGTTGCCTTCACGAGCACCCTGCTCGCGCTTGCATGGATCGCCGCGTGCTAACGGTGAACTTCGTCAGTGCTTCCGCAAACTGTGCTCGACACCATTAAGATTGCCACTCTTGACATAGGATATAATTGGGCAATCGAAGATCACCTCCAAGAATCTACACATATGCCCTATCCAAGGAATATAAGCAGGGAGATCAGTACGGTTCTTTAATCAGTATCACTCGCAAAATTGAGACATTTGCAAAAACCACCCCGTTTTCAAGAAAGGTGACTATATATTCCCACGAATGACAAGTGATGAGGGGACGAAAAGTGAAGTTAACTAAACGTTTAATGGGGCCAACTTGTGCCCAAAAATAAAAAGGAAACAGAAGATAACTGCAGAGCGTCCCGGGCGTCGAAGTCGGAACAGCAGAGTCGAACGCTGGAGCGAGACTGACTGAGGATCGCCATGAGGAGCCCCTTATGTACACGCGTTGACTTTTGGAACAATCGGCCTAGAAGGTTCGGCGACGAGAACATTCGCACCTCGAACAAGCAACAGGATTATCGAATTCACTAGAACACTAAATTGCAAGGATAAACAAAAGACGCGTCGCTCCTAGAAATCGAACTTTGGCACTTCGCGAGGGAGGCAGGCACGATAACCGTTAGGCCACGGCCGCGCTGCCTACTTGGCTAGCTGCGCGCGCGGCAATATGGTGTATTCAGGGACATGCACAACAAGTTCCCATGCATGACCTTCTATATATTTTTTTCTTTTTTTTTAGCACGCAGCTTTTTTTTTTTTTATGCCGTTCCTTTTGCCGGGAGAGACTGAAACAAATTGGTGGTCACGAGAGTTGCACCGCCGTGCGGCGGAAGGAGGGCACTTAAAGGGGCCCTGCAAGGACTTTTTTTTACTGATTTTTAATTTGCACCGAACCTGAGCGCACTGCACGTAGTAACTTAATGAAACTTTTCTTTTCTCGAATTTCGCTTTATTTTAAAAGTTATAG
Source organism: Ixodes persulcatus (assembly GCA_013358835.2). Taxonomy (NCBI): domain Eukaryota; kingdom Metazoa; phylum Arthropoda; class Arachnida; order Ixodida; family Ixodidae; genus Ixodes; species Ixodes persulcatus. Next base: position 149,900 of record JABSTQ010009491.1, on the reverse strand, counting down.
GCAAATTAAAATTACAAAAACAAGCAAAAAATAACCTCCTTCATGACGTCCTTGGTTGCTTGAGTGGCTGTGAACTAGAGGAGGGGTAGTGAGCTCAGCGAGCGGTCACGACTATCGCACTCCGTGTCGACGGCTCGAGAGGGCGCCACTAAAGCGTGTTCTGGCTAGGCGGTATGAAGCGGGCAGCTAGGGCGGCTCGCATTGCATTTGCTGAGCGACTAAACAATAATTCGGCATGACACTTCATTGGCCACAAACGACAGCAAACACGGGGTAAAGATCAGTTCAGAACGGGAGCCACTTCGTTCTGCCGTACTGCGAAACGGCCAAACCGCAAGCCAAAGCTGCTCACCAAAAGCCTTCGGAGCGCTCGGAACCGGTCGGATCTTTGAGCCCGTATACGACCGCAGCGCCGCCGCGTTTATCCGAGACCTTCCTACGCTCGCCGCTCGTCGGTGCTTGAACCCACGACCCCTCTCTAGTATGCGCCGCCTTTTCCTCCGCTTGGTGGCGGGTATGTCGACGGGTCATTTCTTGTTTCCGTACTTTCTAAACTGCATTTGTTTCTTTTCTGATCTGAAATAGTCAAGAAAAACTACTTTTATAAATAATTGAAACAGTTCGCGCCACTTATATTTTGTATTTCGACTAAAAAAAGCGCGGCGATGCACGCGCTTGCATGCATCGCCGCGTGCTAACGGTGAATCATATTAAGAATAGCGCAAAAAAGACTGGACAAAAAGACGAAGAAGCACACAGGACATCCCTGTCCTGTGTGCTTCTCCTTGTCCTGTGTGCTTCTTCGTCTTTTTGTTCCGTCTTTTTTGCGCTATTTTTAATATGAATGTCCATTACCAACTTGCCTAGCAGACCAAGCTTTTACTAACGGTGAACTTGGTCAGTGCTTCCGCAAACTGAGCTCGACACCATCAAGATTGCCAATCTTGACATACGATACAATTGGACGATCGAAGATCACCAGCAAGCACCTACACATTTGCCCTATTCAAGGAATATTCACCACATTCGGTGGGAGTTTGTACCACGAGGGCGCCACAGTATTTGGTGCCCCAGTAGACTTCCGGTAGTGTATTTATTTCTTCTTCAGTAACACACAGCGATCGGAAAAGAAGATTTTCCTTCGTAGAGGTACCTGTAATAGGTTTGTAAGAACCTGCGCGCTTTGTAGAACGTAGTACAAATAACAAAAGGATGTGTGACAAGAGGAAAAGAAGAGGAAAACCGGAAGCGCGCAGGGGTCCGCCGATAGTGGGCGGCAGCGAGCTTGTTTGCAAACAAATATCGGTGAATAAGCAGGTAGACCAATACCAGTCGCAAAATCAAGACATTTGCAAAACCACCCCGTTTTCAAGAAAGTTTAGGACGACGTATAGGACGACCACAACATCAAGGATGACTTCCTTGAAATCGACGCCAGGTACGGCGTCTTGGACGACCTCTAGGATGACGTCGAGTAAAACGTCAAGAACGGCATCTAGGATGACCTCTCGGACGACCTCATAAACGACGTCTAGGACGACTTCTTGGACGACGTCTAGGATGACGTCTAGGACGACCACTAGGACGACGTCGAGAACGATGCCTAGAGGACGACGTCTAGGAAGACCTCTAGGACGACGCCAAGGACGACTTCCAGCACAACTTATAGGACGACGTTTAGGACGACGTCGAAAATGATGCGTAGAGGACGACGTCTAGGGCGACATCGATAACGACGCCTAGAGATTTGCGTTGGCAGCCAACAGGGCTGCTAATACGGAAAGTCAGAATTTTCCCTAGCAAACTTCTGAAATATTCCTAATTCTGCCAAACTTTCCCTCGCTTGCCCAAATAATTACATAATACAAAATATTCGTTGTTTTTTTGCATCACTTTCATTTTTACGACGAAATACATTATGTAGACTTTACGCGTCGCATACGTTTCGCAAAAATGAGTTCATCGGGTCAAAACCGCGGCCAAAGCAAATCTGGCGAGGGGAAGTGTTACCGGGGAGTTCAAATTGACGAATGAAACCCTAACTTCACATTAGATGTTGTGCACGCCATCAGGACATGGTACTGCTTAATAACTTCAATAACAATTTTTATAATAGTCAGTCGAAAACAAAAGGTGTAACACAAGCGAGCGTTCTCCTACTCGAACACAGGGAACACGACACGCAATAACTATCATTTCATGCACGGCAATTCACGAAATAATATTAGCCATGGTAAGTCATGGCATCTCCATCTACATCAAGGAGACAAGTCGCCCGTTGAGGCAGATTATATACTCCGCGTCATAAAAAAAAGAAGAAAAACTTGGGTTGTGTGTATGTTTATACAGCCTTGAACTTAGTCTGCCTCAACGGGCGACTTTTCTTCCAGCTGTAGATGAGCAATTTAGCCAGTGTCAGTACAAACCGCCAGCCTGGGGTCTTTAGCGTGCACCACGCAGTAGTGATACACGACCGCACGCCGGTACGATGCTCATCCAGATCGAAGCGGGCAGGAGTGGGGATTAAACCCAGGATCCCTCCGTTTCATACTTAACATACAACGCTGTCAAAGCTACTGGTGCGAGCGCGTGGCTTCAACTGTATAGGGTTTCGTTTGCGAGAGAACCCGTGCGAATGGTCAACGAGATCAAGCCCAGTGCTCGCGCCAGCAGCTTTGACAGCGCTGTTTGTTAAGTATGAAACAGAGGATACTTCGGGTTCTCTATACATACATACATACATGTGGGCAAGCACGTGCCTGGAAAAGTTGCCTTCACGAGCACCCTGCTCGCGCTTGCATGCATCGCCGCGTGCTAACGGTGAACTTCGTCAGTGCTTCCGCAAACTGTGCTCGACACCATCAAGATTACCAATCTTGACATAGGATATAATTGGGCAATCGAAGATCACCTGCAAGCACCTACACATATGCCCTATCCAAGGAATAAAAGCAGGGAGATCAGTATACCACTCGTAAAATCGAGACATTTGCAAAACCACTCTGTTTTCAAGAAAGGCGACAATATATTGTCACGAATGACAAATGATGAGGCGAAGAATAACTGAAAAAATAAACGTTTAATGGGGGCGAACTTTTGCCCAAAACAAAATTGAAGTAAGTTAGCGTCGCAGGCGTCCATGTTGGCGAAACAGCAGGATTGAGCGCTGGAGCGAGACTGACTCCGGCTCTCCTCACGGAGCGCCTTTTGTACACACGTGGGTTTCTGGAACAATCAGCGTAGAAGATTCGGCGTGTAGAACATTCTGACCTCGAACATGTAACAGAGTTCTCGAATTTACCAGAACACTAAATTGCAAGCATAAATAACAGACGCGTCGCTCCCAAGACTCGAACCCTGGCTCTTCGCGTGGGAGGGAAGCATGATAACCGCTACGCGCTGCCTATTTGGCAAGATATGCGCGCGGCATTACTCCCCCCTTTAAAAAGTGAATCGCCCCGATGCAATGCAAAACAAAACAAAGCAAATAAAAAGAGCAGCAACCTAAAGAGTCATTTGGAACACATACGGTCCACAGTCATATTGAGCGTAGAACTTCAGGCGCACAATGTGGACGACTTCAGGTCGTGGCGGGCGGCGTGATGATGTTCTTGTTCCGTCGGGCATCACCTCGTAGTTCAGATCTCCAAGTCGACGAAGTACTTTGTAGGGTGCAAAATACCGTTTCAGGAGCTTCTCGCTGAGACCACGGCGGCAAATCGGTGTCCAGACCCACACCCTGTCTCCGGGCTGGAAGTGCACGTTCCGACGACGAAGGTTGTAGCGGCCAGTGTCGATACGTTGTTGGGCTTTAATCCCGAGCCTCGCGAGCTGACGGACTTTTTCTGCCCGTTGGGCAACCACCTAAGCGTCGTCGCTTCCTTCGACAGTCGGTTCGTGGGGTAACATCGCGTCCAGCATTGTCGTTACTTTGCGACCATGAACCAGTTGAAAGGGTGTCACCCCGGTGGTCTCTTGCACGGTCGTGTTGTAGGCAAATGTGACGTACGGCAACACATCGTCCCATGTCTTGTGCTCCACGTCAACGTATATGGAGGTAAGGTCGGCGATGGTCTTGTTGAGTCTCCGTCAGCCCGCTAGTCTGCGGGTGGTACGCCCTGGTGCGGCGATGGCATGTGTGGCTGAGACGAAGGATTTCTTGCGTCAGCTGGGCCATGAACGATGATCCACGGTCAGAGATTAGAACTGGGAGCCCCGCGTGCCGGAGGACGATGGACTCAATGAAAAACTTGGCGACTTCCACAGCAGTCGCTGAATGAAGGGCTTTCGTTTCGGCGTACCACGTGAGATAATCTGTGGCAACGATTATCCAGCGTTTTTCTGACGTTGACGGCGGATAAGGGCCAAGTATAGATCCATTCCGATCTGCTGGAACGGTGCGGTCGGGGGAGCAATCGGCTGCAGGAGACCTGCCGGCTTCGTCGGCGGTTTCTTAAGTCGCTGGCACTCGTGGCACGATCGGGTGTAGAGGTGGACGGCCTTGGGGAGCTTGGGTGTAATACTTTTCACGAACACGGGCCAGTGTTCGGCTGTAACCGAGGTGTCCGGACGTCGGGTCGTCGTGACATGCTTGAAAGATCTCCTTTCGAGGGTCGATCGGGATTACCAGCAACCACGGTGAGTTGTTGTCCCCGAAGTTCTCTTTGTAGAGTACACCTTGTCGAATGGCGAAGGTCGGCAGTACTCGTGAGAAGACACGTGGCACGGTACTCCCGCCCCCTTTCAGGTGTTCGATTAATGCGCGCAGCTCAGGATCGCCCCGTTGACGTCGTGCCATGTCGTCGGTGTTCACTGCTCCTAGGAAGATCTCGTCGTCGTTGTCATCGCTGCAGCCGGAAGGGGTTTCGACGGGGACTCTGGACAGGCAGTCGGCGTCGCTGTGCTTGCGGCCTGACTTGTAGACAACAGTCATGTTGAACTCTTGTAGTCGAAGACTCCATCGAGCGAGGCGTCCTGACGGTCCTTGAGGTTCGCAAGCCAGCAAAGCGAGTGGTGGTCCGTCACCACGCGGAATGGGCTCCCATACAAGTACGGACGAAACTTCGTGATTGCACAGACGACCGCATGGCATTCTTTCTCAGTCGTGGAGTAATCTTTCTCTACCTTGGACAGTGTCCGACTTGCGTAGGCGATGACTCGCTCGATGCCTCCTTGCACTTGGACAAGTACCGCTTCCAGTCCTGTGTTACTTGCGTCCGTGTGAATCTCGGTTTCCGCATCCTGATCCAAATGTCCAAGAACAGGAGGAGTCTGGAGTCGTCGTTTCAGCTCGTCGAATGCCTGCTGCTGCTCCTCGGCCCATTCGAACTTCTCGGCGTCCTTCGTGAGGTTTGTGAGCGGTGCGGACATTTTAGCGAAATCCCGAACGAAACGTCGATAGTAGGCACAAAGTACAAGGAATCTTCTCGCGGCCTTCTTGTCTGTCGGCGCTGGAAATTCCGCGACGGCGCGAGTCTTCTCGAGGTCTGGGCGGACGCCTTCGTTACTAACCACGTGGCCTAGGAACTTCAGTTCGTCATAGGCGAACCGGCACTTTGACGTCTTGAGTGTGAGTCCGGCGGTCTGTATGGCTTGGAGAACAGCTTGGAGTCGTCGCAAGTGCTCGTCGAATTCACTTGAAAACACTACGACGTCGTCAAGGTAGACGAGACAGCTCTGCCATTTCAGCCCTGCCAGTACTGTGTCCATGACACGCTGGAAAGTTGCTGGCGCCGTGCATAGTCCGAGGGGCATCACCTTGAACTCGTACAGTCCATCCGGCGTGATGAACGCTGTCTTCTCTCGGTGCCGTTCGTCGACTTCGATCTGCCAGTAGCCGCTCTTCAGGTCGATCGATGAAAAGTATCGAGAGTGGCAGCCGGTCTAGCGTGTCATCGATTCGGGGGAGTGGACAGACGTCTTTCTTCGTTACCGCGTTCAGCTGCCGGTAGTCGACGCAGAACCTAAGCATTCCGTCCTTCTTCTTAACCAGCACGACTGGAGAGGCCCATGGACTGCTGGAAGGCTGGATTATGTCGTCGTTCAGCATTTCTTGCACTTGCTCTTGGATGACCTCCCGTTCTTTTATGGAGACTCTGTACGGCGATCGGTGCACAGGGAGCGCGTCGCCCTCGGTAACGGTGTGATGCTTCGCAATGGCGGTATGGCGCACTTTCGACGACGTCGCGAAGCAGTTGCTGTATTCGGCGAGGAGGTCACTCAGCTGCCGTCGTTTCGGGCTTGGAAGCTTGGGGTCAATGTCGAGCTGTGCTGGCGGTGTAATGTCTTGCTGAGGTGGCGATGATTATTCAGCAATCGCGGCGATTTCGGCGGTGTTCCGAAGTTCCTCGACGTGGCCCACAGCGGCACCTTTCGTGAGGTGTTGCGTTTCTTGTCGGAAGTTCGTCACGAGGACCACGGTGCGCCCATCCTGAAGTTTAGCCACTCCTCTTGCGATGCCTATTTCTCTTCCCAGGAGCAATTGAAGACTGCCTTCCAGAACAACCTCGCCGCAGGTAGCTGCATCGGTCACGACGGGTACGACAACACTTGATCGTGGCGGTAGGTTCACGTGGTCGGCAGTGACTCTAACGGCGGCTGACGCTGTTTGGGGTTTCTCTGAAGGCGAAACAGGCGTCCGCAGCGTCAATCTGTTTTCACCAAGGTCGATGACGGCGCCGTATTCACACAGAAAGTCCATGCCGAGAACAACGTCTCTGGCACAGTCTTGTAGAACGACGAATTTCACAGGGCACGTCTCTCCGTGAATCTCGACGCGAGCGGTGCATCTCCTGACTGGTGTGATGAGGTGCCCTCCGGCGGTTCGTATTTGAGGTCCATCCCAAGTCGGAACACACAGACAACCTTTCGTGCCGGAGTCAGGCTGAAGACTGACGTCTCGTTTATTAAATATAAAACGAAATAAAAGAAAGGCGCCTCTGGTACGGGGCGCTCAAGTTACGGGCGAAGCGGCGGAACGGATGTTTAGATCACGGGCTCCGCGCGAACGGTTGTTCTCGCACGGTCGCTTTGAACTTTGGAGCTCGCTAGCGTCGGCGCGTTGGTCGGCGACTTCATAACATCCCTCTTTCTAAGGGAGCTTCGAAGAAGTGCCGAAACGGTCTGGCTCTTTTATATATCGGCCGTGCCGAGAATATCTGTCGGACGTTTCGGCACACGTTACCTCGGGCCTCGTGGTTGTTTCGGGGAACTCTTCGATGCATTGTTTATCTTGTTGATCGGGGAGAGTAATTAAATGCGTGCGATTTCTTCGGATCTCTTGACCCTCGGACGTTATCCAGTAAGATCGTGGTGTATGGGCCTTGTTCTGAACAACTCCGGTTCGCTTGAGGTCAATGACCCAAACTCGCTCTCCAGAGCCGAGTGTATCTAGTTGACGCACTCCGTGTCGCCGGTCGAAGTATTTCTTTTGTCGGTTCCTGTTTTCTTGCTCATAGTGACGCAGTTCTTTTTGGTCGGGTAGCTTTGGTTCCAGGAGCTGAGTGGCGATCGGTACGGTTGTACGCATCCTTCTCCCCATGAGAAGTTCTGTCGGACTGTATCCGTTGGGCAGAGGCGTTGAACGGTAGGTCATGAGTGTCTCGTACGGATCTTCCGTTTTGCGGAGTGATCTCTTTATGATCTTCACCGCAGCCTCCGCCATGCCATTGCTCTGCGCGTAGCGAGGGCTTGATGTGATGCGCTTAAATCCGTAGGTCTGTGAAAACTTTGTGAATGCTGAACCTGTGGTTCCCGCAAACTGAGGACCATTATCAGACACCACTACTTTTTGGATGCCATGCCTCGCAAATATCGATTTGCAGTGCATTATTACGCACGCTGCTGTGAGGCTTTCTAGTCTGGCGATTTCGGGGTAGCGAGAGTAGTAGTCAACGACGACCAGCCACCATTTTCCGTGAATGAAGAAGAGGTCCATCGCCACTCTCTTTCACGGTCGACTAGGAAACTCTGACGGGATGAGGGGGAACTTCCGGTTCCGGCCAGTTTTAATGCACTTTTCGCAGTTCTTGACCAGGCGCTCGATATGATCGTTTATCCTCGGCCACCACACCGATACATTTGCCCGTGCTTTGCATTTTGCTATGCCCATGTGTCCTTCGTGAAGTTGTTGCAGGATATGTGGACGGCAGGATTCTGGTACCACTATTCTAGAACCATTCATGAGAAGGCTGTTTTGCACGGCAATGTGATGACGGTACTCGTTGAATGGTTCTTTGAGGTCTGTTCCGAGATTTCTACGATTTGGCCAACCTTTATGGCTGTAGCTGGCGAGTCTTTGGCAAACATGGTCGTTTTTCTGTTCTGCCGTTATCCATTGGAGACTCGTTCGCGTTGCGGGTAGTGACGTCTCTATGTGTCGAATGAAGCAATCGATTTCCTCTTGCATCTCTTTGTCTTGCCGCTGTGGAAGAGGGCTTCTTGACAACGAGTCAGCTGCTTGAAGTTCCTTGCCCGGAACGTGGACAACTTCGAATGAGTAGCGCATTAGACGCATGCGCAGTCTCTGAAGACGTGGGGTTAGGTCGTCCAATGACTTTGATCCAAACAGAGAAATGAGAGGTTTGTGGTCGGTTTCCAGTACAAAGTGTGTTCCCACGATGTAATCTCGCAATGTTTCGCATGCCCACGTGAGTGCCGAACCTTCTTTTTCAATTTGGGTGTACCTCTTCTCTGTTTCCGTGAGTGTCCTGGACGCATAGGCGATGACGCGATATGATCCATCCTCCTGCTCTTGACGCAGCACTGCTCCCAGGCCGTAGGATGACGCATCTGCCGATACAATCGATCGTTTGTTGGCGTCGTAAATTCCGAGAACGGGGCAGGTTGAGAGGATTTCCTTCCACTTTGTGAAGGCTCTCTGCTGAGGATGTTCCCACACCAAGTCCACTTTGGAACTGAGCAGTGACGATAGTGGATGCAGTAGGTCAGGCAGGTGTGGCACGAATCGTCCTAGGTATGTCGCCATACCCATGATGCGCTTGACTTCTTGCTTTGAAGTCGGTATGGGCATCTGTTTCACTGCGTTGACGATTGTCTCGTCTGGACGGACACCATCGCTGTCTACTTGATGACCTAAGAACTTGATACTTGTCACTCGAAAGACGCATTTATCCTCGTTGAGCGTGAGTCCTGCTGATGAGAGTCGCCTGAGGACTTCTCGCAGACGTTGCTCGTGCTGCTCGGACGATGACGCCCTTATCAAGATATCGTCCATGTGGCAAAGTACTCCTTCCATTCCTTGGAGAAGTTGTGTAATACGTCTCTGGAAGTGTTCCGGAGCTGACGTGATTCCGAATGGTAGGCGATTAAAACAAAATCTTCCAAACGGAGTGATGAATGTCGTCAGGAGTCGTGACTTCTCGTCTAAAGGGATCTGCCAGAACCCAGAATTCGCGTCCAGCTTTGAGAAGATCTTGGCTCCCGCTAGCCTTCCCAGCGTGTGCTCCACTGATGGGATGGGGTGATATTCGCGTTGAATGTGCTTGCTCAGTTGTGTGAGATCGACACAAATGCGAATTTTGCCAGACGGTTTGGGGACGACCTGACCATCGGCGCGCACCATTCAGTAGGTTCTTCTACTGGAGAGATGACACCTTGCGACTGCATGCTTTCTAGCTCTTTCTGCGTTTCACGATACAGCGAAAGCGGTACTCTTCTCGGTGATGCGATAGCAAACGGCGTGGCGTTAGGTTTCAGCTTGAGAACGTGAGCACCTTCGAGAGATCTCAGCCCTTGAAACAGGTGAGAGAACTCTTTCTTCGGTTCGCAAGCTTTGTTCGCAGTCATGCAGATTTGAGGGCCAAGCCGAAACTTTTCGATAGCTGGCTTACCCAAGAGAGGCTTGCGAAGTCCTTTCACGATGTAAACTTCTTCGAGTGCTTGTTGCCCACGGCAGTTGAGCTTCATCCAAGCTGATCCCATGACTTTAAGGGGTCGTCCGTCTGGACCATGAAGTCGGCGTTGGGGCTCGGAGAGCTTGTGGCACATTGCTAAGACCTTTTGAAAGATGGCAGCTGGTAACACCGTTTCATCTGCTCCAGTGTCTATTCGGAAAACAACAGGAGTTTTGTCGACGAATATCTCGATGTCCCATTTTGCTGTCTGAGGAGACGCTGCAGCTCCTACGTGTTGCAAAATGTCCCTTTTTCTAGCACCTGTTGCAGCCTGCGTTCTTCGCCGGACACACGCTCCTCGGGTGAGCTTCTCGACCACACCAACGGCAAGGTTTGCCTTTTGGTTTGGGTGTCGCGGTCTTAGTAGGAGCTCGAACATTTGAACGTTCAGTTCCTCGCTGAAAGGCACCTCTGTACGGGGTGCTCAAGTTACGGGCGAAGCGGCGGAACGGATGTTTAGATCACGGGCTCCGCGCGAACGGTTGTTCTCGCACGGTCGCTTTGAACTTTGGAGCTCGCTAGCGTCGGCGCGTCGGTCGGCGACTTCATAACAGTTGTCACTTTTCTCAGACGGCGAGGGAGCCTCCCACTCAAGACTGAGTAGCCTACTCCGGTGTCCACGAGTGCCGATGCGTCGAGGCCGTCGATAACAACGTTTAGGTTGTTGGACACCGTTGCAGGGGCGTCGGCAGTGGCGTACCAACTTGTTTTTGAGTGAGGGTGCAAACCAGACCCTGCCCCCCCCCCCCCCCCCCCCAGGCCGAGCCTTGGTATCCCTTGGGCGCCGCCGGCCAGTGTTTGCTCTGCCCAGTGGCGGCTGTTTCAGGGGGGCAAAACAGATGCCTTGCCCCCCCCCCCCCCCCCAACCTCTGAGAACTGGGGGGGCAGGCGCCCCCCTAGTTCCCAACACCCCCGGGTTGGTACGCCCAAGGGCGTCGGTGCGATGCGGGGCGTCGAAAGAACACTCCGGCGTTCTTGGAGGCTCTTTGCTTCCGTCGTTTTCGGCAACGTCACCTCCAGGCGTTGCCGCACTTAGTTTTCCCGGCGACGCAGGGGAGACAGGCTCTCTCGGCGGGGTCGTGGCGATGGGGAGCGGGCTTCACGGCGGAGAGACGGCACTGGGGAGGGCGAGCGTCGGAGGTACTCCTCGATGTCGCGAGAGCGTTCGCCGTACTTGGGGCGTGGATCGTTCGGGAGGAACCCACGCAGCCCCAGTTGTCGGTAGGGGCATCGACGGTAAATGTGGTCGGCTTCACCGCAGTGATAGCAGGTGGGTCGTCGATCCGCTGTTCTCCACACGTCGGTTTTCCTTGGCACCGATTGGTCTCGGCGGTCGTAATGATCGATGTCGCGAATAAGCTCACGAATGCCCGGGGTGTCGTGGGCAAGGTCGCAAGGGGACTTCGAAACCGCGCTGACGTCAGGTAGTCTCTGGTAGTGGCTGGCTGGGGCTTGCAGAGCACGCTCGATATTCGTGGCTTCCGGGATTAACCTTTGAACGGACGTCAGTGGGTTGCGTTATACGAGTCCACCAAAGATGTTGTCCTTCACGCCGCGCATCAGAATACGCAGCTTCTTTTCCTCGGTGGCTTGAGGGTCGGCGCGGGAGCTCAGGCGCAGGACGTCTTCCACGAAACTCGTGGCGCTCTCATTGGGGCTCTGGGTCCTGAATTGCAGCAGATCTTCGGCCCTCTCTCGGCGGTGTTGGTTGACAAATGTCGCCTTCAGCTGGCTCTTGAAAACGTCCCACGTTGTCAAAGTCGACTCGTGATTTTAGAGCGCAGCTCTTAGGCGCCCGTTTCCGGCTTGAGCGGCGTCGGCGTCGCCGTCGGCGTAACCGCGCGGTGCATGATGGTTAAATTTCCCCGCTAAATTTAGCGGAAAATTTTCCCCGCTAAATTTAGCGGAAAAAGTTTCCCGCTAAATCTAGCGGAAAAATTTTCCCGCTAAATCTAGCGGAAAATTTTCCCCTCTAAATCTAGCGGAAAATTTTCCCCGCTAAATCTAGCGGAAATTTTTCCCCGCTAAATTTAGCGGAAAATTTTCCCCTCTAAATCTAGCGGAAAATTTTCCCCGCTAAATCTAGCGGAAAATTTTCCCCGCTAAATTTAGCGGAAAATTTTCCCCGCTATATCTAGCGGAAAATTTTCCCCGCTAAATCTAGCGGAATATTTTCCCCGCTAAATTTAGCGGAAAATTTTCCCCGCTAAGTTTAGCGGAAAATTTTCCCCGCTAAATCTAGCGGAAAATTTTCCCCGCTACATTTAGCGGAAAATTTTCCCCGCTAAATCTAGCGGATAATTTTCCCCGCTAGATCTAGCGGAAAATTTTCCCCGCTAAATTTAGCGGAAAATTTTCTCCGCCCCCACCCCTCGAGGTCACGTGACCCCCCCCCCCCCCCCCGTGCCTTCCCCTCCTCCTCAAGAGCTGCGCTCTAATTCGGCGTTACAGGGAGTTGTAACCGGCTTTCATTTTTGTACCAGTACCTGGCAGTCCCCTCGAGCGAGAAATACACGCTTTGCAGACGCTGCTCGTCGGTCCAGCCATTGTGGCGGGCCACGCGTTCGTACTGGTCGATCCAGTCTTCGACACTTTCTTACTGGTCGCCGTGGAACGGAGCAGCCGTCCGCGGTGCGACGGGCAGGAAAACGATGGTAGAAGCGGCCGGGGTCTGCGTCTGCTGGTTGTCCATCGCCGGCCTCGTTGGCTGCTTGTTCCTGGGTGGCAGAAGTCCGTGTTCTGGGTGTAGGCCTTAGGTGCGGCGACTTGATCGGGTCTCGATCTGGTCTTCGACGGGTCCTTGGGAGCTTGGGTTCAGACTTGTACTGCGGGAACTTAGAGGGCTGCGCTGTACGGACATGCGGTACCCCGCACCTCCACCAAAATGTCACGAATGACAAATGATGCGGCGATGAATAACTGAAAAAAACTAAACGTTTAATGGGGCGAACTTGTGCCCAAAACAAAATAGAATTAAGTTAGCGTCGCAGGATCGAGCGCTGGGGCGAGACTGACTCCGGCTTGCCATATGGGAGCGCCTTTCGTACACACGTGGGTTTCCGGAACAATCGGCGTAGAAGATTCGGCGTGTAGAACATTCTTACCTCGAACATGCAACAGAGCTCTCGAATTTACCAGAACACTAAATTTCAAGAATAAATAAAATACGCGACGCTCCTAGGAATCGAACCCTGGCTCTTCGCGTGGGAGCAAAAGCAAATTGTTGTGCGTATGTTTATATAGCCGGAAGTTAGTCTGCCTCAGTGGGCGTCTGGTGTCTCAGCTGTAGATGGGCAATTTAGCCAGTGCGGTACAACCGCTAACCTGGGGCCTTTAACGTGCACCACGCAGTAGTGATACACGACCACACGCCGGTACGATACTCGTCCAGATCGAAACGAGCAGGGGCGGGGATTGAACCCAGGATCCTGGGTTCAATCCTGGGTCCAGTGCAATCGCACGCGCGCTCAATGTCATCGAGTGCGCATGCAATTGTACTGGATCTTTATACAACCGCGTTCGCAACCGCTTTGCAAACGCGGATCCGCTTCCAGTGTGAATGAGCGGTAAGAGCTGCGCTCTAAAAAGCTATGTGTGCAGATTTGCACTTTCAGCTCGACGACATTAATCCTCATTACTCGCGAGTCGCACGTCATCAATAGTCATCAATAGAGTGTTTTAGTAGAGCGTTCTGTCACTCCCGCTGCGCTATCCGCTACCCGCTGCGACCTCCGCTATATGTAGCGTAGTGGAACCACCATTTTAAGTTTTAGTAGAACGTTCGCAACCCGCTACGGAATACAGCGTTACGAGAGCTAACGCAACGCCACTAGCGGCTCTTTCAGACACTAAGTCTCGTGTAAAACAAATTTGTAAAGCAATTCTTCGCATTTCTTTTTATTAACGCCGTTATCTTAATAGATTATTTTGTTATTCATTGAATAACATGCGAATAGTTGCGTCTTTTTTAAGTAAATGACTATTATGTCTGTAATTGAATACAACTGACGGCCAAGCTGTCCAAGACAATCCGATATGAGTCAAGCCCCAAAGCCACCGAGAAAAATCTTCAAAAATAAATGACAACCGTAGCTCTTCTGTTGTGTCGTTGTTCACCGAAAATGAAACGCCACGGAACTCCCTCATATCCGCCTGCTCGTTCGCCTCCTTGGTCGCTTCTGTCCTCACGAGAAAGCGGCCGAGCAGGAGGCCGCACCCTTCGCTCACAGCACCACAAACTGCGAAGCATTTTTTTTTTTTTTTCGTGCCCGTATCAGCATGTTTGCCCTAAATCGCTACCTGTTGCAGTCGTGGGACGCCTTTGTCGCAGCTACTTCTCGCAGCAGGAAGATATAATCCACCCCTCAGAACCACGATCGCGAAGCGCACAGACCGGACAGGCGCGGCGTGGCGGCCATCTTGAATTGCGTCCCTCGCTGGCTCTCCCTTATCTCGCCAAAACTCGTTCTCGCGAGATCCACGCTAGCACGCCGCGCTACTCGCCTCGCTATTTTGCCCCGATAGCGCGCCTCCGCTAGCCTCCGCAGCTCCGCAATATTTCCGCTAGCAACGCGCATGCGCAGTAGCGTCGTCGCTCTAGCGTATAGCGTAGCGGGAGAGCCAAAACGATCTACTAAAACTCTCTAATCGCACGTCATCATCAACGCTAGCGGAGGATTCGCAGCGGATCTGGTGGAGCGCTTCACGCTGCGCGGAGAGAACCGATCTCACGTAATCTCATGGCGACGGCAGCGCCACTGTTTCGCCAGCTACCGCAGCGGCCCGCGCTCCTCCGGTGAATGCCGCCCCAAATTCCCAAACTGACCCCCCCCCCCCCCCCCCACACACACACACACACACTCCTATTTGCTGCGAGTTGATAGCGTAAATGGTGTGCGTTTTTCTGGATATTTTTTTTTTTCTTTTTGCGACTGTCATTGCACCGAGAGAAAAAAAAAAGTGTTCAAAAGGTACCGTCACAATCCTCTGTTGTATGTTCCAAGCACCCTCCCCCCCCCCCCCCCCTGTTTTTCTTAAGGCACCCCATTAATTCGCAACGACTTCTCTATTCTCAATGCCCCACCCTCTCCCCCCTAAAAATAGACACCCCCCTTAATTTCAATTCCTGGGGAAACCCCTGGTATGTTCCGTGAAAAAGGGGCGCGAAGGGAGGGATATCAGTGTTGCGGAATGAGCACCCCCATTCCATTCCAATTTCATTCCGGGGAATTAGAGTTTTCGATAATTCCATTCCTTTCAACTCCTAGGAATGGGGGCACTGGGCCCATTCCCACTCCTGGAATGGCTGAATCGTTCCATTCCATTCCTCCTAAACGTAAAAAAAAAGGCACTTCACAGTGACATGTGTTGCAGGGTTGGACAGAAATACACAAAAATGTATTTGGAAATACAAATACTGGGACAGGTGAAAATAGTAGCTAAAATACTGATACGCAGATGTATCTGTAAAAATGCATCGCGATCCGTATCGGAAATATATTTTAAACAGAGGCAAAAAGTCGTTGGAAATACAAATAGAGGAATACATTTAAGGGAGGGCAGAAATACAAATACTGATAATGCAATACAATTTTCAAAGTTCTTGGAGACGCCAACTGAGATGAGGCTCTAAGTATGAAGTGGAAGTTTTTTATCCCAAAATTACTATCCCGCAGGCTTGGCGCTTCGCCTTGAAGGTAGTGGTTCCGAACGAAGAGGAATCTTCAATGGGTTCAAAAAAACGTTCCATCAAGGATTGACCGCGGTCCCTTCCCTGGCATCCTGTCTGTCGGACGAGTGATGCGAAAAGACGTCGACCTCTAAATGCATTCCATCATAACATCACCACTCCCCTGTCAACACTGATCACATGACGTCACGGGGAAAGAACTAGTATTCTTGTATCTGTAGGTGTTGCATTGAACATGAAACTTTCCCCACGCTGCTGCATGAAAGGACAACACGTACCTTCGTTGTAGACCCCCTCGTTGAAGATCATGCAGGCAGTTGCATTTAGAATTTTCGAGAATAGTGGACCACCTGAAGCATCCTGGAGCACATGTCTTATCTTCTGTTACGGTTGAAAAATCGATACCGTGGCATCCCTGTTGTGACGGTCCTTCCTGCCGACCCTCCGCCTCCAGCGCATGAATGGCAGTCCTCAAGTTTCGCCTAGCATCATCCAAACTAAGACCTCGTGTATTGCGACCTGAGATGGCCGGCACAGGTGCGAGCTCTCCGAGAAACAGCGTGCTCGAGACGAGTCGCAGGTGTACGAAGTCTGGGTCGGAACAGCGAGGCCAAGTCTGGCCTCCTTCCTGGTTATCGGATCACCCGAGCAGCGGGTCACGTTCACGTCGACTGATGACGTACCCTTGAGCAGTGTAATATTACAGGCGCAGACGCATTTGGATATCTGCTGAATTTCCCTGCGTCAGTCATCCTACTCTTTTCAAGTCAACCACCGCCAGACTCGTATTGCAACGGACTGTGACTTAGCTACTCGGCCACAGGCCAAGCAACACTTCCTTTGATTTCCTGTTTCTCAAGACTCTAACTAGCAGCGGGCATTGGAAGCCAGTAAACCATGACTCATGAAATCCCTACCTAGGGACCTGCGGTAGAAGATGCTCCGACTCAACTCCTGGCACGCGCTACCTGTTTCGACTCCCGACTACGCAACATTTCTCAGAAATAATTTGGAAAATCGGAAGGACCCTTGCTCAGCATAGTAACAATGAACCAAAATCTCCTTGACCCTAACGCCCTCAGAAATAAAAAAAAAAACACACAAAAAAAGCGTTCGGACTTGTATTTTGTTTCTCGGAGGGGGGGGGGGGGGGGGGTATTTCTCAAGAAATGTAAGGAAATACATTTCATCCTGAATGTATCGGGATAAAAAGAAACATTCCACATATTATTATTATTATTATTATTATTATTATTATCATTATTATTATTATTATTATTTGATACAGGAATAGAGATACTGGTGAAAAAATGTATTGCTGAAATGCGAAAATTGCCCAACCCTGTTTTGTTGCTGGCATAAGCAGCTGAAAGCTGACATTATCAAACGCATGCTAAATGCCTCAAGAAAGCAGTGATTTTACTAAGCTCACGGTGCTGTATTGCGTAGGGTGACTCGTAGCGTCCGCAGCGGTCCATCGCAAGGTGAAACAAAGTATGCAGAGACCAGTCAAAGGAAATGAGCGGGAATCCGCTAGCTTGCTTGTAACCCTAACCCACCTGAATGTAAAACATATAACACAAAAAAACAAGCATTGGAACGAATACCAAGTAAAATGCAATATAAAAAACAAGCGTCGGAGCAAAGCGTAAGAGGAGAAGAGAGAAGTGAATCTCGCTTTGTTTTAATGCCGAAGCAAACCCACATTTCGCACTTCAAAGGAGTGCGCGCGAATGAACCTGGAAGGCAGCAGGGCTGGCCACCTGCTAAACAGCGCTCTTCGAACTATAAGAAAACAATAACTATCATCTTTCGGTGGCGCGCGAGTCAACGAGTTATCGGAGCTCTGCGAGTTATGAGTCGCCCCACCTGCCAGATCTCAGTCCTTGCGCGCGCATGCTTTCTCCATGCCGTCGCAAAAAAAAAAAAAAAAAAAAAAAAAAACCAGGAAGACAACGAGGAGCCGTGCATGGCGTTTTCTTTCACCGCACCCTTCGTTTCTTTTGCTTGGTGCTTGGTTTCTTGTTTCGCTCTCGTGTAACACTGGTGAAGTCGGTCGCCAGCGCGTCCGTGAAAGGCGCCACCGCCACCCCCTCTGCTATTTGCTTTGACGCTTGTTTTTTGTATTCACTTTATTTCTGAACAACTGACTAACTGACTGGCTTGGTATAGCTAAACGTAATCCCCCCCCCCAAAAAAAAAAAAAAAATATATATATTTATAATAAATAAATAAAAAATATAAAGAACCGGGCCCATTCCATTCTCATTCCTTTCTGGGCAAAAGGCATCTAATTCCATTCCCATTCCATTCCCCTCGACGTTGCTGCCATTCCATTCCCATTCCATCCCGGGGTCGCGAAAATGCGGAATGATTCCGGAATCATTCCAACTCCGGAGTGGCAACTCCGCAACACTGATATCAAGCCTCTCGTTGTGCTTGAGTTTGTCTGGCAAGTAGCGTCAAATGCGCCAGTGCACGAGGTCCGTGTATCGAGCGGCCCTTGGAAGAAAATGGCGACGCAGCGCTGAAATGAGCGGCCCTTGGAAGCGAATGGCGGCGAAGCACCCGCTCGTGGCACGTGTCTTGCGCGTTTCCACAACAATGGTTGGCGGTACTTGAAAAAAAAAAAAAACAAAAAAAAACGTCTTTTTTAAAAGACTTTAGGGGGTAATTGGAATGTGCGCTTTGCTTCCGGCACGGCACGCGTTTGTGGCGCTGACTGTGCTACGGCGACATTTTGTTTCCTGCAATTTCTTTCTATTTTCCCTGTGAGCGCGTGCTCTCATCATCGGGTACTACAAACGATGGCATCACCCTAAACAGAAGGACATTGAGGCACTCTAATTGAAATGTGCGGTGTAATTTGAAAATGCCCGATTCTGCGGATCATGCAACCCATGACACCGCTAAAGTCATTCGATCTTCGAAAATAGCGCCAAGCTCCCTGTATGGTCGCCATTTTGGTTCATGGAATGAGCAGTTTTTCTTTGACTTTTCTATTCTTGGTGAGCCGACGCAAATTAGCAGTGACAGGTTGCTTTATAAAAACATTTCTTGCAAACCCAGATTTTGTTATCAACACACCGGCGAAACAAGTGCCCATCTTCGCATCGCCACCGCATGCGACGTCGGTGTTGTGGGGCATTGAAAAATAATTTCTTTGTCTTGAAATGCACCAAAAGAAGAGTATAATTGAGAGAGATCTGTAGAAATCAGCATGATTGATAAGTTTATTACAAGAACAGTGTCGAAGACGTTTATATTAACAAGGAGTGATTTCAGTTTACAATAACGTTCCACAGCGATCTTGGCTGTCTCGGCACGACTGCTTCAGAACGACTCTTTCGAAGCTTCAAAGATTTGATGGGGCCAAAATGGCGATTGCCGTAGCAACGGATACCAAGTAGCCAATCACCTTCCGATGTTTTGGGCATCTATAGGTTAGTGTCTTGTTGTGTCCGGCTAGTTCGCGCTGCAGAACCCAGGGGTCCTGGGTTCAATCCCCACCCCTGCCCGTTTCGATCTGGATGAGCATCGTACCGGCGTGCGGTCGTGTATCACTACTGCGTGGTGCACGTTAAAGACCCCAGGCTAGCGGTTGTACTGCACTGGCAACATTTCTCATTTACAGCTGGGAGACTCGAAGCTCGTCAAGGCAGACCAAGTTCTAGGCTGTATAACATACACATAACCCAATTTTGTTTTCCACGGATTGCCAATGTTACTAGAATACTCAGTTGGGAAACTGCCATAGGATCCCGCTTTTAAAAAAGTGGCTTCGATCCGTACTTGAGAACCAAACCAAACACGATCGCAACGCCGCCATTTCTCCCGCGGCGTACACTGGGAACTGCACGGCTGCACATATACGTTCAGGTCGAGTCGCGCAAGGGCCGGTGGCGCCATCTCGAAGGGCCATCTCGCAGACAGGGGAGGTGAGCGCGATTGAACTTGAAGCCTGGAGACAGGCGGTGATGAACAAGCATAGCCTCCAAAGCATCTACGCGCATCGCAAGTTGGAGCCGTCTTCCTGCACACACTACCGAGGGGACCATGAGGGCGCACTACTGTTTCAGGCACGGGTAGGAGCGCTGATGACAAACTTCCGACTTGCCCAACTCTTCGGAGACAACGACACGGCCTGTCGTTTGTGCGGGCAGTCAAGCGAGGACGTCCCCCATGTGCTGCTGTGGTGCCCTGTTCTATAGACCACTGTCGACCGCCCTGGGCGACCAGCGAAGAGAGGATTCCCGAAATGCTGGGATTCGGGGAAGGAGCCCAAGGTACAACAGCAACCAAGCGCATTCTCGTGAAGTAGGAGAGACTGCGCGTGATCGCCAATCAGTGAAAGTGTCCCAAAAGTGGGAAAACCTGTAACAAAACCAAGAAACTAAAATTTTCCCCTGTGTCGGCAATCTGAACTTTTGCTGACCCCCCTGTCTCAAAATGAGTTAGGTATACCGCCAACTAACTAACTAACTAACTAACTAACTAACTAACTAACTAACTAACTAACTAACTAACTAACTAACTAACTAACTAACTAAACTAACTAAACTAACAGTAGCTATATAAAGCAAATTTTATGTTACGACTAGTCGCTGAAGGGTGGTGCTGTTATCGTATTTAATTTTATCTTGGTGGACGCCAGCGGTCCAGGCTTCAAGGATAAGTTTCCCAACTGAGTGTTTTATAGTAACGTTGCTGATTGCATGGCGCATGATACACGACCGCACACCGGTACGACGTTCATCCAAATCGAAATGAGCAGGGGTGGAGAGTGCCAACACAAACATAAAATTGAATAAAAAGACGAAGAAGAAAGGACAGCTTCTCGAGCTCCGTATACCGCTCGAGCTCCGTTAGATCTGTTCCACAGACGTTTCTTTCTGCTCATCCAGGTTCCGGGCTCAGTCATGAAAGTCGTGAACGAGACCGCGAGTTCACCTGGTTCGTTCACGTTGGTTAAGAGTGACGCCTTGCTTAACGAGGCTCAGGATCATCGACCGCTGCAAAAAAATGCATCGAAGGGCGAGATTTCAGCGATGCTGCTAGGTCAACCTTCGCTTTTAGCAGGCCAAGGAACTAATTCCGTGTCAGGAGCTGCCTCCCCAGCAGGCAGAGGATCCAATAATTCCGTCGCACCAGCGTCTCCTTCAGCAGGTCAAGAAATAGATTACGTGTCACCAGTTCCTTCTTCACCAGGACAAGAAACTGATTCACCAGCTTCCTTTTCAACAAACGCAGGAACAAAATCAGTGCCGTCAGCTTCCCCTTCAGCAAGCGCAGGAACTGAATCCGTGCCGCCAGCTTCCGCTTCAACTGCAGGAACTGATTTCGTGACCCCAGTTTCCGCTTCAGCAAGTCGAGGAACTGTTTCTGTCTCACCGGCTTCCCCTTCAGCTTTGGGACAGAGAAAAGAAGAGCAGCGGGGTCCAGGTAAAGAATCTTCCGCAGAAGACCGTCCTGGCGAACATCATCCAGCGGGTTCGATGCCGAAACATCAGGATGACAAACTGCCGGCATCGAGCAAAATGAAAATAAAGTCGCCCCACATACCGGTAAGATATATTTCCGTTCTGAGAACCATTCGTTTGCGGCCCTCTTTCGCCGTTACCTTTTGTTAAAAAAAAAAGAAAAAAAAGAATGAGACGTTTACAAATCCCTGAGACGCGAAATTAGAGCACAGCTCTTGAGGAGGAGGAGGGGAGGGTACGAAAAGGAGGGTATGCCCCTCCTCCTACGTGCCCTCTGCTCCTCCTTTCTTCCTCCACTCCTCCTCTTCCTCCCTTCTCTCTCTCCCCTCCTTTGTACCCTCCCCTCCTCCTCCCCCGTACCCTCGCCTCCTCCTCCTCCATACCCTCCCATCCTCCCGCAGTTTCTCCGCTAAATTTAGCTGAAAAATCTTTGCCACGTGACCTCAACACCAATTCGCCGCTAAATTTAGCAGGGAAACTGAATTGGTACTGAGGCACGTGACGTGAATTTTCCCGCTGAATTTAGCGGGAAATTGAATTGCTGTTGAGGTCACGTCACGTCCCATTTTCCCGCTAAATCGAGCGGAGGAACTGAATTTGTTCATAGGTGATGTGACACCAAGGCATATGACGTCATTCTCCTCGCTAAATTTAGCGGGGAAACTGAATTGGTGTTGAGGTAACATGACGTCAATTTTCCCGCTAAATTTAGCGGGCAAGTGAATTCGTGTTGAGGTCACGTGACGTCACTTTTCCCACTGAATGTAGCGGGGTTACGCCGACGCCACTCAACCCGGAAACGGACTCCTAGGAGCTGCGCCCTGATACAAGATTGCGGTGTATACAATCGGGAATAACAGATACTTCTTGTAAATTAATTATTCGCACACTGACTCGCACGTGACATCGCGCTATATGCCGGTGGTCGTTAGCCGTTCCTATTTGTTCTTGCCGAGGAGAATGGATTCACTGGTGGCGAAATGAATGCCGCGGAACGCACACACTAACCAGCAAAAGCAAGCTGATGTGGCGTCAACGCAGTGTATTCATTGCGATCCACACGCTCCATATTATATACCTTGTTGTACGCTTTACGTTACTGGCGTTACATTTGTATCGATATCATCAGTTTCGACTGTGGTGGTCTTGCTGCCAACGAACACAGATTGCCACACTGTCAACGAATGGCACTTGATGCTGTTAGTTGATTCGCCCCGGCTGGAACATTTGGCTCATAAAATGTCATGCTGGGTTTCCCATAGCAGATTGCCTTTATGAGAAAGAAGAGCTCATTCACGTCATTGGTTTATACCCCTGCCTCGATATCAGAAAACAGCTCTTCAGGTGTGCATACGGGTCGAGCAAAGACACGCGAACCGACCGCGGTGGACGCTGCGAGCCACCTCAACCACTCTAGCTCTCTGAACGTATCACGTGATACGCTCTCCGCGCGTCACTGCACACCCTCTTCAAGATGACGTAGCACTTATCCCCGAGTCCCACTAGAGCGACAAACTACCGACACAAGTCTCAAACCATAGCCTCCTTTATACTCACAAAGCCTGGCATTTCGACGACCGAGCCATAGAGTGCCTGGTCGCAGATTTGGAGCGCGAGGATCTGATAGCACAGAGCGTTTCTCGGGGAACCTGGACGTCGGCGCACAGCTTTTGCAGCGGCGAGGTCCCGAAACATGGTTTTCCAACCCGACGAGGAAAGAAGCGCTAGCGCGAGGAACGCGAGGAGCACGAGCGAACATTCCATCGCTTGGGAGAAGTGTGTTTCGGCGTCTCGCCGCAGCGGGTCACCCGTCACGTGGCTCTCCTCTCATCCGTTGTCTGCCGTAGCGGCCGCGTCTTGTGGCGATCTGCCAGGCTTTGTCAGTATTGGCGACGTGCGCGGCCGAAAGCGTCGCTGTGGTTGACTGTTAAGTATGGAGAATTCCTGCTTATTAATTAAGCTGTTTTCTTTTGTTAGAAAAGTTTATATCTCCAGAGTTGCGTCGGCATTTTTTTTTTTTTTTTTTTAGCTTTCTATGTTTGTGTCGGCGTTTTGGAGGGAGCATTTGCGAGGGCAGAGCGGCCGAGAGGAGGGGGAGCTTTCCCCGCGGTCGTTAAGAAACGTCTCGGGTTTCGGGAGAGCGCACGCTTTGAGCTGCATGTGGTTTTTAACCGAGTGTTCCTGTGTAGAGAGGATTTCGCCGCTTAGTATCAAATTGCCGCTTTTTACCCGATGCAATAATTTAGCTGTTGGCGCCAGCCAGACTGGAACAAATGCAGAGAACGACTCTAGAAAGAATTTGGGTTTGGCGGTTGGAGCGCCAGGCTGACACCTCGCCGACCATTGGGCAACAGTGTACCACGTGGGAGTGGTAGAATTTAAAGGGATTGGTCGGTCTCTGAGGGGAAAGGAGGCTCCTACGAGCCTACAAAAGGAGTGCGGAGAGGATTCTCGGGAATTGGCTTCGATTCGATTTTGAGAGACTGGGAAGAAAAGTACGGGGTTTAATTTTGGGATTTTAACTCACTGTTGAGTTGTTTTGTTTCATAATAAACGTGGCCACACTGGCCACTGTAAAGCCAACCATTGTCGCAATGTGTTCAGCGGGATCAAACAACTTCTATTTTTTTTTTTTTTATTTCAACTTCCCGGGGGCTGTCATCGGGCGAACACCATCATCGGTTGTCACCATCCGGACCAGGACACCCACCCCCATACCACGAGGTCGAGAGGAAGTTGACTTTGACCTTCCACGATTGGCCGAATGCTGACTAAGACGTCAGCAAAGGAGTTCTCATGGACGGAAATAAGAGGAACGTGAGGACTTCAATTTTGACGGTGTTGAGAGCGTTGGTTCAAAAACGCAATGATTTCAAGCTTCCACCATGCTCATTACAAACACCATCAAACTTGTTATTCGCAAGATAATGACGTCACGAAAGGAAACCTTACGAGGACGCCACCAAAACGTCTCGCCGCTCAGACACGTGTAGGCTTGCAGCGTCTCGGTGCTCGTGAAGTAAGCACGAGTGACTGCAAGCCCACCAAAGACACCTTCGCGTGATTGCTGTGCACGTGTCTGCGGCTTGTCGGTGTCCGTTGTTACTGTTTGTCGCTCCAGTGGGACTCCGGCATCACACGGTCTCGGATTGGCTCCAACGGCTCGTAGCATCCACTGCATCTGAAAGCCGTCAATGTATTGGCCACCTTTTTTTCTACCTCTACCTTGTTTATAGAGTTTTTGACATTCTGTCGAAAACGACGGTTCGTGTATGCCCAATAATATTCGCACAAATCAATAAAAAAATAAAACAGCCCAACGAAACTATGATTAGCTAAATGTCGAATTTATTTTTAATATTCATTCCTGAGAAAGAGAGAAAGGGTATTCACCGGACGCCATATTGGAGTGCACCCTTTCCACCGGATGCTCAGAACGAGCCTACACTTATCGACCCTTTCTTCAAGGCCGCCGCCATCTTGAATTGTCGTCACTTTCAGTATGGGCGAAAACATTGTTTTGCGGTCGCCACGCCAGTAGAAGACATTTAGGATATAAGCGCAACCGTCACACATTATCGTTTTGCCTCCCCCTTATTTGTTTAGTAGTTACAGGTTGAAACGTTTTAGTATTTTTTCGTCGCCCATACCGGATATGCCTATTAGGTGGCTGGGGAAGAGAGTACACAGAAAAGGTCTATAGACTGCAAAGACCGGCAATCTTGATTGTTTGAAAAAACATGTTGCACAAGCACTGTAGAAGCTCGCCGTCGGCTCGCGCTCAGCAGCCAAGAACTCCCCTATGGCCGCCTGTGAATAGCACATAAAGTGTATAGTACCTACACAACGTCGATATGAATGTGCGTTCCTCTCACGGGGACATCTTTTACTGTGGAAAACAAGCAATGGGCCAGGGTGTAAGATAGACAGGTGGGGAAAACGGCACATAGAAGCGTACCGCAGCGCCGTGACCGGATTGTGTACTCGTCTGCTTGCGGGTACCCCCGATTTGCGACAGATGGCGCTGCGGCGAGAAGAAAAAAATCGGAATCGGATTTGCATGGAACTCTATCGGAGAGTGCGCAAAATAAACCGAGAGCACGACAGTCCTGCATTGAAAATCCACGAAAAACCATCTCCGTCAGTTTAGTCGGTCGCCACCGGTCGCCCACCTGGAGTGAGAGTTCGCGGTGCTCCACATAGATGGCGCCACAGAAAAAGAGAAAACCGAGGGGGACACAATCCGGTCGCTCATTTGGCTCTTCGGAACAAGGTCCATTGCTCCCTGCAATGGACCTTGTTCCGAAGTGCGTAGTGCGCATGCGGGCAGTGCTTGACACTCCTGGGTTTCGAGATAGCGTGATACCAAAAACAGATCCGCCATCTTGTATGCTTCGCACAAGACTCCTTTACAGGGCCCTTTTCGCGGGGGAGAGCTTTTTTTTTTGTTTTGTTTTACGTGTGTCATTGTGTTTTAAACCAAGTCGTTCAGCTTCCTCAGACGTTAACACGAGGTGACACACGCAAGTATAAATTGACAAAAAGATGAGGAGAAAGACACCTTTGATCGTGTGGGAGGAACGAAGTAACAACAACAACAATCATGGTGTGGTCAGTACGTGAGCCTCTCTGTTTCAATGACATGCGTTTGTCATTTATCTTATGGCATTAATTTCGTCTGAACGGCGTCATGTGTCACGTTCTAACCTAACAGTTTTTTTTTTTTTTTTTTCTCGTGAAGTGAGCGGCATGGACTCGTGCCGCAGTAGGGTCTGTTTAAAAGTGTACCTGTGTCCTTGTGCGAGGGGTTCGCACGGTTTGGGGGTGACGACTCAGTGGTCCGCTTCAAACAGAAACGAGATTTGCTCATCCCCAAGAAATGTGACTAGAAATCCTGGCGAGTCTACGAAGGTATATCCAAATACCGCGGGCAAAGGAGTCGGGCAAGCCTTGCGAACGCGCTGTGTTCTAGCTACTCAATACCGAACCCATATGTCCAGCGATAGGCTAAAACATACACACACACACACACAAACACACACACACACACATACACACAAACACACACACACACACACAAACACACACACACACACACACACACACACACACACACACACACACATATATATATTGTAAGGAAACGATGCTACAAACTGATGGCGGTTTATTATTTACAGTGTGGTAGCTAGGTTGAGAGAAAGGCCGTTGGGAATCCAGCTAGTCGCGCGCTCTGCCCGAACGAACCTCTTCCTCCTCGTCTTCCCTCCGCCTACGGTGCGTTTTAGAAAAGCACCGGTGCGGTTTGGGGAAGATGCAGGGTCTCTGACAACAGCCGAAATTTTAGATATCCAATGATCTCTTGCTTGTTCTTGCTCCATGTCGACAATGTTTAACGCCGATAAGGTGATAGGGTCTTCATCAGTGTCAGGTGGGTCTGGTGGTTCAGAGTGCAGGAGACATCTAGAGAGACCATCGGCGTCGCCATGTTTGCGGCCGGATTTGTACAGAACAACAAAGTCGTACTCTTGCAGCCGCAGCATCCATCGACCAAGGCGTCCCGTGAGATCTTTCAAAGATGACAGCCAGCAAAGCGCGTGATGGTCGGTCACAACGTTGAATTTTCGACCATAAAGATATGGGCGGAACTTGGTAACTGCCCAGACGACTGCCAAGCATTCGTTTTCAGTTACGGTGTAATTTTTTTCTGGTTTTGTGAGAACCCTGCTTGCATAGGCAACAACGTAGTCGCCAAATCCTGTCTTGGTTTGTGCGAGCACAGCCCCAACTCCAAAGCCACTAGCATCAGTACGAACTTCTGTTGGGGCAGTAGGATCAAAATGCCGAAGTATCGGGGCAGATGTTAAAATAATTTTAAGCTGGTTGAAAGCAGCCTCGCACTGCGATGTCCAAGAAAATGGGTGTGAGGATTGCTTTAGAAGATCATGCAGGGGTGCCGCTATGGATGCGAATCCGCGTACAAAACGTCGAAAATAGGAACAAAGTCCAAGAAAACTTCGAATTTCTTTTTGAGTGGTTGGCCTGGACATATCGGAAACGGCCTGAATTTTGCTAGGGTCGGGTTGAACGCCGTCTTTGGACACGAGATGGCCAAGCACTTTAATTTGCCGCGCTGCAAATCGACATTTTTTTGCGTTGAGCTGAAGGCCGGCGTTGCTGAGACAGGACAATACGGCGGTTATTCGACGCAGGTGCTGCTCAAATGTGTTTGAAAATATTACTACGTCGTCTAAATAGCATAAGCATATTTTCCACTTGAGGCCGCGCAACACTGCATCCATCATACGTTCGAATGTTGCCGGCGCGTTGCATAAGCCGAAGGGCATGACGGTGAACTGATACAGGCCATCGGGTGTTATGAAAGCTGTTTTTTCTTGGTCGTTGGAGGCCATAGGAATTTGCCAATAGCCTGAACGGAGGTCTAGAGAAGAAAAGTACTCCGCTCCCTGCAAGCAGTCGAGGGCATCGTCGATTCTTGGCATTGGGTATACATCTTTTCGGGTGATCTTGTTTCATCTCCGGTAGTCAACACAATCTTATGGTGCCATCCTTTTTCTTGACAAGGACGACTGGTGACGCCCATGGACTCGTAGAGGGCGTGACGACACCTTTGTCAAGCATGTCGGTGACCTGGTTATCGATGACGCTTCGTTCAGATGCTGAAACTCGGTATGGGCGTTGACGCAGGGGATTCTCGTTGCCCGTATCGATGTGGTGAACTACCGACGTGGAACGTCCCAAGGTGGATTGCGGGCGATCAAATATGGAGCTAAACTTGAGTAGAACGGCAAGGATTGAGGTTTTTTGGGACGAATCAAGGTGGTTATCTATAGTCGCTAACAAGACCTGGTCTTCGTCCTCTCGTTGCGGGGCTAATGGACAACAATATTCAGAAAGAGAATTATCGAAATCAAAAACTTCGATAGCTTTGTATGGCTCAACGAAAGCAACGACTTCATTTGCAGGAAGCATTATTGGATGGGAAGACATATTTAGAGCCATAAGAAATGCGGTGCCATTGTCAAGGCGAAGCAGAGAGAAAGGGACAAGGATACCTGTCTTACGAAAAAAAAAATTGCGGAAGGAGAGACCATTAGAGGAGACGCCGAGAGTCTGGATGATTGAATCGGTAAAGCAGACGAAAATGGAGGAATTCGTACGTCATCAAGGAGGGATAATTTGATCGTGTCCACAGCAATGGGGTCGTCGGGAAGGTGGATTTCGGCGAAATCTACTTCTGCACGTCCACAGTCGATAACAGCCTTTGTTGCTTTTACAAAGTCCCACCCAAGAATGACGTCGTGAGAGCAGGAAGACAACACCAGAAATTCGACACAGTAACACACTTCTTGAATTACAATACGCGCTGTACAGACACCGGTCGGAACAATGTTTTGTGCACCAACAGCTTTAAAGGGGCGACCAGAAAACGGGGTTGTGACCTTCTTCAACTTACGACAAAGGTCAGCCCGAAGAACTGACACTGCGGCGCCGGTGTCAATTAGTGCTTGAGTGCGCAAACCGTCAATAACCACATCTATCATATTTCGGGTAACTGGACGAGGACTTAAAGATGTGAAAGGATTTGGAGTTCTCGCCTCTGGAACTGCTCCTAGCAGTTTCCCTCTGCAATGGGTGATGTAGTACGTGGTCGCAGGGGAGACAGCGAACGCCGCCTGGGAGATGGAGATCTGCCTTGCCTTTGCCGTGGTTGTGGTCCAGCGTAATCTTGGGATGAATACTGATCACTGAGGCGACCAGAACCAAAAGCTGGTCGATACTGTGCTTGCGGTGGGGCGGCGTAACTCTCGGAGTTTCCACGGCGACAAAAACGGGCGATATGTCCAACATAACCACATGAAAAGCAAATGGGGCGATCTGCTGGCGTCCTCCAAAGGTCAGCCCTGCGTGCTTGCCAGCGAGGAGGCGAAAATGGCGGCTGTGGTTGGAAGACACGAGCAGGTACCGGACGTGTTACCATCTCGGCATACGTAGGCACCTGAGGGACTAGCGGCGGTGACGCGGCGGGCGGCATAACGGCGCAAGGGATCGCGGCTGTGACTTGATCCTGAATTAGCGCTCTGATCGAAGGCGAGATAAAGGACTCCGGACAGGTCGAAGGCTTTCCTAATTGGCGAGCCACTTCGTCGCGCACGATCTCTTGAATGACGCATCGGAGTTCGGCCCATTTGTCGACGGAGCCTTCGATTGCGGTTGTCAGGCTGGCCAGCTCTGCGGGAGGTTCCGGTTTGCGTTTGGCTGGCAAACGCTGAAGGCGCAGCTCAGAGAAGTTCTGGCAGATGTCGATGACTTCAGAGACAGTCGCTGGCGCTTTGACGACAAGGATCTGAAAAGCATCTTCGGCAATGCCTTTCATGATGTTCTTCAGTTTTTCATCTTCTGTCATGTGGGTGTCAACACGCTTGCACAACCTCAGGACATCTTCGATGTAGCTAACGAAGTTTTCATCGGGCAGTTGGGTGCGTGATGCCAATGTCCTCTTCGCGACGAGCTTCCGCTGGGCAGGCTTCCCAAATACTTCCTGGATCTTTGCTTTGAACTGGGGCCAGATCACCAGCTCTGACTCATGGTTCGTATACCATAGTTTTGCAACGTCGGTCAAATAAAAAATTACGTTATTGAGCTTCACGGTGTCATCCCATTTGTTGTGGAGGCTCACCCTTTCAACTGACTCCAACCAGTCCTCAATGTCATCGTCACCGATCCCGCTGAAGAGCTTCGGGTCCCGCTGACGGAGGGCTCCGGCGCATAGGATAGTGGTCGCACCTGCAACAGTAGGTGCCTGGTCAGAAGTGGTGTCCTGCGCTGCATCGTCCGAGGCTCCTTGGCGTGATACCCTTTGGCGTCGCATCGATTTCAGTGGTCCAGGATGCAGGAACACTCGCAAGTGAAGTCCGGATAGTTGGGGAAACCCGCACCTCCACCAATTGTAAGGAAACGATGCTACAAACTGATGGCGGTTTATTATTTACAGTGTGGTAGCTAGGTTGAGAGAAAGGCCGTTGGGAATCCAGCTAGTCGCGCGCTCTGCCCGAACGAACCTCTTCCTCCTCGTCTTCCCTCCGCCTCGGTGCTTTTCCAAAACGCACCGTAGATCTTCTCTTCATCACAATATATATATATATATATATATATATATATAATTTAGGGTTGTACGAATATTCGAAATTTCGAATAGTTGTTTCGAATAATACACTATTCGATATTCGCTTCGAGAAGAACTGCACTATTCGCGTTTTTCGAAGTGTTGATTGCGGCGGGTTAGTCCCGTTGAGTGCGCTTCCTACCAAGCACTGGTGCGCTGCGGAGAAGCGATACCCGCGGAAGAGGGCCCCGCGGGTGTTGCTTTTCTGCATTACTTTGGTGCTTGGTAAGAAGCGCACTCAACGGGGTAACCCGCCGTAATAAACACTTGGAAAAGTATGAATATCGTAATTGCGTGCTTGGAAGTAAAGCATACATTCAAAGCGGGATTGTGCACCTGCGCCGACTGTATTTGAAAATAAATGAAAACTTTGTGAATGTGTATGTCTACATTGCAGTAAAAATATCAAAATTAAACTATGAGTCTACTATGTTAGGCAGAGATGCCCTTACAACCTGCGTTCATCATGCACGATTCATTCTTTTTTAACTCGAGATTAAAGAAAGAATATTTTATATAGCAAGATTTGTAAATTCACTCTATTGGGTATAGTTGGCCGTCTCTACAAGATTAATTTTATGTCAAATCCGT
Source organism: Ixodes persulcatus (assembly GCA_013358835.2). Classification (NCBI taxonomy): domain Eukaryota; kingdom Metazoa; phylum Arthropoda; class Arachnida; order Ixodida; family Ixodidae; genus Ixodes; species Ixodes persulcatus. The sequence goes on along the minus strand of JABSTQ010009491.1, from coordinate 119,039 downwards.
CGTTTACTTGCCATCCCAAGATACCAGATCTTCTGAGATCACAGTTCATAAATATAGATAGATTAAACCTAGCTTATAAATGAACAAGTGGAACAACCTTCACAAGTTTAGCTGGGTTTTCGTCTAAGCATTATGCCTATGGTAGTGAAAGGCGTGGAAAAACTATTCGATATTCGAATCGAAAATATTCGGCCAAAACCACTATTCGCACAAGATTATATATATATATATATATATATATATATATATATATATATATAAATTAACACATTCAAAATAAAAAAACGCTCTTCCTTGCGAAAGCTATTGGCGACGTGCGCGATCAAAAGCGTTGCTGCGATCGTCCTTCCACGATTGGCCGAATGCTGACTATGACGTCACCAAACGATTTCTCTACGACGGAAATAAGAGGAATAGAAGAACTTCAATTTTGGCGGTGCTGGTAGCATTGGTTTCAGAGCGCAATGATTTCAAGGTTCCACCATGCTTATTGGAAACACCATGGAACTTGTTGTTCGCGAGGTAATGACGTCACGAGAGGGAACCGTAGGAGGGCGCCACCGAAACATCTCGCCGCCAATAGGGCTCGGTAAACGAGGCTTCTGCAATACATGCAATATGGCGGATTTGTTTTGGTAGCACGTAATCTTAAATCCAGATGTCCCGATAGGCGCCAGCACATATTGGGGAAAAGAGGTGGTTTAGATACCGTTTTATTACATGCCTATTTGGAGCGAGATGTTTCTGTGGCGCCCTCTTAAGATTTCTTTCCCTGACATCACGACCAGGATTTGCCTCGCAGTGACATCACAAGTTGTTATCCCGGGGTTACTTATCAACAGTTGCAATCGACAAGTTCGATAGTGCGTCTAACACACACACACACACACACACACACACACACACACACACACACACACGCACGCACGCACGCACGCACACACGCACGCGCACACACACACACACACACACACACACACACACACACACACACACACACACACACACACACACACACACACACACACACACACACACACACACACACACACACACACACACACACACACACAGTGGAAGATTGGCGTCATAGAATCATCCTTAAACCGATACTTCCACCGAAGATGTTATAGGGAGCGTTGGTTGGGTCGGTTTTTGATGGCCGACCATCAAAAACCGACCCAACGTTTCAGGTCCCGCACGCCACCAATAGAGCAAACAAACGCGTACACATACCACTGGAGCATTGGGGTCTAAGCTCTTTCCGGTTTAAACCAAGAAACGCCGATAAACTACCGTCTGTGTCTAAAATACAAAATCGGTTTTAACCGAAAAAACACCGATAAACCACCGTTGGAGTGAATATTACGAAATCGATTGTAACCGAAAAACACAAATTTCTGGGAAATTTTTTTCCGGCTCGACTATTTTTGTCAAAACCCTCCACTCTTAGTTTTTTAAGAGATTTTTCTTTTCACCAATCATCGCCGTTTTTAACGTCCGTCCGAAACAATTGAATCATCAAAATACGACGGTATTTGAAACACAAAATAAACACCAAAAAACGTCCGCCGATTTGTTTTATATAAATAAACTCCGGAAAGTGTACAACCTACTTGAAACCGACTATACTACAGAAATTTAAACACAGCAACATTTTATCTTTCAGGGAACGCCTAGCGGTCAACCCTCGAACGAACTACCACCGAAGCCGCAACCCCATCGACCTCGAATACTTGGAGCGTCCAGCAATCAAGCAAGTTCAAAATCGAGGCATGGCGACGGAAGTCCAAGTGATGGCGGTCCGAAGCCCAATGACGGGCATCAGAAGTACGATGGAAGGCTGCACAAAAAGCCTTTGGGACCAGCTGACCACGAGGCGACACGGCACCACGAGAGGTCGCCGCGGGCGGGAATATCCAAGGAGCAGCCGGTCTTCAAAAAGTTTCCATTGAAACCTCCACTCGAGCACGAGATTCATCGTCCCGGTAAAAAAAAAAAAAAAAAAAAGAGCAGCCCCTTTTCTTTGCCATATCGATGCTTGCAAGTATGTCCTGTGGTTTCGTGTGTACATCGTCTCATAGTCAAGCCTTGCTAAGGCGTGCCCACAACTGTGGCGCCCAAACGAAGCATTCTTTCATCCGCGGTGTAAAGGCCCGTTCACACACTTGCGACCTCTTAGAACCGGGCGCCTTGGAACCTCTTAGTATCTCTTACGACGAGAGGACACACTGGCGCCATCTATTGGGTAGCAGTGTAAACTTGGCGGTCCGGCATATTTTCTTTTTCTCTCGCGCATTATCCTTTCTTTCTTGGCTCGAAAATCTTTTGTCAACGTTATAAACGAGCCTTTCTCATAGGTATTACGCACATTTGACCTCGGAAACCCCGCTAAGCCTTCGTTCATGTGAAATGCAGTTCCAGAGTCACCGCATAGATGGCGCCAGCGTGCCAGTGTGCTTTCTCGTCCTAAGAAATATTAAGAGGTTTCAACAGGTCTTGTCTCTCTCGGTCGTACTCGGTTGCAAGTGTCTGAACGGGCCTTAAGAGTAAAGTGGAAGTTCCTCCCACCTCTTTCCCCTTTAGCAGAGCGAAGGCTGGAGAGTAGGCGACCTCCTCTCCACCGTTCGCTCTGCTAAAGTGGAACGAAGTGGGAGGAGTTTCTTCCTCACGCTTAACCTGTCACCGACTGTTAGTCTTGGAAGCGTGACTGCTGGCAAACGTCTGTGGGCCGTTCCCCCGTGATCGTCTACAGCGTTGTTCTATACGAAGCAGATGTAAAGATGCATTCCGGCGATTTTTCGAGCTACTCAAACTAACTATATCTTCTGAATCCCCGGCCTTTCCTTTTTCCGGCATGTTATTTAGTATCGCGACATTCAGTATCGCGACAAAAACCAGACAAACAAGCACTATAGTCCGTTGCAACCTAAGAACGAAGGGCGAGGGTAAGACGGGCCGGGGAGGAGGAAGCAGGCAGAATGCTGGACAAGAGAGGGGGAAACCTCCTTCTCTCTTTAGCGTTCCGTCTGCTTCCTCCTCCCCGGCCCGTCTTACCCTCCTCGCCCTTCGTTCTTAGGTTGCAACGGACTATAGTGACGTTGCAAAGCAGCCGACAGTTCCTGCGACCCCCCAGTAATTTTCTAGAGAAGGAACCTTGTGCCCCCTGGTTTTCGTAAGCTTACCGTTTTAAAATGGTTAGCTTTCATTTTTGTATATGAATACTTCGGACCTGAAGTGATAACAAGATTTAAGACACTAAGGTACTGGCAGTTTGGAATAGAACGAGAGCAAGCACACCGTCCTTGCCCTATTTCACAATTCACTAGACTCAATAGGCATAAAAAAGATATCTTTATCGTTTTTTACCTCCTGGCGATTTTTATTGCAGCACTAAAACGGAACACTTGTAATTTAAAAGGTATTGTCCGACAGTTAAAAACTCTAACTCATAGGTTGTTTTTTTTTTTTTTTTTTTTTTTTTTTACAGTTGTTTTTGATGAGCGAAAGTTCGTGCAGCCAAAATGCCTTCTTGAGCAGAAAACTCGCACTTGTAGTGTAGTGGCATAGCCTCCTCTATTAGCCCCGTGCGCGACCGAAAGCGTCGCTGTGGTCGGCCTTCCACGATTGGCCGAACGCTGACTATGACGTCGGAAAGGGGATTTTTCATGGACGGAAATAAGAGGAATGAAAGAACTTTAATTTTGACGGTGTTGGCAGTGTTCCTTTGAGAGCGCAATGATTTCAAGCTTCCACCATGCTAATAACAAACACCATCGAACTTGTTGTTTGCAAGGTAATGACGTCACAAGGGGGAACCACAGGAGGGCGCCACCAAAACATCTCGCCGCTAATACTCACAAAGCCTGGCAGTTCGACGAGGGAGCCATAGAGTGTCTGGTCGCAGGTTTAGAGCGCGAGGATCTCATAGCATAGAGCCTTTCTCGGGGAGCCTGTAGTCAGCGCACAGCTTTTGCAGTGGCGAGGACCCGAAACATGATTTTCAAACCATGGCCTCCGAGATCCCGAAGCGCGCGTGCTTCAGGATCTCGGATGCCATGTTCAAGCCCGAAGAGAAAAGAAGCGGTAGCGCGAGGAACGCGAGGAGCACGAGCGGACATTCCATCGCTCAGGACAAGTGTCTTTCGGCGTCTCGCCGCAGCGGGGCGCCCGTTACATGCCTCTCCTCTCATCCGTTGTCTGCCGCTCCTTTTCACTTTTGGCGGCCGCGTCTCGTGGCGATCTGCCAGGTTTTCTCAGTATAAAGGAGGCTATGGTAGTGGTATTGCCGTTCCGGTTGATTTACATCGCAAAGGGCTAAAATGTATAGTGAGTACACCAGTACCTGGTTTACTCACTATACATTTTAAACAAACGCTCTTAAATACTGGATTTTCGTCAGTACACTGGTTTTCGTCAATAAACCGAAAAGAACCGAGAAGTTTATAAGTCTACAAATATTCACCGCAATAAAGCGAAAACTTCTGTTCGGAATAAAAACTGAAAAAAGTACGCCGAATCTCAAAATAATCAAAATCGAAACCGCCAAACCCTAGCTATATTGTCAATGTCCTGTTTTCACACTGTGTTGTTTTGTCGCGGTGCTGTTTTGACGCCGTTCTCTTCTGTCGCTGTGCCCTTTTGACGCTGTGCTGTTTTGTCGCTGTGCTGTTTTGACGCCCTGATGTTTTGGCACGTGCTCTTCTGTCGCTGTGCCGTTTTGACGCTGTGCTGTTTTGTCGCGTGCTATTTTGACGCGAGCTGTTTTGTCGCCGTCCTGTTTTGACGCTGTGCTGTTCTGACTCGTCCTGCTTTGACCGTGCTGTTTTGTCGCGTGCTGTTTTGTCGTGTGCTGTCATGTCATGGTGCCAATTTGATATCGAGCCTAAATAGTAAAACTCATACATGCGATGAGCTTGCAGACTTGTACGGTACCCATTCCAAGTGACCAAATTGCTCGTAATCGATCGCGTTTATGGAGTAATTTTGTAATTATATAAATCCATTTATTAGGATGTGATCGCAAGAGTCATTTGATTACTTTTTAGAAGCACTAAAATTACGTGTTCTCCCTTTGCTTGTACAAGTTTCCTACTTCCTCGAATCAAGACTCCGGCCGGAGGATACATAGTCTACCGAAATTGATGCATTGAGAAAATAAGTAGTTTCTTATTCAGTGATTCTTTTTCAATAACGGACAATATGATTGACGCCGTTTTTGTACCGGGAGAAAAATCTGTCGTTTTGAGAATCCCGAGTAATCGAAAAAGTAACGGTTGAGAGTTTTTCAAGCCTGTACGAGACTGAGTTTATGATGAAGGCGCGAAGTCAGTTGCGTCTTACCTTTCACGCGCGTCTTCTGCATTGTAGAGGGGCTGCAGTCTCCCGTTGGCAGTTCGTCGGTTCAAGGGGCACCAACTCCCGCAAGATCCTCGGAAAAGATTCCGGCAACCGATCTTTCCTCACGAGGACTCTGTTTCGCCGCCCTTTTCCTGGTCTTCCTGTTCGTCGTGATCACAGTGCCAATCTACGCACTGGTCTCGCAGTTCAGGAAGATCCCCAGCAGCGTTCACCTGCCCGATGACGCCTCGCTTTACTACGGCGAGAAGGCGTGTTCGTCGAAGATCTGCAAGCAGAGCAAGGCCTTCCTGTTGGATTCGGCCAACAAGAACGCAGATCCCTGCAAGGACTTCTACGCGTACGTATGTGGATGCTGGACCGGTAAGATCAAGGACACTCTGAACCACAACGAAGACCTTTTCGCGGACTACATATTAAGAATACACGCCAAACTCGAGGAAGGCCCCGTTGAAGGCCCGGCGAGTCGGGCGGAACGAGCCATGATATCGGCGTACAAAAGCTGCCTCGAGTTTATGAAACGCGAAGATTTTAGCCTGCGCAAGATCACGGGCATGTTGAAGCTCGACCCCAAGACTTGGACGAAGCTCAAGAGGTCAGAAGATGTTGTGTTGCAGTTTATGGTGCTGAGCTTTGTGCACGGTTTGAATCTGCTGGTCAGGTTCGAGCTCAGCGACGGCGTCATCAGTATGCTGACAGGACAAACACTGACGGATTTGTTCGCCCTGAAGACTAGAGAGGTTATAAACTCGACACTGCACGATTTGGGGGAGGGCGACGCCTCGTTGATTGGAGAAGCGATGGTCGTCGAAGAGACGCTGAACGCGATGGCGAAACGTTTGAAGAACGGGACGTCAGAAGAGTCTCCTGTTTTGAGGATGCCCGCAAAGTGGAAAGAGACGCTTCTTGGCGAGTTCCGCAAGAGCACAGCTGAGACCATTGTGTCTTCCGAGATTAGGATGCACAAAGCGGATACTTTCTTCTTCATGCTCAACGCCCTGTACAAGGAACCGCTTGCCGTCGTTCAACTCTACACTCTCGTCTCCCTGGTGGGGCATTTCGTCAAGTTAAAGTACGACAGACAGCGCCTCTTCAAAGCAAGTGCCCACGACGTGCAGTTGTACTGCCTCGAAGCCGTCGGTTCGGCTTTCCCCGAGGTGTTGCCTGAGTGGATCACTAAGAACCTTCAACACCCGAATGCGTCGATAGAAGCGGAGCGGATGTCTCTCGTCATCATCGACATCGCAACCAGCAAATCGAGCAGTGCGTGGAGGTTCCAGCTGCAGTACGATGACATCGGGCCGTTGCAATTCCACGTTTTTGGTACGTTTGAGAAACCTTGTCGGGGTTCCTCGATTTTGGATAACACATTGGAATAATAACGTGGCGCTTGAAGTAGGAGGCATATATGAAACACACATTTTCGGTGAATCCTATAGAGCATATAATATTCCCTCCTCCTTTCCGCCTTTAGCGTATCTGCCGCCGGGATTAGCGGCAGTTTTACGGTCGTCAGTAAAATGGCCGTTGCGTGTCTTTGAACGACAGGTTCGTGCTTTTGTTACGTCTAGCTCTGTTGCGGGTTTAGAAAAGCAGGACGCTCCTCCCAGAAAGCCATCCACCTTTTTCACTTTAGCAGAGCGAACGCTGCAGTGACAGGAAGAAACCATGCAATCATGGCGAGCAGAGAGCTTTGTGGCAGGGTCTTGTCCTGCTATTTTAAACCTGCAGCAGTCTCTAGTAACTTTCATTTCGCTACACGAAGAAAAGTGTTCCCGCCTCTTCCCACTTTGGAAGAGTAGACCCGCTGGTTTTGATAAAGTAGAAAGAGATGGGAGGAGCTTCCCCTAAACTCTTGACCGGTCACTGACTAACTATGTATACAGACGTTTAATTTCTAGCCTCACCAGGTGGGGACAAAAACACGCCGCAGATGTGGGCAAACGCCGACTTGTTTGTAAACAGCGCGTTGGTCTGTATTTGCAGGCAGCAAGAACCTGGTCTCGTACGTCTCCGAAGATGTCCCCGACGTAAAAAAAGACGACTTCGTAGAGATGACGGCCTGGGCCATGCGGAACGCAAACAAACGATCCGTGGCCTCGACCCTTCCGCAGTGGCGCTGGCAACTGTCGAATCGTACCCTGCTTTGGAAAAACAGAATTGTGGTGCCGACGTCATACTTAGGTGAACAGTTCCTTCGGCTGGACACGGAGGAGCTGAGCATAAACTACGGGACGTTGGGCTTCGAGTTCGCCCGGAGCTTGCTCAGATGGGCCATCCGAGGAGGCACGCGTGGTCCGTTGCTGTCACACAAGGGGCCGGAGCTGACGCAGGTGGGGCTCTGCGTCGACGACATCGACAGCCAGCTGGTGCTGAACATGACGGCTGTCGAGAAGACGAGATCGGCCGTGGCTCTGTGGGCGGTCAGAGTTGCCCACGAGTACATCGAGACCGGCGATAAGGACGCGGAGGGGGTACAGAGCTGGCTGTTCTTTATGCGGCTGTGTCGCTCCCTGTGTTGGAAGAAAGGAAAGCCCGCGAGGTGGTCCCGAGTCGCGTGCAACTTGGCGACTTTGGCGTCCTCGGGGTTCGACCAAGCCTTCAACTGTTCGCGAGAACGACCGTCGAGCTGTAACTAAAAAAAACGCACTACTAAGCTTGGGACAAATGTCGGTGAAATTCGCGTCGCGCCCCGCTACCGACCGGCGTAACCAACCACCTCTGACGTTATGACATGGCCGAATACCACACCGCCACGTCACAGCTTGAGCAGCGCGGTTGCTATGGTCACGCTGCTCAGCAACGCGAAGCGACGCGTTTTTAATTTCGTTTCGTACATGGGTGTAATATTTTAGGTTTTACCGTATCTACAGTGCAACTCCGATGCAACCGTACATGGAAGGTGAACGCATTTTTTTTTCCTTATTACGTGAAAATAGAAAATGAATGCTTTTGTTTTTGTTAAATAACAAAACAAAAATAAGGCGTTTCAGCCATTTTGAAATTTTGGTTGCAAAATATAAAAGTAGAATTTCAAAAATAAATTCTTGCTTCGTTCTATGCATTTTCTCGTGACATCCTGTTGTGAAAACCACGGCTGCGGCTCGGCTGGGTAACCTAAACATCACTGTCGCCGCACAAAACCATTGCCCTTTGTTTTCCTCGCTATTGGTGGTGCATTAACACATAACCAAGCGGTTATGTGTTAATTTTTATAGTTCATAGAAGCACATTGCACGTGCTTGTACCAGCAGAGGTAGTTAAAGTATCCTCACGCTGGGTTGTGAACAAATTCCACCAGGCGGCGATACCCAAACTCCTCGCCTCGAACAGCGTACCCAATGGGAATACAGTCTCATTGGCAAAAAAATGTACACCACCTTAGACCTGTGTTTTCTGGATGGTTTGAATTTTTACGGGAAGATCAACGATTGCTGCCCCGAAGCAGTTCGCACTCAAGAGACTCGTGAAAGTGTAGCCTCCCGAGTATCAAGAAAATATTTGTTTATTCAAATTAGTCAACGCGTATACTACTGACTGACGCATCGGGGCTCAAACTTTGGTAATAAAAAAAAGAAAAAGTTTGAGGGGGTGGGGGAGTTTTTGAAGTCAGTTATGCGAATCCTAGTTCTAATTTTCTGCATCGAAATATCGCCCTCATTTGAGTTAAAAATAATCGTCAAATAACCTTTATTTTTATGAGAAATTGTGAGGTAGTGCCAGTGGCGCCCTATCTCAAACGCGAGCCAATGGCACCGCATGAGTTTGACTGCAAGCAGGGCATCTCCATCTACAGCTGAGAGACAAGTTTCCCGTCGAAGTGAAATCCCGGCTTAACCTCGAACCGTGCGCCAAGGTGAGGCGGACCTACTTTCCAACCAGGACGATCGCTACTTGTCGTACAATGTTGCCAAGCTTCTCTTGCAAAAGAGAAGGATATATTTTAAGAAATACAAGAATTAAAAAAAAAAAAAACAGAACTACCTTTTTGTTTTTGGAAGCGTTTTTAGCACGTGCTACGTGGCTATTTTTATCTCAGTTAAAACCAAAAAGAAAATATAGAAGCTTCCGTAGAATGCAAACGGGAGGGCCGTCAGGAGCCACATGGCCATTGCATCAACGATGGCTGCGCTCGAGGCAGCGCTGGCTTCCACGAGGTGCTGGAATAGATGCTGCGATCGTTATAAAGTCAGCTCCAACCCTTGAACATGCCCGAGTGCGGATACCTCACCCTGTGTTTCGTAACAGTAAGTACGTCGCTAACGTGCGCTAACTTTGGCCATCGGCGATGCAGCAGACGCCGCCATATTGTCCTCGCCTACCTCAACATGGCGGAAACGTTACGCGGCGCCAGCATCGCTCACAGTGGCAGCGTACAGGAGCTTTTCTGGCAAAACTGTGTACTCCGTTTCAGACTTAATATACAACGCTGTCATAGCTACTGGCGCGAGCGCGCGACTACATCCATGGTTTCTGTTATATGCTGCCGTGGCAGCTGAAGTCGACCGCCCTGTTCCAGTACCGGTGAAGAACATCCTTTATTTTATCGTCTTATTCTTCAGACTACGAATGCGACAGTAGCGCCGCCACAACAGTTCAAGAATAAAAAGGAAATGCCATGTACAACATTAGAAACAAGAAAACGAATATAAAACAAAATTCCGCAATCTTTGTGGTCTGGACGTCTGTCTGGCAGACCGTCTTGGTTTCATGGCCACTGAACTGGGCGAACTGATGAGGGGACATCCCGGTGCCGACGAAGTCGATGGAGATGCCGGCAACGCAGTCTCCAACAATGTCGCGGGAGGTGATTGTGGTTGCGCGACCATAGGAGGCGGAGATGCGGTTGATGATGGGGTCGTTGATGGCGTTGAGAACCATGGCCCAGGGCACCTTGAGGAGGTGGCTTTGTGCTTGGTGGTATGACGACGAGCCGCTTCCTGTTCCACACTTTTCCGTCTTCCAGACGGTAGGCATTCTTCTCCAGGTATTTCATCACCTTGAGGGGTGCAGAATAGCTGAGGTTACCTTTTGAAATGTGTCCTGGTACCTTGGCCCGTACTTCATCTGCAGGTTTCAGCACGCTGACTCTGGCTCTCCGGCGAGCATCCGTATACTTCTTGAACTTCTGCTGGTACTGAGTCACTCGTCGCAGCTCTGACTCTTTGTAGGTTCATCAAAGAAATCCTTGGACGGGCCCCCCACGATGTCCAGCCTTGTTCTTGGATGGCGTCCATGCAAGAGGAACGCTGGCTTCTCGCTTGTGGCTGCGTGAGGAGTGCAACGGTAGACTTTTAGGTACTCCACCACCCCTTCCTTTAGGGGACGCTGCTCCTGGACACTGACTTGCACAAAGTTCTTGAATACACGGTTGAAACGTACGTTCGATCTGTCCATTACTCTGGGGATGGTACACAGAAGAGAAGGTGTGTCGACTCCCCGTTCTGTCAAAAATGCTTCAAACTCAGCAGAAACGAACTGAGGCTATGATCACTCACAAGTTCCGTAGGGTAGCCTTCCCGGCTAAACACTGCCAGTAAACACGAGATGATCTTTCTTGACGTTACTAGTGCCATCAAACACACGTCGGGCCACTTGCTGAAATAATCTATTAGTGTCACAGCGTACCGGCAGTCGATTGGAGCATTGAAAAAGGGCCAATGTCCACTCCCACTTTTCCCAGGGAGCAGAGGGAACTGCAACTGGATGTAGAGGAGATACCACGGGTTTTGCAGACTTGTCAACCGCTTGGTAAACACTGCAGTACCTAACAGCAGTTTCGATGTGCTTGTCCTTCCAGGCCACCAATACGTGCCACGAGCCCGCTGCTTTGTTCTTGTTATTCCAGTGTGAGCTTCGTGTGCTAGTTCTACAATCTTCGCCGTAAGAGCGGCAGGAACAACAACCCGATCCCCCCCTTGGTGAAATGGTGCCAGGTTAGGATGCAGCTCCTTTTTTGGTGGCCAGGTGCCGGTTGTCAAAGCTATCACTTGGTGGAGACGGTTGTCCTGCCGAGTCTCTTGAAACACACAAAGAAATGGCACAGACAACCTCGTCTTCCTGGGTTTCCCGGGCACATCAAGAGGCATACGCGAAAGAGCATCTGCCACAAAGTTGTTTTCTCCCTTCTTGAAAACCATGGTGAAGCTGTATGCAAGCAAACGAGCATACCATCTTGCAATCCTGAATGGTCGTTGGCCAGTCTCTTGCGAGCCCAACAGTGTCAACAGTGACTGGTGGTCGGTTTGCAGCGTAAAATGCCGACCCCACAAGAAAACGCTCCAGTGCTCGCACGCCCACATACAGGTCAACGCCTCGCGCTCTCCAGCGGAGTACGTCCGCTCCTGTGGCGCTAGAGTTCGAGAAGCAAAGGAGACGGTCACAAGGTCTCCATTTTTCTTCTGCTGTAGAACAGCTCCAAGGCCGTACGCTGAGGCGTCAGTTGTCACGAGCACGGGCAGCTTAGGGTCGAAAATTTGGAGAAACTCACGGGAAAGTAAGGACTTCAATCTCTGAAACCTGTCTTCCCAAGCAGCCGTCCAACGGAAAAGTTCACCCTTGCGTAGTAGCTCACGTAGTGGCTCTGCCAGCTCTGCATACCTAGGGATGAACTTGGCGTAGTAGCCGACCATGCCCAAAAACGAATGTAGCATGGTGACGTCTGTAGGTGCTTGAGCCTTGACAATCGCGTCAACATGGCTTTGCATGGGCGACACTTCCCGCTCGCTGACAACATGCCTCAAGAAGGATAGTTCCCGAACATTAAAGATGCACTTGTCTTTCAGCTTCAAGCCCGCTTCGCTGATGCGATGGAGAACTTCATGCAGATTCTTGAGGTGCTCCTCTTTCGTAGTTCCAAAAACAGTGATGTCATCTAGGTAGCAGTGTACTTGTTGTCATTCCTTCAGGATTGTAGCCATCATTTTCTGGAACGCAGCAGGAGCCGAGGCCAACCCAAAACAAACCCTGGTGAACCTGAAAAGTTCATCGTGGGTTATCGAAGTAGACTTAACGTCCACCTTCTGCACCGATGAAGACGATACGAGTTCTTTGGAGTACCGGACCGCTTCTTCGACCAGTCGGCCGATGGGCAACGCCCGGTTCAGGGTTAGTCCACTCCCTTCCAGGGGTAGACGTTCTCGCAACTGCTGGCTCGTAGTCTTCGCCACCAGCTGATCTCGGATGAACTCGTCCGCCAAGAGTCCGAACTCGCAGTCCGTCGACAGGTCTCGCAGCTCGGCAACGAATACTTCGACAGATTCCTCCGGTAGCTGCGCTCGCTGCCTGAAGCGGTGTCGTGCAACGACCACGTTCGAAGTTGCCGCGAAGTAGGTCTCCAGGGCCGCCAAAGCGACATCGTATACTCGTCCGGCGCAGTCGGAGTCTTCGTGCCGGAAGTTGATCCCTTCAGTGGTACCGGAGGATGCGTCTCCGGAAGTATGTAGAAGAAGACTCTCTGTCCTTCAACATGGAGGCGGTGTAGAAGTAAGGTCTTCCGCCGAGCAGGTCCATGGGCGTCGCTCCCGAAGCCAGCAGGTAATTTCGGAACACCCGCCGCCACTGTTTCCACGGGATGGTCTCCCGGGAGCGGGAGAGAAAGGAGGCGGCAGCGCTAGGCTCATGCTTGTCGGTACATCACTCGTCCGCTGAAGAACAACCTTTATTCCATCGTCTTTTTCTTCAGACTACAAATGTGACCATAGCGCCGCCACAACAGTTTCGTTTGCGCGAGAGCGCGTGCGAATGATCAACGAGATCAGGCCCCGTGTTCGCGCCAACAGTTCCGGTTGTCTATACATACATACAACACAATAGACCCTTTCCAAAAGTCAGACACCTTGCGGCAATTCCAAATGCTCCAATATTGCCGCTCTGATGGCGGTGATAGAAGATCATACTCAGCTAAATCAAGCACCCTCGATTTCGTGAATTGAAGGTGACGTAAAGGGACCATCATCTTTTCCCCTGTCTGCCTTAAAGGGGCCCTCCAACAGTATTTGAGCGTCTACTTTTTTTTGCGGTTTCTCCACGCTAGTGGTCCCGGAAACCCAGTGGACAACGAAAGAGTTTAAAAATATTAGCGCATCATATTTTAATTTGACAACTCGGAAACACCTCCTCCGACGGTGGCGCGGCGAGGTGCCGAATGCGCGCGCATAACGGCGCTCCCTTTCACTATACGTCACATACACTGGGTTTCGTGGTTGGCGAGAGCCGTCCCAGAAATTTTGAAGCGGAATAAAGTATATCACACGTTAACCGTCATTGTTTCTCTAAAACGTCGTTTTTATAGAGCTAACAAAGTTGCAAATTAAAGTTCAAAAAGGGCGAAAACAACGCCTCGTCGCTCGTCGCTCATGCGCGCCTCCCAGCGGCGGAGTACCTCCTACTCGCCGAGGTGGCTCCGGTGGCGGAGTTGCGGGAGACGAGGCTTCCGCGGCTGTCGAAGCGGACTCGTCGCGGCGCTTGCGTGGTGTGCCCTCGTACGGCGCGACGCCCAGCTCCGCACTCCTTTTTAAGAATTCGGCGCTCAAAATCCGATAAGCCCGGTAAATTCATCGATGATGGCAACCCGATTCCAAAGCTACGATGGTTGCAGCGAGGCCTAATGGCCGACCGGGCCGACGGGCTATCAACCAAACTCGCGTCCAATTGGCCAACCGCTTTGCTCCAATCGCTAAACTGTTTCATTTTACGTCATGAAGCGCAATGTTTTGCTTATTTAAAGTTGTTTTCTGCAATATTTAATTTGCTAATAGCTCGCGAAATATTGCGAATTTCTGTAATATTTTTTTTCCTCGGTGTTCCTGCTTTCATGGAGCTCCGTTTCAGCGCGAACTTCAAACCAGTCAAAAATTGTTGGTGGGCCCCTTTAAGCTTTCGAAGACGTTCGCTTTTTCTGGTGTGAAAAAGCGTGTATAGTGCCACCTAGAGCGTCGGGTTTAGCTTTGCACGGGGTGGGTATATATTAGCGGCGAGAAGTTTTGGTGGCGCCCTCCTGTGGTTCCCCCTTGGGACGTCATTACCTTGCAAACAACAAGTTCGATGGTGTTTGTTATTAGCATGCTGGAAGCTTGAAATCATTGCGCTCTCAAAGGAACACTGCCAACACCGTCAAAATTAAAGTTCTTTAATTCCTCTTATTCCGTCGATGATAAATCTCCTTTCCGACGTCATAGTCAGCGTTCGGCCAATCGTGGAAGGCCGACCACAGCGACGCTTTCGGTCGCGCACGGGGCTAATAGACATAGACTGACTTTCGGAAAGGGTCTATTACTTTTCTCCACTCATGTGGGCAAGCACGTGCCTTGCAAAGTTGCCTTCATGAGCATGCTCCTCGCGCTCGCATGCATCGCCGCGTGCTAACAATGAACTTCGTCAGTGCTTCCGCAAACTGAGCTCGACACCATCAAGATTGCCAATCTCGACATACGATATAATTGGGCAATCGAAGATCACCAGCAAGCACCTACACATATGCACTATCCAAGGAATATAAACAGTGAGATCATATACCACTCGCAAAATCAAGACATTTACAAAACCACCCCGTTTTCAAGGAAGGAGGCTATATATATCGTGGATTCAAGGACTGTCGGGTTTGTGTGAAAAAGCCTTTAAAGCTGGTTAAAGCCTGGTTCAAACAGTTGCGTTTGACTGCGTTTTACTGCGTTGCGGCGGCGAGAAACCAGGACATCCCTGCTGCTTATATTGCGTGCCAAGATGATTCCTTGAATTGGATTCCGCGCTTCATACGAAGCACAGATGTGCCGGTGACTCGCATTCGGTTCTCGACGCAACGCAGTCAAACGCACTCAAATGCAAGTGTCTGAACCGGCCTTTACAAAGACCCGTTTTCTTACATTACGTTACGTTGCGAAAGCTTATGTCGAAGTCACCGGGAAGCTATCCAATTCAAGGAGATAGCCTGGCACGCTACATTCGAGACACTAATGTTTCGGAGACGACGAGCTAGGACGGTGAGTTACCGTGGCAACCAAGGACACAAGGCTCGTCGTAACGTAATGTAAGGAGTTGAGCTACGTTCAACTTTTAAATACGTGGTTTTCTTATGTTACGTCTAAAGGGCTGTTTATACTCCGACGTTGAGCGCAGTGAACGCAGCGTAGCGCAGAACGCGCGCCTTTCATTGGCCGGCAATCAGGAACTCGATATCTGCGACCAATCAGTATATGTGCGCGCTGCGCTACGCCGCGCCCGTCGACGTTACGTTGGAGTATAAACGTACCTTTAGTCACCGAAACTTTTGTGTCCCGAACGTCGTGTGCCAGGAATACTTCCTCGATGTGGTAGCCACGCTTGATATGAAGAACAGATATCCCGATGGCTTGTAGGTAAGCTTACGTAAGGCAACGTAAGGAATTCAGGCGGCGACAACCAGACAACCGGCAAGCCGGTTGTCTGGTTGCCGTCGTTTTTTATAGGTGGCGGCACATAGTACAGCTCCGCTGCTCTTCCTTCTTCACCAGAGTGGAAAGGCTGAAAGTTTATTCAACGTACTACGTACACTAAGGTAACGTTCGATGGGAAATCATGTCAGATAAATTCACACGCACGCATTAGTGTGTTGTACCAAAGAGGGAAGTTTTGGTTACCGAGCCCCGTTGATTCCCAAGAAAAGCTTTGCGCGCCCAGAAAGGAAAAAAGAGTCGCTGCTGTCGATTTGTATATTTTCAGTTACGTCGGTTACACAGCCGTGCGCGCAGTGACAATCGGGCCAGTTCACAAAAGTCTCCGGTACGCTCCTCAAAAGCATGATGCTCCTACACAAAGCGTCGGTTTGAACCCCAACGTCCTCCACAGTTTACCATGAATCAAACCTCTTTTCCTATGCACAACACGTTGCAACAAAATTATTTGCCGACCAATGGCAATTCCTTCAGTTCCTTACCTGAAATTTCTGAAGAACGTATGCACGTTCTGGAGTAGCCCTTTTGTGCACTGGCGGTGACGAGAGAGAGAGAGAGCAGACTAAATTCTCCCTCACACTGTTCATAATTCATACAACAGACATGGAGTTCTCTGCAGACATGATTCCATTATTGTCTGCGAACACGCTTCCAAGCATGTTTGTCTCACACATGTGTAAGCTACGAAAATTTCTAAAGACTCTTTGTACGACCATGTGACAGGACCGCCATACAAGGAAGATGCAATCCTCAGACAGTATGCAACACCTGACGTCCGATCGTACGGACGTGAAACCATTCGAGAAATGGAGCACTTTTTTTTTTAATTTACTAACTTACGTTGCGTGCAATCGCATCAAGGATGCCTATACGCAATCGTAGCACTGCACAACGCTTTGTTGACTTGTGGCGCTAGAAAGGCATATGGGCCAGGCGGCTCCCATGACAGACGCCTCACCTCCTTCGATTGCTGTGTTTCACCTTCTCGTTGTATTTTGTACTTTTTTGGAGGGAGGGGGGGGGGGGGGTAAAAAGGAGGAGACAGGCTCACCGTTTTCTCCAGTTTCTTCATTTGTCCATTTCAGTTTGCAAGTTAAGAAGCAAGCACTTGTTGTTTTTGTTTTTTTTCAAAGGCCCGCAAGCAGGCGCCTATGGCGGACTGACGCCCCACCTGTAATATAACTCAGCTGTTTGGTGATGAGAGTAAACCTTTTCATGTCACGTAGCGCTCAGCGTCAACGTTTTGGTATCACAATGTCGAAAATGCGTCGCGAATTGTGTATTTCATGCCAATATGACTGAACGGCCTGTTCTCTTGCAGCATCTTGGCAATCACGGCTGCCATAACCTTCACCTCCTGAAACAATTCACAAGTGCTTTTATGTCACTTCGTTTCTTGCTGTAGCTAGTTACATTTGCAAAGAACATACTGTAACTGTATTTGTAACTTAATTGCATGTCAGCTCAAGTATACAGTATACTAACCTAATTACTTTGCACTAGCTACCCTTACAACTGCGTACACAATGTTCACAAACCTTAGTAGACAAAAATCCGGCTGCACTGCTGAAGCGGACACACCACACTTCTGGTTCTTATTAACGACTTCAGGAGATTCGATCTTAGTATAGATAGAAATAACTTTCAAACTGAATCGTGCATGAACTCTCAAACTTCATTGTGCAAGCTGCATCACGCAAACGTTTCGTGCATAAAGGCCACAAATTCGCCAAAATATCCAAACTTTTTTCGTAGACGCACGCCTCATTTGTTTCCTACGTGTGCGTTGATACGAATTGTATCATCAGTGCGACTTTGGGCACACGCCACTCGTAGGTACCGAGTGAAACATGTTTCACCACAGCTTTCTTCGGACCGACTGCTGAGGAGCGACGCTGACGCACTGAAGGTTTCGAAGCATCTCATCCAACTCGTGATATTCTTTCGCTCTCGCGGCGACAGAGCGCGAAGAAGTACCCCGCGTCTCGCACCGATCGGCACGCTGCTGGCTACAGCGTTCAGCTGCCTGCGCTATCACATCCTCCAGAAGACAGCAGTCCTCGAACCACACTCGCCGCACACTCCCCTTAGACGGACGGGGGTCCCAACCAGACGCTTCCATCTCCATGTCCGAGCCGCTGCCGACAGTGCTGCTCAGCACGGACGAATCACCAACCGAGTAAGACAGGTCCGTCTCTCCGAGGCCGTTGGTGGAATCGCCGGATGACGCCGACCTCGAGATTATGGTCGTTCCCAACTCGGAGGGTGTTCTGTAACCCGGCTGGTTCTCGTAGATGGGCGTCATGGAACTGCCCTGCTGCCATCTCCGGCCGGCGTTCACCAACCGTCGCGTCTCTTCAACGGCCGGGAGTTGGGACAGCGCGGGCAGATTGGCGACGCGGGCCGCTTGGTAACTACTCTTCAGCGCTGGGAGCCTGTCCTCGGAGCTGGTCGACCCGGACGTGGAGGACAGGTCAGACGTGCTACCGGCGCTGCTCGATGCCACTGCGTCCTGGACCTCCTTCCACCAGTCGGACCGGGCGTTGACGTTTAGCGGGAGGCCCAACCTCGAGCTTCTGTACGACTCGAGCCCCAGGTGGCGGACGGCGTAGACGGACAGATAACCGGACATCCGGTGCGACCGAAAACGCTGCACAAAGTCCAGCAGTCCCACGGCGTTGTCCGCGCTGACGGACCGACACTCGACGAGCATGACGTACGAGAAGGTGGCGAAGTCTGCCGAGGGACAGGTGCGCCTGTACAGCGAGAACCGGTGGAGCCCGAACTCCTGGTTGAGGTTGATGTAGAGGCTCCGGGCGCCGGTCCAGTCCTTCCAGTTGTCCTCCATGACGTCGCGGAAGGTGCCGTCCAGCACCTTGAAGCCGGCCAGTATGTAGGCCGTGCTCCGCTCATTGGGCCGCGTGTAGTGCTTCTGATCGTCGAGCACGTGCTGCCGGATCTCCTCGTAGATACCTGCGTGCACGGTGAACCAGTGTCATGTAACGCTTGACGTTGTTAAGAATGGAACCTTCGGCAACCTTTTTCGAGTTTCAACGCTGCGGAACCGAGTCCCGAAACGAGTCCCGACGTGTTCTGGACTGTCGCCCACCTGTCGAAGTCTGCCCGAAACGAGTCCCGACGTGTTCAAGACCGTCGCCCACCTGTCGTGGTCTGCCCGAAACGAGTCTCAACGCGTCCGTGACGTCAACGGGACGTGTGTGTGTGTGCGTGTGGGTTCGTGCGCTCCGGAAGGGGAGAGAGGCCTGGCCTAACTGCGGAGAACCATGGCTACGACGCACTTCTGGCTACGACGCGGCGGACTTTTCTGCTACGCACTTGGCGGTCGCACCTGCTGCCCTGGCGGAGAGTGAGGGAGAAAACGGACCCTATATAAGGCGGGGCGTGAGGCGGCTCCAGTTGTTCTCTCGGATTTGACGACTGTATCGCTACCATGTAATTAAACCGTTCGTTACGTTACCAATTCTCCCACCTCCACTGGACCCCTGGGTTCTTCACTTCGGGGAATGGCCGTCGTCACGAGCCAGGAAGCCTCTGGACGTGCGGCCTAAGCCCCGCCTCGAACAACTGGTTGGCAGCGGTTGGGATCGGACCATGCGACATCGTGCTACATCTGTGGGTGAGCGTTTGGACTTTGCTTTGAGATTCGCCAGGCTTCAGATTATGGGTAATTAATTTTGAACTGCTGGGAATCCTTAGTGTTTGACTCGTGCGCTAGGTTTGTGTACAACCTCGCGACAAGTTTTATAGCAAAGCCAAAGCTAAAGAGCAGCGATCATGGATCTGATGAGGTTACTGAGAACAGATTTACTCTGTTTATGTGAAGAATTGGGTGTGGAGGTGGAGCCAAAGATGAAGAAATCTGAGATTAGTAAAGCGATTTCAGAGAGCGCGGAAGCAGAGGAAATTAAAATTGCGTGGGAACTGCTTCAGAACGCTAAGAGTGAAGCTGCAGCAAGAGAGGAACGAGAGCAGGGGCAGGCTGCGGCGAGAGAGGAACAGGCTGCAGCGAAAGAGGAACGAGAGCAAGCTGCAGCGAAAGAGGAACGAGAGCAAGCTGCAGCGAGAGAGGAACGAGAGCGGGCTGCAGCGAGAGAGGAACGAGACCAGGAGCGAGCGCTGAAAAGGCTGGAGCTCGAAATTGAACAACAGCGATTAAACTCGCAGAACAGTAGAGTTGGGGCTCCTGTACGAGCAAGTGAGACCGAGTCGTATCAAATGAAGAAGCTCATGCAGCCGTTTAAAGTTGGGGAAGACGTGGGCCTATTCTTAGTTAACTTTGAGAGGACATGTGAGAAGTTGAGCTTCGCCCCAGAAACGTGGCCGCAACGGCTTTTGACTCTGTTGCCCTGTGAGGCTGCAGAGGTTGTCGCGCGCCTTAGTGCTGGAGACGCGGACGACTACGACAAGGTGAAGTCCAGCCTTTTGAAGCGGTACCGCCTTTCTGCCGAGGCGTTCCGTCAAAGGTTTAGAAACGCATCCAAAAAGAGCAGCGAGGGCTACTCGGAATTCGCGTACGGGCTTAAAACCAACCTGATAGAATGGTTGAAGAGCGAGGAAGTGTACGAAAGCCGAGACAAGGTAGTCGAGTGTGTGTGCCTCGAACAGTTCTTTCGTAGCATTCCGCAGTCAGTCAAGCTCTGGGTGCAGGACAGGGTGGGAGTCGACTCTGTCGAAAGGGCCGCTGAGCTAGCCGAAGAGTACGCAACTCGTAGAAAGCTGAGCGGAGAGGAAAGCGAACCCGGCCGGAGCGATCAGCGCAAGACCTTCCGACAGGGGAACGGCTCGCGAGAAAACGGGCCCGAGAAGCCCGAAGCAGGACAAAAGGTCCCAGAAAAGAGCGCAGAACACTCGAACGGAGACGAGGCGCGGAAAAGCCCAACAGGGCAGTTCGAGGCAAGGAAGCCGTTCCTGTGCTACAACTGTCAGGAGCCGGGACACACAGCGGCCAGATGTAAGAAACCGCGGGTTGTGTTCTCGTACGTGAACGGTAGTGACAAGGACCTGAAGCTTCTTCGTCCCTATCTTCACGAGCTCCAGGTAAACGGAAAGCCGTGCAGGGTGCTTCGGGACAGTGCAGCGACGATGGACGTTGTTCATCCGTCGTATGTAACGACCTCCGATTTTACTGGAAAGGTAGTTTGGATCAAGCAGCTGCTCGAAAAGCACAGTGTCTGTCTGCCTATGGCGACGGTGAGGGTAACTGGCCCGTTCGGAGAGCTAGTGAGAGGAACCAGGTTGTAGAACAGCCTGACCTCGTAGCACTAGAAAGCGTACGCCGTCCCAACGCGCCGGCGAAAAAGGCGGAGGAAGAGGGGATCAGTGAAAGATCTCTCGTAGCTCCGGCGTCACGTAACTTTGGTCCTCTGCTACGAGTAGACAGAGTCGAGCAGAAGAGCGACCATAGTGTGTCAGGGTTTCGCGATACAGCTCAGGAGATTGCTAGGACCAATGTGACGGGGCATGAAAAAGGCGGATTGTTTTATCGGCGCTATAAGGACCGCATTTTCACGCCTAGAAATCACGTGAAAATCGATCACTATGACTTCAGCGTAAGAAAAAGGAAAGGCAAATTAAACGGCAATGCCGATGGGTTGAGCAGATTTTTCTGACATCACGAAAAATAGTTGGGATGATCTCAGAGGTCCTCGTCATCCACGGGAATGAGGATCTAAGTGGGGGCACTTCGTTGAAACCCCAAAAGGACCTCACAAATTGCGAAGAGTTTTTGTCTTTGGTGTTTTGTTCTTAGTGACCTCGTTGGAAAAATGAGTTTTTTTTTTTTTTGGCGACAGGGGGTCTCGATACCCGGAATTGTACCAAATTTTGGTAATCCGTAATCCAGTCTGGCGGGTCTTTGGCGAATTCCGAGCGTTTGACTGCGGTGTGGCGTGGTGTTGTGGGGGACGTTTCCGCCGATGCCTCCGTTGTGAGAGGTTTGGGAGTTTGTTTGGTGCTTGCAGCGTCTTCTCAAGGCCTACTCCAAGCCCACCTCTTCAGGCCAGCGATTGTACCACCGGCCATTCGAGGTTTCCCTGGCCCCGGAGGGGCTGTTAAGAATGGAACCTTCGGCAACCTTTTTCGAGTTTCAACGCTGCGGAACCGAGTCCCGAAACGAGTCCCGACGTGTTCTGGACTGTCGCCCACCTGTCGAAGTCTGCCTGAAACGAGTCCCGACGTGTTCAAGACCGTCGCCCACCTGTCGTGGTCTGCCCGAAACGAGTCTCAACGCGTCCGTGACGTCAACGGGACGTGTGTGTGTGTGTGCGTGTGGGTTCGTGCGCTCCGGAAGGGGAGAGAGGCCTGGCCTAACTGCGGAGAACCATGGCTACGACGCACTTCTGGCTACGACGCGGCGGACTTTTCTGCTACGCACTTGGCGGTCGCACCTGCTGCCCTGGCGGAGAGTGAGGGAGAAAACGGACCCTATATAAGGCGGGGCGTGAGGCGGCTCCAGTTGTTCTCTCGGATTTGACGACTGTATCGCTACCATGTAATTAAACCGTTCGTTACGTTACCAATTGTTCTCCCACCTCCACTGGACCCCTGGGTTCTTCACTTCGGGGAATGGTCGTCGTCACGAGCCAGGAAGCCTCTGGACGTGCGGCCTAAGCTCCGCCTCGAACAACGTGCACAGGGAGAGTTCGTGTTGCGATGTCGTCATTTGACTGAGGACATGGATACGTGATGTGCTTAGACACCCGTGCGAAGACAAATGCTGACGTGATTCACTGTTTACAAATATGAACTGCCGCTTGCGTCCCAAGCGACTTCCGGTCGCTCCGTCTTTGAAAGCCTGTCGAGCTTGCTTTGTCACCAGTGCTAGAAAGCATAAATGTTACACGGACAACAAAGTTGGAGATTTAATGAGGGCCTGAAGGAGGCAAGTTAGTTTGCAAAAATACTCGACACACTTTAACAGATCTCGCGCTTCTTGGTTATTTTGGCGTTCACCTGGAGAATTGGTGGCTAAACGTTTCTTAGGCATTTCAACCCGAGGTGTTAAGGTGGGCTTTGTTCATTCTTTTTATGAACCGGAAGTTCTCAGGGACGTCAAAGACTGGAGCACCGCCTGGTGGCGTTTGCCATGAAAAGGGTCTATACTCTGTATCGCTTTAAGTTCGAATGGAAGCCAGTGCATCAAGCACGAGCGCGCTGCAACGATAGCTTTCCCTTGACGAGCGGCGTGCAAAACAGACCCGCTCAATCTGTCGTGCTAGCACTGGTGGCTTTTCCTGGGGCATAGCGGCAGGTTATTCAGGGACTGGCTAATCCCGTTACAATGTACTATGCTTGGCATATACGGGCATATACAAATTCGTCGCATGATCAGAAATATTAAAGAGGTATTAGGAAATAGTTTACGAATGACCGAAATGCCTTAAAGCCATATCGGTCATTCGTAAAATGACCGAAATGCCCCCCCCCCCCCCCGAAAAAAAAAAACAAACAAACATTATGATCTTTAAAAAAAAAATTGAATAAATCAGGTTTATTTGTTTTAAATCAAACTTACATGATATAAATCACTTCAGCCAAAAGAGAGCGACTTTTTATCATATGTCTGTAATGACTATCTTTTTTGCTTGATCATTCTTTGCTTAAAATACAAAATAAATGCCCATGGGACGCAAACACTGATAGACAAACGGTAAATATTTCTTTTATATAAATCAATTTAATTTTATTGTTCACCCTGCTCAGGGCACGGGCTTCGATGCATGCTCCCAAGTAGAAGCGCAAGCACCTGATATGTGGTGACACCTTTCAGTGGGCGCTCGTGCACCCGCGCACCTTGAGCGCAGACCAAAGCTGTGAATATGCACTCTTTACTGCTTCTGAAGTGGTGAAGAAAGAGTGCAGAAAGTCGCGATTTGGATACATAACTGGAAATAAACTTAACATGCCCCAACTTACTGACATATATGTGACATAACCGCAAACACTTACGCTTACGCTTACAACTTGCGGCATGACTATCCGTGGCTTGTTCCTGAAAGTCGAACTATGGCATTCAATGTTAAAACACCGCCCAGAGTCCTCACTTAATAGCTTCATACGAAATTATATTCACATAGAAGACAAGGCTCTCAAATCAATAAGGAACGTTTTCACAACATTGCTTGGATGGATGGATAGATGCTGACAGCTGTACCTTTTATAACGGGCGGTAGGTTGCGCCACCTAGCCTAGACTCTAGATTTTTCCTCCGCGTCATTTTCTTTTCCTTTTAGTATTTTTTTCACTATCACCAGCGGTGTGGAATAGACACTTCCGTCCAGATTGTTCTGTTTCATTTTTTATTTCTCTTTGAGGTACGCGTTAGTTACCTTTCGCTGTTGTAGCTCGTTTTGCCTAGAAGGCAGGAGAGCAGACCTCGTCAAGCCAACAACTGTTGGCTTTTTGTCTGCCTCCTCGGCACCTGTACTTGTACAGGTGCAAATAAACAGATTGCATGATATCGTCCCGCTCCGTCGTGGCTTGTTTTAACATTTTTGGAGGACGGAAAACCGTTCCCTGCGATTTCACCACAAGAACCACAGCAAAAAAAAAGTCCGGCTCCTCGCGAAGCATTACTGATTTCCTCCTTTATGTAGAGAATTAGGACACATGTAGGTGCATTATGGGCTATAGATCTATGTTACCTGATCAAGACGTAGACGCTTCAGACGCCAAAAGCATCGCTCCTTCCTTCGACAAGCAAATCTTATAAGAACTACTTCGCGCGGCGTATGAACAATGTGCAAAACTTCCTTTTTTTTTCTTGAGGTGAAAACGAGTATAGCAACCAGTATTTAAAGCACGAAGCTGGGTGAATAAGTGTCGCTACTCTGACGCGTAGCCTATGTGGTGACTCTAGGCACCACGTGTTTGCGGGCGCCGCCAAGCACTGCGCTGCGGCCTCACCCTGCTGGAGTGCGAAGTGGTCGCCGAAGTAGTCCTGGCCCAGAAGCTGGTCGTCCAGGGGAGCGAAGGGCCCGGGCAGCTCGAGCAGGTGCACCACGGGGTACATGACTGCGCGAGACACTTCCGGTCAGATCGGGCTCGTGACAACGGTGGCAACAAGGCCGCGATTCTGGAACCTTCTACGTCATCCACCAGAGGTCACGGCACCGAGGCACCGATTGGCCCCGAGTGCTGCGTCAGCACACGGCTGGCGTTCGTACTCGCTCGGTGAGGGCACGAGTCGAACGCCGACGCAGTATTCGGGTCCAATCCGCACTGGCCTACGGTGGGTGACCCTTCTAGGCCTACCTCCCTTCTCCATGGTCTGCAGGAGCTCCCCGTTGGAAGCGAAGCGGGCGTCGTCGAGCAGCGCGGCGCTGAGCGAGCGCTTCTGCTCGCTGTATGGCACCTTCGGTGTCCTGGCGTGGCTGAGCAGGGACACGACGGCGCTGCTCCGGCTCTCGGGCGACGGGGACCCCAGCCGCAGACAGACCCCGGACATGGTCCTGCACCGAGCACGGACAGAGGCGACCGGGTGTCACCTCCAAGACACGTCCCGAGCGACCTCCAACACCACCTAACACACACCAAGGCTAAGTCCAACCCATCCCCCCCCCAACCCCTCTCCATATATATATAAAATTAAAAAACAAAAATAGAGGACATGAATATAAGTGTTCTGTGCGCGTGGTGCCCGGCTGAAACCTGTAAAGGGGTACGAAACCTTTGTCAGGTGTTTATCTTCACTTTTTGTCCTCTGCTGCCCCACCAATGGCTAATGAAATACGGATACAAAATATAAATACAAATTAAGTGGCTCTAAAGGCGCCCGAAGCGGTCCGCGCCGAATGAGCGGCGAATCCGCTGCCATGCCTGACTTGATCCTTTCAAGGCCGCCCGCCCATCCATCATGGCGACCGTCTCCGCTTGATCGTATAGCTTGGTGCCGAGCCAAGTCTGCCGTACGCACTTAATTTCCTTCCGGAACGAAACAGCAGCAACGAGCTTTGTGAATGACGCAGAAGCACGCGCGGTCCGGGCGACGCTTTGTTTCTTGTTTTGTTTTTTTGTGTCAGAGAGGGTGGCACAATTGCCAATCCTCGGGGAGGCGCCGGCCAATATTCGCCGAGGGCAGCCAAGCTGTAACGCGTACTCTCTGTGACAAAAAAAAAAAAAAAAACAAAGAAAAAAAACAGCAATAATTAATAAAAAAAAAAGCCGAAAAACATAGCAAGTGACGCCATGCGGTTCTCGCTGTGACTATAGGTTACGCCTTTTTATGTGTACAGTTTTCGCTACAATCAGTGATAGCTTAAGAACACAAGTTGTAGCAATTATTTTGTTCGCGATTTTTCGCTTCGTGAGAACATTTTAAAAGATCACGGAAGTGACGTATTGGCGGCTGATTGGTGGAGGCAATTGCCTCACCCAATCAGACGCCAATGGACTGGACTCGCTGCCATAGGTTAGGCCTGCCGTGCCGAATGGTCGCCATGGTCACTAACAGACGCAGGGTGGGGCTCATTATGTTCGCGCGTATTGCTTCGTGATTGGTTCTTTTGGCGTTCTAATCGGCAGATGTGGCAACCTGATTGGCTACGGGGCGATAATGACATTCACGGGATTCATTACACCCTGCGTTTCCTAGGGTGTCGGTGACCGGAGCGGGTGTTCGTCTGCTTCTTGCGCCGGGGTAGCGGTGCAGGTCAGATCGCCAAGCTCTGATTGGCTCCGATTGGAAGGAGAGTGGGTAGACCTCAGTGCTAGCTGCCTTGAGGTCTACCCTCTTTCCTTCCAATCGGAGCCAATCAGAGCTCGCCGTTCTGACACCACCGCAACCGCCGGCGAAAGACGCAGACGAACCATGCGCTCCGCATGTTCATCCGATTGCTCCCGTGACATTCATTCGCGGCTTTGTTCAATTCCATCGCGCTTCGCTACTCTTTAATTGAAGAGATCCTATTCGAAATCAAAGTCAGCGACGATCGTAACTCAGCTTCCGGTACTGGCTTAGCAGCGCGGATCAACAGTCATAATAGTCGGAATCACGAGTCCGCGGATATGTTTCAGATCCCATAACAGTTTTATTAGTTATGGCAAACACTGATGTTTGTCGATCGACACGACGTATTCTGCTTTCTGGCGGCCCGAGCCAAATGCGGTATACCTCATGAAGCACCGCTTTTGCACAAACACGCACTCGTTCGTGTTTATTTGATGGGAAGAAGGAGAACTCGATCTTGTGTTCAGAGACCGACTGCTTCGAAACGAGCGTGGGAACGGGAAACGAAGTATCGATTTTATAATGAAAAGTATTACCAAGAACGCACACGTGCAAGTCGGTCAAACAACAGCGGGCATAATGGCGCGACAGCACGGAACACGCTCGAGAAAAAAAGTATCCGAGTTCGCTTTCCTGTTGAGCATGGAGCCCGACAATCACGACGAACGATAAAAATATTCCCTTCCCCTAACGTTAATGCAATGCATTTAATAATCACTCTCCCTCCTCTCCCTCCTCTTCGTTCACAATATCTATATACGAGGGGCATTCATAAAGTTCGTATTATTGTCACGAAGGAATAGAGATTCAGCAATCAAACTCGAGTAGGAGTTGAGACTTTCTCTACACATTCGCCACCAAAAGTTACCCACTTTTTCCAGCGATGCACCACATGCCGGAGGCCATTGTTATAGAACTCCTCGTTTTGAGTGTTCAGCAATCACTTGGTTGTTTCAGCAATCACTTGGTCGCCGTCTTTGAAATTCTTTCCTCTTATTTGGCCACACTGGAATCGTCTGCGCCATTTAACCAAAGTGTCATAAACTGGGGTGTTGTCCCCGAACAACGCTCCCAGATTGGAATGAATATTCTTGGCATTGCTTCCCTTCAAATGAAAAAAAAAAAAACAAAAAAAAACGGATCACTGCATGTGCTTGGCACCGACGGGGGGTGCCATTCTTGTTTCGACTCCCTAGCGGCGTTCCGAGCTAGGGAGCTAGGGAGCTAGGGCGTTCCGAGCGGCGAGATCTTTTAGTGGCGCCCTCGTATGGTTACCTTTCGTGAAGTCATTACCTCGCGAACAACAAGTTCGATGGTATTTGTAATGAGCATGGTGGAAGCTTGAAATCATAGCGCTCTGAAACCAACACTACCAACAGCCTCAAAATTGAAGTTCTTACATTCCTCTTACTTGCGTCGATGAGATATCATTTGCTGACGTCATAGTCACCACTGGGCCAATCGTGGAACGCCGATTACAGCGACGCTTTCGATCGCGCACGTCGCCAATAGCGTACGACGTTTATACTGTGCAGAAACTAGAGGGACGCACGCTCATGTTGATGCCTGTTTTGTTCCGTTTTTTTTTTTTTTTAATTTTTTGTGCCGATAATACGAACTTTATGAACGCCCCTTTATATATATTTGCGACGTTTTTTTTTATTTGGACGATTATCTCCTTTCTAAGGGCCAATATATATATATATATATTTTTTTTTTAACATAGTATATATATATATATATATATATATATATATATATATATATTGTAATAAAGACAAAGTAGAGATAAAAAGCACCGTCTATTGGCGACGTGAGCGATCGAAAACGGCGCTTTTATCGGCCTTCCACGATTGGCCGAATGCGGACTATGATGTCAGCAAAGGATTTCAAATCGACGGAAATAAGAGGAATATCAGAACGGGCGTTGGCAGTGTTGGTTTCAGAGCGCAATGATTTCAAGCATGCACCATGCTCAGTACAAACACCATCGAACGTGTTGCTTACAAGGTAATGACGTCACGAGAGGGAACCATAGGAGGGCGCCACCAAAACAACTCGCCGCCAATTGGCGACTAGATGTTTTGGTGGCGCCACCTCGCGGGCGCCCTCCTGTGACGCAGATGGTAGGATGCGAGCAGACGACGCGCTATGTCAATGCACGGAGGGGCTACGTTAGTTCGCATCTATGCCGATTAAAAACAGTTTATTTATTAGAGAAACGCATACAACGTTTTTGTGAGTGATTGTTCTAACGAATAACAGAGCCTCGAAGTTGCTTTTTATATTAAAAAAAAAAAAAAAAACTTTATGATGTCCAAAAACAAGCCAGGGGCTTCACATTACAGCCAGCGCGTCGCGAGTCAGGGCTATTCGCAGCCTTTCTGATTCTTGGTTTTCCGGATCTGGGAGGCTGACGTAGAAAATTGTATTGCATTAACAGAGTAAATGACGTGCTGTCGCCTTAGCTGTGCACGCGCGCATAGTTGTGTTGCAAAGCGCCGCACACTTGTTTTACCTACGTTGAGCTTGCCGATACCGATGCTTATATCCAAGTGTGACTCGACATTTCTTGCCAAACAAATACTCGTCAGCAACTGACGCTTGGCTCTTCCCGAATCGAATACGTGGCAAAGAAGTTTGCCACATCGCGACTTCTGTTTGAAAGAAAAACAGAATTTTTCATAAAGTCTTAAATTGTCGGCCATGGCCCGGTACATTCAGGCGATTGATTAATCTTTTCCACCCTATGTTTACTAAGAATTGTTTACAAATTTAAAATTGCTCGCGGAGGAGCGCATTACGTATTATTTGCATATAGGTCCGCAAAAATAAACATACAAACGGTAGTAATTTTTGGGACGCAGAAGTGTCACCGACTTGCTAGATTTAAGACTTTGATCGCGAGAAGGTCTCGCACGTTTCGCATAGAGGGGGTGAATAAGCAGGGATTTAGTTGAAACGACTCAGGAAGACAGCCACCGCTTCTTCCTGCTAGTTATATTGGAAAAATGTTTGCTTACCGGTTTAAAAAATTTCAAAAGGAATCAACTCGGAACTAAAAAGATATCAACACTCACAGAACACATAGAAGCCAACAGGATACACGGAGTCGCTTTCAGTAAATCGTCTACTACACATGCGAGAATTTCTTGAATTTCGCTTCCCTATATTCAATGTGATGAGACATTCCTTTCTTAGTTTTATTTTGTCTGAATCATATCAAACAATAACACCTTATTCGCCGTGGTAGATGTTGTAGTGGGATAAAGCGCCGGATATTCTATTTTGATCATCCAGCCTTTGGTACTCGGGTAGAGAACAGCACACCGCCATCCGAACGCTTCAACACCTCAACGTCAAAAGTGTATTTTGGCACGACGACGCGTGCCACTTGCGGCTTCAAACTCTAATAAAATGTCCCACTACAAATATCACTTCACCAAATAAACACAACGCGTGAAACAGGCTTTGCCGCGCATTACCCAAACAGCGCACAAAGCGAGCTGAAGAGTCGAGGGATCCAAGATCTGCGCGTTCTGTCCCAGTCTGTCCTACCCGCGACGTCACAAACGATGATGATGATAGCTAGAGAAGCGCCTCCTGTAGTTCGCACACGCCGCACACGTGGCCGAGCCCTGGAGCAGTTCTGTCCCGCGAGCTCTGGCATGAGCCACGCATCTCCCGTGCAGGCGATGCGCTGTTGTGGATGGTAATGATGATGTGGATGTTGATGGTGATGGCGTTGCGCTGTTACAATATATATATATATATATATATATATATATATATATAAACAGGGTGTCACAAAAGAAAATTTACAGGGTTTTTATTTCCGCAAAAATAAACTAGGCATCGCCGAACGCTCATTCTCCACCCAAAGGTAGCGCTAGAGGTCACAACCAGATGTCAATGTTTCAGCCCGATCCGATAACTTAATCGAAAGTTATAACTGATTTTCTGAAAATATCAATGGGAAAATGGAGCCCATTTTCGCCCGTTTTCGGTTTCTGGTACCATAGAGCCCCATGTATTCGGAAACTCCGTCGGCCGCCATTTTCCCATTGAAATTTTCAGAAAATCACTTATAACTTTTGATTAAGTTATCGGATCGGGCTGAAACTTTGGCATCTGGTTGTGACCTCTAGCGCTACCTTTGGATGGAGAGTGAGCGTTCGGCGATGCCTAGTTTATTTTTGCGGAAATAAACACCCTGGAATTTTTTTTTTTTTTTGTGACAATAATAAAACAATGTCTGCAAACTTAAACGATCACTCCTTAAAAACTGCATTCAAGCTCTGTCACTGGTACGAAATTTAATTTATGGAAAAAGAAGAGCATATATGTAAACGATGTTCAATGATCACCGTCGCGTGCGACCCTCGACCGCACATGCAACGACAAGCTAGCGAAATCCTGAGACGCCCCTTGAAGCCTATACTAACATATGACTGTCTTAACATACACGCAGCAAAATTACAACGTCGAGCGCCCTTGACATTCCACGGGCCTCAGCACGAGGCACGCACGCACCGACGTGTGTGGTCTCTCGGTTGGTCAACGCACGTTCCCCGCTCTCCCGGGGAATATTTAATTAACGAACTCCTACCCCGCGCCGTCTCAATACCACCTAGAAGACAGGGCCCACGTATGACGTCATCGGTAGTTGATTCTCGACCCGCCGCCAGGCGGCAAACACGGCGAAGCTCGACGAGCGTCGCCGCAAAGCGGCAGATGCGTCCGTCTTGGCGTCGCTGCCGCCTACTGTACGTCGTGCTAGTTGTGAGTCGCTGCACGACGCGCTGGCGGCGACGCTGACGCTCGCTAGGCGGCGCTGCGTAGATCCCCTAGTCATCATCATCATCATCAGTGATGACATTTGGGGGGGGGGGGGGGGGGTGTATGGTGCAGGCCTTGTCTTCTAGGTAGTAGTGGTCGTCTGCCTCATTTTCTGTTCGGTTTTCCGGTCACGACGAACCCTGAAACGTTGCTGTCCCACTTATTGTAGAATTGGAAAATTGCCGCGAAACATTTAATGCGTCCCACCACCTTGGTTTCGCTTTGAGAGGCGTTGCCGTGCTTCACGCTTGGTTTCGGTTTTGGGCATCGCCTGCTGTTGAGGGGTATCTCAACCGGTTTTGATTTCAACATCGTCTGCTACGGTTCGTTCTCGTTTTCGTGTTTGCCCCCACCCCCCTTTCACCGACGCGTGATTTGATGCAAAGTAACGAACTTTCCTAGACTGACGTCACGACCCAATGACGCACTTTCGTGTACCAGATTTGAATTTCAAAACTCGGGCGCGAGGCTGTCTGCTCGTCTTGGTTCGGCGAAACTAATTCTGCTCTCTACAATCATTATCGTCGTCGAAAACTTAAGAAACGCAGGGTGCGGCGAATTCCGAGCATCTCATTATCGCTCAGCAGCCAATAAGATTGCGGCATTCGACGATACGAATTCTAAAGAGCCAATCACGATGCAAAAAGCTTGAACATTATGAGCCACGCCCTGAAATCTGGAGAGTCTACTTTCCGGCAGCAGGGTTGAAATTTGAAATGACGGGTGACTTATGCAGCCATCACCCAAAGTTTTGATAATAAAAGCCTCTAAAACCTCCCTCGCTCTCTGCTCCTTAAATCGTCCTAAAATATTAGTGTTTTTAAAAACAGGAGCACATTCACACCTGCTGCAGTGGACTGCTAATTACGGAGTGTTACGGAGAGAGTTGCAGTGCTCCCTCAGTCTATCATTAATACAACGTCCAGTCTGGCCCACATAGGCCTTACCACAAGACAGTGGAATGCAGTACACGACGCCGACTCGGCAGTTGACAAACTGATTTGCATGTTACTTTCCACATAAAAAAAAAAAATACTTTTTTTTTTCTTTTTGAACACGCGAGCCTTCCTGCACAACTGTATCATTTTTTTCTGGCGCGCTGAAAACAACTGGCACGTCATACCGCAAAGCGACGCATGTACAGCCGGCGAAAGGAACAATCTTCATGTTTTCCCAAGTTTGAATAAAACTCCATTTGCGAGTAAGCGCTTGTCTGTCGTACGTGTCCGCTCTTTTTCGTCCTTGTTTTTTGCGCGCCTTCTATTTTATCATGAGTCTACTTTCCCTCAACGCATTTGGGAGAAATCTCTACAATCTACGGAGAGGACTTGGCAAACGGTAATACGAAAAAGTGTTAAAAATTGAAAAAAAAGCAAGCCTGTGCTGACACATTAATGACTTTCCATGTGCTTATGTCATGCTCAGACTGATACCGCAGACTGCTTTTTGTAAGCCTAAACATATTTCTCAGCACCTCGTTGTTCGTCGGTATCTCTCCGTAGATTGCAACGATTGACTCCCCCTCTAGTGCTTTGCCGGTAAGTTGACGCTCCAGATTTCTTTAGCAACCATTCCAATGAAGTAAGCGAGGAACCACGCAACGTGTTCGTACGTGCCCAAATGAATTAACTTCCCCGTGAATTAGAGCATCATAGTCGCTGACAAGTTAAGAATTGCTGGGAATGGAAACACCTGAAGAACGCGCAGGCTCTTCGATGAGACTGTGCGACAGACAAAACAAATGAATGAAAAAGTATGGACGCACGATTAGTACCCATCACTGGCGACGAGGATGGGATTCGAAAATTCAAAATTTTTGGGTAGAAAACGGGCAACACTGTCTGTAAGTCGAACTTCGTCGAACCTTTGTAAAAGTTCGAAGCTTTGCCGAACCAGTCGAAGCCTATATAGGTTCGACCAAAGTTCGCGACGTCTAACGTTTCATGGATCTTCTGCTGACGTGCAGAGGATATATGGGCCGCTCGTTACGCCGAAGGCGTGGACAGGCATGCCTTGCCGGGTCAAAGGAGGCCGTGAAGCGAGCTCGGGGACTCCCGCGCGTCGGCGCGAGTGCGGTGGCCCAGCTGCTACCTTCGGAGGCGATGTCAAGGCTACTCGTAAAAGGAGATCGGCTCATTTTGTCGGCTGAGCTTCGCAACTGGGATTCTCTTCCGCAGGCCTGCGGTCACATTCGGACTGAAAAAGGAGTCGAAGCACGTTCGTCGATGTTAAAATGTAGGCTGGCCTTCTGCCATTGTCTCGCTTTTGTAGGCTGGTTGAGAATGTTTAGAGCAACGCCACTTGACCGACCTTGGTGCCTAAAATTATTGCTATACCATGCAGTTATCTCAAGTCTTACCTGAAACCAAATCACACGAAATGCTTTTTCCGTCCTTCGGGAGTGATAAAACAGCCGACGATAGAGCAAACCGATGTCACCTGAGATAGGAGCGTCAGAAGTGTTCGGGAGATGCTGGGGCTAAGAAACTCGAAGGGGCGACGGCAGCGGAAGAGGCGGATTTTCGTTTTTTCCCCCAACTGTTTGCATAGAGGAGTGTCTAAAATGTCCGAGAGGGAAGGGGGGAGCATAGGAAGCGGTGTTTTCCTTTTTGACGCCACTGTATCTAAAGCTCAGCAAGTCGCATTTCTGAATCGCAACGGTCGCCAATAGACCTTTCCCATCGAGCAACATTGGCGGTCGCCATTTTCTTGGGCACGAAGTGTGTGATTGGACCCGAGTCCTCGCCGAACGCTAACGCAGCACTCGTGACCAATACGCGCTCAGAGTTCATGCCCAAGCAATAGCGGACTCGGATAACGCAGCACTCGTGACCAATACGCGCTCAGAGTTCATGCCCAAGCAATAGCGGACTCGGATAACTGCCTCTCCTCCCCCCCCCCCCCCTTTTATTCTCTTCCAACATAACAACGCGATCTCTCTCTCTCTCTCGGATAACTGCCGCAGTAGTTTCTACTAGATGGCGCGCACTGCACCGAGCCCCAAAATGGCGGCACCCACGAGACATTCGGGGGAATCGATGGCCGCGATTCTGAAGCGTAGCTTCTTACTCAACTATGTGACGTCACGCCACTGCGGTGGCGCTGCCGTCGGTACGGCGCGTGCGCAGACGTTTAATCGCAGGCGCGCAACGCCCACATCCTTTTGTGGGCAAACGCGGATTTGCAAACAGCCCGTTGTTGTGCCTTGGTACACGCGTCAGGTTACGGCCGCCATTGCTGACCTTCTCTGAAGCCACTGAAGCGGGCGTTGACGAGCCTCCGCAAAGGCCTATGCTGGGGAGAAGGAAAGAGGATAATCTAGAATGGAGATAACCCCTCCTGTTGTGGTAATGATGAAGTAACGTAAATGGAATAAGAAAAAAAATGAAGGTCAGTTATGGTGGCGCATGCAGAGCTGCTGCAAAGAGTCTATAGACGAGGCGAAGAGAATGAACTTATACATAGGGATAGCCGAAAAAAAAATGTGAAAAAGAAGCAGAGCTGGTCCGCGTCCACCAATTTGAGTCACAAACACGCACGCGTCCGACTTCTTGAGACAGGTCCCCGAACGTTTACACGAATGCGAGTCGAACTTCGATTAATCATGCGGCTGCTGCGCGCAGCCCCGGTTTTACGCGCTCGTAGATGTCCCTTTCGATGCGCTTACGCGACTGTCCTGTAACATTTCGGCGTCAGTCCACGATTCGTGTCGGCAACTATACTAAAGAGGAAGCAGGTACGAACTCTTCCGTCTTCCTTCGTATCGGCCGTGCTAACCACGTTGTTATAATTGTTGTTGTTGGTTCGATATCACAGAGACACGACGAGACATGTTTGTTGAGCGGGGAAATCCGAATGCTGCTGCTCTGTCGTCTAGGCCTTTATTTCACTATGTTAAAGCTGATAGGGTGCGCTAGTAATCACATAACACTAAAACACTGGATAAATTTCGTAACACACATGAACCCTAGATAGACCGTAAACTGCGGTCTCAGCGAGCCACTGAGAACACTAGAGTGATCGATGCTCTTTCTCGCGTGAGTTGAAACTTGATGGCGCTAGTGTGCAAATAGCCCCAACGACTTCCGGTTCTGAACTAGACGGCGGGTTTCGCACTATTTGCGAAATCAAATATACACGCAATCTTCGGGAAATGGCCACTTGTAACATTGGCAGACTTAATTCCCTCTTATTATAAAAGAATGATGAGAAAAGAATTAGGAAATATACGTAAACCGGAAGTGTGGTGGGCCACCCAGTAGGTGGCGCCACTGGGTTTGTGGCCCAACAAAAAAGGGCGAATAGTCACAGACAGTTTAAGAAATTCAGGGCGTGGCCTAATATGTTCCAGCTTCTTGATTGGCTGTTTGCAAATCTTATCGGCTCATACCGCGGTCTCCCTGGCTGCGGACCGATGCTCGGTACTAGTCCTATCCTGCGTTTCTTAAGTTGTCCTTAATTACAGCGCTTCGCCGTCTGTCACGTGCCTTTCTTCGGCGCGCTCTTATGAGCTCACCAAGCTGAGCATTGCACCCCCCTTTTCTCTTTTACTTCCTGATACAAAATTAATTTACTATATGGAAATACAGGACGCCCGTCTCCCTTGCATTAGACAGAACGACGGCCGCGCCGAATACTCTCCTGGTGGAGCGGTTTATTTGGCGACGCGCCTCTTCCACCGCCCCCCTCTTCTCGCTGTCAGAGCACGTGACCAAGGGACGCCTCGGAATGCGGTGCGGTTGACGGGGTCGCGGATGCGAAGACGGTACTGTCTTCTTCTTCGATGTATTCTCGGGGAGTGTCTTGTAGTCCCCCTAGTAATGTATTTGCTCATACCTTCCCTTTCTCTCTCTCTCCCCTTTCTTTTTTCAAATCATTTATCTCTCTTCTCTGTTTGCCAAGTTGTGCAAGCGAACTGGCTCTGGTCTGCCCAATACATTCCATACCATAACTTCGCGACGAAGCACCATTTCTCAAGACGCCATTCTACCTCAACACGCGTTGCCGAGATGGTTTGCTGATGGCACACTTCGGCGACTTGAGCCCAGAGAGCCGACCCCGTCGTCGCACACATCCCGGTCGGTTCTAGTGGTGCGTGGGTCGCTCTGGCAGCGCCAACATTCTCCGGCCGGCGGGGCAGAGGTCATCGCGCGCGGCAACCAGCCCACGCTTCGGACGCGGTCAAGGCTGAAGAGGCGGGAGCCACCGCGGCAAGGTCACGGCCCCAGAGGCACCCCCCGGTGCGCCCAACCCTTTCGCCGTTGCACGCTGAAGGGCACTTCCCGCTACGCTCCAGCGGGCTTGCGGGCGAGCCTCTTTCACCTAAAACACGAGACAAGTCGAAACTGATACAAAGAACACGAAAAAAAAAAAAAAAAAGAGAAGCCTCTTGGAAGCCTTGGGGTGGCCCCTAGCAGCACACATACGGTTTTACGGACGTCTTCATGATGCCCTCGCATACGAGGAATGTCCTGTGGACGTGCATGGGATACCAGGAGGTGTATCAAAACGTGTACCGTAACTCTGAGACGTCTTGGGCAGGTTACGGGAACGTGATGCAATTGCGTGAGTTGGGCAAGGGGACTGGGGGGGAGGAGTATTTTTTTGTTTTTGTGGTATGGAAAAGCAACTAAAGGCAACGCCGTTACTTTCACGGTGTGAGAGCCAGTGCGTATTCACAAGTTGGCGCAAGGCGAACATGCAACTAAAAATGTCTGAGCACATCATTTGGAAATGCAAAGAATGGATAGATTGTACTTATTCAATATCTTAATTGAAAAAAAAAAAAACCGAAAATGAATGACAAAAGATAACGTCACTTTCCTCGTTACTTCAGGAAAAAATGATAGCATTGCAGTTTCGAGTTCCACTTCGAAGAAGCAACGCGTTACACATAAAAGTAAAAAAAAAAAAAGGTAATATTACAGCAAAGCGTTATTTGCAATACGTTCCTACCCAACACATGCTCTGAGGCGACATATTGGGGTTCATTTTTCAAGCTACCCCTACTGTACTGCCGAAAGACATACCAAACTTTCTGTTTGCACCCCAAGAGAAAAAGTGTCACATGCTCGGTGTCCCGAGACCGGAGCATGTCTGAGGGCGTGAACTTCCTCGTAGATGAAAGAGTTCGAATGTCTGCATACTGGGCTCGAACCCTTTGTTTCTGCGCCGCTCAGCTGAGCTAGCCGAGCGACTGTCGACATCGCCCCGTGAGATCTTAAACGACCTTAGATGATCAGGAACGTCCGCAATCGCGATTCAATAGTTTTTTCCTCTCATTTTTGGCATAAATGTTACATATTTTTGTCAAGCCTAATAGGTGAGTAAGTCATTGCATGATTTCGGCTTTTCTTCAATCTCAACTATGGTTGGCTTCTCGAAAACAACGCGTTGAGAACATTAGTCGAATTACAGGAGCAGTCTATCTACAATTAACCCTCGTTCGGCCAGCCTGTAAAGTGCCTACAGAAAGCTTATTGGAGCCTCGAAATTCGTTCAACCATCGCGCAGAGCCACACGGATAGCCCAATCGACCATTTGCCGAAATCCCCAAAAGGTCACCTTCGCAGCGCGCAACAAATTGTGGGAACATCCTGTACACACCTCATTATTCTCATAGCAGCTACGAGCTAACTGGTATACCATGTCACGTGACCCTAGAGACATTGTGAGAGAGAGAGAGAGAGACAGAGACAGAGAGAGCCATCAGTGGTCGCTACCGTGTCCTCTTCCACGCACCTGTGCCCCAGAATGCCTTTCGGCGTCCATAGATCCTCACGATTTGCAAAAGGTTAGAAATCACCGATTTAAAACCGCCATTGAATTGAAAATTATGAAGAGCGCTTGCAATGTAATGGGCAAGTCCTGCGCAGGTTGGTCCCGTGCGTGAACGTCCGTAGCGCGGGGCGAGAAGGATAGCCGACTGAGACACTGGGCGCGTTAAGTCCGTGCTCCGGAGCGCGAGAGTTTGGCGCTCCTTACACTAAACGGACTGGAGTGCCACCGGAGATTGACACTCGAGCTCGCGCTCCGTGACATCACGTAAAAAAACAAGATGACTGGGCTGATGTCGAGACCGTCGAGACGAAAGGCGTAGCCGGACCACTGCCCCTTTTCAGTTGATTGGTGCTTAATCCAGCAGGTAAAAACGATTTGATTTGAAAGCCAAGACAGAAATTAGCGTTCCGAAAAAGGTTTGTTCGTGCATCTCGCCTGAAAAAAAAAAAAAAAAATTCATCTGTCAAACGGTAGCGTGCCGATAGCACAGCGACAGAAAAGTTGTCGAGATGAGGAGACATTCGAACCGCTCTGTCCCTTTTATTGTGCTTAGCCCAGCGAATAAAGATACTTCGATTTGCAAGCCGAAACATCAGTGAGCGTTGAGTAAAAGGTTTGTTCGTGCGTCTTTCCTGAAAACGAATTGATCTATCGAACGAGGTGCCGATATCTCGGCGACAGAACAGTTGTGATGAAAAGAGTCAGACCGCTGCCCTGCTTAGAATGCTTAGCCCAGCTGCAGCGAATAAAGACACTTTATAGATTGGAAAGCCGAAACAGCAGTTAGCGTTGCGGGAAAGGTTTGTTCATGCATACCGCCTAAAAACAAATTGACGTGCTATCGAACGACGGTGTGCCCGGTGCCGGTATCGGCGTGGCTTCCGTCTCGCTGCGAGACGGAACCGACGGAACCAGGGAATCTCTGACAAATTTGGGGGTTTCCTGCGTCGACGAGCGGGTTCAAGAATGTTGTCTTTAATTTAAATCGGAACAGCATGCATGGTCAATAAATAGATCGGCCAAGGTAACCTTGCCCATATGTGCACGAAGCGAGTCTTCAAACCTTTCAAGAATATTAAAACGTTCGTAGAAACTGCCGCTCCACACGGGCCTAATTATTTATCTTCGAAATATTTTCGGCTTCTGCAACCCGTATCCACGGTCGGAAGGAGCTCGTGTGGCCCACTGTGGTGTGGCCCGTCGACAGTTTCTGGCCGCGTTCCAAAACTTACTCGATCTAACTCTAGGGCGAAGGTGGTTATCGAAAACCTACCCGCGTCCAGCGTTTCTCTATTTTTGTTGTCACGTGACATAATCCGCCAGGGTAACTCGGATCCATTCGAGTAGGTTTGGAACGCAGCCTCGGTGTGTCGCGCTCTTGTACGCTATGCGCCGTTTAGTTGCTGCGCTCGGAGAATGAAACTCGGACCGTCGGAGTAGGAGTAAAGGAGCACCGACTTAACGCGCCCACTGTCAACGCTTGAAGACGCTTGCAGGCGATAGACGCTCTTAGATCCTTCTCGCAGCTTGTATTGCGAACGCGGCCCATAAAACACATGACCCTGATCGAGCCATTGTAAGCACTAACAAATCTAAACCCAACACACAAGTTAAAAAAAAAAGAAAAAAAAGATCTATTTAGTCTGTTGCTGCAAGTCAATGATGTTCCTTGTTCCCGGTAGAGCACGTACCATTACGAAGGCAGCGATGTACTACATTACGGCGAGGGGCCAACTTGCGTGGCGATGTCTCTTTCTCTCTTCAGAGCGAACGAGCAAACAAGGAGGATTGTCGACCGCGTCCCGGGCACGAGATTCAATCTGCGCACAAACGAGGGACGCGAGACATCTCGCGGTATCGGAGTACGTTATGGCGTGCAGACGTCGT
Organism: Ixodes persulcatus; assembly: GCA_013358835.2. NCBI lineage: Eukaryota > Metazoa > Arthropoda > Arachnida > Ixodida > Ixodidae > Ixodes > Ixodes persulcatus. The sequence goes on along the minus strand of JABSTQ010009491.1, from coordinate 78,998 downwards.
CACCGAGATATACCATCTAGATACGGCGGCAGCGCCGATCTATGGTCTTCACCGTCGGCCTTGTCTGTCTCGTGGGCTCGCGTTCCACGACACGTGGCACCCGCCGACCTATACCGACAACAAATCCGGACTCCTTGATGCCTCAACGGGCGTTGCCTGTTGGCGAGCGAACGGGTCGGTGTTACTCTCTTATTACCGCGAGGGTGGGCACACCATCTTTGTTTGGATAGGGCGGGGCGGTCCTCTCGCAACGTCCGGATGGCAACGCGTGCTGATTGAAACGTTGCACTGTTTGGGCGTGGTAACTGGAAGCATTCATATCGGCCGCGAATAAATTTGTTTCCAAGGTTGCGTGCCGCGGTTGTCCTAAACAGTGGTCTCGCCGCTAATACATCGCACACAAGATAGTCTGGAAACACGGTCTGGGGCGTGTCTCTTCCTCGTATGACGGTTACACAACAATTGTCCGCAGACATGTCCGCGGAGAGTGTCCGCAGATAATGTTGTCCCTATATCCACAGCGTGCTATCCAATTTTCCCGAGACAGTCACGGTTTGTTATGCGCACAAACAGCACAAGATGTCGGAGCGGAGCGTTCCATTTCCCGGGTTGCCAGACTCGGTGCCATGGTTGGCTATACTCTCGGCGTTCTTAAATATACTGCCGAATTCTCCCTGTATAAACGACTGTATACTGAGTAGTGACATATCCTTGCCGTACGAGCTGGAAAAACTAATGAATAATAGCGATAAAAGAAGAGAACCGGTGTCGGCCACGAATGTTGGACACGTGGCCTCCAAATGACTGAAAAGATTTATCGATGGTATTTTGACGTTGCGTGTCCAATCGCTGCAACGACGACAATAGCCGAGCCATAACAATGTCTGGAACTCAGCGCGTGTCCTGTGCTTTGCCAACCCCAGCGCGTGGCTATGATCAACATTGGCGGCATATAATCGGCTCCAGATCACGTGGCCGCTTGTTCTGGCTGCGAGTTGAGGGCGTGAAGGCTGCTCGTTGTTTTTTAATTTTTTTCTGGGACTTCTAATGCGTCGGGTGAAAAACGAAGGCGTGTTTCATAGGTCATTAACGTCAGGGATCCGTTCTAAGCGGTATTTGCGCAAAGTAAAAAATTGTTGCATAGCCCCTTTAAGGCCGGTTCAGACACTTGCGCTTGAGTGCGTTTGACTGCGTTGCGGCGAGAACCGAAAGCGAGTCACCGGCACATCTGTGTTTCGAATGAAGCGTGGAATCCAATTCAAGGAATCTTCTTGGCACGCGATATAAGCAGCAGGGATGTCCTGGTGTCTCGCAGCCGCAACGCAGTCAAACGCAGTCAAACGCAATTGTGTGAACCGGGCTTTAGATTGGAAAGCCGAAACAGCAGTTAGCGTTGCGGGAAAGGTTTGTTCATGCATACCGCCTGAAAACAAATTGACGTGCTATCGAACGACGGTGTGCCCGGTGCCGGTATCGGCGTGGCTTCCGTCTCGCTGCGAGACGGAACCGACGGAACCAGGGAATCTCTGACAAATTTGGGGGTTTCTTGCGTCGACGAGCGGGTTCAAGAATGTTGTCTTTAATTTAAATCGGAACAGCATGCATGGTCAATAAATAGATCGGCCAAGCCAAGGTAACCTTGCTTATTAGCCCCCGTGCGCGACCGAAAGCGTCGCTGTGGTCGGCCTTCCACGATTGGCCGAACGCTGACTATGACGTCGGAAAGGGGATTTTCATCGACGGAAATAAGAGGAATGAAAGAACTTTAATTTTGACGGTGTTGGCAGTGTTCCTTTAAGAGCGCAATGATTTCAAGCTTCCACCATGCTAATAACAAACACATCTAACTTGTTGATAGCAAGGTAATGACGTCACAAAGGGGAACCACAGGAGGGCGCCACCAAAACTTCTCGCCGCTAATATGTGCACGAAGCGAGTCTTCAAACCTTTCAGGAATATTAAAACGTTCGTAGAAACTGCCGCTCCACACGGGCCTAATTATTTATCTTCGAAATATTTTCGGCTTCTGCAACCGGTATCCACGGTCGGAAGGAGCTCGTGTGGCCCGTCGACAGTTTCTGGCCGCGTTCCAAAACTTACTCGATCTAACTCTAGGGCGAAGGTGGTTATCGAAAACCTACCCGCGTCCAGCGTTTCTCTATTTTTGTTGTCACGTGACATAATCCGCCAGGGTAACTCGGATCCATTCGAGTAGGTTTGGAACGCAGCCTCGGTGTGTCGCGCTGTCGCGCTCTTGTACGCTATGCGCCGTTTAGTTGCTGCGCTCGGAGAATGAAACTCGGACCGTCGGAGTAGGAGTAAAGGAGCACCGACTTAACGCGCCCACTGTCAACGCTTGAAGACGCTTGCAGGCGATAGACGCTCTTAGATCCTTCTCGCAGCTTGTATTGCGAACGCGGCCCATAAAACACATGACCCTGATCGAGCCATTGTAAGCACTAACAAATCTAAACCCGACACACAAGTTTAAAAAAAAAGAAAAAAAAGATCTATTTAGTCTGTTGCTGCAAGTCAATGATGTTCCTTGTTCCCGGTAGAGCACGTACCATTACGAAGGCAGCGATGTACTACATTACGGCGAGGGGCCAACTTGCGTGGCGATGTGTCTTTCTCTCTTCAGAGCGAACGAGCAAAGAAGGGGGATTGTCGACCGCGTCCCGGGCACGAGATTCAATCTGCGCACAAACGAGGGTCGCGAGACATCTCGCGGTATCGGAGTACGTTATGGCGTGCAGACGTCGTCACCCGAGATATACCATCTAGATACGGCGGCAGCGCCGATCTATGGTCTTCACCGTCGGCCTTGTCTGTCTCGTGGGCTCGCGTTCCACGACACGTGGCACCCGCCGACCTATACCGACAACAAATCCGGACTCCTTGATGCCTCAACGGGCGTTGCCTGTTGGCGAGCGAACGGGTCGGTGTTACTCTCTTATTACCGCGAGGGTGGGCACACCATCTTTGTTTGGATAGGGCGGGGCGGTCCTCTCGCAACGTCCGGATGGCAACGCGTGCTGATTGAAACGTTGCACTGTTTGGGCGTGGTAACTGGAAGCATTCATATCGGCCGCGAATAAATTTGTTTCCAAGGTTGCGTGCCGCGGTTGTCCTAAACAGTGGTCTCGCCGCTAATACATCGCACACAAGACAGTCTGGAAACACGGTCTGGGGCGTGTCTCTTCCTCGTATGACGGTTACACAACAATTGTCCGCAGACATGTCCGCGGAGAGTGTCCGCAGATAATGTTGTCCCTATATCCACAGCGTGCTATCCAATTTTCCCGAGACAGTCACGGTTTGTTATGCGCACAAACAGCACAAGATGTCGGAGCGGAGCGTTCCATTTCCCGGGTTGCCAGACTCGGTGCCATGGTTGGCTATACTCTCGGCGTTCTTAAATATACTGCCGAATTCTCCCTGTATAAACGACTGTATACTGAGTAGTGACATATCCTTGCCGTACGAGCTGGAAAAACTAATGAATAATAGCGATAAAAGAAGAGAACCGGTGTCGGCCACGAATGTTGGACACGTGGCCTCCAAATGACTGAAAAGATTTATCGATGGTATTTTGACGTTGCGTGACCACTGCGGGCGTTATTAGATGCCGTTTCCTGACGCGTGTGAATATGGTTCGCTGGGTGATCAATCACGCCGTCGTCACGCGATGGGCTCGTCATGGATCGAAACAGAGCCCGCGGGTGCCATATCTTGTTGGAGCCACAACAGAATCAGACTCTGGCGGAATTGAATGCCAGCGTCACCTTTTGCCAGCGATGCTGATGTCACACCTTTTGGCTTTGCAGAAACCCGTTCGAATTTTCATTCACGCAAGAAAAGATGAAGCGCTACTCCGCAAGCAACAGGCTTGGCACACTATGAGTATACCGTAATATACCGAAAGGACGCCCTCCCCCGAGAGATCGCCCACCCCGTGTTTCTGTTTAAATGTCCGTAGCATAAAAATTCTGACTCCCGTCGGACATCACCCGATGTCTGACGGGAATCATATCAACCGCGCGATCTGCGGTACCGTGGTACGTGTGACAAGCGAGCTCGTAGCTGGCTCCCGTGTTTTCGTCCGCGACCTGCGCGCGCTATATCGGTTCCCGTGACGCGCGAGTTGCTCCCGCCTGTATATCGCATCGTGAAATGCGAACCTGCTGCGTCTGCGATCTGCGGTATCTGTTCGCGTGCTGTGCGTCACGTGGTTTGTAGCGGGCATGCCCCGGTGTTTATGACTAATTTTTTTTAATAAAGTTTCGCTCTCGAAGTTTCTAATGATGGCCCATCGAAATTTTTTCACCATTTATCTCTTCCTTTTGGAAGCCAAACACGTCGGAAGGTAAGCCGATAAGAAGGCCGTAATCACGAAAGGTAACCCATTACAATCAGTGTTGTATACGCGTTCCTCTAAAACGGGAACGAGAGCTCGCTTCTCGTTCCTTCTCAATCTTGGAGCACGAGTCCCCGTTACAAGTTCCCGTAATTCGAAAGGAACGCGTTCCTGTCACATTTTTTCTAAGATTGGAACGTGTCGTCACAGTAACCTTACGTTTGCGCGTTTCAGTGAGATATCGTGCCAATGATCGGGGTAGACTTGGGCCTTCAATGGCCTGTAGTATCTTCTAAATAAAATAAAGCGAGCGAGTTAAAATATCCACCTCGGAGTACGTGTCGAGTCGCCAAGATCTTCCCCATTTCATCGAGTTCTTTTGTTTTTCCTACTATCTCTCGGACACTTTCCCATCCCTTGAAGTCGGAGCTTGAAATAGTCCATAATAAAAATCCTAAATGTCTACTAAATTCGGGTAAAATTGCAACTACATAGACAAGAGAAAAAGAGTTACGCCGTTTTTTTGTGCTTTTTTTAAACGTAACGATTTTTTGTTTCTTCGTTCCTTTCAAAAGGAATCCGTTCCAGGAACGACGTCGTCCTGTACAACACTGATTACAATTATGTAATACTTTCAACGCATAATACTTCGCCATCATCTTCATTCGAAAGGCTGCTCGGACTTTGACAATATTAACGTCATAATATTGTTCCGCACTGACACGAATTCGTTCCTTGTATCACCGTTGAGAATTAAATCAATACACGACGTTTTAAAAGTCACGCGTTGTGTCTTCCCCTTCTTCACAGTGGCGTAACTAGGGGGGGGGGGGGGGGGGGGCAGGGGGGTACAAGTGCCCCGGGCGCCACTTGGGAGGGGGCGCCGAGCCGAGTCCACCCAACATGTGCCCTATGGAAAAAAAACGGCAGCGGGGCTACGCGAGGGGCGCGAAATTTCATTTGCCATGGGCTATGAGGGGCGCGAAATTTCATTTGCCATGGGCGCCGTCATATCTAGTTACGCCACTGCTTCTTCAATAATGCAATGGTAGAGATTCGAATGCTGAGTACAATGCGAGTGGATCTTGTATTGTTGCATTTTGAGTGGAAGTGATCGAATAGGGCATCTAGGCGTTGATAGAATCGAATGGGAATGGGAAAATGGGGAAAAAGCACTCAAGTGGTTTTCGTCGAAGCTTGGTTTTGATGGCATATTGTTTGTTGGGCTTCAGTCAATAAAAATGATCAGCTCTAGGTGGCAAGACGTCCCAGTGAATTCACAGCAATAGGAATACACGGACACTACAGAAAAAGGGGAGGAAAAGGGGGGGGGGGGGGGGGAGGGGGCAGCTTGGGTTTTTTAAAGCTCCTTCATGTTTAAAATGTAGCGCAAGGTGCGTCGATGCACGAGGCAGGTGCAACCCTTGGGAATATCATGGCGGCACAGCACAGCACTGAGCTAGATTTCAGACGCCATGTTTTCCCAAAAGTGGCGCGTGGCACGTATCTCGAGCATTTCCACAACAATGAATGGCGCCACTTTTCTCAGGATAAAGGGGCTTCAGGGTTTTCATCACGTCCATAAAATGTGGCCATTGAAAATAGTTAATTTCGTGAAGATTCCGAACGTTACTATTTATTGCTTTTTCTAGGCTCGTTGCGCACTATATTTCGACGAAAACGTCAAATCTTTGGGTGTAGGAGACGTAGTAGAGCAATTATTCTTTGAAAACGCCGTCCGACGGCGCCCCCTGGTGTAGGCTCTAAAACGCAGAAAGAGGGTCGTGCCATGATCTTTGATTAGATTGTTAATAGGGAAATCGACCGCCCATAAATGTAAATTCGTTTTTTTTTTTGTGCTTAGTGCTTGAACAGAGAGAGTTATCGCCATAAATAAACGATCTCAGAATCCACTTGAGTGCCCCTTGTATAGAGACTTCCAGGAACAGTGGTAATATATTCGATGTATATACACAATGCGCGTCACAGTCACATCACTTTGATCCTTTCTTTCATCCCCCAAAATGTAGAGCATGTTGCCTTCCCCCCGCATTACGCGTGGTGCATCCTCTGTGTCACTCCGCGGGTGTGATGCGGCTCTGGCGGTTGCTCCGCGCCGTGCCTCGGAGGTTTTCAAGCCCCATGTACTGGTTGAAGGACAAAGAGGCAAACGCGCGGTGTTTTTTGTTTTGTTTTGTTTGCTTGTCAGTGACATTAGATACACCAACTTGCTGTTTCCAAACAAGCCCCGCATTCGCCCACAGCAGGTGTGGGCCATTGCGAGTACGCAGAAACCATATTCGCGTGAGATGAAGCGTCTGCGCATCCGCAGTACCGACAGCAGCGCCATCGCAGCGACATATAACACCAAAATTGAAAAAAAAAAATATGCAAGAAAAAAAAAAGGTGGTTGCAATTGCAATTTAAGATGTTGCCATTTTTGAGGATACGAAGGTAGTTAAATTATTACTGCAATTATATTTTTGTATGTGAAAAGGAATGAATTAATATTAAAAATTACATACGGAATTAAAATTCTCTAATTAAGTTACTGTTGTTGAATCATTATACTCACGCGTGGATGATGGAGCCTATGGACCCGTGAGTCCCCCCAAAATGTAGTGCCGGCCATATGCTATCGCATCCGAACAATCGGCGCTGAGATCAACTAAACGCGGCTTTAAATATTAAAAAAAAAAAATCTTTTTTTAAGGGTGATTATAATTTAGTCACGTACTGAGATAAAAAAGAAAGAAAGAAAAGTAAACATTTTATATCTATTTAGGTGCGCGTTTCGGAAGAAACTGCTGGGTGCTTACGATCGCGTTTTATCACGACCTGCGATCGCATTAATTTAGTTTCTTTACAATGTTGGATAAATGTAAAAAAAAAAAAAAAAAATACTGACCTCCGAAACAAATTAAATATTGGCGAAACTCCAGAAAACGCTCATTGGTATACCAGTCGTGCCTGCGATGAAACCCCCTTTTAATCTACGAGGAAAACTAATCAGGCGTCGTCGAGTAAACATTGGCCCGGCAGCACTAACGAGGTCTTGTCCGTCTTTTATATATATATATTTTTTTTCTAGGTGTATCAGAGTTAGAATATAATCCCTTACGAAAGTTACCAATGAGTTTCAATTGAGTTTCTATTCAATTGAATCACTTTCAATTGAAACTCGTTTTTTTTTTTTTTTGTAAGGGATGTTTGCTAACCAGCTCACCCGCCTACTTTCGCTTCTTGTAAAAAAAAAATCTGATTTGTAAATTTATGATGATCAAAGTTATTCCTACATTATAAAAAGTCTAAAGGGTCTATACTTTCCCGCAAAGCAGTTGGGAGAGCCAATCACTGAACTCTACAAAGGAAGCTCGGCCAATCACGAGGCTGGAATTGTCTTTAGACCAATAAAGAAACAGTATACTCACGGAGACACTGATCATGGTAAAACGTCATTAACTGTGACTGAGCAGGCAGTTTTCTGTGTGTTTTTTATGTTTAAAGATATTTTAGATTGGTCATTTACCGAGTCATTGAGCGCAAGCTCGCCCTGCTTCTTGCACAGGGGTTGCGATAATGTCCGAACGCCGAACTCTTATTGGCTGATAGAAAAAAAAAAATAGTGGGTAGTTTTAAAGGCATCTAGCATTGAGGTGTATATACCCACCATCCTTCGATCAAAGCGAATCAGAACTCGGCGTCATTCTGACGTCACCGCAACCCCTGCGCGAGAAGCAGACGACTCGTTCTCCGCATAGACCGGACGAGAAACAAAAAGAAAAACTCACCGAGTTATCGTCGAGAGACGCCGAAGTGGAGGTAAATCACATTCCTTGGAGCCGGTGGGACACGCGCGGCCTTTGGCGACACCGACGAAGCGCAGCGCGCGAGAGCAAACGGCGTATGTACGCGCTTCGAAAGTGAAAGCCGCAAAAGCACCTTCAAACGGAACCGACTGGAACCACCACCACCAACAACGGAGCACGCGAGAGGCGAAAAATGTTGAACGACAAAAACGCAAAAAAAAAAAAAGAAAACGGCCCGGAACTTTTTTGCGTCGCGCAAGCACTCCTCCCTCAAGTTGCGCGAGTGGACTGGCGGGCGCGAGGTTTCCTGTATCCTTCCGCCAACGATTCGAAAAAGCGCGGGTAACTCGCACTTGCGCTTTTACACATTATTCTATTGCATGTAGAAAGTTCTATGTATTATAACTTATGATATAAGATCCATGATTTGAATTATATAATATAAATAGTAAATAACATGTCAAGCATTAATAAAATATGTAACTTGTAGAATGTATATCGTGTGTTCGTGTGGCACTTTACTAACGCATGGATGATGGCTCCTTTGGGTAAATTGTGTTGTGTGTGTTCGTTTAGACAGCCGGATATTGCGTTGAATCGTGTTTGCAGAGTGTCTTTTGTTTGTATTATGTATGAGCTCAAATTTCTACCGGGTTTTGGCTGCGCGTGCGATGAAGTGTTATTAAAGACAGAGAGCTCGCACTGAACTATTAAACGACACCTTCCTCATATATACAAGTCCTAAGCCCAGCCTGCGATCTCCTCAGCCCAGCACGCGCATTTTCGTCGCTTCACAAAACGAGCAAATCACGCGTCATACGCACGAATACTGAAAATGGGACCGGCCAGAGCCCTTTTTCGGAAAGGTCCATAGCGTATCTTTTGTTGTTGTTGTTGTTGTTTTTTGTGTGTGTGTTTTTTCTCAATTATTGACGTCCGTTGATGTTTAAAATTTGTTCACCAAAAGAGTTTTTTTCTTCTTTTCACAATTACACTATTGTTATAAATTTTTTTTTTTTTTTTTAAGTTTCCGTCCAACCGTCGCCGCCCCCGGCTGCTGCAGGTGCAGCCTTCGGTTGTCTCGACACTTTGTTTACGGAAGCGGTCTAGGAAGTTGGGAAGCTTAACAACTCAGAGAACGGAAAGTACTCAGACTCTGTGTACACATCGTTTCGGCGAAACCTGCTCGGGAAAATAAAACCTACAAAGTCGTCTCGTTCTCGGTAATGCACGCCCTCGCTTGCTCTCGACGCCCTTCTCTCGCTAGCGGTTGTCTACTTTCTGGCCAACGTTCGCGGAATCCTTTTTTCTTCGGGGTGAAACTCATACATGTGAGATAGAGTGTTGGTTTTGGCATCATCTTGCACTTCCCGTTTTCTTTGTAGTTTTTTTTTTTTTTTCTGAATTCAGAGATAATGAATGTCATGCCGAGAAGAGTAAATCCAAGGTTTTCCGAAAATGTAGTCAGTTAGCTAAACAAAAAAAAAAAAAACAAGCAAAAAACAACACCGGAGCAGCTAAGAAACTTCCGGCGGCTTTTTAACTTCCCGAACTAACTACTTAAAAAAAAAATATATATATATATATATACCGGGTGTTCATTTTTAATTCGAACAAATTTATTACAAAAAATCCGTAAAAGATGCACTAGTACGGTTTGTTCAAGTGAGTTATACGGCTAGGGGGACATTATGTGGGTGGCTAATCCTTGCGAGAAGTTGGCTAATTAATTAAAATTCGTTAATTAACTTTTTAATTAATGAAAATAGACATATGGTTCCAATTAGAAACTTGCTCAGCGTCATCGAAAACCCCTAATTCAGTCATTTTCAGAAAGACTTTGAGCGCGTGAGAAGCGTAGTAGTGCACTAAAGTTACCACTCGTGGAGCAGGTACAAGGCTGGGGCTAGATAAGAGACGGAAAAATCGCACGGGCGCCTTATCGCAACCTCTAGCTTTGTATCTGCTCCACGAGCGGTAACTTCAGTTCACTACTACGCTTCTCACGCGCTCGAAGTCTTTCTGAAAATGACTGATTTAGGGGTTTTCGACGACGCTGAGCAAATTTCTAATTGGAACCATATGTCTATTTTCATTAATTAAAAAGTTAATTAACGAATTTTAATTAATTAGCCAACTTCTCGCAAGGATTAGCCACCCACATAATGTCCCCCTAGCCGTATAACTCACTTGAACAAACCGTACTAGTGCATCTTTTACGGATTTTTTGTAATAAATCTGTTCGAATTAAAAATGAACACCCGGATATATATATATATATATATATATATATATCGTAAAAAGGAGGTAAATGCTTTAAAACGTATTTATTGGACGACGTTCCGAGCGGGGACCGCTCTTCATCAGGTCCTAATGTTGCAGTGAAAGCTGGAAGCCCGCCAGTTTGACACGGCAACAAAAAAAAAAAAAACACTGAGGAAAGGCGAAAAACAACTTCTCAGAACCGACCATGGGTAGACGGAGGCCGCGGCCAGGGAAGGGGCCCCGCCTGCCTCCCCAAAGAACCCCCCGCTAGGCGCCGTTGGGGCTCGGCAGTGTCCAGAACGAAACAAGGGAATGAAACAAAAAGTCAAGTGGGTCCAAAAGCGCGCCCGGGTGGCCAAGACGAGCCAGCAGAGACACAGGAGCAGCTCGGGCGCGAACCGAGACGCGCGAAGGTTCATGCTACACACCCCAACACCCTCTCCCACTCCCCCCCCCCCCCCCCCCGCACCCCGACCTACCCACATGCAAGCATGCCCCCCCCCCCCCCTTTTTTTCTTCTTCCATTTCCCCTATTTTTATTTTTCTCACCGCCCGCCTCCCCATCTCGCACCCGAGAGCGAAGACATTCCTCGAGGTCGTAATGATGTCCAGTGCAGAGAGAACAGAGCAGGGGACTCCGTCTGCTCGTTTTCCCGTCAACGTGGGGGTTCCGAGGAGGTGAACCGTTCAAGATGTAAGCAGCTAAGCAGGCCGGCGCTCTCGTTAATGCCCGCTCGAAGCGTGTTAAACTTTTTAATTAGGTACGATTCCCTTTGCTCCCTTTCGCGTGCTGTACTGAATCCCGATTGAAGTATAGTTACAAATATTTTGTTTATGTGGTGTTGATCGAGACGCATATGTTTGGAGAGCGGGAGTTTGGGGAGTGTGTTAAGGTGGGACTTGTGATTGTTAAATCTTTGACGGAAAGGGAGATCGGTCTGTCCAATATACTGCATGTTGCATACCCGGCAGTGCAACAGATAGACAACATTAGCTGAGTTACAGTTATAATTTCCGTTTATCCTAAAGGTAAAGTCCGAATTTGTACTTTTTGCCTCTACGGATTCCGTCATGTGGCTACATACTTTGCACCGCGGCACCCGGCATGGCCGAGATCCCAGGAACTCCTCATGTGTGGTTTTGGATCGTACTAGCATGTCTTTAAGGCTTTTTCCTCGACGGTAGACGACGCGTGGAGCCAGCGGAAAAACAGATTGAAGGCGCTGGTTTTGTGAGAGAATATTAAAATTTTTGCGTAGGATGTTGTTGATGTTGGGAAGGTTACTTGCGTAGGTTAGCACTAAATTATATTGATTATTCTCTGAGCTTCGAACGCTTGTTTTGTTGATGGCTGTCGTGCGGTCTAGTCTGCTAGCCTTCTCTATAGCACTGTTGATGACGCCTGGCGGATAATTTTGCCTAATGAGTGCTGTCGTTAGATTATCTGCGTTTTGTTTGAAGTCTTGCTCGTTGCTGCATATTCGTTTGTACCTATGCGCCTGAGAATAGGGCAAACTATTTTTGCAGTGGCGGGGGTGGCAGCTGTCGTAGTTAAGATATTGTTGCCTGTCCGTGGGCTTTCTGTAGAGTTTAGTGGAAAGTTTGTTATCCTGAATTTCGACGGTAACGTCCAAGAAACTAATTGCCTGCTGCGATACGTTGTGGGTGAACCGAATAGAGGAATGAACCGAGTTGTACTCCGAAATAAATGTGTTGAGTTCGTCCTCTGTGCCTGTCCATATCATAAAAATATCGTCAATATACCTTCTATAGAAATATGGCTGAATCGGACGATCTGCGAGGAACCGACCCTCCAATTCCGCCATGAAAATGTTGGCATAATTTGGGGCCATTTTAGTGCCCATGGCGGTTCCGCTAATTTGGAGGTAATGTTCATTTTCAAATTCAAAATGGTTGCATTCAAGCACGAGTCGTAACAATTTTGTTAAGGACTGGCAATCGAGGATTGTGGAGTTTTGGGTGTTCACATACGCTCCAATTACCGCTGCGATGCCGTCATCGTGCGGAATGTTGGTGTACAGCGCAGTTACGTCTAATGTTACCAGAAATGAACCTGTGGGTATGGGTAGCTGGGATATATCCCGGATGAAATGGTTCGTGTCCCTCAAGAATGACGGAAAGGTTGGGGGGATTTCCTTAATCATAGTGTCAATAAAACTTGATATTCTTTCGGTTACTGTTCCTATGCCAGACACTATTGGCCTTCCAGGGTTATTCTCCTTGTGTATCTTAGGCAGCGTGTAGAACCGCCCAGGCCTGGGGTGCCAGGGCTTAATGCAGTGGAACATTTCCCTAGTTATGCCACCGTTGTCTTTCAAGTGGGACAGTGTTCTGAGAACAACGGACTTGATTTGCAATGTAGGATCACTTGAAAGTTTTTTGTAAAATTTGGGGTCATTTAGTTGTCGGAGTCCTTCATTAATGTAGTCCTGCGTATTGAGAACAACTACGGCACCACCTTTGTCGGCTGGCTTAATAACAATGTCGGTCCTGGAGCCAAGAAGTTTAATGCAATTGTTTTCGGAGAGTGAAAGATTGTACTTCGGAACCCGTTTTTTCTGAAACGACTCTATAATTTCCCGCTGTACCACCTCTATGTACATATCCAAGTATTTGTTCCTTTGGTTGCTTGGTGTCCAGTGCTTTTTTGGATTTGAGGGAAGGGGGCAGCCGCCATCACTAGGGCGCTCGTGAAAATATTCTCGGAGACGTAGACTACGGGAGAAGTTGTCCAGGTCCTGGTATAACTGGAATTCGTCATACCCTCCCGTTGCAGGGGAGAAGCTGAGGCCCTTCGAAAGAATCGCTACCTCTTCTTGTGAGAGTGTCGTGCTTGACAAATTTACAATATTGCTGCCAATTTCATTTTGTTGAGAGGATGTTGGTCGGCCGGCGAAAGAGGCGGGAGACGTCTGTGCAGAAATGCGTGGGCCACGGGCGCAGGGGTTTATTGTCCTGAGGTGCGAATGCGAAGTCGCCTCGGGCAGTGTGGGTTCACCTGATGTTCCTGATGGGATGCAAACTCTGTTAATCGAACTGTGAATCCGAGAGTCCCGCTGTAACCCGGTGTCACGCTGTAAATGCTGAGAGGAAATGTTGTCACGAACAAATGTTTTCTCTTTAAGAGCCCGAATTTCGCGGATCCGTTTTTGTTCATACCGTTTGAGCTCATCTTTCTCTGAAGTGGCAAGCAAGCCATCTGCCCTCCTTCCCTCCTCCTCCAGCTCCTTCTCCGACATCATCCTAGTGTGGTGTTGGGTTGTAATATCCATAAGTTTTAGCGAAGCCTCAGAAAGGGTGTCGTCCCACCTCTGCCGCTCGTTTGCATTGAAAGTGTTCAGAGACGGCTGGATCGATAATTGAAAGCCTTTCGGGATGTTTTTCTTTTCCATGTAAATTTGAAGTGTCTCCAAATGCATTGCGTGTCGAATCCGTTTATCTATGATTTTGCGAATCTCGAGGAATGTCCTAGATCTAGGATGAACGGGAGGGACGGTACCTTTCACTCCTCCGAGTCATTTCCCCCTCCCGGGAAGCGTGACGGCTGTACTGGCGAGAGTTCTCCTGAGGTAGTAGGGGCTCCGTGCACGTGGAGCGCTGGAACTCGTAGAGGCGACCGACGTCGACGGCGAACCCGTTGACCGGACGTCTCCCGCGGTGCCGGAGGGAGCGAAACCTTGCTCACCAGGTGCAGAAGGCCGTGTCACTGAAGGCGAAGCGCTCCGTGCAGGTGGGGGAGCACTGGAACTTGGGGAGGCGGCGGACGCCCGCGGTGAGTCCGCCGAACGGGACTCCTCACTGGAGGCGGAGGGAGTGGAACTCCGCCCGCCAGGCGGACAAGATGGTGCCACAGAAGGCGAAGCGTCCGGCCTGATATGCTGGCCCCCTTTAACAGGACGCACCCCCGCCGCCGCCCGTATGTCCTCCCGCTGCGGCAGAGGCGGCCACTGGCGCAGGCTGTCCGCAGAAGCGTCGGTCGAAGGTGGCTGGTGGGCCTGGTCAGTCTGCGTCTGAGCGTGGCAGGTACAAATTGGAGGCGCAACGTGGTCCAGCCACCCCGGGTGATCCCGGCGTCCTCCCCGGAGCAGCACCCGATGGAGGTTCCCAGCGAGCAAAGCTACTCCGCAGAAACTTGGGTGCCGTCCATCAGCCGCCAGGACCCGGGTGGGCGGAAGGAGGTGAAATGCGTGATCAGTATAGAAAAGACCCGCAACACGACGGCAGTGGTCACGGAGACGCTCGTTGAAGCGCCAGGCCTCTTGTATATATATATATATATATTGCATGCTATTAACTATTACAAAATTTAGAATGATTATTGAGGGAAATGAGGCTGATGCCGAAACCAACATTCAAATTTCCCGGCACTTTTCGATGTGGTGAGGTGACGTCCCATGTCAAACTTGCAGGCTGAGCAGGCAGTGGCGTGTGATGTCAACTCTGACGAGCATCCACATCAAAGATGGGGCTCGCACTGAAATGTATGTATGAAACCAATTCAGTTTGCCCGCTAAATTGGGCGGGATAATTGATGTTCTTGAGACGTTCTTTTCCCCTGTCTTTCTTCTTCGACCAAGTTTCTCCTGCTTTTACCACAGTCTCGGGTTTTCTACATCATGATCAACATCCACCAGCTCGCCTGCGCACTCACTGTTTTTTCATTGATAATTGATGTCACGTGACCTACGCAGCAATTCATTTTCCCCGCTAAAATTGGCGGGGGAATTGAAATCACGTGATCTGACGTCACGTGAACAATACACCAATCTAGTTTCCCCGCTAAATTTAGCGGGAATATCGACGTCACGTGACACGACGTGAGTGACCCATACAATACTTTATACAATCTTCTAAACAAATTAAAATCATTACTTCTTAAAGGGATACCGAACCGAAATTTCCAGCTCACAAAACAGGGATGGAGCGATAGGCAGAACGCTGCAGAACCCGACAAACTCTAGTCATACATACAGCGATATCTCTAACGGGTGGCCGTATTTTTGGAAAAGAAATGCGCGACTGAACATGGCCGACGAGGTCGACGAGACATGTGACGTCACGATTCTCATTCCCTCTCCTCCTCGCTTGGTCCCGTCGAGCTGGTGACCCGAAGCAAGGAGGAGAGAAGCGAGGCCGCTTCCCCTCATTCTCAACTGTTCCAGGAGGACAATGACGTCATAGCCCTCGCTTGATCGCGCTCTTCTTTTCCGAAAGTACGGCCATCCGTTAGAGATATCGATGAACGAGTGAGGTTTTGGAGTTCGTAGCGTCCCAGTTCAACGCTTATGCGCGGCCTTATTACGCGAAATTCCATATTTCGGGTCAGTATCCCTTAAACGGATGCTGAAACAAACATTTCAGTGTCTATAATAAGTGGCGGACGTCGGACGATCTTTTCACGAGCCAGCCAGCAGCCGCCGGTGTGCGCGAGCGCACGCAACGAAATTTACGTCATAGTCCCCCATTCACGCTCAAGATGACAGTGAAATGTGGGGGCTCCAGGGCAAAGGAGAATAAAGACAAGCTTTTCATCTCCACAGCGGGGCTTGGTGTAAAAGAGAGGCGATTAATTGGCCTAACAAGCCCGTATCTTTCACTCGTGGTATGTGAAAAGCCTGTCTTTATTATTCCCCTTCGGCCCGAAGGGGAATAACAGACCCGTTTTGTTACCAAAGATTATGTCCAAGTCACCGGGAAATGTTTGCTTCGTATTAAGCGTGGCTACCAATTCAAGGAGATAGCCTGGCACGCGACATTCGAGACACGAATGCTTTGGTGACGACGAGCTAGGACGGTGAGTTACCGTGGCAACCAAGGACACAAGGCTCGTCGTGACGTAACGTAACCGAAGCATTCGTGTCTCGCATGTCGCGTGCCAGGAATACCCCCACGCAGTGACGTCACGACGGTAAGCGGCACCCGGGGCGGGAGCCCGCCGCGACGGCTCTACCACACTTCATCCCAAGTCACTTCATCCCAGGACAGTTCATCCCAGACATATCATACCAAAGTCATTTCATCCCAGGATGTTTCACCCCAAGACAGTTCATCCCATGGACAATCCATACCACGACATTTGATGCCAGAATAGTCCATACGGTTCAGCCGGTTAAAGGGCCACTCACTTCATCCCAGGTCATTTCATTCCAGGACTGTTTATCCCGGACACTTCATACCAGAAACGTTCTATCCCGAGACGTCTCATCCCAAGACGCTTCATACCAAGGACATTTCATACCTGGATATTTTATACCACAAAGTCTTCTGCCTAGAAGAAGAAGTTATAAAATCGGTTTTTCACGCGCGGAGCCGACATATGCACTTCGTCTTTCTTCTATTGTCACCCGTGCCACGTAAGACTGTCCTGCACTTGGCATCGAGCTTCCATCAGTCGAACAGTCCAGCCGGCCCGACTCATTGATTGTCATCGAGTTTGTTTATAGAACAAGGCCACCTTTGTGGCTTCTCGTCGAGGATCGCCGAAGCTCTGCTTCGAAGGTTACATGTACACCAAGCACAGGAATAACGACGAGAAGACGGCATGGAGATGCGAGAAATTCGAGGAGGGTTGCCGGGGACGAGCTGTTACTGCAGGTGAGACGACCACTGTGACACAAGGCCACACTTGCCATCTACCGACTCCAGAAAATGCCGCTGCGGCGCGTTTACAAGATAAGATCAAAACTGCAGCCAAGCGTTCCCACGACACCCGTCGGAACGTCGTGGCCGCCTGCCTACAAGGGGCAAGACCGGCGACAATCACGAAGCTCCCCAAGCTGTCATCACAGGAAAGGAAAGTGAACAGAGTTCGACGCGAAGCCCATGGCGCTGCTCAAGTTCCCCACCGAATCGAAGACATAATAGTACCTGAACATCTGCGCATGACAAGAACAGCGTCACCTGAAGTGTTTCTCGCCGGGGACACAGGCTGTATTGACTCGGAAAGAATAATGATTTTCGACTGTAACACGGACCTGTGCCGCTTAAACACCTGCGAAACCTGGTTGTGTGACGGCACATTTAAAGTAGCACCAGAGATGTTTTACCAACTTTGGGTGGTTCATGGCCTCTACAAAGGCAGGGTGCTTCCCCTTGTTTACTGCCTCTTGCCAAACAAGCGCGAAGCGACGTACAAGAGAGCAACGCGCATGCTACTTGAGGCTATTGACGATGCCACTTCAAGCCCACGACAGGTGCACACAGTAGTGATGGACTTCGAAAAGGCTGAAGAGAATTCTTTTCGGGAATGCATTCCTGACGACGAGGTGCATGGATGCTTATTTCATTTCGCGCAAAGCATCTGGCGCCGAATTCAAGAGCTCGGCATGCACACGCGATTCGTTGTTGATTCCAGCTACCATCTCATCCTGAAGAAATTCATCGCACTGTGCTTCTGCAATGTTTTCGACGTCTGCGACAAATATCGCATGCTCGCAAGACAGCTGCTGGACTTGTTTGGACGCACGGAACAGCACCAAGAGTCCTAGACTACTTTGAGAATACCTGGGTCGGTCGATCCCACAAGGACTCAAGGTTCCCAATATCCATGTGGAATTGCAAGCGCGTGACAGAGGTCAGCCTTCCCAGAACCAACAATAGCGTTGAAAGCTGGCACCGGGTATTTCAAAATTCTATCGGTGCATCGCATCCTACAGTATTCAGGTTGTTGGATGCGCTTCTCTCCGAGCAAGTCCGTATGAACGCGATGGCCATTCAGCTGGACGTGGGTCATGAGCCACCGCTATACATAGCTTGCACTGACGTCACCCAGTACCCAGCAATGGCGTCCTTTGCACGTGCGGCCAGCCTTCTACAGAATAAAGAGCACCATGTGAGACGCTCGCGGAGGCGCGTGCAAACCTACCTTCCACTGCACTAATGGGACGCTTAGTACCTGGGAATGGCGACTAGAATGACGTCACGTGAGAACTATGTATACACGAAGAAGGAGTACGAGCAGTCCAACAAGCGTCTATGCCGGATCCTGGATGAATATAACAACAGAGACGCAGACAGCTTTCTCAATGCGTGCTCGTGCTACGTACTTAGCGATTCTTGAGTGTATTAGTCAGAATTGTGTGCTCTGAAGAGCGTATTAGCCCGAATTTCGGCCTCTTGTTAAGTGGGTTATTGTAAAATAAACATATTAAATGTTCATATTTCTGGTGATTGTTGTCTTGGAACGATACCTTTCGGCCGTTTTTCAAGTGACATCAGTATTGCGGTTTGTTGCGGTTTGCAACTTTCATAAGAAGTAAATCTAACCATTACAGCAACACTGTAAATAGGGATCGAAGTAAGTGATTGAATGAGAGGGAAGAATACAAAAAGAGAAAAAAGGCTCTAAGTGGAATGGGCCGACTTTCGCTGAAGTCTAGTACCGAGTTGTCTGTGGGCACTGCTATGCACACCCCAAAATGATGTTCATTTAAGTGCTGCAGCAGGCGAAATGCGACCTATTTTACATGAAATGACAGCTTCAATGGTCGCAAGAATAGTCTTGCTCGAGCTCACACTTCGTGTGCCCAAATTTCTGGTATGATAAGCCTTGGTATTTTCATGTCACTGGCATGAAACGTCATTTGGGATAACATCTTGGGTGAAATGACTTTGGTATGAATGACGGATGAACATTCCTGGGATGACGCAATCGAGGAGAAGTGTGCATCGCCCGCCAAGTATGACTATCCTGGCATTAATGTTCGTTGTATGAACCAGCTTGGGACCCATACAATACTTTATACAATCTTCTAAACAAATTAAAATCATTACTTCTTAAAGGGATACTGAACCGAAATTTCCAGCTCACAAAACAGGGATGGAGCGATAGGCAGAACGCTGCAGAACCCGAAAAACACTAGTCATACATACAGCGATATCTCTAACGGGTGGCCGTATTTTTGGAAAAGAAATGCGCGACTGAACATGGCCGACGAGGTCGACGAGACATGTGACGTCACGATTCTCATTCCCTCTCCTCCTCGATTGGTCCCGTCGAGCTGGTGACCCGAAGCAAGGAGGAGAGAAGCGAGGCCGCTTCCCCTCATTCTCAACTGTTCCAGGAGGACAATGACGTCATAGCCCTCGCTTGATCGCGCTCTTCTTTTCCGAAAGTACGGCCATCCGTTAGAGATATCGATGAACGAGTGAGGTTTTGGAGTTCGTAGCGTCCCAGTTCAACGCTTATGCGCGGCCTTATTACGCGAAATTCATATTTCTGGTCAGTATCCCCTTAAACGGATGCTGAAACAAACATTTCAGTGTCTATAATAAGTGGCGGACGTCGGACGATCTTTTCACGAGCCAGCCAGCAGCCGCCGGTGTGCGCGAGCGCACGCAACGAAATTTACGTCATAGTCCCCCATTCACGCTCAAGATGACAGTGAAATGTGGGGGCTCCAGGGCAAAGGAGAATAAAGACAAGCTTTTCATCTCCACAGCGGGGCTTTGGTGTAAAAGAGAGGCGATTAATTGGCCTAACAAGCCCGTATCTTTCACTCGTGGTATGTGAAAAGCCTGTCTTTATTATTCCCCTTCCGAGCCCATCAACTCCACTGTAATGGGGGACTACAGGCTGGTTCACACAGACCCGTTTTGTTACCAAAGATTATGTCCAAGTCACCGGGAAATGTTTGCTTCGTATTAAGCGTGGCTACCAATTCAAGGAGATAGCCTGGCACGCGACATTCGAGACACGAATGCTTTGGTGACGACGAGCTAGGACGGTGAGTTACCGTGGCAACCAAGGACACAAGGCTCGTCGTGACGTAACGTAACCGAAGCATTCGTGTCTCGCATGTCGCGTGCCAGGAATACCCCCACGCAGTGGCGTCACGACGGTCAGCGGCACCCGGGGCGGCAGCCCGCCGCGACCCCCCCCCCCCCCCCCCCCCCCCCCCCGCTCTCGCGTGGCCCGCCGCGACTCCGCCCCCCCCCCCCCCCCCCCCGCTCCCGTGACCCGCCGCGACACCCCCCTGAGCGCTGCACCCGGAACGGTCCGCCCAGGGGTTTCCCCAGGACTTGAAATCAGGGGGGGTGTCTAAATTTTTTTTGGGGGGGGGGGTTAAAGGGAGGGGGGGGGGGGCATTGCGAATATAGGAGTCGTTGTGAATTAAGGGGGTGCCTTCGGAAAAACGAGGGGGATCTGGGGAAATCCCTGGGTCCGCCCCCTTGCTTTTTTTAGTTAGTGAAAACGTTTTATTTGGCTTTTATTTTGAGTTCTAGTTTTCTTGCAGTAAGGCGTTACTTTTAGTGTTAGTTTCTTCTTTTTTTCGCTGCACGTGTTCAGCGCCTGCTATACATCTATGATTCTTTGACTTAAATACAAAACCAATTCACATAAAAATCAACTGATAAACAAAATATATTTACCGTTTGTTTATCAGCGATCATCTCCCAGAGGGACACCGGATCACTGCTTCCCGCCTGATCAAGCCGTCACGCCATTTATATCACAGAGGCTCCGACGAACAGCCGCCCACAAAGAACAATCCAGCGTTTCTCCCAGTCACGCTGCCCTCCAGGACAAAGGAAACGAATGCTTCGGTGTCATATCTGGAACCGGCGCAGCTGGGACAACCGCTGCGCTACTCTGTTCCAGTTAGTTCCAGTGAACCGACCCCCGGTGTGTGGGCTCCCGTGCACAGCAATCGCACACCGTAGACCCGGAGATGCAACTGCGTTCGGCAACAGAAGCTCCAGGGTTGCAGCGGTGGATAACCACACGTGCGCCACCATACGACCATGTATCACCGGAGTGGCCTCCCGAAATGAAGTCACCCCACCAGCACAAGATGCTGCCAAATGTAGGGCCCCCGACCCATTGCTTGCAATCTCCGTCATTCCCGACACCTGCGCGTGTTGCTCAACTGTGCCAGCCTCTTCTGCCTCATCCACAAGACCTGCGCAGTATGGTGGCAGATATTGTAAGGCAACAACTGAGCTACCTGGACCAATGGCACCGCCAGTGAGAAGGCTCACAGGCAAGGGGGGGAAGACAAGCGGCCAACGGGGAAAAAAAGACGGAGGCGACGTAGATGCAGTAAGAAAACCACGGAAGCGGTGGGATTTCTCAACCTCCACGGAGCGCGACGGGAGCAGAAATGGGAGGAGCTCCGGCGAGTTGGAGGGAGAAGATATGACCCTCTTCGGAGTAGCTGAGACGCACCTTCGTGATCTGGAAGAACCACCGACTTCGGGAAGCTGGTACTGGGTTGGACGCAACCGACTGGAGGGGACGCGTCGAGGTGGAGGAGTGGGAGTGGTGTGGCGTAGCTCATCCGTATGGAACAAGGAGCCACGAGAGTGCTGGGATCACATCTGGGTAACAGGAGCGATACTCGGTACTCCGGTCGCCGTTTGCGTACTGTACCTGTCGGTGGGAGCTGCCCGCCGAGAGGAGAACCGAGTGTTAATAACATGCGTGATGAATGATGCTAGGGGCCTGGCTGATACGAAAGAACTACTCATAATGTGAGACTTCAATGGACATCTTCATGAACTGTATGGCTGGAAAGATGAAAATGGACGGCTGCTGCTGCAGATGAGTGAATATCTCGCCTTGGAAGTAGTTAATCTAAGAGGTTCATGTGAGGGTCAATTTACTTGGAATGCTCGCGCAAGCAAAACATATATTGATTACGCAGTAGTGTCACACAAGCTGGCTCGTTATCTTGTTCAAGTTCACATAGACGAGGCTGGTGAACACAGCATCGGAAGCGACCATAACCGAATTAAGCTAATATTCTCGAAAGCATCGTTTATAACAACAAGACGAAAGCCCCATCCGACAAAATGTCTCACGCTATTTTCAAGTGCAGTTGAAAGCGTTGTGGAGGAATTTGAAAACAGCACCACGAGGAAAAGTGCTGCTGACTACATGGGATACGTAGAAGAACTGAAGCAAATCATCCAGCAACACTCCACGAAGGCCCGAAATGGGCGAAGGCGGAGAAAGCGCTGGTGGGACGCGGAGGTTCAAGCCGCCATCCGAGTACGGAAAGAACTGAACAGAGAACACCGCATGGCCCTTCACATGGGGACCAGAGACGAAGTCGAAGTAAAATGGCAGATGTACCAGGCGCAAAAGCAAGCCGCAAAGCAACTCGTCGAGGAGAAAATGTCTCAGGCTGACTTGCACACAATGAGAGACATTAGCTCAAGCGGGAGAGATGCGCCTAGAAAGTTCTGGAGATACCTTGGAACCCTGGATGGGAGAGATCAGAGGCCGGCTATACTTGACGAGAACACAAGGCTGGCCGCAGATAAACTTGGGCATAGCCTTACAGACCACCTAGTGAAGGTATTTTCACCCCCGGGAGCAGCACCACTTCAGGACATCTTTCCAAATCAAAATCTGGAATGGTACTCCGGTTGATGTCAACGGTGGAAAAATCGGCAGGGTGTCAATTATACGCGCTTTGACTCACCTAAAAAGTAACACCGCCCGAGGATTGGACGAGATTCCGGCAAGCGTCCTCAAGGCACTAGGGAAAGGTTCAAGGGATCAGCTGGCAGGAATTTTTAACAACATTGCCTCTGGAATAGAAGAAGTTCCTGGAGACTGGAGGAGAGGCAAAGTCGTTCTCGTTCCAAAAAAAAAGGTTGTGACCAGCGTTACCTCTGCAACTACAGACCACTGACTGTGACCAGCACGATATATAGAACTTTCGTACATATTCTGAAGGAGCACATGACTGCACGGGCAGAGGAAGAAGGCTTGCTTACGGAACTTCAAGGAGGTTTCCGACGAGGTCGCCGGTTGGAAGATCATCTGTTCACTCTAACACAATGTATTGAGGTGGCCCGCAAGGAGCAGAGGACCCTAATATGTTGTTTTCTGGACGTCGCCAAGGCCTACGATAGTGTGCCACATGCCCATAGTTGATATGTCGACTACAACATCTTGGCATGCGACCAGAGTGGGTCACCCTCATCCACCGCCTATACAGTGGAAACACGGTTAGGACAAAGTTAGGTGAGGCTAACTCTGAGGAAGTGCTGGTGACAAAGGGCTTACGCCAGGGGTGCCCGCTCTCTCCACTATTGTATACATGCTTTACGTAACCGGACTCGAAACGCAACTGATCCGATCTGGACTGGGCTTCTCGTTGGCTCACTTAGAAGATGGTCTGACCTTCGAATGGGTTCTACCCGGACTTACCTACGCAGATGATGTAGTATACTGACCGCGGCATCAGTCTGCGACATGCAGAAACTCCTAGATATCTGTACCAAGGTAGCAACAGGACTTGGATTGAAATTCAACACCAACAAGTCAGCAGCGGTGCTGTTTGCAGGTCCACAAGATCCAACATTTGGCAGTCTTCGACTCGGGGTGGACTGTGTACCTGTAATGAACTCGTACAGGTACTTGGGCATTACACTCACAAATACAGAGGACTACTTGCAAGAGCACCACACCCATCTCCGCCAAGCAGCCATCAGAGGAACCAGCATTCTGCGCAGACGGAATCTCTGGAGTTGCAATAGATTCGTTGTGACCCGGGAGCTGTGGAAGGCGGTGGTGGGGACTGACTTTTGCTAACGCTGTGGTGTGTGTCCCTGGAGATATCCGAGCTCACATAGAACGTAGGCAGAGGGAGATCGGGCGCCAAGCGCTAGGCTGTCATGGTACAGTAGCAAATGAGGCTGTCCAGGGTGATTTGGGATGGTCCTCTTTTGAAGCCCGTGAAGCTACCAGCAAAATCGCCTACGACGGACGTCTCCGACATATGGACACTTGCCGGTGGGCCAAAAGGCTGTTCAGGTACACTCAACTGACTGGGCTGCAGACCCGCTGGCAGAAACGCCTATACCAGCTCCAAAGCAAGTACGGTTTTTTTGCCGACCCTGTCCAAGCGTCGTCGGCCAGGGAATGGGAGAGAGAGGTCCGGAAAAAGGTTCGCGACCAGGAAACACAGCAGTGGCTCAAAGATGCCCAATTGAAGACTACGCTCGGTGTGTATGTTGCTAACAAGAGGACCATCGGCTCGGAGGCTAGGCTATACGATAATAGCTTGGGTAGTCGTTTGCTATTTGAGGCACGAGCTGGGGCACTAAGGACTCTGTCTTACAGACGACACTTCTATTCTACCGTGACCACGAGTGTGTGCCGGGTGTGCGGGGCCCACGACGAAACAGTAGCACACATTGTACTGCAATGTGCAGGACTCCGGCCATCCCGGCCTATGCGGGCCTCCAGCGGCCCGCATAGGCCGTCTGTCGAGGCAACAAAGAGACGATTAGAGGACTGGTATAAAAAGATCTACCTTAGGTGGCAATAACACGCAAATGCCCCCAGGCTTGGGGCTTGAATATTGTTCGAGCCCGCCCGATCTAAAGGGAACAGCCGCATCATCATCATCATCATCATCATCATCGTCGGCTAAAGCCCCTCTATCATGGGAAAAGTGGCGCCATTCATTGTTGTAGAAATGCCCGAGACATGTGCCGCGCGCTACATCTGGGAAGAAAATGGCGTCTGGAATCTAGCCCAGTGCTGCGTTGTGCCGCCATAATCTTCCCAAGGGCTGCACGCGTTGAACGTGCCTCATGCATCGACGTACCTTGCGCTAGTTTTGAAACATGAAGGGGCTTTACGGGAGGCGGGCTGACGTGAGTGAGGGGGGGGGGGGGGGTACCCCCCTCCACGGGAGGGGTCCATATCACATGAGTGAATGACGTTTTAGCGAACAGCGACATTTGAGCGACTCGACGTTTTACCGAATAACGGGGGCGCGCGTTAACCCATCCGCCGCGCTGCGCTTACGCCGCTTCGCGGCGACAGTATGCGGCGGCTCATTACAAAAATGTGAACCCATTCGGCCCACCCGAAAACGCCGCTTCGCGGCGTCCGACTAGTCGCTAAAGTGTCATTCGGTGAAACGTGGGCGTTCGCTAAAACGTCATTCGATCAAGTGAGTGCCTCCCACACGGGAGTTACACAACTGAGGTAATCTATACTGCGTGTCCCAAATAGCGGCCAGGCTCTTTAAATCGACCGCAAAAATCGGTTTCTTAACCTATCGCGTTCCGATTTTGTACAGCGTTGGCCACGGGTGGTGCATTTTTTCTATAAAATTCGCAAAAAGCGAACTTACCTTAGGAAAAAGGAAAAAAAGAAGCCACCGGTCTTCAAACCATAGGGCGCCCTATGGTTTGAAGACCGGTGGCTTTGCTGCGTTTTCATAGGAGTTAAGCCAACGGAGCAAGCGAGCCGTCAAAGCTCGCTTGCTCCGTTGGCTTTGTGGTGGACGTTCGAAATTACAGAGAACGAAGTGCAGCCATTTAAGTGTGGTTACACGTAGCAGAGCACGTTGGATGGAGTACAGTTCACACAGAAAGAATAAAAACACAGAAAATATACGAGGGACAGACACACACAGTTCTCACAGAAAATATATGAGACACACACAGTTCTTGAAAGAACTGTGTGTGTCTGTCTCTCGTATATTTTCTGTGTTTTTATTCTTTCTGTGTGAACTGTAAGTGTGGTTATTTCGATTTGCTGCCTTGAACGCAGGAATTGACTGCATCACATCCAGACCGTGCACCTTCCTTGGGAAGGTATACCTGCTGTTATTATCAGAGTGCGAGCATAAACAGGAGCTTCTCCGCATTATCGGCGTTGGAGTAAATGCCGTATTTTCACGTTCAAGGCTGAACATGTTCGAACGCAGTAAATGATGTGGAAGTATTTTTGTTTCCCCCAGAGTGTGTGTAATGAGAGGATAACGCTTGTAAAGCAGTGAGGGCTTCGAAGCTTTCATGTATATGATGAGTCAACAACACCTCCCCATCTCCCACCCCAAGAAACTCCCTATAGCGGTTTGGAAGTTTTCTTTTTGATTGTGTAATCATATTCGCGTCAAAGCGAACGTAAGTTGCATATCACTGTTGAGAAAGCCCTCTGCGCTGTACCGCTACACCGTGTGGAAGCAATTTCTGCAAAACGTAATAGGTGAAATTACGATGTATGGAACATATGCGTTTAGGGCACCTGTACCAGATTTACAGCAATCGCGCTGATTAATAAAAAAAAAAATTGATGTCTAACTGAAAGGAGTAAGTAATTTTGATCTCAATATACAGCCCAAAAGCACAGCCAAAAGGAAGGTGAGCAAAAGGAGCTGGTGGAGCCACCTAAGAAAACACCGCGTCGTCAATAATATTATCGTCTGCTTTCTGCATGATGAAAAGAGACCGTCTGCTATTTTCTGCCGCGTTGCAGTGTTTTCTTTTTGCCGTAGCCCAAGACAAAGCCAATCCGCGTAATATTCATTAGACCATAGAGTTATTATAATATACGCTGAATATACGCTAGAGGTTCAAGTGGCGCTACGGCTCTGGTGGCGCTAGTGTGCTGCTGCAAATTGAAGCAGACAAAAAACAGTCGGAAATTGACTTCCGGTAATGCATTTCTATGGGAAAACGCGAGTGCATTTTCTCGCTGCGCTCGATTATAAGAGCAAATATCACAAATATTTCTTACGTACTGGCACGTTAAAACATTTCTCAGGCGCGCACGCAGGCGAAATGATTGGTCAGTTTCGTGGCATGCAAAACGGTGCTAAAACCGCTTCGTACATGTATTTATGTGCACTGTCGGACACTGTTAGCGCGAACACGACGTCGGCGCTTTCCACTATGGGGGATATACGTGTCAAACGAACGACGGACGTGTGGAAAACCAAGAGAGACGGCAAGAACTACGCAGTAACACTGGATAAGTAACTCCTTGTGCATGCAGGCGGTCAAAATAAATTCAAAGCCACGTAATATAGTCCCATTTGCAATAAATAAGTACTGCTTTATTCTTTCTGCTCATGAATGTGTGCAAAGATGCATGTTCTTGGTTCAAATCATCAACCGCACGCTCCAAATCTTTGCAAATAGGGAAAAGTCAGAGAACAGGTGCCCGATAAAAACTGCCCGACATAGGAAATACTAAACAAGGCACACCTTTCGTAGTCCACGTACTTTATTCCTCACATTCCAATGTTTTTTAACCGATCGTAAAGATGCACGACGGAGTCATGCTGATAGAGTGACAGGACGGGCATATTAGCGTTTTTGCCAGTTGAACCTCTAGCGTACATTTGAGTGTGGCTGGGGATGAGATCCAGCTCAACTACGTTGACAGCAGAAAGCAGAAGCACTGGCTCAAGGTCCACCTGAGCCCAGAGGTAGGCGCCACTCCTCCTGTCTGGCATATTTGTATATTTATTTATTTATTGGTATTATTAGCCCTCTACAGGGCTGCTAGAGGCGTGGTAACACACACAAAGAAAACAAACAGTCATGTTCACATTGTTTACACCTCCTTGCTACGCAGGCGCATGTCCTTGGCCCTTGTATTGACCGATGGCCGTCATAAGAGCCACCAATCTGTGCCTTGCAGGGTACACATTCCAAAATGGGGCACACTTGAAGACTGGAGACACATGCAGTTTGAGAGTTGTATAATGCAGTGGCTTTGTGGGGGGAAGGCAGGGCATTTTGCCCCCTTTTGTGGATAACAATGAGTGCAGCCATGTATGGGCACATTCTGAGTGTACCCGTTGGAGCCGACTGGAATATCGGCACTTCATCCCACAATGCGTGTGTTGCCATCTCGGTGCTTTGTGCAGAACGAGCGCAACTGCGGTCATTGCGAATCGGAAATGCGATCTTTAGATGCAGCGTCAGGAAGCTCAGGCGATATCGTTTCGCTCTGTCGCAAACTGTCTTAACAGTTCCGGAGGACGTAAAGGCGTTTCCCGCAATTTCGAATAATGCTTTATACAGCTGGCAACATTGACTTTTAGCATCAAGGCTAGCTGGCGCAAGCTACTACCCGTTATAAATGGTACAGTCATCATTATCCATCCATCCATCCGTCCTATAGCTCAAGCGTCGTTACTCGGAAGCATGGCTTATTTTGCGGCTTTAAAGCGGATTGACCGAACGTCTCCGCTCCCATGCAGTTTCCCGCAGAAGCTCCCACTTACGACACAGACCTGCCGGTGGCTTTCGAATTCCAGTGGCACAAGGTGAGTCCCGACGGTGCAGACGTGGGCGCAATCGCAGAGCTCTGCGCCCTCTCCGAACGACGCAGGGCCAAACGCTGGCGGCCGTCTTTGAAGCCTTTGCACGCCAGGCAGACCGGCTGGTGCCTTTCTGGGAGGCCATGGCGGATCTCGATGTGCACTGCTGGGTCCTCGATCCCTCGTGTCCCAGGGCGGGAGACACATACCGCAGGATCGCACTGGGTAAGGCTCACGGAGACGTGTCCGATCGCGCTTCCGGCCCCAGGGGTCATAGTCACGATGCCACCTTAAAGAAAAGGCTTGTGTATTCTGACATTGTTATTGGGAGCTTGACTAGAGTATGCGGCAAAATATCAGGCACATGCATCTTGTTGTCGCTATGCGCTCGTTGCAACATGATGGTGAGTCGCTGACCATTTTCGGCGTTACCCAACTAGAGAGAGTCGAGGGGTTCGTAAATGACTAGTGGATGGACTCGGCTACTCTGCATCTCTGTCCGATGCAGGAATTAACTCTCAAGGCCCAAGGGGAGCCCGAAAAGTTTCAGCGGTCCCCCGAAATCCTCACCAGAATCTTGGGCGACTTGGAGCACTGTGGCTGGCACAAGTGAGTAGACAACGTCTGTGTTGGTTCATTCACCCGCCCGAGAGTCTCCAAGTTTGAGGTTGTATCCTTCCAAGACGTTCTTACCACATGACTATGCATATGATGGGATAATTTTTCGAGGCTGCCAGTCTATGGCTACGGGCTCTTGTTAGCTTCTGTGTGACGTACGTGCCACAATGCAAGTTTGTCTGTACTCATTGTATGAACATAATGACAATAACAGTCATGCATGCATGCATACATGCACACGTGGACTAGGGAAGTGGTCATACAGTCAGGCCATACAAGTCCTGGTTGTCTTGATCTATTAGGCAGGGAAAAGGTAGCAGTAGCCATGTTGGTGATAACAGCGGAAGATTGTGACAGCTAGCTCGGAGATTGACGTGGCCGATCGTACGATTCAATCATGTGACGAGGATGGACGATCGCTTGCCTTGTCATACTTTTGCTCGGCTATGTTGTATCAATTAACTATAACTAGTGAGGGCATTTTCCCATTCATTGCTTCTCTCTTGAACAGTGAGGACTGTAAAGAAATGTGTCGGGTTTGTACGCTGCCATATCAGATGCCTCTTAATTTGGAAATCTCTGCAATGTTTCCGAGCAACTTTTAAGCATTGTTTGAACGCATTGTCCATGAGTGTTCAAAGAAGCTGGCAGTGTCGGCTTTGCGAATGTGCTTCCAGATGTCCTCAATAAATCTGTCCATTTCCAGCCTGGGACATTTGAGTGTGGCTGGGGATGAGATCCAGCTCAACTACGTTGACAGCAGAAAGCAGAAGCACTGGCTCAAGGTCCACCTGAGCCCAGAGGTAGGCGCCACTCCTCCTGTCTGGCATATTTGTATATTTATTTATTTATTGGTATTATTAGCCCTCTACAGGGCTGCTAGAGGCGTGGTAACACACACAAAGAAAACAAACAGTCATGTTCACATTGTTTACACCTCCTTGCTACGCAGGCGCATGTCCTTGGCCCTTGTATTGACCGATGGCCGTCATAAGAGCCACTAATCTGTGCCTTGCAGGGTACACATTTCAAAATGGGGCACACTTGAAGACTGGAGACACATGCAGTTTGAGAGTTGTATAATGCAGTGGCTTTGTGGGGGGAAGGCAGGGCATTTTGCCCCCTTTTGTGGATAACAATGAGTGCAGCCATGTATGGGCACATTCTGAGTGTACCCGTTGGAGCCGACTGGAATATCGGCACTTCATCCCACAATGCGTGTGTTGCCATCTCGGTGCTTTGTGCAGAACGAGCGCAACTGCGGTCATTGCGAATCGGAAATGCGATCTTTAGATGCAGCGTCAGGAAGCTCAGGCGATATCGTTTCGCTCTGTCGCAAACTGTCTTAACAGTTCCGGAGGACGTAAAGGCGTTTCCCGCAATTTCGAATAATGCTTTATACAGCTGGCAACATTGACTTTAGCATCAAGGCTAGCTGGCGCAAGCTACTACCCGTTATAAATGGTACAGTCATCATTATCCATCCATCCATCCGTCCTATAGCTCAAGCGTCGTTACTCGGAAGCATGGCTTATTTTGCGGCTTTAAAGCGGATTGACCGAACGTCTCCGCTCCCATGCAGTTTCCCGCAGGAAGCTCCCACTTACGACACAGACCTGCCGGTGGCTTTCGAATTCCAGTGGCACAAGGTGAGTCCCGACGGTGCAGACGTGGGCGCAATCGCAGAGCTCTGCGCCCTCTCCGAACGACGCAGGGCCAAACGCTGGCGGCCGTCTTTGAAGCCTTTGCACGCCAGGCAGACCGGCTGGTGCCTTTCTGGGAGGCCATGGCGGATCTCGATGTGCACTGCTGGGTCCTCGATCCCTCGTGTCCCAGGGCGGGAGACACATACCGCAGGATCGCACTGGGTAAGGCTCACGGAGACGTGTCCGATCGCGCTTCCGGCCCCAGGGGTCATAGTCACGATGCCACCTTAAAGAAAAGGCTTGTGTATTCTGACATTGTTATTGGGAGCTTGACTAGAGTATGCGGCAAAATATCAGGCACATGCATCTTGTTGTCGCTATGCGCTCGTTGCAAGCTAGGTGGTGCGGCGTGGATCAACTACCGATAGCAAGATGCTGGTCATGTCTTCTTGGTGGTGTTGGCCTGGCACAGTCTTGAGCTCATGTGCTGATGTGGGAAGCTAGGCAGGTAGAACTTGGTACCTCTTCTCAGAGCGGTGTGTGCGTATGCACTCTAGTTCAATCATAAACATCGCTATCTTATATGCATAAACAAAACAGCGATGCGAGTATCCACATGCTTTTTAGAGCACAGCTCTTAGGCGCCCGTTTCCGCGTTAAGCGGCGTCGCCGTCGGCGTTACCGCGCTCGTTTCATTATGGGACGTCACACTTTCCCTGCTAAATTTAGCGGGGATACTGAATTGGTGTTGAGGTCATGTGACTACAGTTTTACCGCTAAATTTAGCGGGGAAACTGAATGCACAGTGTTGCATTATGGGACGTCACGGACCTACACGCCAATTCAGTTTCCCCGCTAAATTCAGCGGGGAATTGAATTTGTGTTGAGGTCATGTGATGTCAATTTTCCCACTAAATCTAGCTGAGAAACTGAATTTGTTCATAGGTGACGTGACACGAAGTCATGTGACGTCATTATCCCCGATAAATTTAGCGGGGAAACTGAATTGGTGTTGAGGTCACGTGGCATCAATTTTCCAGCTAAATTTAGCGAGGAAGCTGCGGGAGGAGGGGAGGGTACAGAGGAGGAGGAGGAGGAGGGGAGTGTACGAAGGAGGGGGGGAGGGTGCAGAACCAGTATGTGAGGAGAGATCTATAGTTGTACATAATATTTTTCTCAAATTGTTTAGCACGGTACATCGCAAAATCAAAATACCTCAAGAGCTGCGCTTTAATGTCGCATTACAGAGATTTGTAAACATCTTTAGATTTTTTTGACACTATTAGATCCTCCTGATCCTTCTGAGGCAACTTACCCTACGGTAAGGTGTCCCTTGGGGGTGGGCCATACACCAGCACTCGGTCAAGACACCAAGTGGTGCGGATAGAAAAAGCAGTGCTAGGCTTGAAGGCCTCCTACACTCGAAAAAAAATAATGAATGTGTTTTTGTGCAAAGCACTAGGTGATGGTGCTGAGACATCACCAAGGAATGTTTCCTCTGCAGGGTTGTATATCTGCTGAGGAAAACAAACTGTCCACCTGAAAACTTAGGACCAGCACGGAGGACTCTGGTACTGGGCTAGAGATAGAGACTCCAGGAGCAAACAGGAGTCGTTGTCTTAAATCAATGTGTTTACGGTGGCGTCTTTAAATCAGCATTGTTTCGGCCTCTTGGTGTTCTCGATTGTTGTGTCCTTATGGATGGCGCTTCCATAGAGGTGCACATGTAAATGCTTCGTTAGAGGCCCTTCCATCCTGGCTAGAGTGTAATCCTTCCGTTATTTTCACGATAAAGGCAAGAATGTATCGGTGATGGTGGTCATCGATCCGCACACACCTATGACCTTACCGCGCCTGGAGTTTACAGGGCCGGAGGCGGGTGAGTTCCATTGCCCAGCAATCAAGCTGGCTCCAAATGAGTAATAGGCACTCCTTCCAGAGGTCAGCCTCCACGAAAAGGCTCTCCAGGACAATGCGGACAGATGGTGAGTGGGCATCTTCCTCCCGGAGAAAAACCTCCCAGGAGGAAAATCTTCGAGGAGGCAAAAGGCAAGCCTCTTGGAGGCCTATTGGCGACTCCAGGGAAATCTGCAGCACCTAGCGGATAGAACAGAAAGCCATGGCGGCAGGTTTGCTTGCCGGCCTTCTCGAGCGGGTCAGATATTCAGAGCGCCTGGCGATGTAACGACCAAGTCGTGAAAGTAGGTTCGAGAATGTGTGATGGAAATCGCCTTTTATTTGTTGCAGGTTTTAAGAAAAGCAGGACAAGCTCTCTGTTTGTCACAATTGGTGGTTTTCTTCTCCCTGCCCGCTTCCTCTCTTGCGTTCGCTCTGTTAAAGTGGAAGGAGTCGAAGGATTTGAGAAAGAAGCTTGTCTTGCCTTTTCTTAACCTGCAAGAGACTATGGTAACATTGTGTGAGGAGTGCCTTGCATATAGGGTAGTCTATTTAGAAGAGGGTAGTCTATTTAGAAAACACATTTCGAGAGGCAGCGAGTGTGCGTCCCTCGAGCTGCACTGTTCCCGGCCCAGAACGAGACTCCGCTTTTTTTGCACCGCTGCAGGCACAGTCCTGTGCGACTTCATTTTGGGAAGGCAGCCGTAATGCCCAAAGGCCAACCTGTAAGCTCTTCTTCGGCAGAGCAGGAAACATCTTCCTCTTTCCAGCCCGACATAGAAAGGCAGCTCCTATAATTCGATGGCTTGCTTGCCTGTCGAGGGGAAGGTTCCCCTCCCCGTCTTGGCTGCAGGGCAGCAGTCGGAGTGAGGCTCCAGCGCCGCTTTCCTGGCAATCTTTCGACTACCCCCGCAGGGACCCAAGTGCGTCCATCTCGGCCAACCTGTCGGCTTTGCTGGGATTCAAAATGCCTTCCAGAGAAAACGCGACGTCTGAGGTATGCTCGTGGGCTCCCTGTCCCTCAGCCCTGCCGGGAGAGGCGCTCAGCAGTGGAGGAGTTGCTCTTAAAGGGCAACTCCGCTTCATTTTTGATATTTAGAAAACTATGCAGTCCTCTTCAGTATCATATAGGAAGACCACATGTAAAATATTACGATCTAATTCCGTCTATATATTTAATAAACTGGCCAGCAAACTTTCAAATGAGCCAAGTCGCCGAAATCTGCCAACTCTAGCGTGCGACGCGAAGCACAATCATCAGCACAGTCAATGCCACGGAGTTCGAGCAGCCTACATTGAGCCAATACGTCAGAGGCATGTCTACGTCATTCTCACGTTTTTTTGTTTGTTTTTACTTCTCAGAGCGAAATTGAACGATGACGTCATGACTTTCTCCTCCCAGTGTTGGCTGAACGGCGTCCACGTGATCACCATAACACGGATGCGCTAGTTTGCGCTGCCCTGCGCGCTTCTCGGAGCTGAGAGCAGTCTGTTTTGTCTCGCCACTGCTCTTGCTTGAGAAAAACGTTTTGTTTACGATACGAGCGCGGGCCGCATCTCCGATGCCTAGCTACGATGAATGTCGAAAGACCCAAAGGCCCACGATGTTGTGTTGCTGCCTGCTCGAATTACCAGTTGACCAGCCTAGGAGGTGTCTTTCACGAGTTTCCACACAATGTTGTAGCAAGCTACATTGGCGAAAATTGAGGAGCAGACGACACTTGCGCTTTGCTCCACGTTCGCCCGCCGTCGCATAGAGGAGACTGTGACGACCCCCGTAGGGGAGGCACAGACGCGCTGTGGTGGGCCCACGCTGAGGTGAGGAGAGACGAGGCAAAAACAATATTTACTGTTTAATAATAATAGGAGTCGGTGCTGGTGCCGCCCGCAGCTCACCAACCGTCCTGGTGTTCTGAAGGTGTGGCATCCCGGGCTGTCCGTCACTGTGCTGGTGCGTGGGCGAGTTAGCTCCGGGGCTCACAGGGTTCAGGGGTTTGGAGCACTGACGCCAGCGGGTGGCCTTGCGATTGAGGCGATCCGGGCTTCACAGGGCTCGGAGGGTTCGGGGGCTTGGGGCGCTGACGCCAGCGGGTGGCCGTTGTGTTTCTCTGGTCGGGCTCACAGGGTTCTCGGGGTTGAAGCGCTGACGCTAGCGAATGGCCTTGCGGTTGAGGCGATCCGGGCTTCTCCGGGCTCGGGGGCCTGGGGTGCTGTTGCCAGCGGGAGGTCTTTCCGTTGTGCTTCTCTGGTGCATTGTTTCCCGTGCTCTCTCCAGCGCGCTCCCTGGCACTTTTCGCGGCCCGGTTCCCGCTCGGACTCGCTTCCCCCGACCTGTCTCAACTTGTTCCCCATGTCTGGTTTACGGTCCGGCTTTTCCGCTCCCCCTCTCCTTTTTCGTGTTCTCCCCTTCCCCCTCTCCCCTGGGCCGTCACTTTTTGCGCCGTCCGAAGCGGCCTGCCCGCGTCACGTGTCGTGTACCTTGCCCTCACGAACGTCACAAGACCACGTGGTTGACGTGACGTGGCCACGACTCTGACGACACGAGACCAATGTTGCCTGACTCAACCGAAGTTTCGGTTTTGGTATCTGCTGATGTTTAAATTAATATTACACAAATAATATTCCACATTTCGCGAATCCGAAGACGTAGAGCTGCTCAGTAGTGCTTTGGGAAATGGATTCGCAAATAAGTCTAAAATTTTTGTAATTGAGCGGAGTTGCCCTTTAAACCTGAATGTCTTGACAGCCCGCGTTCATCATTCATGCTTGTTTTTTTTTTTTCTGTCAAATTTAAATATAGAAGAAAGAATGTTTGCATATATCAGGCATATTTATAAATCCCTTCTATTAGGATAGCTGCGACAAATCTGCCGTGTACATGCCACAGTTCATAAATATAGTTAAATAAAAATTAACTGAACTTAGAAGTGGGTAAATGGAAGGTTGGAAACAACCTTCACGAGTTCAGTCGAATTCTCGTTTAAGCATGGTGCATGTTAGTGAAAGACTTTGAGAAACTATCCGGTATTTGACTGGAAAAGATTTGGCCATAATTACTATTCGCTTCGACTTCGCCTCTAACTCAAGAACCACTATTCGCACATGTCTACTTTAAACGAACGAAAAGCTGGAGCACAAGGGCCACATGAAAGTGAGCTTTTAATTGAGGAAGTATCACACAATCAACATTCAGCCCAGGAGAAGGGGACAGAGTCAAAAGTCTGTCCGTCTATCCCACACCAGCTCAGCATTGCCCCTCTGTGAAAGTATGTTTTCTCAGAAAAAGAAAAGAAGCTTACATTTTGTTTCAGGAAGTGGACTGCGCTTGTGGCATCTGCTACTCATTCCTTCTGGATGGTGCAGTTCCAGACAAGCTGTGCCAGAACTCCCGCTGTTCGCGGCCTTTCCACCAGAGCTGCCTCTCCGAGGCAAGTTGCGTACCTGCGTCGTCGCCTTTGAAAGTCTTAACACTAGACTCGACGGGAGAGTGCAAACGGCCATGCCAGTGTACTTTTTTGTGTTGGAAGTGGCAACTGTTTATGTGGTTATTTCTATTCATTTCCTGTTTGAAGCCATGACTCCTAAGACTAGTGCACACACTTTCGACGACTTACGGTCTCTTACGACGAGTTTGAAAATATTTCGACAATGTTAGAAACGACCATTTTTCGTAGACAGTGTGTGCATTTGATCTCGCAAATGCCGCAAAGCCTTTGCTTTAGTGAAATGCACTTCCAGGGTCCTGTCATAGATGGCTCCAGCATGTTATTGCATTCTATTGTCCTGAGAGACTAGAACTCGGTCCTATGCAAATGCAAGTGTGTGAACAGGCCTTAAGATAAGCCAGCAAAAAGGGTGCCCCCTCAAAGGACGCGTCACACTCTGCGCCGAAGGATTAGCGAAGAAACGCTCTAGAACCAGGAAACGAGAACCGCGTTTGTTTCTCGCACTGCTCGACGCCTTCGCCTGGAGAATCCACTCTACCATCGACAATCTTTACGTTCTCGTTCTTGACCATTGTGGCGGTCTTCCGTTGGTACTGGTGTCCTTTTCCTTGAACCATCTCCAGTGCTCTAGCGATAATGGTTGCCAAGGGATCGCCTTTGAATATGCACTTTGCGTTGTTCAACAGATCATTAAATTTGATAATTTCCTCTTCACAACGAAAAGTCAAATTGAGTGTGCGACGAAAGCTACTCCTTTCGCAAACTGTTCCCGGACATTTCATCGAACGCCGTTTCGTCGAACGCCGTTTCATCGAAAAAAATTGACGTTTTATCGAACGCCATTTCATCGAACGCCGTTCCATCGAATCGCTGATGGCCGTTTCATCGAATGTCTTTTATATAAAAAGTGTGAAAGATGCTCTTTTATGCACGGATCGAGTGCATTTCCGTGTCATTCACCCATTTCATCGTCAGGTTTTTAAATGTCCGAACTTGTAGCTGTTACAATTTATTTTGATGCAAGTAACCCATGAGGATATTTGTACCGATTTTTATGTTTGTTTCGCATTATGCGCTTATCTGTTCACCCCCTCTGTATTACCCGATGGGCCTTGAGGGTATTGTAACAAAAAATAAAATAAAAAGTCGCACTCCCGGTAAGAGCGCACTCCAACTCATGGAGGCCAGAAGGCGACTTAGGTTTTGCGCAGGCGCACCAAATTTGGCCAAGTGAGCCTCCTAGCCTCTCATGTCTTTCTATTAATACTTTTTTATTTCCCGAAGCTTGCAGTAGCTAAAGCTGAGGTGCTATTTATGAAACTACAACGAAACATTGCTTTTTATAGTTCTAAGACTCAATGAAGTCAAAAGTAAGTGCGTCACTTAATATTTTATTTGAAAACTTTCGGGGGTTCATGTGTTCGTGCGACAGCCAAATTGCTCTCAGAAAGTCCCCCACAGCCGTGCTCCGTCGGTTCTCATAAAAAAGGTGGACCTTCTCATTTCTTGCCGCTATGGCCTTTTTCTGGCGAGGAAGCTCTAGGGAACTCAGCATCGCCTCCATCTTGTCTTCCGTCAGTTGATGTTGTGCGGCGATGCAAGTCAAAAACTTCCAGAACCCGGGATGGGCACCTCCGACCAGCTTCAGGAAGCGGGAATGCCACCCTGGCGTTCGATAAGACGGCGTTCGATAAGACGGCGTTCGATAAAACGGCGTTCGATGAAACGGTGTTCGATGAAACGGCGTTCGATGAAACGGCATTCAATGAAACGGCGTTCGACGAAACGGCGTTCGACGAAACGGCGTTCGATGAAATGTCCGGTCCCACTCGCAAACGTATTCCTTTTCAGTATTGTCACTCAGGCGTTTTCTTGACACAAAAGGCGGAGACGTTGATGCTCGGTCCTTATTGACGGACGCCGTTTGGAAAGACTCAAAAATTCGCCATTCGCCACTCTCGTAAATTTCAACGATAAAAAAAAAACGAAAACCAATAATAATAAAAACGTCACAAAAAATATCTCCAAGAAATTCCAGTGCACGGCATGCTGCCTAAAGACCTGCACAAGTCGAGGGCATTGCAACGCACGGACTCAAGGTCGCTTGTCAATCATGTTGGGGTGGCTCTTTTGTAAACTAACCCCATCCCCCCCCCCCCCCCCCCCCTTTTTTTTTCTCGATGGAGTCTATGGCATAGCCGCCGGGGCTTAGCCAACACCGGCTTAGCGGGCTTAGCGGAGCAGGGCTGGAGGACAGAGGGGGCAGAGAGAGTGAAAGGAGGAAACAGGCAATGGTGGAAAGGGTAGAAGGGGGAAGAGGAGGAAACGAGGGAAAAGTGGAAAGCGCGAAGTGGTCTCCGGTCTTTAAAGGAGCTGTGCAACGATTTCAGTGCTTTGCTTAAATTTGGGAGTTGGTGTCTCGACCTTTCTGAAGTAAAGAACAAAAAACCGCTTTTTTTCACATCCTAGTTTTTATTTTAAAAATGGACAAAGATTGAGGATTTTGGCACCTCTCAACTCCTTCACCACCTTCCGAGTCCCCAGCGCTGTGACGTGAAAGGGGGACGCTCGGGGTTCCGGTGAAGCTCTCTCTCTAGACTCATCAGTGAGCAGCGAGAACTCACCCGCTCGCGACCACGTGACCACCACCTAGCACAACGCAATCAACATGGTGAAAGGAGAAAAATGCCAACATGTCCAGGTCCAGCCATCCTTTTCCGGCTCTGCCCCTGTCCCCCTCTGGCTTCTGTCGCGGTAGCAGATAGAGCTGACAATTTTCTTGACCTCTGATAGATGGCGCCACTAAAACTCAACATAATAAAAGTTTTGTCGATGATACCAGGTTTTTGACGCATCTATATTTATGTCGGAACGACAAGATTTATAGAAAAATTACCTTTTAACGAGCAGGTATTTGCATGACTCGCTATCTTTTTACAAGTCCCCCTTTGACGTCACGCCGCGTGGTTCTCATGGCTGCCGCTCACGGCTGCAGGTCGGAAAGTATTCTAATTTTTGCCCTGCAATTACGCGGCGGAATCGCAACGTTTCGAAGGAAGATGTGTTTTCTGTCCTTTGTGACAAGATCAACAATGTCAAAAGTAGAAGATGCAAATTTTTTCAACTTTTAAAATCGTTGCACAGCTCCTTTACGTGAGCAAGAATTAAAGAAACCGTGAAACGAATCCCCTTCTCCTTCGTGGGACCTGCATCATTGGGACATGGTCGCAATGTTTTTTGGTTTTGTGGTTATGCGCCCGGTTCTGCAAGTGGCCCAGTGGTTTCCCCATTGCGGCGCATCTTTTGTTTTGTCTCTGTCTGCAAGAGGTCCCTTTATTCGTTTTGGAGAGGGATCTTCGTTGAATGGCACCAGATCCATCCGATGTCATTTGGTATGTGTGCCCCGAGACATGCGGTGCATTGCCTGCACGCAAGAGAGAACAGTGTTCCTTTGCCTTCCAGTGGATGAGGTCTCTGCCCATGGTCAGGCAGAACTTCAACATGTTCTTCGGGGAGTGTCCCTACTGTTCGGAGGTGAGAGCAGCACTACACTAGTTAACTTCACCCTGGTGATGCAGACCCCTACTAGCCACAGCTGTTCTTTGATAGACCCTTTTCAAAACCCCATCAAGCAACACTGGCGGTTCTTGGGCACGAGGCGTTGTGATAGGATTCGAGTCCTCGCCAAACGCCGACATAGTATTAGCTTGTAATACTACGACTCGGCCCTCATGTCCAATACGTGCTTAGCTCATGCGCCCAAACAATGCCGGCATCGGATAATCAGCACATCAGCCACTAGATGGTGCGCACTTTCGAAAAGGATCTATTTTTGGTGTTACGAGTTTTTACTTGTGTTGACCCTGAACATCCCCAAACTTTCCAGAGCTTTAGGCTCGCATACAGATTGTTCTAGAAATCGGCGAAGAAGGTACAGGCGTTCGTTTCACAATACGTCCTTCAGTTGTGCTGCGTTGTTTAGAGCGCAGCTCTTAGGCGCCCGTTTCCGCCTTGAGCGGCGTCACCGTCGGCGTCGGCGTAACCGCGCGGTGCATTATGGGTAAATTTTTCCGAAGGGACCCGAGGTCCTCCCGAAGGAACCCGAGGTCGTCCCGAAGGAACCCGAGGTCCTTCGGGAGGACCTCGGGTCCCTTCGGGAGGACCTCGGGTTTCTTCGGGAGGACCTCGGGAGGACTTCGGGTTCCTTCGGGAAGACCTCGGGAGGACCTCGGGTTCCTTTGGGAGTTGCATGCAACAGGTTCAATGCAACCTGTTGCTATGCAACCCTGGGCAAGTTGCATGCAACCTGTTGCATGCAATCCAGGTGCATGCAACCTGGTGACGTCATCGGCATCCGCATCGTCATCATTACTGATGACGTCATCGGCATCACGCATCGTCATCCGCATTGGCTCGCATCGTCATCATCATCTGATGACGTCATCAGTGACGTCACTGATGATGTCATTGGCATCCGCATCGTCATCGTCATCATCACTGATGACGTTATCAGCGACGTCACCGATGACGTCATCGGATCGTCATCATCAAGGTCACGTGACCCCCCGAGGTCCCATGACCCCCCCACCCACTTCAGTACCCTTCCCTCCTCCTCCTCAAGAGCTGCGCTCTAATTCGTCGTTACAGGGAGTTGTAAACGGCTTTCATTTTTTTTTATGCCCTCTGCACATGTCCAACATTTTGTGTTGTTTTTAAGGGGGTTCGATTCTAAACACCTTTTATTGTGCTCCTGCGGTGCTCTTGTGGCTTTTCCCCATATATAGCTTGGTACACAGCGCAAGAAAAGTAAACATTGATTCCTTGATCAATAGATAATTCCTGAAGGGACAAGCCTCTCATCAGACTGTTGTAGCAGCCACAGCCCTTGGCCCATCTTTGTTTCTCTTACGACACATGCCCGGCATTGCCTAGAAACTAGAGATGGTAAAGTATCTGGAAGGCAGCACTATCGGTTAGCCTGTCCAAAAGTCAAAATTGAACCAAGTTTTCAGGATACATCTAAATTGTAAAACAATATGTACCGGCGAGGGTTTATCGATGCTTTCAAATCACTCGTTCTTTTTAAGCCACCTTAAATGGGTGCTTTCCCAGTTGTTATCGGACATCATCATGGTTCAAGTATACGAGCGTTCTTTGTGTATATATGTGCTTGTGGAAATTCATTTGATACAAAAATAACAAACATAATTTGATCACTCTTTCCATGACTCAAGTCCCTTGGGCGATGCGGTATAACTGGAATAACTACTAAATATATATGCCCAAAATTCCCGTAAATGTAAAACCAGTGCTTTACATTAGGTTTCGTCTTTGTGATTGCTTGCATCGGTAAAGGCGTATGAAGTGCGAACTGCTGATGGCATATATATAGCACTTGCACAACTTCTCTTTTCCGCAGCCGATGTCGTGCAGGATGTAGGAGCAAAGACGTCGCGAGGCATTACTGTCCAAGGGAGAAGATGGCCGCATACTGACGTCTATGAGTTGAGATAACTAAGTTATAGTTGTGTAGAAGCTGAGAGTTCTGAAGTGCCTCATACTTTGCAAAAGCTTTTTGCTTAACGGTCTTGAATTTGATTCTGTCATGCTAGATAGCAGTCTAATTATGTACTTTAACAATCCCAATTGTATAAACAGTAAACATCTGCACAATTTCACTCTTGAGAAGTAGAGTACTCTGTACTTCTGCTTCAAGTATTTTGTAGAATTTTACTATAGACCAACACGCGGCCCCGACGTCATGCAGCTGCGGTGGCGCTGTCGATGGCAGTGCGCAGGCGCAGACGCTCCACTTCATGCGGATTCGGTTTCTGCGCACAGCGCAGTGCCCACACCTGGTGTGGGCAAACGCCGGCTTGTTTGTAAACAGCGTGTTGGTCTATAAGTACAGTTCAGAAGGTGTACAATTGTACTTAGCTTATACAGTACTATTTTCTATAACTTTCTGGAAAAAATATAATACCGGGCTCTTAAGTAAACGTCCAATGATTTGTCACGCCAACTTGTAGACGAAGCAATGCTTGGTCAGTCGTCGGACAACACTGGGAACAAACACAAATGTTGCTTTTGGCATTTGTATGTTATTTTGAGTAATCATTTCATCTTCAATGCATTGTACGAAAGAAATTATGTGGTCTTTTGATATATTTACCTGCTTTTGAAATAAAAATGCATCGACAAAGCAACCGCACCTGTTTATAGTGTGATCTACAAACTTGCTTCACTGACTAGGCCTTGCTGGTTCATGACAGTGTTGAGAACGATTTATGTTTAAATCTATGTTCATGCGCTTAGCCTCCATGGTACTCTTGCCGGAGTGGCGGGAAAGACAACCACTTTATAGGGACGATACAAATGTACAATCAATACAATCTTTCTGGGTTGCGACAGCTTGTTTCTCATACAAGTCGCACATGAATTGATGAGCAATGTGGTCACTAGGTGCTGAGAGTATTCCATTACTCTCGGCACCTAGTGACCACATTGCTCATCAATTCATGTGCGACTTGTACGAGAAACAAGCTGTCGCAACCCAGAAAGATGTGCAGGCGATACTTAGCAAAGTCACTGGGGACAATAACTGAACCTTTCTTTGGTTACATGTGCATTACACTGCTGTTACACTGCAACAGTTAACATCTACAGCGATACTCGGCTTTAGGCCCGCTTCAGACGGGGCAACTTTCTTAGCAATTTTAGGGTTGCTGACGGATTTTTCCCTAGCTTTCCCTAGATCGACAT
Source organism: Ixodes persulcatus (assembly GCA_013358835.2). Lineage (NCBI taxonomy): Eukaryota > Metazoa > Arthropoda > Arachnida > Ixodida > Ixodidae > Ixodes > Ixodes persulcatus. The sequence goes on along the minus strand of JABSTQ010009491.1, from coordinate 36,152 downwards.
GACTTTCCGAGATCGAGCCCGGCTCGAAAACAAGCGAGCGACTCTGAGCGACTCGAAGACGTTTGAAGCGGCAGCAGGCCAATCAGGGACGCAATATTTTCACGTGATACCCCGTGCCGGTGATGATGACAACTAAAGACTTGGTTCTGGTTTTAAATTTATTGTTTTTGGAAGAAGAGTGAGTACTCTCAACACCATTTAAAGGTATAAAAACACATTTGTAACGCATAACTACCGTATTTACCCGAATATAGGTCGACCACGAAAATAGGTCGACCCCTATTTATTGAACCCACCGAGAATAAAAAAAAATAATTTGAATATAGGTCGACCTTTTTTTTTTTTTAGGAACAGGGAAAAGTTAGGGCAAAAGAAAGAAACAAATCTTTATTTACAGCACTCTCGGCTAAATCGCAGGGCGATGTCAAAAACTTAATCATCGTCAGAACTTCCGGACATGTCATCGTCGTCCGAAGCTTCGTCAGCTTGGTAGACATCCTCCCAAATTCGCAACAATACACAATACCTCACTGACACCGTCCGTTGTAAAATGACACTGCGCAAGACGCAACGAAAGAAGGTGGAGACCGGCGAAGCGACGAAAGACCAAATACAAATACGCGAGCAACGCCGGAGTCGCCGTAAGCAACACGCGCGCCGCCGCAAGCAATAAGCTAAAGTAACCTCTGTTGTTTCTTTTTCTTTCTTTTTTTTTTTTTTTGTTTTTGTGGCATCTGCAAGGGAGAGACATGGAGGGCAAAGTGCATGGCGCATCGTGTTCCTTTCCCTCCCCTTCCCCGTTGCCCAGCGAGGGGAACGCTACAGGCGCGATTTCGAAACCCGACGCCCGAGGGATGGGCGCGAGCGGTGGCCACGGCGGGGGGAAGGGGAGGGGGGGGGGGGTTGTTTGTTGCTGTTTCGGTTGCTTTCGTGCACCAAAAGCTTTTTGAAACAAGAAGCGGCGCGGCTCTACGGCAACGCCGGCTCGGTTATTCGATAGCTCCATGCCCTCGGTAGGGTCGCAAAATTTTGGTCGCGAATGTAGGTCGAAATTCTTTGGTCACGAATATAGGTCGACCCTTATTTTTTGACAACATTTTCGGAAAAAAAAGGTCGACTTATATTCGAATAAATACGGTATGTGTCTAAATAGTGCAAGAAAAATAAAATTGAATGATGATGGCAAATCGCAGCAGTTGGTTGCTGCGTGTGAATGCGGGCGGCCCGTGTTGCTGGTGTTGCGACGTCGAGTTGCTGGGAGAAACTGCCCTGTCTGAAGCGGGCCTTATGAAACAGCGTATGTGGTGTTTGAACTAGGCGACCATTTGAGTCAAGAACATGTGTGCCTCCATCGTCGATGCTCCAAACCACCCTCTCAAAGAACCTACCTGAAGTTTAGTGCCACTTTCCACGAAGTAAATTAACACAGGCCTGTTGCAGGTTCATAAATACACACACATCTCTTTATTTATTTATTTCGCGAACACAGGTGTCGTAATGGCTCTTTGTAGACGGCACAACACCAATGACACTGTACACTGCAGACTTGGATCTCTAGCAACAAAAACAAAAAAATGGGCTCGACACTCCTACGTTATCCCCTCCCCTGCAGCGAGACCGGGTGCTTCACAGCTTGGCATGTTTTCGATGCCACCGATACTAACAAATTTTAAGCTCGGTGGCAGTTTGCAACATGCTACGTCAGTATTAGTTTGAATAAAAATCCAAAAGCCATCTGCGCACGTCTAAAGGTCATGTGCAAATGGCTTTGGCCTGTTTGCATGGTTTTTATGGCTAAATCCATCTGCTAACGGCTGAAGGTCGTGTACAACCTTCAGCCGTGTGCACAACAACCTTTAGCTGTTATCATGGCTAAAGGTTGTTGCTCAGCCACGCTTAAAGGTCGAGTCGTGTCAAAACTGCGCTAGGTTGCAACCTGTCCCGAAATGCAATTGCCGAGAAATCGTGCTGTCGAGACCATGCAAGAACCAATGACGCACATTCACATCTCATTTGCAGCCACATTAACAGACCTTGTAGACAACCCAGCACCGCACAGTTTTTGTATGTTTTCAACTGTGTTAACAAACAAGACTGGCAATTTTTTTTTTTTCAGTAGCTCCTTCTCTAGTCTACAACACACTGTTCGGCCGGTCAAGACAGAACACTCCACTTCAAACTTAGAAGTGCCACTCATGCTTGCTGTGCAATTTTAGTTTCGTGAGACTTGGCTCAGTACTTTGCCGAATTCTCGCCACCTCGGTTCTGTGCTACTTCGGCTGAATTGCTGTAAGTCAGAGAATGGTAGCAGCCGTTTCCAATATCTAAGACACACTAAACACACCGAGACAGATGCATAATAAAAAGCAGTGAAACTCCTAAACGCGATTTGACTGGAGTTTGCGGAAATATGTTGATAGTTGAACTGTGACAAGTGGCTGCCTGTTTGGTATTGCTAGAACCGTCTCCACAAGAAGGAGATGCGCCCACTGCGGGTTACACTTATCCAGCACAAACACCTCCAGTTTGCTGCCGCTACAATTCAACTCAGCCTTGGCACAGACGTCCGACGCCACCCGTTGCTAAAAACGAGTTGAAACTTGTAATACCCGATAAATTAGACTACAAAGTTTTTGTTTTCGTCGTCCTTGGACGACGGAAACAAAAAAAAAGACATTTCCTAGATTTGCTTTTTTACAACGGCCATGACACTTGTTTAAAAAATGCTCCCTGAATATGAAACTGTCCAAACTACGCAAGACAACCGGCGCACCTTCCTCGTAGGGACAATCGAGCAGCCAAACAGGGTGCCACTGCAATCTCTGGGAATGTGTAAACAAGTATTGCTCTCCTTGGGCACCGGCTTTGTCCCTGTACAAAAATAATGCAGGCGTCTTCCACCCACATCTCGACTTGCGTGAGCACCGAGCAATGCCGTCGGAGCTTAATATTCACCTGAGGAAAACCCAGTCATCTGAACGAGCTGCCTTTCCATGCTGGCCCACAAGATGGTTTAGAAGCCGACTTAAAGAAGGACAGCATGAAAGCTGGCTTCTAAGCCGTCTTCTGCTGGCTTCTGGGTCAGCCTAGAAGCCAACTTAGCAGACAGATAAGAAGCGAGCTTAGACAACAGCTTAGGAAACAGCCTAGAAGGCGGCATAAAGCCCAGCCTCGAGAACTGCCCCAAAGAGGGTCTAAGAGACAGCTAACAAATAAATTTTGGAGGGCAACCTAGGGGTCACAAATGCAAAGTCTGCCCTGCATCTGAGATGGAAAGGACAGCGAGTGTTGAAAATGGGAACATCACCGAGAATGAAACACAGATGTAAAACATTGACTGTACACTACGACAAAACATACTGCTGAACCAAACTCGTGCGTCAGAGAACGCTAAAACTGCTGCCCAACTAAAAAGCCGCAGGGGGAAGGGCGTTACGGTGGCTCGCGCGACCTCATGTTTGTTCGGCGCAAACTCGCCCCCTTCGTCGGCAAACATTGCTACCACCGAGAAACTAAGACGAACAGAGCCCGTTAGCTCTTTCAGTAAAAACAATCCTGTCACTGACCAAAGACAGCGTTGAAACCATGGCAGCTTGACCTGAGCTTCGGCAACCTGGGCGCAATCGTTTGAGATTCACCGAGAATCGGTATCGGTGGTTTCGTTCGGAGAAGCTAGTCCCTATCCTTTCAGTAAAAGGCTAACTGACTGGATGCTCCACGGGCGATAAGACTACCAATGAGAAAAAAGCGAGTGACTAGCTGCTCTGCGTGCCTCAATTTTCCATCCGACCGTAAAAATACCCACCGTGTCACAAGGCGTTCTTGTGTTTTCTGGCCTACAGGAGGACACTAATTCAGCTGAATGCTCGTCGCTCCCTTGCAACATCTCGGGACGAGAAGCTGTCAGCTCTTCCAAGGTGCTACCTCCCCGTTTTAAGTTGTTGCGGCTGACTTCCCGCGACTAGTCCGCGACGGAGCTCAAAGTGGCACACCGCTGTCACGTCGTTAGTGTGCTGGCAACTGCGTCCTCCGATTATCGAAATGCAGCAAGAAACGTTGCCACAGAACTAAAAGACGGAACCAACCTGCCGAAGTGGCACGTGCAACTGCCTCGAGTTCGTGGTCTCAGGTCCTCGCTGCGTCCAAGTGTTGTTGTTTCCCAGTTTGATTGACGGGTGTCGCCCCTGTTGCCGGCACATCTAGTGAAACCTGTATTGCCGCGCTGGTTTTAGGGTGACGTAGGTCCGCTTCATGTCATCGCTCTCCTCCCGCTTGACCTCCGAGTATTTCTCCCCTTTGACGCTGACGATTTTGTTGTCGCGGTAACGTATAAGTTTCTTGGGCTCCTGTGGGCGAGATAGAACATTGCCGCGAGTTAGCTTCGCTCGCTTCAGCTTCTGCAGGCACCTTCCCCGCTTTTCGGCAGGTTTGTAGCATCCTGTGCCAGACGTCCGAGCAGCTTTCAACGCTTGACCGGTTTTCCACTGCCTTGTCGTGTTTGGCCGTGCAAACATTTGGAAATTTTAAACACTGACTTGGACATTGGTGCATTCACTTGGATCTCCGAATCGAATAGTGGTATTATAAAGGCTGATGTTCAGATAATTTAGAATATTTTGAAAACATTCTATGTCAATCCATTTTAACTTTGTCGATAGTATTCCTCCTCTGCATGTCGCAACTAGTACGTCTCTGTTCATGTTGCAACACTTCTCTGCTCTAAAATTGAAATATTTTTATTTTAACATTCAACATTTGGCAGACTACAGTACAACCCACTTATAACGATAATGAGAAAACCTGAAAATGCAACCGTTAAAACCAATTATCGTTGTATCCGGACTAGAAACTGATCATTTCCAGTCTAGAAACTCTAGAAACTGGTCGTCATAAGCGGTACATCGTGATATGTGGTATCGTTATAAGTGGGTTGCACTGTATTTCAACATTTGGCAGACAACAGGCATGGGCAACAGGCATGGGCAGGCCGTTCCGTGGGACAGAAACAGTCGCCCGTGATCAAGGGGCTGAGTTGGCTCCGAAACGTCGGGATCTTTGCTTTTATTAAAGCGTGGTTAGAGTTCCAAGCTTAAGTTTTAAGTCATTCCTAACCAGACGGATGTCCGTCAAAAATGTTTACATTTAAGACTGCCGAATATTGTTGAAGAGAAACATTAGGCAGGCAAAAGAAAAGAAGAATGTGTTTATTCACAACCCATTTAGAAGCAGCACACTTGTCTAACCGAGTATTTATTTATTTATTTATTTTACCCTCAGGGCCAGAGGCATTACAGAGGGGAGTGGTGAGTAGTTAAATTTTGTGGAAATGATTGAAATTCAATCTTCGAAAGCACCCATTTTAATTTGGAACCATTAAAACGGTGTTACTATTCAATTCATACTGGCCTCAATCCCAAATTTGTCACTTGCACATGTTCCATTCAAATTCTCTTTACACAAGTGCTACAGATTTTACGACCAGTTGCTGACAATAAATAAAAAGAGTTAGTTCTACATTCGAACCTGCTGACAATGCATTCCTATTGCCCCCCTTTATCATTGCTGCAGTTCAGCACATCCTTGGACATTTTGCTAAACCTGCATACTTCCAACGTTTTGGCAGAGGGAAAATGTAACGCCCTTCTGCGCTTGATCCGATAAATAGGTCATACCGTTTTGGGTGCCACGGGCCTGTGTTCCTTTCCGTCCTCGTCCTGGTCAATGTAGCCGTATCTGTTGGGAAGGGGGAGCTACCGTTTTAGCCCTTTCACAGGGGATCACCCCCACCACATCTCGATTTCAAAGAGACCATGCAACTTCCTTGGGCAGTTCTCGAGCGAATAGTGCACTTGCACAGCTTTGATTAGTTCTCGCACGCGTGACTGCCCCTAGCTGCGGCTACACTGGCACAGAAAGTTCTCCCTATGCATGTATGAACGTAGGTGGTAATTTCCAGATCGCGCCCGGCGCAATCTGATAAATACGGCTTACATCCATTAAACTATTTTGTTGTTTCTCCGCACAGCATGCTGTCGACTGAATCTTTATCTTCGTAATACAACGCACACTTACAATTCGTTTGCCGCAATGTGGCAAACCGCAACAAAGACCTTGCAACTCTTAAAGACTCGCCCCTTTTTGAGATGCCACCCTAAGCACACCTTCTATCCTCTTTATTTATTGGTGCATCTGGACCTTTTACAGGCATTCCCTTATCACTCCGACACTGAAAGGCGCAGCTCAATTAACACGCGCAATTCGTGGTTCATGATCGAGCCTCTAATTTTGTCTTTCCCGCGACGTCGTCTGCTACTTCGGGACCACTTTCGACGCACGGGCGGCGTAGGACGCTAAACACGCCCGTCGCGACGCATTTTAGGTACCCTATTCTTTGAGTGTGCCTCTGTCTGTGTTGACCCAAAGATAGCCGTCAACCGTTGCCGAGTTTGTTTCCATCGAGTGAGGTTCTCGGCCGCGTACCGGTTCCGCAACTATGGTCGCCGACAGAACGAGAAAGGCAGGACGTGTCTTTCGAACACCCGACCTCCGCGCCTTCCCACCTGGTGAGAATCTGCTCCCGGAGCTCTTTGTCGCCCAGCGTGAGCGCGGCCAGCCCCTGACGTGAGGAGTGGTGGTGCGGGGGACCCCTCGAGAGCGTCGCGGGGCTCCCTTCCCCCGCTTCGGGGTCCCTCTGCTGCAGCAGAAGCAGCTGGGCAGCCTCCTCGGAGTCCCCGCCGGCCACCCGAAGGCAGCGGCGCACCTCCAGCGAGCACACTCCGGGAAACATCTCGCATAGCGTCCGGAACGTGCCTTCGTCGCACAGCGAGGACTCGTCCTGCGGTCCGGAAAGACAAACCTCAGCAGGCTCCGCCGCTCTAAACCGACGTCGGGCTTCACCGCGTCGCACCAGCAAGCATACGTCAAGCTTCACCACTTTGCACTAGAGCGTGTGTGTCGGGCTTTACCGACACCTCTTTGCGCCCACACGTCGGGTTTCGCTGCTCTGCATCTGTTTGTAGGTGCCAGGTTTTACCGCGTTGCACCGGTGTGCGGGCGTCGGGTTCCACTGCTTTGCACCGGCGTGATGTGTCGGATTTTACCACTTTGTACCAGTGCACGCGCGTCGAGGCTGGTTCAGACACAGTGTTAGGTACAGTACATCTAAGAAGTACTTGAAGTAAAGTACAAAGTAAATGAGAGGTTATGTACTTGAAGTAAAGTATTATAAATGCAATGTACTTTAAAATAAAGTACTATTGGTGCAATGTATATTCAAAGTAAAGTACAAGTACTTTTTAACAGACTTCATGATGACCTTTCATTCACCTATACTACAGTGTCTTTTTTTTTTTTTAACTGGTAGACATTGCCCTAGGGGTAATCGGGGGGGGGGCATCAGTTATTTTTGGAAATGGCAGCGAATATTGGATAAAGTTAAGTGGCCAGAGAGTAGTTGTTTTACTCTCGCTGATGAATTATTTAATACAACAAATTTATGAGGCACTTATTTGTATCGGTTTTATAGCCACAAAGAAATGACTGGATGACGTCTCGAAAGTCAACAGTGCGTTTTCACATGACGATAAGCCTTTTTTTTAATGCGAAAGCCTTATATGTCCTATTACAAGAAAAGCCGTCAGCGTTGTGCCCGAAAGATGGCCATAAAAATATGTCATCAAGCACGCGATGCTCAAGGTCAAAGCAGACGCGCCTCAGAAATAAAACACAAAGAAAAGCACAGCAACATAGATGCTTCATCACGGAAGCCGTGAAGCCGGCGGGGGCGCCGCGCCTACGCAGTGGGGGAACGTGATGTCACCGCCGGAGTGCCGCGTGCAAAAGGAAGACATGACGCGCTAACTACGGCGTGTCAGTTGCGCTTTGGACTTCATCTGTGCTTCGTGCGATAGACTTTGAGGCGACCGCGCCTACATCTACGGCCTCGACATCGGCAGCAACGTCTACATCTACGGCAACACACCGAATACAATACTGGCAGAAACAACTTTAATATGTGTAGAAACATTACTCGAAAACATTTCAACCGCAGGACTATAATGGTTTCCCATTCCTACACGTAAGCAGTCTTAAGTGTCTTTCTTAACGTTGTTTTTTTTTCACTTAACCTTACTGGGAAAGCCAACAACATGAGCGCGTTATCTTTGAAAGAGCTTAATTTCACCGAGACCAAACTTGGGGATGTACTTTCAAGTTGGAAGTTATGCTTTCCTTGGAAACTCCCAGGAAAAAATACATACTACTTGAAGTAGTCCTTTAAGTACAATGCTAAAGTACTTCTCGACACTGTTGAGACATTTATGTTTGACTGCACTAGAGATCAAATCAGTGTGAAAGATACGAGAAATGCTTGCTCGTAATATTGTCGGAATTATTCCCAGGTCATGGCGAAAGAACAAGGCGTAAAAAACTGGGGAATATGTGCAGACCGGAAGTGAGCCAGAGCAACCCGAAAAATGGGGTCGGTGTGTTATCTCGTAAGCAGTCCTAAGCAGGCACGACGCACTCTGTCAAACTCAAATGCAAATGTGTGAACCTGCCATTAAGTCCTTGAGCAAACATGTAAAAAGGGCCCGCAATGAAGTGACCTTCAGTACTTCACACCGACGCACGTGCTTGTCGGGCATCTCCGCCATGTGGTAGCACGCTGGAAGAAGTGGCTGGTCTGGGGGAGCACCTCGATTAGCTAGGTAGGCTCGGAGGTCTAGAGTAGCTGCTTGATGTGTCCTCCGCTTATTTTTTAAGTGTTTCAAAAGTAGCTGGTGGGTGCTTTTTGCGACATGGGCGCATGCTCAATATTTTAGCCAACTCTTTCAACTAATTGCCTACAGACGAGACACCTCGTCCCAAGCATGGCACGCCACTTTGCTACAGCCTCCAGGGTAAGCAGGCTCGTGCTCCAAAGCCCCCGCTGGAGAGAAGCGCAAAAAAATTATAACGTTGGTTTTGGCATAACTTGTATTTGACATTTTCTCAATGGCTATATCAAATTCAGAGATAACAAATAGCACGCCGGAAAGACTAAAGCCTGGGCATTCCTAAAATGTGTTTAGTTTGAGGAGTAGACCTTTGCAAAAATCCCAAAAGACTGCATGTGAATGCTTGCACGTAACATTGAAGAAAACATGCGTGAGAGAGAGTGAGAAAAGTAGCGCAGTTGCTCGCCTGCCCTCGCCTGCGTTTCCTCCGTCGTCTGCCAAAACCAGTTCCATACAGGCCATTCCCGGCACTTCTCTGGGCACCACGCAAAGCCCTACATGCTTTGCAAAAGATCTATCGAGTCCATGACAGATAGGTTCCTCTGGAGATCGAAACTGCTCACTTGCCGTTGCTGTAAATTTTTAGTGGGAGTCGATGCATGCATTCGGTTGGCAACACGATTGGCATAGTTTCGTCGGACGTTGGCAAGCAAGCAGCTTGCTCTCGGAGGTGTTGGACTTACGCAGATGGCGATGTGGTTGGGCTTCCCGGTGTCATCTTCTGACTGGCTCACATTCCTCGACCGCGACGCGGACTTGTTGGATGATGACCTGAGCTCCGCGGAGGAGGGGGGCATGGAGGGTGCCCATCCGTTGGGCTGCGCGCTGCTCCCAGGGTGCTTGGCTGTAGCATACCGTCTCCAGTCACGCATTTAGAGGCACTCCGAGGCCGCGACGAATGAATGCGGGCCCCCGTTAGTTGTGCAGAGAACGAATAAAATTTATTTACTGGGTAATAAAAATGCTGATGAGAAAAAAATATATGACGCCAACAGCCTCGAAAACGAGCTAATATTTATTTAAGCTGGGGGGTTATTCTTTAAACTTTTTGTGTCATGACTTTTTTCCTTTTAGGGGCCTTTCAGTTAGCCAATAAAACAAATCAGTACACCCTCGCCCATAGAGACTCATTTTACTGACTCAAATACAACGGCAGCAATTCTGAGATGATTCCTCGGTGTTTTTGCAGGAACAGAAAAGCATACCTAAATTTGGGGTGGGCTATCTTTCAGGGGTGAGGCATCTTACTGGATATCATGGTAGTCAGTCATACTTATCACTTCACAAGCATGCTCCTACGTTTTCTACGGCTGACAAGGAGATTCCCCCAAAAATCGTTATCTAAAAATAACCCTTTTTTTTCTTTCTAGAACATTATTTTCAGTCTAGAGAAAAACAAGAAGACAACCTTTATAACTGTAGTGCTAATACTAAAAAAAATATCAAGCTAGCTGGTGATTCATTTATAGCAACAAACACTTGAAACTGAGGAACACGTTAAAAAAGAGGACAACCATCCACACAGGGTCCCAAGCGCAGCCGAAGGTTTATCAATCTGACCAAACATTAACTGGCGAAAGATTTTGCACCAAAGGTAATCTTGCTTCTTAATCGTTGTGCCTCGGCCTCCTTACAAGCACACCCAATTCTCTTTGCGGTGCGTGACAAGGGGCCGAGCGGAACACAATCCTAGCGATCTTAGAGCGCCGTGGAAAAACTGGAAAGGGCCCCACCTGGCTGCTTCCTGACCTGGCCAGAGAGCAGACGCACCCATGATGAGATCTTTGCGCTGCAACCAGAGAGCGCTGCCGTCAGGACATTTCCCCCTCCGTCCCCTGCTTGCTCCATTCTAAATACGATGCACCGAGGCATTTAAAAGATGACCAGGCAATAATTTTGAGAATCGCGGTAATGATAAATACAGATGCAGATAAATTTAAGATTGTCATTACTAACCTGTTACACGATGTTTAGTAGTAATTTTTTGTATTTTTTGCCGTTTCATTGTTATTTATTTTATTCCATGTACTGTGCCATTACTAACGTGTTAAATGATGTTTAGTACTATATTTTTTGCCTTTTCGTTGTTACTTGCTTTGTTCCATTTACTGTGCCCCACTCCTCTCTGTAATGCCTTCGGGCCCTGAGAGACAAAATAAATGAAAAATGAAATGATGCGGCAAATACGGAAAGCGGGTCGTTTCACGCCCTGGCTTCTGGGCGATGGATCGGAGAGGATCGGAGTAATAGCGGAGTAATGAATGAAACAAAAGACCCCTCGGTGGACGTCGCTGAGATTGGATTGGGTTAAAAGTTTAAACCCTCATACCAAATAAAAAAAAAAAAAAAAAAAAAACAGATCACAATTTTGCTGTTGTCACACTAGGCTGTTGCCAAACAGATGCACAACTACCGTAGTTCAATGAGCACGTAGCTTACACCGCGCCGTCGGCTTGGGGACGAACGGAGCGTAGCGGACGAACGGTAGGTTCTGCGACGTCCGCGAAATCCCCTTTGAACCCCGGTCAGAACACGGGGGCAGGCGCACTCACTCTCGGATGTGCTGGAAGCTGGGAATGTAGGCAGACAGCATTTCCCGGAACTCGGACACGTCAAAGCCCTCCTCCGCGATGTCCGACTCCAGGATGGCCACCACGTACGACAGCAGGATCTCGTCTATCACCCTGCGAGGGTCGAGGCCGCCGTTGCAGACGGCACGGTTGTCGCCGTCGCCATGGCCTCGCCCTCTTCCACCCGGGACGGTGCCCCGGACCATAGTGACCAACAGGACAAAAAGGGTGGGGTGTCTCTCTCGGATGCACGGCCTCCGGCACGAGGCGGTTGCCTTTCACTGTATTTTGGCTGCACGTGCGCTCTCGAGGCTCGCATGACGCCGAAGTGTTATCAAAGGTACAAAGCTCATATTTGAGGCAGAACAACCGAAAGACCTCCTTGCCATTCTCGTTCAGTGACTATAGTTAGTTAGTAGTGTTGTGCAAATGTTCGAATTGCAGTTTAGAATAATACGCTATTCGATATTCGCTTCGAGGTGAACTGCGATGTTCACACTTTTCGAAGTGTTGATCGCGGCGGGTCAGCCCCGTTGAGTGCGCTTCTCACTGGATACCTGTGCACTCTGGCGAAGCAATACTTGCAGAGCTCGGGGGCATTGCTTTGCCGCAAAGCACGGGTGCTTGGCAAGAAGAGAACTCAAAGGGGCTAATCCGCTGCGATTATGCAGAAATATGTTAGGCAGCAACGTCTCGACAGCCCGTGTTCATCATTCGTGCTTGCTTTCAACGCGTAGCGTTAAGGAGCTCGTGTCGCAAAAAAGCCGGCGTCTGCGTTGGTGGCGTCGTGACGGGAAATCTTGATTGGTCGACAGGGTCATGACGTAACCACATGACTTCGCACGGGAATTTCAAACAAACCACAACGCTCCTGTGAATTGTGACGTCACGCATGGAATGAAATTGATTAAAAAACATGACATGTAATGCAAATTAAAGGTCGCTACCAGTCTCAAACTATTTTCACCTTATAAAGTAATTCACCTTCGAAGAATTTTAGGTGGGATTCAAACCCACAACCCGTCGGTTGCAAGCTAGACACGCTACAGACTAGGCCATGTCCGCCGCACTTCCTGCTCAGTGGCAGGATGAACATGAGAAGGGAATGAGAAGGCAATGCGAACGGCGCCCGATAACGCTATCGCATTCTTTTTTTTTGTCGAATTTAGAATAGAAGTGAGAATATTTACATATAGCAGGCATATTTATAAATCTCCTCGGTTAGGATAGCTGTGATAAATCTGTCGCTTACATGCCACAGTTCATAAATATAGTTCCATTAAAAATTAACTGAGCTCAGAAGTGGGCAAGTGAAAGGTTGGAAACAACCTTCACGAGTTCAGCTGAATTTTCGTTTAAGCATGGTGCATGTTAGTGAAAGACTTGGAGAAACTATTCCACATTCAATTAAAAAATATTTGGCCAAAACCAATATTCGCTTCTAACTCAAAATCCACTATTCGCACATGCCTATTAGTTAGACATGCATAAGGCAACTTGGAAGACAGGGACGAGCTACAGCGACATGCGGGACGGTCGTCTGCTTACGACCGATGCTGAAGTCCAAACAAAACATGAAGGTAAGGGATATTTTGTTGAGAGACTTGGCATCTTCGTGGCCAAGTCTGTTGGCGAAACGTCAGCTGACACTCTGAGGATTCCGGTAGACAACTTTTCAAACTGATGCCGAAGGGAAATGATAAGAAAAGGCAGTGAAGCAAGTGGACATGCGTGCCTCCATTGTTGTGGTTTACATCGATGTAATGATTCCCTAGCGGACAAAGCTATTGACAGACGTGTCCAGAAGAAAGATAAAATATTTAGAACACGGTATCGAAGGACACATGCACAGAGAACCAGGGGAAATGTTTCCAGAACACACACCGTCATCTCCAACAATAAACGGGCTTGCACTCATTGCTCTGTTCAGGAATTGCTGAGGAATTGCTGTCCCTACATAAACATGGGTGGATGATTCAGACTGACATACATTTTGGTTTCCTTCATTAACTGCATTGTGAAATTTGTTGTCTTTCTTTCTCTACTGTTAGTGTTCATCAATGGGAGGGAAAATGTCAATCGTGCAAGCATTAGGGGAAAGTGCAAGAAGGAAGGAAAAAAAGAGACCCAGAGAAAGAGTTGCAACCCTTTCTCATGTAAAGCAAAGCTCCAACATACTCTGTTGTGTCCTCCCCGGTCTCTCGCTGGATGAAGCAGACGAGGGAATTCTTGACGGACAAGTCAGTCGTGGACTCGTCGTCTGCATTCATGGCTCCACCTGCACGCGAGAGCAGACGACCGGCCCCGGCCAGCATGAGCTAAGCCAAGTCAAGCCACAAAGTGAAGCTTTCAGTCCTGGAAAAAAACTGAGGTGGCCTCCACTTGAATTCAGCCGTAGCTGCGTGAAAACTAATGAAAGACAAGCCAGCCGTGCAACAGGATGGCTGCCCAAACGGGATGGGAAGATGGCAGTGACGAAGGTGCATTGAAGGCACTTCAATGTGAGAGAAGAAGGATGGAAAGGAAGTCTACCCAGCCAGTCTAGTTTCTGGAGAAGTATCCCGCTCTGATTTGAAGGACTGTTGTTTTCCACTCTTGGCGCTTACGTAAGAACCAGCCTCCGCCGTCGCAACTCGGGGACACTTCTCCAGCGGGAATTTGCTCTCAATTCGAAGCATGCGGCTTCCGTTCGACCAAAAACCGGGTGGACGTCCGATTGCACTTTCGGAGGAGGCGAGGGCACGCCGGGTATCACACGGACCGGAAGAGTCCTTATACAACCGACAGAAGACGGAGGGAAATCGGTGCTCCCCGTAAAAAGTGGTACGCCGAGCGAAAGTCGTCGTGCGAGCTCTCCCCTCTTTTTTTTTCGGGGTGACGCTGCCGATCGACCCAGATAGGAGACGACTCACGCAGGAAGGCGATCTCGTATGATGTGCCGCGCGAGCACCAAAGCCCAAAAGCGAGCTACGGGCGCGAGCTAGCCCGCGCTCCTTGCTTCAAGACGTGCCTTTCTAGCGCGAGCCCTCGTTCTGCAAAGGGACGTTTCAAAGCCGTGGTCCGCCGAGGTATGGTGCCCTCGCGCTTGTAGTCTTCGCTGCATTCTCATTGTGAACAGAGTGAAACAAAGCGCCGCACGGGAGGCAAACCGAGAATACTTGTGGGGTAACGCAAATTTGTTTGTTTGGTTTTTCGCTTTGTCTTAACGGGTAGAACGAGGAGCCTCAACCGATCTTGCGGCAGTATAAATAGCTGTTGAGAAACGGACGGTTTATAGCGGCGCTGAAGCGCAGGGTCCTGAGGTATTATTTCTTTCTGATCGAATACAACCGCATAAGAGCTTCGAGCGTCGATAATAACACTCGGGAAAATGCAGAGGGGCCCGGGTATTGAAGCGTGAGCGATAAATGAGCGTCGGGTAGTCACCTTTTGTTGGAAAAGTTGCAAAGGAGAGTTCTGGCGACGAGATGCTGTGAAGAAGAGGAGACTGATGAACGCAAAAATTAAAAACAAATATTTTGAGAGACGCATAGAACTGTGGCGACCTCTGTAAACAAATGCAACGCCTCCATCTTTGTTTAAATACGCGTGAAGCCAACGTTCGGCTAGTTCGGCTTCAGCCAGTTGAGCAAAAATAGAAACCATGGAAACGATAGAAACAACAGGTTGAGGAAGTTGATTGCTAGAATAAGTTAAGTTTTATAGTTGTTTATCAAATTCGTCTAAAATATATATATATGAAGTTTCAAGCACAATTAAATTATTTTGTTAGCTTGCTTCTGCTAAAAAAAAAAAAAAATGACGTCATATTTTAAGCGTTTTTAAGGTTTTAAGTGATATCTTTTGCTGTGGACGATATAATAACGTTTACTTAGAGCAGATTAAATGATTTAAAACGTTTAAAGAATAACGTTCAAATGCAAAGGCATCTATACGCCTCGCAAGTGGGCTCATTTTCGTCTTCTGCGCATGAGAAAGGAGGTAGCGGTGACGTCAGAACGCCGAGCCCTGATTGGCTGATCGCGACCCCCCTATCCGAGCGTCGTCTGCTCCTTTGCAACGTCAAATACTTTACGAGTACCCTAGTAAAGTATTTGGCAACGTCGTCTGCTCGCAACGTCGTCTGCGTCTGTCTTGCCTTTCCTGCGACTTTCGGAAGTGCAGGTCTTTACGAGCGAGCTCGACTTCGCCTTTCAGAGAGGGGAGACGAAATAACTCGAGCGGTACGTTGTTTTTGTCGAACAACTAGCAGACGCGCATCAAGGAGGGAAGTCAAGGGACTCGCTGGCGAGGTGTCCCGAGGCGCCGAGGTTTGTCTGCTGCGAGAGTGTCCGCAAGTTCCCTCCCAAATACTTTTTCCCTCGCGTGTGCGGCGAGACTCCTCACTCTGTAACGGCGCGGGCGGGTTGGTGCAGTTAACGTCGTCTGCTTTACGTCTGCTAGTCAAAGCGATGGCTGCTTTACCTTTCCTGCGTCTGTCGGAGATTCACCGCTTTTTCACCGGCGAGAGTCGCCGCTGCCTCGGAAAACGAGGCGATGACAAGAGGAAGAGATTGAAGGGTTCACAAGGGTCGCGCGGGCATATTCCATTCAGCACGCCAGCCGGTCGTGGGCAGACGGTCTTGGCCAAGGACCGTCGGAGCACCGCTGCGCTGCTGCTAGGCCCATCTGCCGAGCTCGCTTGGACGGGGTCAGTGGAATCGTGGCCGTTGGAGCATTACCCGGGTGTTTGTGGATCCAGCGTTCTTGTTCGTCGTGGTTTATTTCAAGTACTTCTTACTTTTTTTCTTGCTGCTTGTAGTCGTGACGCGTGAGAAGAGCACGTACAAAAATAAACGTCCGTTGGTCGTCGCGACCAAGTAACTGAGCGACGCTGTCGGCCATGCTGAGTTGATCGTCGTAAGATTCCGTCGTAACCTGAGCAAAACTTACGATAATTTCGTTTCGTAAATACGAATTTGTTCTCACGTTTTGTCTTACGCACTCTTTCGGCGTAACATGGTTTTGTGAATCTGGCGTCTGCACTTCCGAAAGTCGCAGGAAAGTTAAGACAGACGCAGACGACGTTGCAAAGGAGCAGACGACGCTCAGATAGGGGGGCCGCGATCAGCCAATCAGGGCACGGCGTTCTGACGTCACCGGTACCCCCTGCGCAAGAAGCAGACGAACTTGCCCTCCGCATACTTCGTTTCACCTTATGTGCGAGCGAAGGCAAAACTGGAAGCGCGAGCACGGAAGCTCCGTGCGTTCAGGCTTTGCTCGAGCGCGCGAGCTGGGGAGAAATGCAAAAAGCGCTGGTCTCGCGCTTCTAGCTTTGGCTTCGCTCGCAGATAAAGTGAAACGAAGTATAGAAGGGGCCAGTGCGACCGAAGGAGCCTTTCACGATAGCCAATAAACGGCTCTGACGATAGCAACGAGCAGTGGATAACACCTTTTCCACAAGCCAACGTTACTAGATTACCTCAGTTGTGGAACTCCCACGGAGGGGGGTACCCCCCCTCACTCACCTTAATCCGCCTAGAGTCGTTCGAAGCGCCATCTATATTTTCGTTTCATAACTGTGCATTCTAAAGAGCACAGCTGAAACGCCCAATGGCGATCACAACGCCGCCGTTTCTCCCGCAGCGGTCACTCGAGGAACTGGTCACTCGAGGCACTTTACATCTATTTTTGGCTTCAATCGGGTTACAGGGGTTCCACCCCCGTCTCCCTAGCGGACGCGCCGCGAAACACCCCCACAGTTAAGGACGCGCTACCTGAAATCCCCGCTGAGGCATGGTTGTATAAAAACAATATTAATTGTGCTGCAAAACCTTGAAAACTAAAAATTTTAGAAAACATCACCCGCCCCCCTTTTGTACTAATCTCCAATAAAAGCTAGTACAAAAAGAGTTTTTTTCGTTGGTTTTTACGTTTCTAGTGACGTTGAAACTAGAGTTCCTGTATAGTTGAAACGAACGTATCCCGATTCAGTTACCAAAGCAGCCGTTCGGCGGCGCGTCGAGCGAATCTGGGCGAGTCGTGGTGAGTGAGGGGGGGTACTGTTCGTGCATGCAGCGTCTATGAACAGTTCCGTAACTGAGTTAATCTAATAACGTTGCCACAAGCGCGCAGCCATCTTGAATATCGTCACTTCTGGTATGCGGTAAAACATCTTTTTGATCTCTCCCCGAAGCTAAAAGGTGTTTACGAAAAATGCGTGATTGTCACACATTCCTGATTTGCCTCAGCTATATTTTCTCGCATATTCCAGGTTCAAACGTTTTATTATTTTTTCACCCCGCATACCAGATACGGAACCCACGTGACTGAGAACGACAGGAAACAGAAAAGGTCTCCATTAGGGTCATAGCAGAGAGGGTAATAGAGAGAAACAAATGCCCTCCCCCTCTCACCCGCATGTCGTCTGCTCCTCCGAGTGGGCTGTACCTAGCATCCGGCTGGCGTGCAAACTCTGTTTAATATCGCGTCATTTTGGAAATTTCAAGCGCAGATTTTGGTATGCCAGTTATCGTGTAATACTATGCTAGATAAAAAGACTAACAGGGTCCCATTGCGCTGTTACCTGCGTGCAAATAAAAAAAAATAGGGAAAACTGTGTCAGACTGGCCAGTCTCTCCGGCGAAAAGTAAATCCGGTTGCTGTCAAAGTTCGTACTGGTGTAGGCCTTCAGCGACCATGAGTGGAAGTCTGAAATAATAAATAAAAACGTGCTCTCCTGTCGCAATGCACGCAGTAGTTGAGGGTAGTACTGCCGGCTGACTCAACTGCTATTTAAGTAACGGAAAAAGATATGATAGTTGATCATTTACCGAAATAGAACAACAGAGAGCAATAGGCTGATTTTGGAGTAGCCATAACTATTCTAAGAACGCGAACCACTTCACAACGGCAGCCACGAGCGTGAGTTCGATGGTCCGTACAGCCCGCCGATACAGCCCAAAGATGGAGAATGGCAACCTCCCGGTTTGTCGTCTGCTAGCGGAGTCGGGCGCGTGCCCTCTCTCTCGTTTTACCCCGCTGAAACTGCTGAATTTCCCAGGTGTATGGAGAGGGCACTGCTGTCGAACAAAATGGTGCCGCCCAGAGAGCGCTAAATGGAATGGTACAGCGCCAAATCTCCCCTAACGGGCGTTGGGTTTCTCCGAGAACAATAAGAAATCAAGAAAACAATACGCGCGCCGTCGTCATGGCAACCGCTTGGTTGTGAGAAGTGTTGTTCCTCCTCTCCCTCTCACCCTCGGCGACAAGAGGAGGAGGGAGTTCGTTCGGAGTTCGGAGCAGCCTCCGAAAGCATAGTTATTACAATAAACGCTAGAGGCTCAGCTGGCGCTAGTGTGCTGTTGCATTTTGAAGCAGACAGCAAGCAGTCAGAAATTGACTTCCGGTAATGCATTTCTATGGGAAAAAGCGAGTGCATTATCTCCCTGCGCTCGATTATAAGAGCAAATATATCATGAATAATTTGTATGTACTAGGCACATTGGAACATTTCTCAGTCACGCAGACGAAATAATTGGTCAGTTTCAGCATTTTTATTTGAAATTCGTGGCATGAAAAACGGTGTTAAAACCGCTTCGTACGTGTATTTATGTGCACTGTCGGACACTGTTAGCGCGAACACGGCGTCGACGCTTTCCATCATGGGGGATATACGTGCCAAACGAACGAAGGAAAACCAAGAGAGACGGAAGAACTACGCAGTAACACTGGATAAGTAACTCCTTGTGCACGCAGACGATCAAAATAAATTGAAAGCCACGTAATATAGTCCCATTTGCAATAAATAGGTTCTGCTTTATTCTTTCTGCTCATGAATATGTGCAAAGATGCATGTTCAAATCATCAACCGCACGCTCCAAATCTTTTGCAAATAGGGAGAAGCCAGAGAACAGGTGCCCGATAAAAACTGACCGACATAGGATATAATAAAAAAAGCACACCTTTCGTAGTCCACGTACTTTATTTCTTACATCCGAATGTTTTAATTTTAACCATTCGTAAAGATGCACAACGGAGTCATTTTCATTGAGTGACAGGACGGGCATATTAGCAATATATAAGCGCCACCGCAATGCTAGCAAACCTCAATTGAACACACTCTACATTATTTTCGATCGTTAGTTTGCTTAGAATCGTCGCTCGTTTTCACATACCTTCCTTGAAACAGAGGTTTTGGGCCTGAAATAGAGAGAAGTTTAACATCGTTCAGTGGTAAAGAAAAATGCTGTAACTAAAGCACTTTCACAGTACCAAAAAAGGTACATACTATCCGGTACAACCAAAATGACAAAAGTTATTCATGTTATTTTCCGGCGAAGAGACAAAATTCACGCCCGTTTTCCCATAGGAATACACAGGGAGGCTGGAAATGTAGACTGCATGCTGTAGACACTAGCGCTAGCGCCAGCTGAGCCTCTAGCGTTTATTGTAATAACTCTATGGTTGAGAGAAGAGGGAACTGCTCCCATTGCCGCCGTCTCGTTCTTCTACAAAACAAAGTAATAGCAATATCTTTTTTATATAAAAAAAGTGTGTTTACCTTTTTCTGCGAATGTCCGACGCTTCCGAAACGATTGCACTTGACTTTGCGTCGCTCGATTGAGATCGGCTCGGCAACAGTGCATGTTCAGTGACAGCCACTTCTCATTAGATCGTCAATCAATGAATGCAAAGTGCGCCCGGCCGCTGAACAAGCACAAGTCCAAACTTCTTTTGCAAGTTCTCTTTTTATTAGGTACGTCCTTTATACAGAAAAAAACACACAAAAAACCGTGCACTTCACGGTACAAAAAAAAAGTAACAAGATCTACAGAAAACTACTATTCAAGTATTCACAGCAATGACACATTTAACTTTGCAGTATTTAGCGACAGTGATTCGATCGCCACGGCCTCTCGCAGGTTCCTTCTGCAGCGCGAGCTGCTCCACGCACGTGCTACCAAGCTGCGGTGCTCGAACACCGATCCCCCCCACACCGCTCATCTTAACATAAATGCCCTGTCCCTACTGGCCTTCTACAATAACAGTACCATAATGAACATGCACCAGCAAGTTTTCGGCAATCCGAAACTGTATAACGAAAAGCAGCAAGTGACATTATTCATGTCACAAAATCCGGCTAAGTGACATTATTCATGTCACAAAATCCGGCTAAGTGACATTATTCATGTCACAAAATCCGGCTAAGTGACATTATTCATGTCACAAAATCCGGCTAAGTGACATTATTCATGTCACAAAATCCGGCTAAGTGACATTATTCATGTCACAAAATCCGGCTAAGTGACATTATTCATGTCACAAAATCCGGCTAAGTGACATTATTCATGTCACAAAATCCGGCTAAGTGACATTATTCATGTCACAAAATCCGGCTAAGTGACATTATTCATGTCACAAAATCCGGCTAAGTGACATTATTCATGTCACAAAATCCGGCTAAGTGACATTATTCATGTCACAAAATCCGGCTAAGTGACATTATTCATGTCACAAAATCCGGCTAAGTGACATTATTCATGTCACAAAATCCGGCTAAGTGACATTATTCATGTCACAAAATCCGGCTAAGTGACATTATTCATGTCACAATCCGGCTAAGTTACATTATTCATGTCACAAAATCCGGCTGTGTTACGTTATCCATTCTCCCGGGCTGGACGCGTCCTTCCAAGAAATTCACGGAGTGTGGGAGCTGGGACCCAGCTTCCGCGAAAACGAAGCGATGTTGTCTTTGGGGGAGGATGAAGCGACGAGCGGGCCAGCGTCCTGAGGTTTGGTTTCTTTTTGTTTTGTTTTTTCCACGCCTGCGTGCTGGAATGCGAGGGCTCGTTGAAGGGGACTCTTTGGGGCAAAAGCGGGCAGTGTGAGCGGGAAACTTGGAAGCAACAGACAGGGAGTCGAAGCGTCGAGTCCGTGGAGCTCAACGGTAGCGGGCCAGGTCCGGACTGGGGAAGACTTCGACGACGAAGTGTGTGTGTGTGATTGTGTGGCCACTTCAAGCCGCTCAACCCACCGTGGTACCACCGGGACCATTCCTTCCCCCTTCGGACAGCGCCTCGCAAGACCGTCACTCCCGGACACTGTGAGACGAGATTTCCCCTCCACTCGCATTTTCCTTTATAGTAATTAAGGTAGCGGTATTTCCGTAGTTGGTTTTTATTCTCACGGGTGTCCGATTTATTCTTTGATAACATTTAAGCTCCGAAGTTGTTATTTGTTTTTTCTTTTATGTTCGGGGAAGCTCCCGCGTAAGAGGTGGTTAATGCATTGTACTAAGCTGTAGACTTTGGGTTTTGCCTAATTCGTTGTGTGTTGAGTGATTTTATCTTCGCCGCCCGTGCACCGGCCGGGTGAAGTGCGTTCGAGTGCGGTTGTTTTTGCAGCTCGGCACTTGTTAACCTTTTTAGCGTTTGTTTGTTCTGTTTGTAGTATTAAAATTCGTTTCGTTGCAAAAACTGTGGTCTCCCCTTCATTGGCAAGACTCCACCGAGGCGTGGACCTATCGCCTGGTCGGCAGTCCTTGTGTTTAAGCAGAGAATATCAACAAACCTGTGACAAAACTGGCGTCCGCGACAGGACTTGGCTGACCATGGTGGAGACTTGCCTTTGGAGGGCTGCGAGTAGAAACCGCGTAGTTTAAAGGAAGTGTGGTTCCGCAGTTCGTTCGGCGGCGAGCTGGGGTAGGCCAGAAATGGAGATTGAAAAACTCGTGGCCCTTGGAGCCAAACTAGACCTCTCGGGAGCCGAACTAAAAAGGTGGATAGAGGAAGAGACTGCCAAACAAAGAGAGGAGAGAGCCCTAGAGCGAGAAGCTACCAGGGAGGCTACCGAGCGGGAGCAAGAGGCGGCGAAAGCAGCCGCCGAGAGGGAGCTCGAGATACTGAGGCTGAGGCTAGAGCTGGAGAACAAGAAGGAGGGGAACCGCTCATCCGGCGCAGGAACTGACGGCGAGGGTCAGAGCGTTTTGAAATTGAGTCCGAACAAGCTCTTACTCGCCTTTGATGAAAGGAAGGACGACCTCGACGCCTATATAAGAAGGTTCGAGGGGATCGCATTAAGCCAAAAGTGGCCAGAGGGCCAATGGGCCACCGCCCTAAGCACGTGCCTCACGGGGGAAGCCCTCAGTGTGTATGGGCGATTGCCGCCCGTAGATGCCGCCGATTACGGCAAAGTGAAAGCCTCACTGCTCAAGAGGTTCCGGTTTACCGTTGAGGGCTTTCGCGATAAATTCCGGGATGGGAAGCCAGTAGATGGAGAGACGGCCACTCAATACGCCGCCAGGCTCGGCCACTACTTCGACCGGTGGGTCGAGCTGGCCGCAGTGACCAAAGATTTTGAAGGTCTCCGGGAGCTGGTCATCACGGAGCAGTTTTTAAAGGGCTGTCATCCAGCACTGGCCATCTACCTGAAGGAAAGAAAACAGCCACATTTGGATGGACTGTTGGAGATGGCGGACCAATTTTTGGACGCGCAAGGTCATGGTAACCTAGGAAAAGCTGGGAAAAACGAAGCCGTACTCTCAGCGAAGAAAAGCAGCGAGGGCGGCGGGCCTCCGAGGCCTGCTATGAGGTGCTACCTCTGTAATAAGACGGGGCACAAAGCTGCACAATGTCGTAGCCTGTACAACACCGGACAGGTGCCCACATGTCAAAGGTGTGGCAGGAAGGGACATAAGACGGAGGTCTGCCGGGGCCAGACGAAACCTCAGGCGTCAGGCATCTATATGCCCCGACAAGACGGAAAGGACGGAAACGTCACAGATGGTTTCTTGGAGCTGAAGGATGGGACGAAAATTCCGGTCGTCAACGCGGTGATGACCCCTCGACATAAGTTCCTGGTCGAGGGAATGCCAGTCGTTGAGGGAAAAATCGGACAGAAAGCGATCACGGTTCTGCGCGACACGGGGAGTAACACGGTCATCGTCCGAAGAGGATTGGTTGACGACGGCCTACTCACTGGAACAAAGAAGCCGGTGTATCTCGTCGATGGAACCGTGAAAATGCTTCCCGAGGCCCATATCCACGTTAAAACGCCCTACTTCGACGGAGGACTCAAAGCTCTGTGCATGGACGGGCCCCTGTACGACCTCGTGCTCGGCAATATTCCCGGCGCTAGAGAACCGGACGACCCCGCGACTGATGTGGAGGTGGGGGACGACCCGATACCGACAGAGCGAGTGCGGGAAGACCCGGCGGAACGTGACACACAGGAGAGCCAGGACGAGCCAGGACGCGAAACCCGGGCGGAAGTGGAAGATCCCCTAACTCCGGCGTGTGCCGTGGAAACCAGGACCCAGAGAAAGAAACAACAAACTGGATTGAAAAAACTTCACGTGCCTCAAATCGAAGGGCTGGCCATCGACACGCCGGGATTTGCGAGGGAGCAAGAAGAGGATGACACCCTGCGCCCCTGCTTCAGGCGGATCGGGGAAAAGGCCAGGGGAAAGACGGCCACGATCACTTATACAACCGGAGAGGGGCAAGGACTTCTTTATCGAGTATACCGGGAGCGGTCGGGGAGAGAGACGCGCCAGCTCGTGGTGCCTCAGGCCTACCGAAAAACTGTGCTGCAGGTTGCTCACGAAAGCATTATGGCTGGACACCTGGGGCAGGCGAAAACGAAGAGCCGTATCCTGGAAGAGTTCTTCTGGCCGGGATTGGGCTCGGACGTGCGGCGGTTCGTACTATCCTGTGACGTGTGCCAGCGAACAACACCGAAGGGAAAAGTCCCTCGCGTCCCACTGGGTGGGAGCCCCTTAATAGACACCCCATTTCAGAGGGTTGCTATCGACATCGTGGGACCGATTGCCCCGGCTTCGGGCCGAGGGAACCGGTACATACTGACAATGGTAGACTACGCGACGCGCTACCCGGACGCCGTGGCTTTGCCCAGCATCGAGACCGAAAGAGTGGCAGAGGCCCTGGTCGAGATGTTCGCGCGGGTCGGAATGCCACGGGAAATTTTAAGCGACCGGGGCTCGAATTTCACTTCCGAGCTAATGAAAGAGATCAGCCGGCTCCTGTCGATAAGGCAGTTGCACACCTCCCCCTACCACCCCATGGCAAATGGATTGGTGGAGAAGTTCAATGGAACACTTAAACTCATGCTGAAGCGAATGTGCTCCGAAAGACCCAAGGATTGGGACCGGTATTTGCCCGCATTGCTGTTTGCCTACCGGGAGGTGCCGCAGGCGAGCCTCGGCTTTTCGCCTTTTGAATTGTTGTACGGTCGCCATGTCCGGGGCCCGCTAGCCATTCTGAGGGAGGTGTGGACCAACGCCGAGCTCGACGCAGAGCTCCGGACCACCTATGAGCACGTGCTTGACCTCAGAAACCGCCTCGAAGAGACGTGCAAAATTGCCCACGAGGAACTTGCGAGGTCGGGAGCTCGTTACGCTCGGTACTACAACCGGAAAACCAAGGAGCGGAGTTTCCAACCGGGAGAGAAGGTGCTCCTGCTGCTCCCCACGGACAACAACAAACTTCTGCTGCAATGGAAGGGGCCCTTCCTCGTTACGAGAAAAACAGGAGAGGTCGACTACGAGATCCAGACAGCGACCGGCCTGAAATTGTTCCACGCTAACCTACTAAAGAAATACGAGGAGCGGGGAATCGAGAAGGAAGACGAGCGACAGGCCTGCGCTGTTCTCTCGCTGACGGAAACCGAAGACGACCAGCCGATCCCTCTACCGGCATTCCAGAGAGAAGAAGGCCCCGAAGACGCGAAGGTTTCATCAAAGCTTAGTGCTGAACAAAAGTCGCAGCTCGACCGCGTAATGCGCAGCCACGAGGACATCTTCTCCGACGTTCCGGGGAAAACCACATGGATACAGTGCGAGCTGAAGCAGACTACAGATACCCCCATCTATGTGCGACAGTACCCACTGCCATTCGCGACCCACACGAAGGTTGAGGAAGAGGTGCAGGAAATGCTCAGGCTCGGAATAATAGAAAAATCCAGCTCTGCGTACAACGCACCCGTCCTGCTCGTCAAGAAGCCGGACGAGACAAATCGGCTGTGCGTCGATTTCAGACGTCTAAACGGCGTCTTAGTTCCAGACTCCGAACCCATGCCACGAGTCGACGCCGTTTTCGCAACCGTCGGAAACAAACGCTACTTCTCAAAGATGGATTTCGTGAAGGGCTACTGGCAGATCCCACTCAGCGACGATTCCCAGCCCAAGACCGCATTTTCGACGACTTCGGGACTGTACCATTTTCGGTACATGCCGTTTGGGGTCAAGACCGCTCCAGCGGTATTCGCCAAACTCATGCGGAAGGTGGTAGATGGAATCCCAGACGTGGCCCATTACTACGACGATGTGTTGGTGGCTACCGACAGCTGGGAGCAACACCTCACTGCACTGCAGACACTGTTCGGCCGTATCCAAGCGGCGGGACTGACCATTCGCCCAACCAAGTGCGAGTTTGGGATGGAACAAATTGACTTTCTGGGTCACCGCATTGGAAAGGGACAGCTCGCCCCCCTCGGAAAGACGCTCGACAAAATCGAGAAGGCGAGCGTGCCGACCACCAAGCGCCAGGTGCGGGCGTTCCTCGGACTGACGGGATACTATCGGGATTTTATTCCCGACTACGCAAAGATCAGTGGGCCGCTAACGGACCTCACGAAGAAAAAGGAAAGGAACCAGGTTGAGTGGAGGACCGCTCATCAGTCGGCGTTCGACGAACTGAAAGAACGGATAGCGAATCCGCCGATCCTGAGACTCCCAGATTTCGGAAAAGACTTCGTCCTCAGGACTGACGCTTCCGACACAAGTCTCGGAGCTATGTTAATGCAGCAGCACGATAGCCGCTTACATCCTGTGGCTTACGCGAGCCGGAAGCTGCTTGCTCGTGAGGCCGCCTACAGCACCATCGAAAGGGAGTGCTTGGCATTGGTCTGGGGAGTGCAGAAATTCAGTCCATACCTTTACGGTAGGAAGTTCCTCGTACAAACCGACCACCAGCCGCTGAAGTACATCAATCAGGCGAAGCATCTGAACAGTAGAGTGCTGAGGTGGAGCCTCCTGCTGCAGGAATTTCCTTTCACGATCGAACATATCAAGGGCAGCGAAAATGTGGGCGCTGATTTCCTAAGCCGTTTGTAAGTCCGCCTCACTATAAGGCTTTGTTTTTCTCTATTAAGCCAGTATATGTATGTTGTGTTTACTCCGTACTTTGTTTCTATCCTCCGAATATGAAAACTTCCCACTGTTGGAATGTGCACGACTATATCTCGTACGGAGCGCAGTTTGGTTTGCTTAGTGTATGTACTCTTGATTTTTTTTGTGTGTGTGTGCGTTATTGTTCGCCGAGTTTTTGTGAAGAGTTAGTTTAAATATTCACGAGTGAATCTTCTTAAGTGAGGGGCAGTGTCACAAAATCCGGCTAAGTGACATTATTCATGTCACAAAATCCGGCTGTGTTACGTTATCCATTCTCCCGGGCTGGACGCGTCCTTCCAAGAAATTCGCGGGGTGTGGGAGCTGGGACCCAGCTTCCGCGAAAACGAAGCGATGTTGTCTTTGGGGGAGGATGAAGCGACGAGCGGGCCAGCGTCCTGGGGTTTGGTTTCTTTTTGTTTTGTTTTTTCCACGCCTGCGTGCTGGAATGCGAGGGCTCGTTGAAGGGGACTCTTTGGGGCAAAAGCGGGCAGTGTGAGCGGGAACTTGGAAGCAACAGACAGGGAATCGAAGCGTCGAGTCCGTGGAGCTCAACGGTAGCGGGCCAGGTCCGGACTGGGGAAGACTTCGACGACGAAGTGTGTGTGTGTGATTGTGTGGCCACTTCAAGCCGCTCAACCCACCGTGGTACCACCGGGACCATTCCTTCCCCCTTCGGACAGCGCCTCGCAAGACCGTCACTCCCGGACACTGTGAGACGAGATTTCCCCTCCACTCGCATTTTCCTTTATAGTAATTAAGGTAGCGGTATTTCCGTAGTTGGTTTTTATTCTCACGGGTGTCCGATTTATTCTTTGATAACATTTAAGCTCCGAAGTTGTTATTTGTTTTTCTTTTATGTTCGGGGAAGCTCCCGCGTAAGAGGTGGTTAATGCATTGTACTAAGCTGTAGACTTTGGGTTTTGCCTAATTCGTTGTGTGTTGAGTGATTTTATCTTCGCCGCCCGTGCACCGGCCGGGTGAAGTGCGTTCGAGTGCGGTTGTTTTTGCAGCTCGGCACTTGTTAACCTTTTTAGCGTTTTTTGTTCTGTTTGTAGTATTAAAATTCGTTTCGTTGCAAAAACTGTGGTCTCCCCTTCATTGGCAAGACTCCACCGAGGCGTGGACCTATCGCCTGGTCGGCAGTCCTTGTGTTTAAGCAGAGAATATCAACAAACCTGTGACATAGACATAATCATTAAGAAGGTAAGCTTCACAGCACCTGTCGACACAGGAGCGTCCATTTCTATAATTTCTGACCGTGTCCGGAAACGATTGCGACTTGTTTGTACACCCTGGGAACACGGTAGTCTTCGTAGCGCAAACACAGCACTGATTTATCCCCTCGGCTTAGTTTCTGTCAAGGTTATAATTCAAAATGAACCTCATCGTCACATTTTTGCAGTTCTACCGAGTTGCTCACACGACATTATTTTAGGCTCGGAATTTTTAGTGACTCGACGTGCGCTTATTGACTGTGGGACGAAATCGTTATACCTTTGCAAAGTTACTCCTGGCGTTGAACATTTTCATACAACCGTGTTTCTTTCCCTGCAACAAGTAACACTCGACCACGTGATCTGGAGCCGATTATATGCCGCCAATGTTGATCATAGCCACAGCCAGGCCACGCGCTGGGGTTGGCAAAGCACAGGACACGCGCTGAGTTCCAGACATTGTTATGGCTCGGCTATTGTCGTCGTTGCAGCGATTGGACACGGGCCACTACTCGAATGCTTCTCGAGCTATCAATTATCACGAGCCTAAATCGAGTGCCCACGCAATGCTCGGGTCCAATCTATGAACCGCATTCAAATATCGTCATACGGGTGTACTGCGATCCCCGCGTTACGTCATCGAATTTTGCAAGGGAGAGATAGAGCACTATATAGCTCACAGTTTATCATACACAGTTTGCCCACTGTAGAATAAGCCTGTGGTAATCGCAAACCACGTGATCGAGGGCCTTGTGGTAATAAAAGTACAATGTAGAACTAAACTCATTATCTATTATTAACACAATATAAATTATATTGATAAACAAATAAATCAAAAAGAGCGAAAGTTCCTC
Source organism: Ixodes persulcatus (assembly GCA_013358835.2). Classification (NCBI taxonomy): domain Eukaryota; kingdom Metazoa; phylum Arthropoda; class Arachnida; order Ixodida; family Ixodidae; genus Ixodes; species Ixodes persulcatus. The sequence goes on along the minus strand of JABSTQ010009491.1, from coordinate 7,565 downwards.
AAACAATTATTTAAACTCGTAAAAGCGCCCTCTCACCACGGATGGGGTAACTAACCACTTTTTATGTTTCGTTTTTATTGTTTTACTTTTCAAAATGGCGGCCCCCATAGCATTTCGTTTGCTCGCGTCCGCTCGCGTTGCGTTTTCGCTTTATTGTGACGTGCGCACCACTGGGCGACAATCACAGGTAATTGATTCACTGAAGAGTTATTTCAGGCAGGCAACTGTTTATTTTCGCTCTACATAGTACAATTGATCCGAAAACGTTACAAACAGCACATGCAATGATGCGGTTGTTGACGGATATTGGCGAACAGACACGGTAATACAAACAGTTTGAAGCTTGTGCTAAAAAGCTATGTGCATAAAAAATGATAAAATAGTCTAAACAGGTATACTTCGTCTCAGCTTAGCATGGACTAGGGTGCCTCAATGTCCTTCTGTTTAGGGTGATGCCACCCTTTGTAGTACCCGATGCCGACAGCACGCGCTCACGGGGAAAATACAAAGAAATCGACGAAAACAAAATGTCGCCATAGCACAGTCAGCGCCACAAACGCGTGCAGGGGCACGCTCTTTCACGCGCTTCTGAACAAAAATAAAAATAAACTTGTGAGACAAAATGGCCGGATGTCTCCACCCTAAGCAAAGCGCACATGAAGGCACCCTAGCATGGACTAACCGCGAATGCTGTGCTAGCGCGAGCGGCTGGCCTTGACTGCCTTAACTGGAGCACTCGCTGCACGAGCGCTCGTTCAGCCGCCGAGGCTTCATTCGAAGCAACTAGCTCGCGCTTTTAGCACGCGCGGCTAACAATAGTCCATACTAAGGTGAGACGAAGAGAGGTAAAGTCGCGGTAAAGGCATTTCAAAACAGCTATTCATAAACCACGAAAAAAAGAAAAAAAAAAAACACAGACGCGACATTGTTTTACATAACGAGTGCGATTACAAACCAGTTGCTTTAACAGTAACTACAGGCTAATGTGGTTAAGAATAAAGCTGTTTGGAGGTGCAATAAAGCTGTGTTTGGAGGTGCATTTGACCTGCCCGTCCTTTTCCCCACCAAGATGAATGTTCAACACACCTGGGGGGCTATGTTCGACAAATGTTTCGTTTCTCCTAAAAAGAAACGGAAGTGATGGAAGTGACGATATTGCGTCTGATTGGTTAGAGGCTCAAATGACGAATGTTCCCTCTTTCATCATTTGAGCCTCTAACCAGACGCGATATCGTCACTTCCATTACTTCTTAGGAGAAACAAGACATTTGTCGAACATAGCCCCGGTCAGTTTTCTATGAGATATGTTGGATCTATAGCCAATCAATTTGTTCAGCACAATTTTTAGATGTTAGGTTCGATGACAGCGCGCCTTTACAACTCTCCGTCTCCTGATCTGCCTAACGGGGCTGCTGGCCCTTCGATAGAAATATCACCTATCATCGACAAACCGTAAGCACCTAGAACGCCACTTTCTGACTGCAGCATCACCATCGAACATTGTCGTCGTTGGAAACAACCTCCTGACTGAGCATTCTTCACTCGTCACCCTCGCCAACAACCTCACCTAATCCCGTTATTGCTGATCACTGGTGATGTACCTTAAAACTCCGGCTCACGTCCCACCTGCCCCTGCTGTTCCCGGTATGTGCTCGACAATGTCGCCACTCCCCAATGCGACGTTTGTGATTTGTGGTTCCACCAGAAATGCGAAGATGTATCTCTCGCTTTGCATAGACGCCTCTCCTCATTATCAACTGAGTGGCTCTGTGCGGCGGGCCAGCTCCCACCCCTGGCTCATGACCTCTTTCGATCCCCTAAGCAGCACAGAGCCCTACGTACCCCACCATCATCGCCAGCTCTACCAAGTAGTTCTCCGACCCGCCTCCGGCGAGCGACATCGGCAGCAATCACCGTTTGCACGACAACTCCGCGTTTGGCATAGTTGTCGTGCGAAAAGTGCGCAATTGGAGTCTGGACTCCAATCACGTTTGGTTTTCCAACGTTTGCTTTCTAAAGAACAACCTTCCTGACTTTAAAGCACTGAAGTAATCTTTCCCGAGTACAATATTCGCTGTGTGCGAGACATGGCTGGACGCCTGTCTTCGGTGGGCAATTAATGGGCAATTAATCAATCTCGCACAATTCTCTTTATTCCAGCAAGACCGTCCCTCCTTGGGACGAAGGCATCCGTCCTCGCCATGCCAAAACACCTGCCCTGCCAACGTCTCGACCACCTCACCCCTCCGGGTCTAGAAGCCATCTTTGTCGAGGTATTTTGCAAACATGGAAAGCTTCTTCTGGTGTCTACCTGCTGCCCACCCTCTCTCCGTGAACAATCGTACGTCCTCCTCCAAGAGAGCCTACAGCGCGTCGACCCCAGCAGGTTCTCTGCACTGTTCATCTGATCCACTCGATGACGTGCTGTTAGACATACTGGAGACTGCTGGCCTCACCCAACTTCATGACGTCCCATTCTACGTTTCTCAAAACAGCAACGCTACATTCCTCGACCTCGTCCGTACCAATAATCCCACCTTATCCTACCGCTGCACAGTGAAATCCAGCCTACCAGGCAGTGATCGCAGTGCTCTCCTCACCAATATCCATTGCTCAGCCCCTAAGCGAGGTCATCAAGCCAAGAAGTTCCAGCAGTTCTAAAAAAACGATTCCCCTCATCTCAATCAGCTCATCCACCTCGCTTCCTGGTCCATCGTGTTTGATCACCCATCGGCTGACGAAGCTGACGACCTCTCGCTCTACATATCAGCAATTCAAAACAAATATGTTTACCTTAAGGATCAACAGGAGGCACGGCAGTCTTATATGGATGACAAAGGAGATTGCAGTCTTAATCAGACGTAAACACTTGCTATTCAAAAAAGCGCCTCTTAATCCCACTCATCTTAACCAAGCCCACCAAGCACGTACCAAAGTCAAGCATCTCATCCATATCTCCCTTAACGATTACCTACAGCAACTAGGAGCAAAAGCAACCTGCCAGTCCAAACTCTTAAGCATGTTTTCACTATAAAAAAAAAAAAATGTTCCATGCGCCGGTCTTCACACATCACGGCAGGCCCTATTCCAATTTTGACGACATAGCAGAGCTCTTCTCTTACCACTTTTCTCAGGCTGCAGCATTACTCGACCCTACCGCACCTAACCTTTGTCCCACCCAACCCACAACTCTGCCAGTCGATGCCACACCAGCAACCACACTCTCTTCCATAGTCATTCTTCAAAGTGAAACCTACGAAGCCCTTGCCTGTGGAAACTCCTCTCAACGCCCTGGACCAGACAGCCTCCACCCTGCATTGCTTAGATCCTGTGCTGGCCGTATATCCCCCGTCCTCACTCGCCTCTTTAACGATTTTCTCTCCCACAGCTCTGTTCCTAAATCCTGGAAAGTTGCATCAATAACGCCTCTCAAAAAGGGACACGGTGCCCCCTCAAGTTTGACATCCACTCATACCGATCAATCTCCATAACCACCATTGTTTGCCAAACAATGGAGAGAGTCATTAACAAGCAACTCTTAGCCCACCTTGAGGTATCGAACTTCCTTAGCCCCCACCAATACGGTTTCCGCCCCGGCAGGAGCTGTGAATCGGCCCTTGCAGCTTTCACCCATGCACTCAGTACCAGCCTCGACAACCGAACTTCGTGCGAGATCGTTCAGGACTTCGGAAAGGCTTTTAAAAGCGCAGACCACAGCTTGCTCCTATCCAAACTCCAACAGGTGGGAATCTCCGGTGTGAGGAATGAAAAATTTACTTTTTCACAGCACTACCTTATTCTTCAAGGGCTCTTTTCGAGATTTAGCACAAACTGGAAACACTACTAACAGGTAGGGTGTTCACTGAGCTCGGTTATGCGTGCCATTGCGTGTCAAAGGGGCTTTGAGAAGACTGATTAAAGAACACTTTGTCCACGCTCAAGAGAGAAAAAGTCTTGTTCTTGACCACTGGCTAACACAACATGATGGCAGCAACTGGTTATTGTGTTTTTCTTCCGGTGACTTCAGAACGAAGTCTACTGGCACGACAACCAGCTGTGGTTGTCGTGCTGATGGGAACAGTTCCAGTATTCAGGAGCTTGAAGTTCCAATTGCCAGAACTGCTCCACAGCTTGCATGCCAAATGATGAGACCACTCGTAGAAAGCAGGACTTGATCTAAGTCGTCCTCACGGTTTGCAACCTGGTACGCAGGTTGCAACTGCATAAGGTTTTCCTTCTCAAGTGTCTTATAGATGCCGGAAATTACCGTGCGTCAGCGGTATTCCAGAAACTCCCTTTCAGGCTAATGACTTGAAAGGGATTTTCAAGACAGCCCTCCCTGAGACAGATGGTGATGAGAAAGAGAGCCCTCCCAGCCACTGTTTTTTCCCAGATATGCAAAACTGCCGCTACTGCACTTACCCAACCATTTTTTACAGTTTGTCATATGACGAGTTGCAGATTATTGTCAAGTCATCACTTGTGGCTGTGACATTCATAATTGCATAAGACATCATAGGATAAAAGTTAAACATGATGAAAAACAGCCTCAGATAAACAGGGATGAAGAACAGGTAAAGAATACGAAAAGACAACGATTGACTCGCAACTGAAGTTTATTGAAAGAAAAGTGAACCAAAGAAACTTGTTCCTTTGGTTCACTTTTCTTTCAATAAACTTCAGTTGCGAGTCAGCCGTTGTCCTGTCGTATTCTTTACCCGTTCTTCGTCCCTGTTTATCTGAGGCTGTTTTTCATCATGTTTAACTGTTACCAACTGGCCCAAATCACCACCCTTCTTCAGATCATAGGATAGATGCCAGAACCCTCATGAGGAATGTTATGCTGCAATGTCAATTTTGGTGGCCACATTACAGCTATAATCTGTTTCAGCCTAATTTCACAAAGAAAAAACGCTGCCGCCCTTTGGAGCTAATCAGAGCAATGAAGCAAGTTTTGCGAGAGCTCTCCGCAGGAGGAGTATACTCTCACAATATGTTGTCCCGTCCCTCAGCCAAATGTTTCGGTTGGTGCCGTAGCTTTGGTAACGCCCTGTAACCTGCAGAACGATGAGTCGACCTAGTTCCAGTAACAGTTCACCTAACGTATGAATATGACCAGAAAATGCTCATGCCACCCAAGGATGAGGGGCGACAAATTTCCCAGCATACGGTCTCCAATTTTCTTCTTGTGGCCCAGATGATGAGCTGCCTCTTGAGTTTTCTCACTTTATCCCCCTGGTTACTGATGGTCCTTGTCTCTGGTGTCCGGCCCTTGCAGCTTGCCTCCACACGTCTGTCGCCTTCGTGGTATTCTCTTTTGATTCTCCGAGCAACCATTGTACTGGAACAAGAAAGTAACAGCATACAGTGAATGAACGAAGTGAGACACACCTTATACTCGGGGGCGGATCCAGAACTCTGTTTTGAAGGGGGGGGGGGGGGGGGGGGGGCCAGGGCCGGATTAAGGTACGGGCTAAGGGGGCTGCAGCCCAGGGCCCCCGACTCTCTGGGGGCCCCCATGAGCAGCTCGTAGAAAAAAAACAAAAAAAAAACGAAACCTAAAAATATTTCGGAAAGCGATGTTGCTTTGCCGCAGCATTTGAGAAGAGGGATATACAAAAATAATGGCGATGTCAGCGAGGCCAAACGCGCACTTCGCGTAGCACACTCCTATCCCTGTACAAAGCCGGCCCTTTCGGTGGGTGACCGGCCCTTAGGGTGCTTGTCCGCTTTCTTTTGAAAGCGGCTTCGAGCAAACGAAGAAAACACGCAAGGGGCCCCACGATCTGGGGTTTTTCGCTTCTCTTTTTTTTTTTTTGTCAGGAAGGGAAATGTCAGAAACACCTTCCCCTTCACCCTACTTGGGCTCGTGTCTCGTGCGCGCTAACACGTGTTTTTGAGCGGCGCTGAAAGTGCGGCCTTCGACGCTGCTGGGGAAGGGAACAAAGCTGCGTGCCGCCTCCGCGGTGGTCTTGCCGGAATGCTCCCTAGTTGAAACCAGACGGGAATGGTAAATTTTTTGTATTTTGAGGCTACTTTCTATTGATTAAAAAATACAGGAAACTGCAGTATTTCCCAGGTTCATTGCCTTAACCAGACATCATTATCATCATCATCGTCGCCATCATCATCATCATCACTAGGGCCCCTGAAGCGACCTTAGCCCAGAGCCCCGAAATTCCTTAATCCGGCTCTGGGGGGGGGGGGGGGGGGGGGGGGGGGGGGCAGAAAATTTGTAAGGATACTATTCTCTCATTCTTTCGTGTGCACCAGGGGGTCCACCCATGTCAAATTGCCCTCCGAGAAGGGAGGAGTGGGGGCGGTCGACTTTGTTTGGGGGGAGCAGTGGCCCCCGTTGCCCCCCCTTAGATTCCCCCCCTTGGATCTCCCCCTTGGATCCGTCCCTGCTTATACTTCTAAATTAGATAAGTACTGTGGGTCTTACTGCATGACGTGCCAGCGGAGATAAATTATGTCTGGAGCTTGACGGGGGAGAGGTTCTCGACACATGCTGAACGACAGGTGCCACATGCTGCCATACCCACAGGATCACCTGAGGAGAGAGAAGATAGGTGTGAGTCCAGGAAACTGGCATATTTGAGCAACGCTTTTTTTAGAGGTGCCTTCCCGTTAATTCCCTTCAAGGGACATCCATCTGACTAGTCAGTTCAGAATTACGTTCAATGTACCCCGTCAACTTGCTTAGCCTGTTTGCAAATATATAACAACTGGTACATTCACTTTTTATAATGTTGAGTGGTTCTTTATGTTTTTTTGTTTTATATGTTATACTATGATGCCAACTTCTCTTTTATGATTTTGCAGATTAGCAAATCCCAGGTTCGGTCCTGATTCGCGTCATTTGCCACGATATTTATATTTTTCCAGTAAAGTGGTGTGAAAGCTTTGATACGTGGAGGTTGCGAAATCATTAAGCGTGAACAAGCAATTAATTACGTTCGACCGTTTAACAAGTCACGTCCGACGTGCCTAAGAAATTAACCAAGTCGCATACACTGCGTTGGAGAAAAGACGATCGTGCCATGGCCTGACGCGAAGGACAGCACGAGCACTTTAAGAAATGTTTGCACTCACCAGCAACGAACTTGAAGCGGAATCCCGGAATCTCGAACGGCGAAGTGAGTCCCCGGCTTTTTGGCTTCTTGCCTGATCAGGCCCATTTAGAACACATTCATAGCGTCATTCGGTAACTCACGTGAAATTAAAACGCCAAGCGAGGATCCAACCGAAAGGGAAATGTACAAGGAAAGAGAAATTCGCAGAACAGCAGCACCGACAACGCCGACAACGCGACCAGCGACGTTTAAAAACATGGCTTCGGTAAGGGCAATGAACTTCTAAAGCTAACGGTCACTGCTAGATTTTTTCCATTGCATATTAAATTATAATTTTAACCTAGCTTATTATGTTTTCTAAAAATATTAACATTAACGCACTCAATTCAGTTCATTGCGATTCTTTTAACCATGTTGTTTTGTTTGTTTTTGTTTTAAACCTTCAGTTGTCGCCATCCGGCTTGAGGAGCGCTGTGTAGCGCGATTACC